>CAXIVR010000004.1:35986639-37186639 GCA_964035755.1 Teleogryllus oceanicus | reverse complement strand
CGAACCCTAGGACCTCCCGGTCAGAGGCACAGCAATGACACCAGTTGATGCCGCGACTCGGTCCGACGAGTTGGCCACCGAGTGCGAAGGGAGAACGGTAGTACTCACGCGTGGCGTTGTAGGCGACGGTGGCGACGAGCGCGGCGATGGCGGCGGCGCCCAGCAGCAAGCCCAGCACCAGCAGGGCCGTCCGGTGGCTGCGCGTCAGCCGCAGCGCCAGCAGCCCGGCCGCGCCGCCCCGCACGCAGACCCCGTGCGCGCCCGCCGCGCCACCGCGCCCGCGGCCCCGCCCCCGGCCAAGCCCCCGGCCACGCCGCCTGCCGCAGACACAACACGCACGATTCAATTATAGTTCATATTCTGTCACATTTTCACCTTTATATTTCATGTTTTTACTTTCACAAGCCATTAACGGTCAAATAAATATAAACGCATCACCAGTAAAGCGTATTATTATTATTATTATTATTATTATTATTATTATTATTATTATTATTATTATTATTAGTTTCTGGTGTCCGTTACCCCCATATTATATATTATTTTTAAAGTTATATCTTAAAATTATATTTTAAACAACTTTTTTAAGCTTGACATGCTTTCAATTTTAAATTTCAGATACCTCATGATGGGCGCAACAGACGCCCGAAGTGTTATGTAAATTGTTAATTTTAATAATAATAATAATAATAATAATAATAATAATAATAATAATAAATAATAATAATAATAAGAAGAAGAAGAAGAAGAAGAAGATTTATTTTGATGTGTTATTCTTTATTTGATCGTTAATGGCCGTTGTAAAAATAAAAAGGATAGGACAGAACTTCAATTTGTAAATAATAGTGATTAACGTCATTAGGTGGGTAAACAGGAAATAATAGACCCATCTGAAATTTGTAAACCGACGAGATAGGCGAGGTTTATCCAACCAAATCTGTTATTTGTGTTATCAGCCGTGTGAGGTTTAACACTTTTCGTAATACCATATTCTTAAGTGTAAAAATCGTAAACACAAAAAGAAATATTTATTGGAATAGGTGACAGTTTAAAAACATACGCTATTTTCGTAGTAAGAAAATTTTAGGTACAACTCATTTGTTTCTTTTGTTAACGGAGGCGGACTAAATGTCTTAACAGGCGTCGGCCGTTAAGAGTGACATTCCATTTCTCTTATTATGTTAAGTTAATTTAACAGTACCGTGTTATGATAAAAGTATTGTCTTTTCGAATGCCTCAGTTAGCATTAAATTTGAGGTATGGTATGTTATTTCTCTAAGGTTTTGAGTTTTGTTGGACAATTAGTTCACAAACTGTAAGTCACCAGTTATTCTTTCAACAGCCCTGAATTTTCGAAGAAAAATGTCAGAATATTTTGCCCTAGAGCCTAAAACTAACCTAATTTTAGGATAAGGTATCGTATTCTTTCCAACTTTTTGAGTTTTCGTGTTTGTTAGCCCACTAGAACGTTACATATTCCAATATGTACAATTCTTAATTTTGAAAAATCTGTTACACTTTTTCCCAAAAACATTTAATTTTGACTTCCAATAATGTGAAGTTGGATTTTCTGGATGGCCGCTGATAGTTTTACTCTAAAGCTAGAAGCACCCACGATTTGCGGAAATCCAAAAGAATCTAATATTTCTTAAATAGCCTAAAATTAGTCTTTAGTTTCGCGTAAGGTTTTGTTTTTGTTTTGGGTGTTGCTTGCTCTAGATTGCTCGTAAAATATGTGAGTGAAGGGCACATTCTTTTTTCCCTTAATATTTGACGAATAAGCATTGTACAATAGAATGTTTGATTGACTCAATAACCGATTGAGGTCATGTACCAGAATTGCATTTTCACAATAAGAGAGATCCAAATGACATAAGTAGGTTTGTCGAATCAGCGATGACACACATCCACTCTTTCGTGAAGCGCAAAAATAGTGTGTCATCAAAATCTTCCTTTCTGCCGCTCACATTGGCCAACTCTTCACACTGCCATCTAATTAAACGTTGATGAAAATAAAAACCTAAAACAAGTTCTACTTCTCTGTTGAAATAGAAGGCTCGATCAAACTATTTAAGTTTTATTGTTCCAAGTTCACAAGTTAAATTCGCCGACCCGGGATGAACCAAGTTAAATGAAGATGGAAAGATGTTTCGCCAAGGTCAGCACTCTCCGAATTGTAAGCAATAAAGCGCGAAGCAAATTGTCGATTTACAGACAATTCCATTCAAACGTTTATTACTATTTAATTAATTAAGTTATTGCTCATTGATCAATCAATTAATTAATTAGTTAATAAGTAATAATTTTTCATTCACATTAAATAATAAACAAAACAATTCCAGGCTCTAAAAGAGATATTTTGAAATTAATTGGGGCAAATTCATACTTGAATGTTGATGATAAAACTAGGCGATTTAATGCAGTATTATATCTGAAGAAGGCCTTTTCTAGTTTATGGGAGAGGGTATGCAAGCATGTTTATAATAAACATAAAACAAGAAAATTACTTGATTTGACTATTGCAGGATACCAGCAATTTTAAAGCTTCTTTAAATCAGTATTCTCTATGGCTAATTTTCAATGCTCGCAGAAAATGAAAAAAAAAAAAACCGCAGTATTCTGGCTTGAGAGAGGCTCCCATAAAAAGACCGCCTGCCATTAAATAGGTGCTTTTCGCATTCTGCGTTGTGGAACAACTTTTTTTATTCTTGGTAAGAAAAATATGTTGTACTGCATATTTATTACACTACGAGTATATTATTGTAGAATTTGAGAAGGCTATTTTTGTTGAAACATTTAATTTATTTCTTGTTCTTGAGCAATGAGATTTTGAAAAAAAAAATTGTGTGGTTTTGTTCAGTAGCATTTTCGCTGCTGTGTTACTTGTACTAAGTAATTGCTCTATTCGTGATTACTGTGCTTATTAAAAAGTATTTAGTGTTATACGAGAGAAATTTGTTTGCTTCTCTTGTGAACTAATGGATACATTTGGGAAAAACATTTAGTGTTTTGGCCATTAGTTGTACTAACTGATTTTGATCAGCAACATTTTCCTGCTGCAGGCCACTAGTACTTTATTACTTCTCTTTCTACTTCGTAAGAAGAAAAACACTGCAAATAGTTATGTGGACAGAGATATGTCCAGGGATATGAGACGAAAAAATATATCGATTTTATAATATGAGATATTTTATATTAAATAAATGAAATATTAATCGCTAATATCAATATTTTAACTATCCCATTAATATTTTCACTCCTTTACAAGTTTAAACAGGAATAAAAATATCATATTCTATCTATTGGTATGAATTAGATATTTACCGACAAAAACATTCAGGATATATAGCTACTTTAATTATTAAAAAAATGGCCAATCAAAGCTAAGGAAAGTGGTTAGGATGGAATAAATAATAGAGGGAGCCTCATTATCATCTATTTCCACGCCCCCGTCTCTAGTTACGGCCCTGACTATAGCAATTGTGTGTGGCAGTGAATGTAGTGAAATCCGAGAACCTTCAAAGACATGAATAATGCCCTTCTTTACAACTAAACGGTAAAGGCTCCCCATGAATGAACGGTTCTTTGAATTGATGTATTTACTAGAATGCCATCTTTCATTGAAATGTTTTGTTTATGTGAAATCTTTCTAAACAATGTAAGGAATGTGTTCAAGACCATGGGTTGTAAACTCACATAGTAAACCAACTATAAACACTTCCTTAACAACACGCGCGGGTAGGGACGCTAGCACTCATTCACTCATTCACACACACACACACACACACACACACACACACACACACCGACGCCATCATTATTACCGTCAAGATGCGCGCGCTTCCTCGCATACAACCTCCCCTTCATTTCTCCGGAACAACCCTCAACTTCCTCCCTCCTGTCTCATTCCCTCGAGTATTTTCTTCCAAGGTTCTTTTCATTCGTCTTTTCCACCCATCCACTTTTTTCTCTTAGTCATTCTTGCTCCAGAAGGGTACCTGGCAACCAGGCGCAAAAGAACAGGCGTAAGCGCTGGCCTAAATCCAGGGCCTGCCATTTCGTCAGCGTGGAATACCAAGGCAAACACACCGCCCTCGGCACGAGTCAAAGAGCGCGCTTCAGCAGCGGCGAAGTGGGGTAGGGTCATTGGCACGCGGAAGTGGCGCGGCGGGCCGCCCGCCACGCAATCGCGGCGCTCACCCGCTGCTGCGCTCCCGGCGCCGGCGCCCCGGCGCCGCCCTCGCGCGCGCCCTCGGCGTCGCCACGCGCCGCCGCCATCAGCGCTGCCGTCGCCACTTCCTGCGCCGCCGTCGGGCTCCTGTAGGATCAATCACACGCCAACATTTTTTATTTGACTTTTTAACGTTTTTCAGAAATTTACGTAACTATAATTTACGTAAACGTAACGTTTTAATGTTTTTCGGAAATTCATACAGTGGAACCTTGATATCTCGAATGTCAGTCATTGGAATTTGTCGGAACCTCCGTAACCTTTTCTCTAAACATGATGTATGGTTTCACAAACGCTCACAAAAAGAATAATTCAGAAATAGGAACTTTTCTCCCTTCATATTCGAAATATTGAGGTTTCCTTGCATTTATAAACTCGTAATGTAAACAAAGAACGAAAGAAGAAGAACACATTACTAACAAAAAGTAATAGCTAAGATGTAGTCAATTCAGTTTTAATGCAACCAAGTAATTAGATTAATTTCAATAAATAGAAAACATTATTTACCCAAGAGCGCCCGAATTAGCCAACTTTATTAGTAAACATTGGGGGAGAGTAAAAACACCTAAAAACTGACTTTCCATTTCCTGACAACTGTCCACTGTCCACATTTTGACACTTCTAGATAAACGAAAGAAACATTTTTAATTAAATGTATTAAAATTGACAATGAATTTGAAACGTGAGAATTTTAACCTTTTAACTTGTTGTGGTCGTCGTAGATGTCAATGTCGTCTTACTGAAATGGTAATGTGTAACAGCAATTCCGTGGTATTATGAGTGTTCTATCAATAGTGACCCGAGAACGATTCCTAAGAGAGCAGCACGATGAAGAAATAAAAAGAAATAAAGGAAATAATGGAGACCGAAACTGGTCTGCAGTTTTTATTTTTTATGCCGTTTAGTTTTGGTAAGTTTGATTATATCAATGGAAACCATTTATTAGGTAATCTTGTTGTAGTTTTTTTTTTTAATTCGTGAATGCTTCACTGTCGAACTTTTAGAATCGTCTAAAGTCAAGTGGTTGGGTTGACAGTTGGGGTTAATTTTACTTTTTAGTACGTCTGATCATACTGAGACTTCTGTGGAAAGGTTATGTCAAGGACACGCGACACAAAACTAGGGATTATGAAGCTACGTCACGGGTGGAGATAGCTGAGTGTCAACCAGCCCCAGTCTCCGTTGGTAAATTTTAACTAAATACAAATACAATTATTACAAAATGAATTAGTTAATCAAAACTGTGAAACATATATTTTGAGACCTACGGAGAGAACAAAATTAAAATTTTTGTATGTTGTTTAAACTGCATTTCTTGTACGAACTCAATACTCTATTTTCTTGCATAATACAATCGCATATTAAATTTCAATAATTGTCTCCTCGATTCAGTATTTTCTAATTTACGATGTGCCATTACGACTGACTGTGGATCTTGTGTCTTGTTGACTGTGGATCTATTTTATGATCCTCTTATTAAATTTCATCATTAAAGCTGTAAGTGCTGGAAATCTTTAAAACAAATGAATTCCAATTTGATTATTCCTTGAGTCATACAACAATGACATATACAATCAATAAGAAACTCCTTAATCTCACCCTATAGGTAAGTAACTTTAGGTCATATATGTTTAATTAATAATATAAACATTTCGCTTGGATATCTGATTTAACTTAGCAGAAATATTAAATCGATAATTTTCATGGTTTATGGTTTTATGGTTCGAAAGTTGAACATGCATGTGTAGTTTGGTCTCCTGGTACTAAAGGCTCGTACTAACTCACCAAAAAGGTCTCGTTCATAAAGGCTCAACATACCTCATCGAAAAGGTCTCGTTCAATTTCAAAGAATGAGGAACTGAAAAGGACATTCTAGGAAGAGAGGTGAAGTTCTTGTACGGCAAACAACATAAGTTCATAATATAATCAGAAGCAAATAATTCCGATAATGTGTTCATTGGCTATTTTTCGGAAAGCGATAGATTTTTCTTGTCTGCTGTCCTAAGTTAGTACGACTCTTCCAATGTAACTTACTTTGTATTAACAACCAACGCTTAATAATTGTAAATTGAATTCTGAAATTAACAAAAAGTGGTCATGGCATAACCAATTGTGACGAAACGATGTGTAAGCCTGTACAACCAATGACAGACATTTTTATATAATAATACAAATAAAATAGTATGTGTCTATGGAAGCAAACATTAGCGACACTAGCGCCAATTTGTATCAACAATAGATATCCCTAATAATTAACGTAGCTTATTAATTTATCCCAGGTATGTCAAGGTTGTGGGCAAGGTAACAACCTTACTAGAACTCGCGGGCACTGTGTCCAGATTAAATAATTGGCGCGAGATTTAAAAGAAGGGTTGTAGAAATTGCTACGAAGTGGCGGTAAGCCACTGGATACCTGGTTCATGACAGTCTTTGGGAGAAGTTACCAGACAGCTATTGTCCCAAACTGGTTATAGTCCTATTAATTCCCATTTTCTCTTTAAAGAAAAGAAATGATCCATTCAAATAAAATACTATATCAGTCAGATTTCAAATTCTCAATTGAGAGTAAAATTTAAAAAAAAAGTGAATAAAAGAATCTTGATTCTGTAATCATGTTTAGTTAAGAGTGATATAAAAGCATTGGCATTCTACGTTCTACATAAGCATCTACACGCAGGGTAGGAGTTTTAACAGACAAATATTCGTCTGTATGCGAGAATTGTTAACTTATACAGACTTGTCAATTTATTTCACAGTATTGCTAAATACAATAAATAACAATGATTAATAACACACGACAAAACGAAATCAAGGGAAGAATTCGCCATTCACACAATCCTGTCACTTAGCAAAGATGTTTATATGAGGGAGAATGTAGTAAGAAAATGAACCCGAAATATTAATAAGTAGTGAAGAATATAAACACAATATAATTCTCGGTTATTTGATAGAAACAAATGACAAATTTATTTTCCTTTGAAGCTACTATTCGCCGCTTCGCGCCGCTTCAGCTTGCGCGTGTACACCCCTTTCTGGATTTTTAGGGGAAATGAGCGTGGAGTCGGGGGAAGTTGCCCGTGCCTGTAGGAGTGCCGGGCTCCACAGGCAGGCAAGTACTCGTGCGAGTAGCTCGTGCAAGTAGCTCGTGCGAGCGCAGTTTCAATTTATCCCAATTCATCTGAACATCCTTGAGATAACGAACATTTCTACTATTCTTAAAAAGTTATCGGAGACAACTTCATAACAGTTTAATAGATCAGGCCGGTATAAACTGTTTCTTATTGGTTACAACCACTGCGCTATCATTTTTTCGAAAGCAGATCTTTGCTCAAGCGTACCATGAGTAAAGAACAGGGAGGTCGCGCGTAATGCCATTACTACAAATGTTGGGGAATTGTACACCAGATAATGAAAATAATATTGCTGTGAATAATTACAAACATTATGGTTTTTTATTGCGATAATTGGTAAAAATATAAATAAATTTAACATTAATGTAAGAAGTAAATATGACGCTGTGAAAACGAAAAAAAATCATGCACCTTTTGAAATTGTTCATCCTTAAAATGGACGAGGGGCAACCAGAAAGTAAGTTTTTCTAAGTCGTGAATAAAAGAAAACAATTTCACGAAAAAACTTTATTGTAGTATATATAGCAAATTACTATTTTCCCCACATAATGACCACAGAATTGAGACATTAATAACCCCAAGGGATAAACATTTGAATCCCTGTATCGTAGAAATCTGCCGCTTGGTGTCTGTACCAGCAGCATCTCCACTACGATACGTACGAAGATGACCAGGCAATAACTTCTATGATACAAGAAAAAATGGAAATGCCTGGGGGAGGGGGGAATCCAGACTTTAGGGTGGATATCTGACCGGCCTTTAGTGTAATAAATTCGTTCAGATCAAAAAATATAAAGATTCGTTCAGATAAAAAAAGTTCTGTCAGCGAAGTTCTTATACACTTGCTTATATATAATATTTACTTTTGCACGTTTAATGACACTTTTTCCAAAAACTGAAACAAAAAACTTACCCTCACGTGCATACAGACAACCACCTACAATATCGTGTGTGAAGCACTCGCGAGAACCGTGCTTGTCGTGGCGAGTCGTGTCTCATGGTGGGCGTGCAGGCCGCGGTGAGAGCGTCGTGGCCGCGGGGAGTCAAGTGCGCGACCGACCGGCCGGCGCGCTGGGCTGCGGCAGCTGCGCCTCGGCCGGCCAGTCGACTGCGCAGCGACTTGCGCGGGGTCGCCGGCTCGACCCCCGCCGCCACGATCCGCACGGCGCACTGGGCTTCTAATTGAGAGGGCTTAGAACCCACTTGCTCGCAATAAATAGCTCGGACGGCTGCCATGCGACCGGCGGTTATGGATTCGTATCCCGCACAAGACAAGGCCAATAATAAGTAATAAAAACGCTATTGCTTCTAAACAGAGTTCACCGTATTTGTCGTTATAGTGTATTCACTTTTGCGAAAATAACGGATTTATTCGGAAGTAAAAAAATAAATTCTGAATAATTCTTTTATATTTAGTGAAAGTAAGTTTTTTGAACACGATAGTTCGAAATGTATCGCAAAAATCTTTTGTCACGAATGTAAAAACATATTGAAACAAACTCATATTTCTTCAAGTCCTTGCGGCAGAATGAAAACAACACTTACCGAAAATAACAGTTTAATCAAGATCCATCACCTCATAATAACCCATTAAAGACATATATGAGATCTGTTTAGATCTCATACACATGAAGTGACCACTTCATCGTCTAGTATACACCCCGGAGCGAATGTATCACTAGAACACGAATTTCCCAATTCACAAGGCCTTTTATTATTTTACTAAGCACTTCTGAATTCTATCGAATGTATAGCTGCACACAGGTCTGATACGTATGTTAGTACAATACGTGCACCCGATGGGTCCTGGCCTCAGAGGCTGTCGTTTGAGAGACGCGCCGATAGTGAAAAGAAATAAAATTACAGTATTTAATTTTAGCAGTTTTAGTTAAAGACTTCTAAATTAGAAGTCTTTAATTTTTGAATTTAATGATTTTTGCATTTGAAAGACTGATATTGAGCACAAATTAAATTGTACATCAACATTCTAACAAATATTTCTTCAATTTTCTTTATTTAAAATTTCAAAAATAAGGGTTGAAGATTAGTCTACAAGGTTCTGTAGTGGATCCTTCCCTTAGCTTCATGTGGTTACGCATGACGTGTTGAAGTCAATTGCAGACAGAGGTTTGACCTCGTAATAATCGATATGTCACATATGTGCTTCTCAGATGAAGTCCTTCGTCAAACATACACCGTCGAACATACTTCGTCGATTTCGTCACACATCTCCCTCCATATTCGTTAGAAGAATCCTCTCATTTGGCGAAGAGATTGGCAAAAACCGGGATACTGTGTTTATACGTGTCCTAACGTCATATTATTGGTATGATATTACTCCTAAAAAGATAATGCGATCAATGCTGCAATCAATTACTCTGCTCAAAAGATATCCCACGTTAATACAAAAATATCCATGTTTTCGACTTGATATTGAATTTTTGGAGTGTTACACGATTGATACTTGAAATATTCTACATATGATTGAAATCTGAATAAAGTTGATATCTCGTTTTTATCGAACAACTCATTGGTGTGTATCTCATTAATGTTCAATCTCAATTCAACTGCTCAACTTTCTGCCAAGGATGTTTTGGATTTTTTAAAAAAAAGTTCTTAATTATTTTATTTTGGACAGGAACGCGGTTAACATTTCTCTAGAAACAGACGTAATGTTATTCGTAAATAATAGAAATAAAAAATATTCAAACTTTATTCCATTTTCAGCTTTCATTTTGAATTAAAAATTAAATGGTTCAATTTAATTGTAAAAGAATAGCACAACAATAGACTTATAGAATCTTAGACTCATTCGCGGATGAATTATAAAGCTGAAATCCCCGTGACCGACTTTATAAACACGTAAAATGAAGGGGAGGATACGACCGGTTTTCAGAGCCTATTTTCATTTCCGCGTTTATTTCACTCAAACACTTACTCCACTTGCTTTCATAATTTCATCAATGTCCGTTTCTCTTCTTCTTTAGTATTCACATTGAATGGACTGCTCAGTAGGTAGAAAAAATAGTTAAAATCATCGATTCTCAAAGCGGGGTTCCGAAATGCCGTGCGGTGAGATTAAAACAATAAAACGAACTAAATAGATTTCAATTTTCAGTTGAAGGGAAGAACACTTAACACAAGTAAATCCTACTGTGAATACCCGATGTCTTATATCTGGTGAGAAAAAAATAGAAATACAGAAACCGAATTTCAATGGGACATTAGCATTCTGCTGAATACTCCTAATTACAAATGTGAAATTATAATAATAATAATAATAATAATAATAATAATAATAATAATAATAATAATAATAATAATAATAGTATTTAAATGAATATACTTTAGTTAACAATAAGTTAAAAATTGTTATATATGATCGTACCACACGAAGAAAAATCGGATCCTTACGTCCAGAAAATGAAATTACATCTTCTGATCTAATACTTTTAATGCCCAGTTAATGCTTTGATACGCATGCCCAAGTTAGTGTCGAGGCTCCAGCCATCCCATGCGATGTCGACACATGTGATTAACATGAAACACCCTCTGAGCAACGTACCATTCATCAACTTACGTTCATTCATCAACAACATACCAACTCATTTTCTTTTCTTTTCCGATCTCGCGACACTTCTTTCTTGTTCGCGGCGTCCCGGTTCGGTTCTCCGATGTCGCGGTGAACAGAGAGGATTCGTTCATGGAGTACGTTCAGGGGCAAGAACCATAAATTATTCGCAATACTCTTTAAAGTAAACAGTCACAAATGATGTACACAACTGGTCCCAAGGACGTCGTGTTCCATGAGCTAAGAGTTTGACAAAAGGGTATCATTCGGTATAGGGAGTAATATCAAGGTTATCGCGTCTACAATAAAGTTGGGTAAACTAGATTAAATATTTGCGGCACGCGGTCTTCGATCTACGCTTCAAAATTTCTCCAGATATATCTTCATATATTATTTCTCCATAACTAAAGTATTTAAATTTAGAGGGATATTCAGGGATTGGCACGAGTATAATGACTCTAGCATATCAAAATGGCCAACTCTCCCTCCAACCAATAACGCGTACGTATTTCTTAAAAAACAAAACAATTTGGACTCAGCGAAATGCACCAAGTAATTATTTGCCAAATGCACCAAGCGACTTTGAAAAGTTGCAACGACATTCATTCATTAGGAAAGTCCTCTGACTAGCAATAACAGAATTTTACGGTCTCAATAATTATTTTCTTATTACGTGCGCGAAGTTCGTGGATTTTTGTTCATTCGAAAAAAACAACCACTTCGCTCACGAAATATGAATAACGTATATCGACAACAGTATATGAACAACAAATATGAACAACGGTATAAAAATTATAATATTTCAAAAAAGTTTGTAATTTTAAATTGAAATAAGGTGTTTCGTATCTCGGGGAATGGCAGTGTATGGTAAAGGGCGATGAATGTGGAAGGGTTACTAACATAAGGGATACATTTGTTTACTGCATGATATTTTCAAGCGTGAAATCCTTTTTCCTTCACGGTAACAAGACAGTTGTGTTGACAACTATCTTTTTAAATGGATATTAAAAAAATGACCTACTTCACGTGCGGATAGCAATGCGCAGAATGCACCTTTCTTCCTACACACGCCCTTGGAAAGCACTGAACCACGATAGAGCAGGACTGCCCCAACACTAAGTACGAAAAACAAACAACCCTTGCGACCTACCTGCCAGTCGTGTTGCGTGGGCTGGAACGCCGGGGCTCGTGGGGAGCGTGGTGTCGCGCGTGGTGCGTGGTGCGTGTCGCGTGTTCGTCGACCGCCGCGTCCCTCCCCACTGGCTCTCCGTCCGCCGGCGCCGCCGCATTCTTCGCGGCACGCGCCCGTTGCTGCATCAGCCCCCGCACTCGCCGCCGCCGCCGCCGCCGCCACAGGCACACTTGCTGACTCCCAGGGCAACGCGAGTGTTGATGGTGTCACATCTCCCCTCATTCAATGTGAAAGAATGCTTTACAGAATACACTATAATTAGGTTGGTGGCCTCTGGATCGATTGATTTTTTCGTGTTTCCGGGCGCGTCAACTGCTTTGGTCATTAGTCCCGTTAGTGTAGTGCATGATTTTTCTCGGGAGATGGCGGTGATCTTCCCCCGCTGGATGGCGAGATCCGGCGCCGACCTACCGTCGGCTAGTGGGGTTTCCCCGTAACCAGGACTCTCCCGCTAGCGGGGCACCACCCCAGCCGGGACAAGCTCTAAGCTCTCGACCGGTCTCCCGGAATATGTGGTAGTGTACAGCATGTTATTGTAAGTGTGTGTGTAAGGGGAGAGGATAGGAAAAGGAAGAGGAAGGACATATCGCGCGCGGTCCATGGCCCGTTTGGTAGGGTACTGCTCCGGCATTCGCCTGGTGTTGATCGGAGAAACCACGGAAAACTACCGATCAGAGCAGCCGGCCGCTAGAATTCTCGTCCAGACAGCGACTGAATTCGACTAGCTGAAAAGCTAGTGTCGAAAATCCTGCTGCCGTCAGGAATCGAACCAAGGACCTCCCGGTCAGCGCTGCAGTGACATCAGTTGATGCACTGGACTACCGCTACCGGTTGGCCTCTGGAGGGAACTGAGGCCTTACGCACCTCCGGAGGGTACTTTCATGTTGAAACTTTTTGCATGTACTACGTAAGTTGACGATAAAAAGGAATTTTATTCACAGTATTGCCCGGCTTTCATATACTTAAGAACAGAAAACATTACATGAGCATATACAGATAGTAGTTCTTTTTCAACAAATGTATGTTCATGACATAAGTTTAACCATAGTCAATCTTATGAATCAAGGCCTGATGATTCACATTATATAGTAAAGGCAGCATAGTAATCAACATTGTTTCACCACTATGAAGAGAAACATCAAAAAATTAAATAAATAATTTTTTAGAATATTTTCGGAATATTCTGGGAAAATTCGGCTAAAAATAGTACAATAATGGATCGAACATGAGGCCTGCACCATTCCCTTAAACGTCCTTCACACTATCGAACAACAACATTTAATCAAAAAACAATTGAACTGTTTTTGAAAATTTGGAAAATGTTTCAGGGGTTCATGTAAAGTACCTTCCAATATTAAAATATCGGTTTCAATTTCAAGGGCCCGCGTATTCACCCAGATGGATTGGCGAGTATCAATTTTGGAGAAAATCGGCTGGACGATGTAGCCGCTAGCGTTGTTCACAGACGGACGAATAGATAGACACACAGACATTTTGCGGTTATTCGATTTTTCGGTATCAAGGATTTACAAAACATGAATTCTGGCTACATCACGTAATAGAGGACTCTTTTATACATTCAGGAACTGGATGTATCCCTTTTTCATTACCAGGACCCTGTAATAAGAGTTTTTCTGCGGAAAATTCGCCATTTTTTCGCGCGGCATTACAGAGCTTCCTCCCTACTTCATAGTGACAAAGTAAAAACAGGAAGCGTGTAAATCGAGTAGGCTACAAGGAGTATCCTACAAAAAAAGTGTATGGAAAACAAACACTGTTTTCAATACTTCACATGGTTTTTTGTCACTAATTGTCTATCCTGGGACCATGTGAACGCGCTACTTGTACCCACCGAGGCCCCGTCATATTCTCCCGGGGGCAAATGCGCATGACCTTTTTTTGGGGGGGGGGATCACTACTTTTGCAGCATTGCTTCATACAGTCACGATCATGCATCTTGTGACTCGACCGAGAAACAAAAAGCCGTGCCATATTCCATCGAGGAAGGTCTTCAAGCGTATAGATCGGACAGTCCCGCCGCGAAGACTTCTCGTGGAGTGGCAATAATTACACAGGTCAACATGGTATACGCCTTTTTTATTTTAAAACTTGTTTTATAAGTAAGTTGCCCTCCTGAATCCAAAAATGCCTTTACTTTTGTCCTTTCACAAATCAATTTTTAGTAAATTAAGTAGAGTAACATCTGTCTAAACCGGAATCGATCAGAACACGAAGAAATTCGGTTTAGGGAAGTTTCCGTTTTATGCAAAATTTTCCATTTTTGACACTTGTGATAGTGTTTCTACCATGAAGGTAGTAAATTACATGACTTACATTACATTACATAACTATCAAAATACTTTAACATATAACAATTTATGGAAGAATTCGTCAATAAATGAATATTAAACACTCAATGACAGCTTCTGAGTTGAAAAATACACACCATACTGGCTGTATTCCGACTGCTTATGAACTTTCAACGCACAATACGTCACAACCAAGTACTATGATTTTCTGATACCCTCGCATGGCCTTGAGCAATGCATATCTGATCGAGGGGTAATGATTTTGAACGCGGGGCAGAGAGATGTGTGAGTAGAAGTCATGTCGGTACACCTTCCCACTCTCAGAGAGTCGAGAGAGAGAGAATTTCCCTATGGCTTACGCCTTGAGAAACAAGCTACCACAAGGTGAAACTACGCTGACAGTTCTGCTTCAATGTCCAGCTGCCACGACTGAATCGCGTGTCACTGGATTAGATATTTAAAACAAGCTTGCAGATGCATTCAGTTCATTACGAATATCTCGCGTCTCTCCCCCAATTGCATTAATTTCATAGGAATTCCGTTTTATAAAGATTTTTTGTCGTACTGGATACGAAAACCGTTCCGTTTACGCGTTGGAGATGATCCCGTTTTATGCTGTGTAAAATGACATTTAACTTCACGGACCGGGGAAATTTTCCGGTTAGGGCAGGTTTCCGGCTTGTACAGGTTCAGGTTTAGACAGACTACTTTAATTATATTGTGGGTAATATATCTTGTTCTAATTTTGGACGTTTTATGATTACAAAACTGCCCCGGAACATAACTTTATCTCGGAAAAGTGTTTACGAAGCTTATTTTGTAAAGAAGCTAGGGGATCTGAATAAACTGTGAACTCTTTTACGTGCAGTATTTGTGTTGCGGAGTTAAAAAAAACGATGAATGGGAAAGAGCAAGGAATTGGATTTTGTTTTTTTTTCGGTATGGTCCGAGCCAAAGAACCATCTACGCGATTGTAATTTTTTTTATATACAAAGAACAAACAAGGGAAATGTACCCTTCTTTAGAGTTTGCTGGAAGAGCTGAACCACATGGTACTGACGTTCCTATATGGGAACCTCCTTTAAACGCCGAGATACAGTAAAATGGGGTGAATAGAAACACGTTTACGTATTCACAGTTCTGTATCGAAGATTAGAAAAGGATTAATATTTTTATGTATCTTATAATCTGGATATTGACCTTCACTTTGTGAGAAAAATAATTTCTTAAATTTCCATACTAAAAGTTTTTTTAACACTCATGTTTTTACTCACCTACTGATATGGTGAATAGAAACGCCCTGTGAAATTTATTACTGTTTCTATTCATAGTTAGGGGGCACATAGAAACAGGTGAATTGATAATTTGGTATAATATTGATGTAAATACATATTCTAGATACTCATTTTTTATTAAGCAATGTAGTATTTTATTAAAAAATGTAAGTTTTTAGACTTAATTAAATATACCTTTAAAATTAAAATATGCAGACTAGAATAATAGTACTAGGGGCGGATTTTACTGAAACGTAATTTTATTTTTTTCACTTTAGAACAATCCCGTTTAGGTTAGAAATTCATTTTATGTTATGACAAGTGGAAATGATCCAGTTTTATACGTCTTTTTTTGCATTTTTTATCGTTTTGGCTAATAAATCATTTTTTAACTTTTTCCATAATTCTCAATGCATTTTCGCAGATTTCATCGATTTTAATGGTACTTGCTTCAAATAATATTTACGAGATGCAACAAATGTTCTCCACAGAATTTCTGGTAGCCTATTCGATTTCTTCGCTCAGAAGTAATGTCAGCCATTGTGAGAATGTAATCTAAGGTTCCTGCGACGTCTGTCAGCGTCATTGACGGATCAGCCTATTTCGGGATAACTAAAGATAGATTTTTTGGTAAAGAACAGTCCCAACCCAAATTTTGAAAGCTGAGTTCACTTGTAGGAATAGAAGAAGCCACGATTACATCAGTAACATATCCAACAGCTTAAATTGTTCATCTGAACTGGTTTTGATAACATTTTTTACGTCAATTTTCTATGATTTTAGAGCATTTTAAGAGGATTTATTGATCAATTTTGGCGATTTTTTAGGTCAACAAAATCCACCCCCAAGTTAGTACATGTTAAATTGTAATATCAAACTTCTTTATATATGTTTTCAATTCTTCGTAAATCGAGCAAATTCTGTGCCAGAGGATAATGCGACTTTCACATTTTGATAAATCAATCCCATGTTCCTTTATGGATTCGACAATATCAAAATACAACCCTTGTGCTGATCGATCTTCAACATTCCTAAATCTTATGAAAGAGTCATTAATTTTTATTTTCCTCGGTTGCATTTTCAGGATTCATTTTTCTTGATTGCTACAAATCGTAAATTTTAACACACTTGGTCAACTTTTGATACTTTTGCGATGTGTCCATTATAAACAGAAAGAAGAGGTGCTACAAAATGGCACATACTTTCTTGTAGTAAGGTTTTCTAATTTCCTTGGTGTGGTCTGGCACCGTACATTCTTGCCTTTCCTTCTTGCCTGCTGCCATCTATCGCCGCCGAAAATACTCCTTATCAACTTTTCGGTTTCCAAATAGTAGAACCGAAATATTGTTTTAAGAAATTTAAAGAAGGCAAAAACCTCGTCCTAGATAGCAATTTTCATTGAAAAATTTATAGCCGTCTTTTTTAATATTTTTAATATGCAGTATTTACTTACAAAAGCATGTATTTTTACAATGACATTCACATCTTTTCCTCACCTAGAGAAAGAGTATGTGCAAATTACAAACATTATCTACCTCTACAATTTTATTTTGCAATAAAAAACAATCATAAAAATTTTGCTAACATTTTCAATTCTTAGGAAGTGCCTTCTATCAATCAATCTCATCATTAGGGAGTGTATTTTGATGACCTAAAACATGACCAAAAATGGTCAATAAAATGCTCTTAAAATTTTTTTAAAATGCCCTAAAAGCAAAGAAAATTGACATAAAAAATATGATCAAAACCAACTGACATGAATAACTCAAGATGATTATTACTGATGTAATTGAGGCTTCTTCCATTCATTCAAGTGAACTTAGCTTTCAAACTTTCAGTTTGGACTGTTCTTTACCATGAAATCTCAGCCTTTAGTTATCCCGGAATCAGCTGAACTGACAATGGTGCTGATAGATGACTCAGAAACCTTAGATTGCATACTCAGATTGGTTGACATTACAATTTCTGGGTGAAGAAATCGAATAGGCTACTCAGGAATTCTGTGGAGAATATTTGTTGCATCTCATAAACATTATTTGAAGCAAGTACCATTAACACAACATATTTAAATGACATTAAAATTTATTTCTATACTACATTTAAATTTATTTCTATACCAAAGGGCATTCTTTTTTAAGTGAAAAGAAAAAGTGACATGTCATGTTATTGTTATTATTTACTTAATACCTCAAATTTTACTTCACCTGCCCTTACTGTCTGCAGGGCTCTCAGCAGGCATGTGTTTTAGAGATACTTAAAAAAATAAATACTTAAAATACAGATGAAGAAGATAATAATTTTTAAAATTTTTTATTCTGCTAGTGAATGGACCTCATTGAAATATAAATAAAAGCTGCTTTCAGTTGTTGAACTTGAATTCTCTTCCTTTTTAAATAAGTCTAAATTATTAAAAATGATGGACAATTATCCATCAATAAAAAAACTTTATTTCTAATAAGGCTCACAACAGACTATAAAACAATACTAAACTATTATACTGATACTATTATACTACTACAATACTACTATTATACAATATATTATATTGTGAGAAATGTGGAAAATTGAAACAAGGAACAATTATTGACCCACACACACTTGAATGAGTTTTCTCATTTGCCTCTGCAGAGGTGAAGAGTTCCATGTACGAGTCAGTCAGTGAGTGAGTTTTCTCATATATATTTCCACTCCTTCATTTGTTATATGACATTAGACATTTGCTGCCACAGGAAAAAACTAAACAATGCATAGAAATGAGTGAGGTTGTAAAATTGACCAGTAAAAGATGTGATAAACAACCAGTTTTTTCCATTTCTCACTTGATTTTTTTTCTTTAAATGGAAATGAACTAGGAAAAACTTTGTGTGGAAAATATTCTTTCCTGTAAGAAAGCAATATATTTTGAGCAATATAAAAATAGAAATTTGAAAGGGTATTTTGAAAGAATTGAATTAATTCATTATTTTTTTCTTAATTCACTATTATTTATAAATTAATTTATTACCAGTGAAGTTTATTATGAATTATTTGATCATTCACCATTTATTCATGATTCAATCAACAAATGTAGTAAAACAGAGGGGATTAAAAATGACAGAGCTCAAGAAAACAAAGATTGTTCTTCTTCTCTATAGTGACAGTTCCTTTTTTTACAGTAAATAAATAATGATTTATAGGGCATGCAATACTGTATTTCACTTTAGGCAATTCAAACTCATTAAATAGATGATTTACAATGATGGTAATAAAACAAGGATTTCATGGATAAAAGGAACACAAGAGCATTTAATAAAACAAGAAATGAAACTCACAGCTGATCCCAAAGCTAACTGCTGGCAAGATTCAGCTAACTCATAGTTTTGGTTCATCAGTGCCAGTTCAACAACAGTTTTCCTTTGAGGATTTTATACATTCGCCAACTAGGATTTACTGGCAGATGATAGAAAAACTAGTCATTTGAAAAAGAAATTCTGTTTATTTGAGTTATTTTTGCAATTAAAAAGTTAAGTCAAATTATTTTGAACTATTTTAGTATTTGAAGTATTTTAAATATGTATGTATTTAGTAATTCAAAATCTAATGTATTTTGAGTATGTTTTTTAATGCTCGTTTGCAAACTATGTAAATACTAAATTTACAGTAGTTTGCCCAACCCCAGCTGTCAGTCATCTAAAAGTTATGGCGTATACCTGGTTGAATTAAGAAACTTAAGGCTTTGCTAATTAATCATTCTTAAATTCAAAATTGTAAACGATTCTTAGGAGGTGGTATGAAGTGATGCAAGTAGTATTACATTAAATAAAACATAACACAAATTAGATTACATGCAGGAGTAAACAAAATTCTTAACCTTTGCAGGTGTAATTATTGGTAAAAGAGCTCTGCTAGTAGTTCACTTGGGGCTAGATCAATGCAATATTTCTTTTTACCAAAAGTGTTAATTTTAGTGAACAATCAAGATGCCTCCTTGATTGTTCATGCCTCTGAATTCCACAAACTAAATTTTTATTATCACTGAAACCAGTACACAACCAAACATCCTTTGAATTTGAAAATGGAATGCGTGGAAATCAGAATTCAGAACCTGTTAACCAGGACATTGTATCATAGTACATTGTTGAAAACATCAGTTTCCCTCCCTTGCTGGTGTCATATAAAAGCTCTGGTAGTGGTGGAATCGAATGTCCTTTTTGAACCAAAGCAATCTGTCCTTCGAAACTGACTTTTCTAAATTGCTCAGAACATTAAAAAAATCAGTCACTCATAAAATTTGAATTTTACAAACTTTACACAAAATTCAGAACTAAAAAACATTTCAATTAATACAATGGCTTTATTTCCATTTCAGAAATTTTGATGTACATAAAATACCGAATTTAATTAAAACAACATTTTTTAAAGTTTTCTTAAATTTTCTGATCCCTAATTGTTTAATTAAACTGAGTGTATAAGAGCATGATAGGGCAGAAAACTCTTCATACAAAAACTTTTTAGCCAAAATTTGGATCATTTGGAAATGGACCGTACTTGGCTCACACAAAACATTTGAGATCAACAAAAACTTCACAAGTAATAGTTAAAATTCTAGAATCTGCATGTGCATTATTCATTGAATAGGTACAATTGTAATTAAACATTACATAGCTAGATTATGAGGCAGATGTTTGAAAACATTAATTTAGGAAAATTTAAAGGTTTAATGAAAATGGCTCTTATAGTTTGCACTTTGTTGTACAAAGTGTAAGAATAAATTTGGAAAGTTTTGAAAGAAAATCACGTTTTGTTTTTTTGGAAAAAAAACCTAATAATACAATTTTATAAAATGTTATGCAAATATGGCTAATATTAAAAAAAAAACAAAAAAACCTACATGACATTGTTCACAGTAATTAACAGAACTAATGAATAAAAAGGGCACAATTGCACTAATGGTATATTCACGAAAACGAGTGATAATAGGTGCTAGTTTTCTTATATACCGCATGTGCAGTTGTTACTGTCATGTTCAAATTTTTTTGTTTCCATTTAAGAATAATTTTAATTTTGTTAAATATCAGCATTTCTTTATCATTCAAGATATACATTTCATCACAACACATTGTTTCTGCTTCTGGACAATGTTCTGAATAAGTCCTGTTTACCTTGCACTAAACATTAACGATTAACATGATGCATGCACTAAACATGACTTGAGACTTTATTAAAATGGAAGATACTGATCATTTTCTGGATAGATTCATCGATCGGATATTAGACAAAGCTGAGAAAACCATGCTAACATTATTTCCCAGTGGAAGTGAAAACACTTTTGAGACTGAATATAATAATATAAATCTTCAAAAATGGAAAATGCTGAATGGCTCAATATGCTGAATATTAATCTCTCTAAGTAGTACTGGTATTTAACTCTTTGTTAATTTATGTTGTAGCTTGATGTTCCATGTCAATGATGTGATGCTTATTTTTTGTACATATACATAGAGACTTAGTACCAGAGTTTCACCCTTTTCACTGAGTTCTGATTGATTATTGCGGTTTTAGTAAATCGTAGATATGCAATTAATAGAGTAATCAACGATATTTTGTGGAATTAATATATGTATTTAATGTACCAAGTGAAAAAAACAACTAATATTGAAGAATCAATTACAACAAGAACAATATCTGATTGAAAAGCGGTGAAAAGAATTAGTACCATTTTCAAAATTTTAATATATTTATAATAATAAATTAATATAATAATAAATTAAAATTAGCAGGTCCTGGTACATTCTGAAGCCAGCTTAATTGTAGAATATTCATTTTAAAAAAAACTTACACGAGTCAGGTGTTGTTCACAGATGGACAGATATTCTTTTTGTTTTTTTTGTGACAAACATCCCTAAACATGCATGTGTAATGCAATAAGTATACATCAATTTACATACCTTTTATGATATTTCATAAAGGCGAAAGAAAGAATAAAAGATGGAACTCTGTATTTGTATGGGACGACAAGGTAATAAGGATATTTCATGAAATTAAAATCAACTGAAAGAGCTTTTGGCTCAGGAAGATATAATTAACTCAGTGTAAGATGTTGAAGAGCAAGTTAAAATAAATTGTGATTGTTAACATTAACAATAACACCAATTTCATTGTATGACTGAACAGTTTCTAATAGGCAGCTTTTAGTTAATTTATTTAATTCATCTTGTGATTTGTGCCAACCTAGAAGTGTTGTATCATCTGTATACATTTTAAGTTTTGTGTTGTTTCTTAGTTGTAAATTATTCACATACACTATGTACAAGAATGGGCCTAGCACTGATCCTTGTGGAATGCCACCATGTGTTGTGATTGTATTTGATCTGCATCTGTTTATGGAGTTATTTTCTGGATAGAGTATTTCTGTAGATTGTTTGCGGTTAGTGAGAAACGATTTCAGGTTATGAGCTATTCCCCGTATGCCATATTTCTCTAGTTTGTCTAAGAATATGGTGTGATTTACTTTATCAAATGCTTTGGACATATCCATAAATATTCCACTCTTTAATCGATCTTCAAGCTTGGTTAGTATAGTATTGTATAAATCTGATTGCAGTTATGGTTGAGTGTCCTTTTCTAAAACCATGTTGATAGTCTGACAGTACTGAATTTTCTTCAAAATATCTTATCAACCTGTTTAAAATTACCTTTTCTATTATTTTGCTAAATGTTGATATAAGTGATATTGGACTATAATTTGATGCCATATTTGCCTCACCATTTTTGTAGAGAGGTTTAATAATTGAAAATTTAAGGATGTCTGGAAATATTCCATTTTCAAGTACAGAGTTAATTAGATGTTCCAATGGAAGTATTACTGAATTAACACTTTTTTTTAGTGCTACAATTGATACCTCATCCCAACCTGCTGATTTTTTGTTTGGTAATTTCATTATGATATTTTCTATTTCTTTAGTTGTTGTTGGATACAAGAAGATTGAGTTTGTGTGTGCACTATGTGTTGTTGTTTTTCTTCTCTTCTTATTCTGTTGTTGGAATTTGGTTGTGTTATTGATGAAAAGTAACAATTAAAGATTTCATTTACTTTATATGGATCTGTTACTATAACGCCTTCATTACTCTTTAGTTGAATATTTTTTATTTCATCTCTGGATTTGTGTTTGTTAACAATTTTCCACACTGCTTTATTTATGTAATCAGAATTTTCTAATCTTTTACATACTGCCTCTTTCTTATCTTTTAACAACAGTTTATGGTTTTTTCTCTTAATTCTTTATATTTGATGTGATATATTTGCAATTATGTTTCTCTATAAAATTTATGCCAAGTCATCCTTTCCCTCTTAACAGTTTGAGTTTGTTGGGATAATATAACTTTGTCGTTTTTGCAATTTGTATACTTATATTTCACTGGGCACGTTGAGTTGAAAATCATTAGAAATACATCCATGAATGAGTTCCATTTATCATTGCAATTTTGTATATTTCTTAGGAAAGTCCAATCTGGTGCTTCTAAAAGTTGACCTAGTTTTTGGATATTTGTATCTGTCATTGATCTTGTAATTTTTTTTGTGGTGTTGTTATGTTGTAGGTGTTTTGCTTGAAGTCCAATGAATATAGTATAATGATCTGAAATGTGCATATTCAATACGCCTGCTGTGCTCTCCTTCTCATCTAAGTTTGTGATTATGTTGTCTATTAAAGTGGAAGAATGAGATGTTTCCCTTGTTGGTGTTTTTACTGCAAATTGTAGTCCAAATGAAGTTACTAAATTTCTAAAAGTACGAGTAGCAAAACCATTATCTGCAATATTTATATTCAAATCTCCCAATATAATTATTGTAGGTGATGTGTATTTAAATAAATATACCAGCAGCTTTTCAAAATTTATAAAGAAATTCATGATGTTTTGGTTTGGAGGTTGGTATACTCCAACCACAATGATTTTTTTTTTGTCCAATACTGCTCACAGAAGCTATCTCAAAATCTTTTTCCATGTAGATTTGCTTTTTTTTTCTACTTTAAAGTGCCCTGATGCATTTCTTAAATACTCTGCTACACCTCCACCCTTGTGATGTTTTCTACAGAAATAGTCTGTTAATTCGTAATTTTTGATTTCATTTTCTTTCAGACATGTTCTGTTGCAATAAACATTTGTGGCTGAGTATCATTTAATACTGTTTCTAATACCTCTGTTTTGTTATTTACGTACTGAACATTTTGGTGGAAGATTTGAAAAATGGTTTTGGCTATTGCTATCCCATTATTATGCCGATGGACGGCAGGCTTAATTAGTTTCCCTGACCCTGATAAGAATAACTGGTGTTTTCAAGTATCAATCTATTTAGTGTGACCTTTTCCTGAATAATTCACGAGATCTCTTTCGCCAATCTATTCATATGCATGCCATGACGTGTAAACATGCCACTATCTATTTTGCTTCAATCTAAAATACTACATTCATGATACATAGAGCATAGAGATTTCAGCTTAATATTCGTTTTTCAAATTTCCTTGTTCACACAGGAGTCATGCAAGAGGTCATGTCTATGAGGAAATTTTGCTACTATAACATTTTTATCTTTGTTTTCATTTAAAACATGACAAACATTTTTCGGCTTCCTTGCGATAAACATTGTTCGCTCCTGCAACACACACAAAATAGTCCATTAAATAGAGTACTTCCATTAAGTGGACCTACCCCAATAATGCTGTTTGTTCGCGCACCTGGTTTTATAATCCCCATTATATTAAAGTTTGCATTTACCTCTTTAATATTGGATGACAAGGATCGTCCATGGCTATCACCATACACTATCAATTTCGGCCTACTTCCTTGCAGATGTGTTCTACAGCAATTCTTGGTGCACTCATCTGGCTGGTGTCCTCTCGATGGCGTTGGTTTGCTGGATTCACTTATCCTGTCTTAATTACCCTAAACCGCAAATTCGTTCTTCAGTTGCAGTTCAAACTGTCTTCTTTCACTTGCCCATTGGCTTCTTTCTTTCACTCTGTTCCAATTATTTTGATCGTAATGCACTCCACACAAAGGTGTAACTCTCTTCTTTACAACTATCCACCTATATTCTGTAATTGGGTAGCATACATAAGCACTGTTTATACGATATAATCTTGTTTACAAGCAATTTTTCCAAATACTCAGTTTTGGGATATTGGCAATTACCAAAGCATTTACACCAATACTGCAAGAATTTTCAAACTTTTATAACAATTTCTTTGCAAGATATACAAGAATCACATTCCCCTATCAATATACTATTTCTGTAAGTAAGCAATTTCATTCTTAAAAACTAGTGTTCCCATTCCTTGGTATTTTTTTTCACTCTGAGCTGGGCAACTGCAGTTCCTTTTCAAAAATGTCAATACAGAAAAGCATATTGTTTGGAGTGTGATCAATATAATAAAATGCAAGAAAAAATGTTATTCACGTTATGGCTCTCTTTTGTTTCAGGAAGTAAAATTCTAAGAGCATTTTTATTATATTACTAATTTTCTCTGTGCTTTATGTACCATTTACCAAATTTATGAAATTCTTTCATGTCAAGGTAGCTCCTTGACAAAGGGTGCCTCCAGAAGTTATGCCATACAGTATATCATTATGGAATTTGTCTAGTACTTTGAATTTGTATTAGAAGGAAAAAACACAAGAAATAATATACTACAAAATATTATCAACAACCCTTTATTAACCATCAACAATCATTTTCCCTTTACATCTCTTATGTTTTTTGAGTGCGAGTACTGTTTTATTTCTCTGAGTAGTATTAGATTTGGAGGTATCTTTATCCTCATCACTTTCATCTGGTACATCACTCCACTCAGAATCCTCATTTTGTTCATCCTCATTGGAGTCATTCCCATGAGGATCCTCATCCTCCTCCATTGCAGTATCTTCCTCCTCTTTGTCATCTTGAGGTAAATAATCCTCAGGGAGAAGAGTATCGTTCTTTTCTTCCAATTGTTTGCGAGTATATCTTGTCAAATGGAAATTTTGTAGAAAGCGAAGCTCACCATTCCAGCTTCTCAGATATGCTAGTTGTTGTGTGTTCATGAGATCAGGCACTTCTGCAAATAAAAACACATAAAATGTTTTAATATAATAAAATCAGTTCCAGTAACTGCAAATGTTCCTTAATATAAGACACACTTGCATACATGTGTCTCAGTAATCTGACAAAGAGAGAGGAATAAGATAATGAATTTTCAAATAGAAATAAACTTATAATCCTGCATCCATTCTTACATGATATAGCATAATATTCATGGGAAATATAATAGTATACAACTAATATTTTAGAGGGTGTAATAAAAAAAAAATTATATTTCATTTGTGGGAAGAAATAGGTTTTCTATTCATAAAAAAAAAGGGGAAAGTACACAGATTATACTACTCCCCAAAACATCACCTTCAGTTTTTGAATAAATAAATACTCTGCCTTAACCCTTTATTGCATAAAGTAACTCAGCTGTAACATAATGTTTTGCAGGTCATAAACACATTCTAATGATTTAATTAAGAACAATTTTATATTACATGTGATATACATAATGTGTTTATGTCACCCCATGCATTGTTAAGTGGCAAACGTGATAAGATAGCAAAATAATGTGATAGTAATCTAGTGGCATTGTGAATCTTCCTGGTAGCACACACCCTGTTTCCGTACATCAGAAATGAAACATTTTTAGGAAAATAATTAAATTAAAATACGAATGATACTTACTTTATTGATTTGGTTGATACTTATATTATCACAAAAACGATTTGAAAAATAAGCAAATTTTTTTTAAATCATGAAGATAGCACATTTCGTTGGAGGAGTCACACAATTTAGCTTTGTTTTCTCAAGCAATATTTACTAATAAATTTTTTATTATTTTTCTCTTAATGTAATGAAAAATAATTATTGCAAGTAAAAAAAAAAAAATTAAAAAAATCATGCAATAAAGGGTTAAAAGATCTAAATAAAAAAGTTTCAGTTACAGCAAACCTTGTCACTATTACCAATCCACATACATTATAACTAAATACTAGATGATTCAGTTATAGTGAACTGTACAGTTTGGATTTAAAGAACACTAATCACAACAATGAAAAAATATTGTCAGGGCAGCGAATTCCAAAAACATGAGATTTTTCAGGTAAAGGATGTTAGTTACTTTTATTGCATTCACAGCAAATGAAAGTGATTGAGGGGACTGTGGAAATTTTTTCAGCACATCTGAGGCAATTCTATCAATCATGAAGTCTTCATTGATGCGGACTGCAAGATTTGAAGAAGTGAAATAGCATCTACCTAGAACTTCATAAATGCTGTAAAAAGTTCTTCCAGAACAGAAGAAAAGGAGTGTGATGATAAAGAGGATTCACAAAAGAAAAGTGTTCAAACAGTGAAAAATCATAAAGAGATATAAAGACTATACTAAGATATTTTGATAGTGTGTACAATGCAGAATCAACTGAGAAGAAAGCATGGACTCTGAAGAAGAAGAGAACCTGCAAAAATTATTATTAAAAATCTGTACACAGCAAACTAATCAAAAAAAATATTACTATTGAAACTCAATGAAGACATTCAAATTTTTAATTTGCAGGGTTGGGATATTTTAGTGAACTTCTGAAATAACAAAATCGATTATTCTGGGGAAACTATTTAATTTTGGCTTCTTGGATATAGTGAAACAAAAATGTTGGTCCTCAAAGATTCACTACAACTGGTGTTGATTGGAGATTGGAAGCATTATAGTATTCAATAAAAATAATATCAAGTTTGATATGAACATGATAATGAAATGAGAAATACTATAACATTACACAATGTTAAAAATTGTAAAAAAGAATGAGAGTCATTACAATGTATCAAAATGAACTATTCAACTTTCACTTAATGACTATGCAAAGCTAGTTTTTTAATTGGTATGTCATTACGATTTCTTCCTTCTAAAATTAACTACATTGATCAAGCTGTATTGAGTATATACACATTCATTTTATACACACAACTGTTCTTAATGTTAGCATCATTTTGTGTGTGAAGTTGACTGTTAATGGTAGTTTTGGGTATTACTATATTCAAATTAGGAGTGAATTTACTTCTTTATATGTAGAGGAGTTGGTGGAAAATAACATTTATACTCTATAGATTCAGAATTTTGTTTTTGACTATGTAAATCACTGAACAATTTGCACCTTCGGTAATTAAAAAAAAAAAAAACACTAAAAAGAACAAGCAAAACAGAAGCACACAAGTTGTTTCTGAATATAAATTTTCAATAAAAATACTGACCCAGGCCACATGTCTCAAATTCTTCCTTTTCATGAAGTATGGTCATATTTATTACATCTTCTCTACTTGCAAAACGTCTGTTTTTACGATTTTTACCAATTGTGTGAACAATTGTTATTTGTTCTAATTCCTGGTCAAATCTGCTTAAATACCTAAACACATTTATTAAAAAAGTGAATAAAGCAATTACCACAATGTAACATAAAAAGAAACTCAAAAATAAAACATACGTGTTAATAATGTCTAAACACATTTGACCTGTGTAACGTCTCACATTTGGAATCAGTCGATCTTTAAACCATTGAAGTTTTTCACCAATTAAGTTTTCTTTCATTGCATGAAATTTCTTAGATTTCTCTCTCGTTACAAGCCTGGAAGCATAATAGAAAGGAATTATTTGAAAAAATTAATAATAATAATTCTTACACATAAAAGGTGAAAACCTGAGAAATTACCAAAAAATCTTTAAATGGTACTGACCATGGCATAGAACTATTTCTGACTACTCATTCAAGTCAATTAGGATTTGATGAACTTTGTGAAACAAATTAATATATTACCTGTTTGCTTTCTGATGCAACTTCAGTGCTTTCCTACTTCTTGGATGAAGTAATTTATTTACTTTGTTGAGATCTTTCTTTATTGACTTCGTCTGAGAAATTAATGAAACACAAATTTAATAAACCATTATAATTGAGGTTATGTTGAATTTGGAAACCATACACCGTTTTAATACATACCATGATGTATTAATCTGTAACACCAAAAATGCTGGCTACTTTTCTAATGTCCTCACCAATTCTGAAAATTTCCAGACTTCAGTACACACGCACTTACAAACTGTACTCTTCTCACATGTGTAAATTAAATATCTATGCACACTGTGAGGTAGAATATCGTCCTTTGCTTACCGTATCGCTGTTGCTGCTGTTGGCTGCAGTGCCAACAGAGTGCCAATCGCTGATGCTCGAGCAAGTGTTGCCATCGGTATGTCTGTATGGAAACTCTTTGACAGAGAGTGAACTCTCTTTGGGTACTGTGCTTGTGTTGCACATGTTTCATAACCCAGCCAATCAGTCATCGCGATCTACACGACATATGATTGTGAGGGATTTTCAAATAATAATTTAGTTGTAACTAACTTTTTACTTTCTCGTATACGTTTGTATATACAGTCTGATATACGTAGTAAAGTTATGTAATGCTGCGCGAAAAAACGGCGAATTTTCGGTAGAAAAAAATTAATTGCGGGGTTCTGATAACGAGAAAGTGGATAAATTCTGTTCCTAAATTAAGAGAAAAAAATCCTCGAACAAGTGGTATAAAGAGAATCCCAATTTTGTGGGTCCTTGATACCGAAAAAACAATTGAAAGCAACACGTCCATCCGTCCATCTGTCTGTCCGTTCGTCTGGGAACACAATTAGCGTTTAAACTATGCAAATTTCTTTTCCAAATTGAAGAAACCCCTGAACATCTGGCTCTAGTTGATGTTTTGAAATTTTGAAAAACATTCTTTAAAATTTTGGAGTAATTTACTTGAAGACCCCCGGACATTTTCAATTTCATGCCACACTAAATGAATGTGGCATAGGTCCGGGTTCAGGCTTAAATCTGATTTTTCAAAATGCGAATGTTTGAATTTTTTTCGGCGTGTTCCTACAAATATAAAATTTAAGATAGAGATTTTTCCTTCAAATGGAATTTGTTGTCCATAAATATCTTTCATTAAGGTCATGCAGATTTTTTGAAACTTTTAGTATTTTTTGTGCAATATTGCGTGTAATATTTGCAATTTTAAAAATAAACAAAAACAAGATTTTCTTTAAAACTGTTCCAAATATTTTCTTTAAATTTTTGGTAGGGGTAGTGCCACATGAATCCTATACGATGATCTAAACGCCATATTGCTCTATTCTTTTGTTAAAAAAAATACAAAAATGTAATTTTTTACTTGTCTCTCGCGTCAATAATACTTACATTAGAGGCGATTTCTTCATATTATTATACTTATGAGTATACGAGCTTTAAATAATGCCATATAAAGATTATCGGATGCACAACAGTTTTCTGTAAACATGAGCTCAAAATTACTCGTTTTCAGAAAAGCTCAAACATTTTTTTCAAAAATTGCTCCTATTTTTTCTTCAAACTTGTCTAGTGGGTAATGATAATTGCACTGTTCCATATGACGCAAAGTTCATTTTGGTGTATTCTTTCATTTTTTTAAAAAAAAATTACACAAATTCACTTTTTATTAAATACCTCTCACGCCGTTAATACACACGTTTCCATCGATTTGTATACATTATTGCATTTGTGAGTGGAAGAACTTTCTATTACTTCAAAAGAAATTTTTCGAAAACCCAATAGATTCCTGTGAAAAAGAGCTTCAAATTTCGCATTTTCAGTAATGCTTAATCGTCATTTTCGTCGCTTAATCACTATAGCAAGAGGATAGGGCAAGTCTGTAAACCCAGTCCACAGCAAGTAAATTAGAAAACTTTACTACGAGAAACTCTGTGTCATTCTGTTGCACCACTAATTTCTTTATTAATTAGGTCCTTATTGAAAAACCTTACTATGTTTGGCGATTAAAACCATGAATGTATTTAGCTGATCCATTTTAAAACTTAGTGGAACTTGCAGATAGAAATAAGGAATCTTCTTGATTGTCAGTTAATTTGTATAAAAAAGGCATATCCACTGTTTTATATGACAATAAACGATTGTCATAAAAACCAGTGGATACGCATTTTATTTATACATTTTAAATCTTCTTCTTTCTAGTCATTTACCTAGGTGAGAAATCGTAAGTCAAAAGTATAGAGACCGATGGAATATTTGTTATCACTATTTTTGACATAGTTTACACTTTTACTAGCAATCACAGTGCCATTATATTTATAAATATTTATTATTTTCTAAACTATGTTGTAATTTCAGCGATTTCTGAAGGTGATAACCCGATGTCTTTAGACGTGCTTGGACCATTTCATAATATTTGTGCACGCTTAGTGCATGCAAGATTGCAAAGTAATGGTGCTGCAACAGCACAAACTTTCCTTTCATTATTTGTCATCTTTAATGACGTAGAAGTCGGAAGAAAATTTTCATTTTTCCAATTATCGAAAATGTTGAATAGAGAATTCAACGAAAATGAGGCCTAAGCAATTTTTGTATTCGACTTTTGCTCTACCGAAGAAAAATAATAATAAAAAATTGGAAATGTGTTTGAGAACTGTTTAAATATGTTCTTAACGCTTCATGTAAAGTATCCCCTAAATCAAAATATTCGTTTCAAATTCGGAGGGCCTCGAATTCGGACAGAGCAATCGGGGAATATCAATTTTGTAGAAAATAGTTTGAAAGGTTTAGGGCAAGGAGGTCATAATATATTATAACCTCCTTGGTTTAGGGGCTAGCGTTGATCTCAGGCAGACGTTTTGCTTGAAACCAATTTCTCGGTCACACAAAACTGTGTTCACACAACTTATATTTTGTCTACACAATTTTCTACATGCTACATTAAATAGCATACACTTCCCACTTAAAGTCGTGGTAACTAAGTATATTCTAGGCATTGTCGGATCCCCTGGGTTCCCTAGACTTCCCCACGGGACCAAGAAGTTCATTTTCTGCATTTACTGCCAGCAATGCTAAATTGCTCCATCGTAATTTACAAATTGTGTGTAAATCTTAATAGAGCATCTAAGAGCAATTAACGAGATAGTCAGTAAATCTCCCCGAGACATGATCCCCAACTTCTTGAAGGCACTGACTGTTGATCGTGGCATAGCCCCAGAGGTTCCAACAACCACAGGCAGGATTCTGGCGTTGGGCACTCCATGAAGTTGGGCTGCCAGGGGAATGACTGGTTGGTACTTTATCATTTTTTTCTCCCCTGCGTTTAGAAGGTTAGACCCATCCTCGTGGCGGACAGTCACATCGACCACATGGACCCCCTCCCGGCTTTTTATTAGCAGGTCAGGTTTGAGTCTAACCCCTTCGGCAACGGAGAAAGTGGCTTCCGTGGACACCACAGTGTCTGATTTCCGGAGCATCTTCCCCTCTATAAAGTTCTTTATCTCGTCATGACGCTTTATTCTAGCTGGTTTCGTAAAAATGCATTGACCGAGGATGTGATTCATTGTTTCTACCGCTGTATTGCACTTCCTGCAGTATACATCCTCCCTGGACCTTCCTCTACTAAGAGTAGTTTTATTGGCAGCGGTATTTGATCTCAAATGGAGAGCAGTGATAAAAAGATCAGGTTTCAGAAGATTATAGTCTTTCAAAAAGACATTTCCAATCGGATCGTTTATATGCGCCTTAACCGCTCTCCCTTGGGATCCCAGCTTCTCCCAGGCGGCTACCTCGTCATCGGCGCATTTCTTCTTATAAGATCTTAGAACTTGTTCGGTATAGGGCCAGTTGAGTCTCAATGCTTTGGCGGTTTTAAATGTCCGTTGGTAGAAATTCGGACAGAAGCTCAGCCATCTGCAAATGGGATCTGCAGATTTTTCTAGTCGTAACCCTAGGTTCAGCGCTACCCTAGGAACATGTTGGGCAAGCCGCAGCAATCCCATTCCTCCATCTCTCTTGGCCAGATAAAATAAGCCATCTGCAGTACTCATATGCAGGTGTAGGAACTGTTTGACTGCCACTCTGATTTGACAGTCCGCTTCCCTGAGCATCGACATAGGTGGCATCGATAAAACTAATTGGTAGAGGTAATGTGGCATTATGTAGGTGTGAAGTAATGCCAATTTCTGGTCCTGGAGCTGTGGCATTTTTCATCCCAGCCAGACGACTTTTAATTTCGGCAACTTGCACCGCGTATAGAATTGTGTCTGGGTCCATTTCAGGTGTCGAAAATTTATCATCCTCTCTTAGTTCGGAAAGCCGAATTGGGGGCGTATTACCCCAAATAGATTTGTACAGGTCATTAACCTCATCCCTGTTAAGGGGCTGTTGGTCGACACTAGTATAGTTATGCCCCTTCTAATGCACTTTGCCAAGAGTGCTGGATCATTCTTGAAAAGATCCTGAGCCCTAGCATACGAGAAGCGCCGTTTGCCTCCATGCCTACGGGGCTTTTTAGGCCTGGTGGTGGTGGTTACAGAGGAGCCGCCCAAAATATCTATCAACCTGGCATAGGTCTCGTTCAATTGGTCCTGGGATTGAATATTTCTTTTGAGTTCATTTCCCACCTCAACGAGTTCTTAATCTACATTAGTTTGAGAGATACCCCATGTTCCTATCCAAGTTGAAATGTTTTCCTTCCAGTTAGGTGTGGCGTTTAGCGTGTTGGAGGAAATAAATTACTGCGAATAGAAATAAGATTTATTGTTTCGATATCAGGGGCCAGGAATATGAGACAAAAAATCACCACTTTCAGATTCAGCATTATAATACTTACGCTGTTCTTCGTAAGTATGTAGTATGGCGAAAAAGTAAGTAGAACGAATAAAATCGAGGTGATATGCTTTAAGTTTAATTAATGCCATTTAGTGTTCTGAGAATGATGTGCACACGTATCACACATTCTGGTTTCGTTACATAGACCAAGACACTGGCTCTCACCTTCTCTGTGGGCGATAATGGTTTCCTTTATAGTTCAGTCACTTGTTTGTCGCATCTTTGTCACATATCTCATTTTTGGAGAGGCGCCTAGTTGTTTTCAGTATACCTACTGAATCTCATTTGTCGTTAATGTGCTCAAAAACAGATATGGAATCTCTCATCTCGACACTTCATACAACTTTTGGTGATGAGGATCGATACTGATTTACCTTCCTATCTCACAATGTGATGGAACTTGGCAACCAATATGAAAAGAATTGTATTCTCTGAAAAAATCATGTTACGCCTACGGGTCCTTCATAATATGAAGAGTGCAGGATGACTCATTCATTAAAACATTGTAAAGAAATTACATTGTAGATACTCTATTGGAAAATTATGTTTAGTAAATTTTTGAAATTTGTTGAATGTGCGTTTTATAGTAATTGGCGCTGAGATTGCACCTAAGAGACATCAATTCGTGAGTTAAAATGCGCAAAAGCAAATTGAGAGGGTGAGTGGGAAAACAGTACTAGTCGAAAATTGGGCAAGTATTGGTGGTATAAAAACTTTTTTTTTTACAGAAATTAGTGCAAAAAGCATGGAACTATACGTTGAGACAAAACAATTCAGGCACTCTTTGATGAGTCAAAGAACAGAATCTGTCCTGGATATGTACTGCTCTTCTACTCAGAATTTCAGTAGTCTGACGACTCTGGCTGATCGCAGCGGATGGTTGACATTTGTTATTTGCCAGTGGTAGGGGGCTGATGTAATTTACTAGTTTTGTTATTGATCGAGAGTGGGCTTGTAATGAACTGAAGAGGGAAAGGAGGGAGGAACACGAAGCGAAGAGCCAGTAATTTTCGTTATTTTGCGATGAAAGAATGTGTTCACAGTCATTCTTTTAAACAAGCATTCAGGATCTTAAATGGAATATCACATATTCAGATTCTACGACTGACAGGAATTCTTTTGTCACGTGTCACCAAAAGATGGCGGAAGAAAGCATAATAACAGACCATGCTATCAAGTACGAAAATTTTTTTAAGATAAAAGAACACTCAGAACACTTTTCAACGAAAATTCAGCACTACACTACTCATCAGAATTTGTGAAATTTATGCTGAATGAATTGAATTTTAAAACCAGCTTGACCATAAAAAATATCTTCAAAAGGAAAATGTTATCTGAGCTCTACTTCAAGTTTCAACTTGAAATTTGGATGACCTCAAGTTATATTACTTATTTGCACTCCTACAACAATAATGTGTGATGTTTATGATACATAGTTACTGTATATATACAAGAAATTTGATTGATAAATCTTCGTTGAGATGAAAAACAGTACAAATCGACAATTTTTTAAAATTTAAAATATAACATATTATTAATGGCGTTTTTATCGCAATTATTCCTCAGAACATATTTGTATGGCTTGACCTTCTGAAATAAGAAAATTTTTAAATCTCAACAATTTTTTTGTCATATCTAATCAAACGTTATAAGTTGAATTATCTCAGAATAAACTTTCTGTACTAGTTATGTTTTTCCACTCATCCATTCAATTTTTGTTTTTGAAGATTCTAATTTAGAAATGCCATCGTGGTTATTTTAATGCGCTACCGTATATCTTCCAGTAGTTTCGAAGCGATCGATTGAACTTTGTACGAAATGAGTACGGTAGTATAATCATTGAAGTTTATGGCTAGGAGTGTGGGAATATCAGAATCATATCAGACTGGAGCCTAAAACATTGTATCTTGATACAACTTCTGAGGCCTGGAAGGAAGGGGAGTTCCGAATTTGATTTTGTAAAGACAAATTTATGAGTAGATGCAAGTTGTTCTGTCAGTATTGAATGTAATGTATTTCTTGATAACCTTTATTAAACACTTTCTATCTGGTAGAATGTCTATCTGTCTGAATGAGTTAAGAGTTTACTGCCTGATGCGGCTTTCTAGGCTTTGGGAGGATTGAGAGAATAACAATAGGTTGCAAAAGAACATTGAACAAGGTTGTAAGAAAACGACTCCCTTCCTTTGAAATATCTCTCCATGTATACTGATCGTAACTTGGTGTTTTCTTTGGATTAATGTAATATTCTCTTACTAAATCTGAAGCTTTAAATGCATGTATACAAGAGAGACAAAATGGATTTGGAGAAATTCAATAATATTTTGATCTTCTCTAAGTCAAGTTGAAAATCATTGCTTAAGCATTACGCAAATGAATCAGCTATACTTTATCACCTAATAAATTGCAAAAAAAGTTTGGAGAGGAAAAATACCTGTACTAAAGAAAAGTACATGTATCTTATTTCCAATTAGACAGAAATATGTTTGGATATTAAACATTTAATTATTTCTTTTAATTCTCATGTCTAGTTACTTCTCTTTACATAAATATTTCTATTAATTAATGTTCACTACTGAAGTAACGAAATCTAATATTTTTATATTAATATATCGTATTGAGATTTGTTTAGAGATTAGATTTTATTAAGGGTAGTGTAAAATAATACTCTTAAGAAAATTGAGAACGATGAAAAGGGGAAATATATGTTCGCCACAAAAACCGTCAGTTGTTGATTTTTAAGATTCGATACATCGATTTTTCGTTAATTTCATTGTTAGTATCAAGAAGTGCATGTAACCTATTCAGTTTTCAGTCTTGAATTACACGATGTGATGAAAACATTTTCGAAATAGCTCATGTTTCGGGAAGTAAAGTTTCCTATTTCAATGAATTATCGACCAATGTTGCGGAAATATGGAATACTTTTGATTGCAGTGTCTTTGACGCAAGTAGTCAAGACTTCATATTTAACAAGTATGCGTATACAGAGGCATAAAGATCTCATGAGGCCGTATAGAATTAGGAGACTTTACACTACTGAAGGTTGCTATTTGGATCCTGATGAATATATTCAGCATCACATTTATGGAGCTCAAAAATTAAGCACAGAATTGCAGCATGCATCTCACGCATTACAGGGCAGTTACACGTATCCTTATTCACCATTTACACCTGTGTGCTTTCGATGTGCGATATGCTTATCTATCGTCGAACAGGTAAAGAAATTAATATCGTAATTACGTTCAACATGTGTGATGGTATATGATATGGATTGTTTCAGCTGAATCAAACGATAAATTTAGCTCATGAAATGTTGTATTACAAGAAAAGATTAGAGAATGTTCCCGAAACATTAAGATCTTTGTGTATGACTGGTTTTGAGAAGTAAGTTGTGTTATTTTGAAAAACTATGTATTTTTAGCTTCATTCTAACTCTCATTTTTATTTCAGCTTTGAATTACGAAATCTCAACAATTTTCATTTAGTTACTGATATAACAAAGGGGACAACTCGAATACCATGTTACCTCGATGGAAAGTGGAAAGACAGGTAACAAACTTATTAAATATATAGGAAAAGTACATTATTAACAAGCGTCATTCTATGACTGCACTATTTAATCAACTACTTCTCTTCCCAAATTATGCTTAAAAGTAAGGTCATAATGTTCATCTATCCGTTCATATGATGCAGAAAAATCCGAACGATTCTTGTGATTTGCTGGAAAAAGAATTTCTCAAGAAAGAACAAATTAGCGCATTCATTGGAAGGCATTTAAAAACCTGACTTTCTTGATAACTGAATCAAACTTTCTATTCTAAATTCTGCTTTTTATTTAATTCTTCAATTTAGAATACAGTAGAAATAACAAACCACTCAAATATCAAATTCCTTTCAATGGAACAGAACTACGTGGTCTAGGCTGAAGCAAAAGTAGTAAAATATTTTTCAATTACTCATTAAATGTAGATGAAAAATTTGTAAAAGTTAAATAAAATCCACTACAAAGAAACGGAGTTACAACATTTAAGAGAAAGAATCCTCAGTTGACTTTGGTTTGCATTAAGGTAGGATTTCAATGGCTTTTCTGTTACAGAAAAGGCTGATTTAAGAGAAACAAAACTAGTTTTTAAATAATTCATGGTTATAATCTTGGGAGGGGGTTCAGGATTATAAAAATATATTCCGGGGGTTTTACGTGTAGTAAGGTATTAGTGTATTATAATCAGTCAAAAATACTACGAGTATTTCAATGGAGTGTTATGTAGACATTTGCATGTATACAGAATCTCTCAGAATAAATTATGCAAACTTCTAGGGCCTAAAGAGAGGACGAAGATTATCACCTTTGAAAATGAACATGTGTTGGGAAATTTCATGTGACGAAGGTACACATGTGTAATTTGTTTTTGGTTGCTAGCCTGCTGCACCTCGTGCAATAATATTCGGTAGGTCACTTCCGAATACTATGTGAATGTAGTAATTGACAAAACAAGTAGATAAAGAGGAGTATAATTGCATGAGTGGTATTGAGATATTCTCAAACATCCCAGGAAAATATTGATACAAATATAGTGGAGCAATAACTTATTTTAGAACATTAGAATTGTGAAATGATAATATACGAGTGGTATAACGTATTTACAAAGAGGGCGTATGGTAGGCATATTGGACGCGACGAAAATAAAACGCCGATATTCCAACACGAATTTTGGGACTCAGAAATGTTCGAGGCTGATATAGAGTAAATATTGGACATTGAATACTCGAAAGAGAAATTAAACACATTCATGATTTGGAACGTGTCTAAGTTTAAAATTTCAATTTGTATTAGATCGCATCATACGAAGAATTTGGGGAAGGAATGGACAACCAGTGGTTACACGTTTTAGAACAAGTGTAGGAGTCAGGCCAGAATAAGTGGCAGACTGCGGACAGGTTAAGGTTAATGATAAAATTATGATAACTTGTTAGAATGCTAAAAGACAAGTAAAAACGGAGATGAATATTTTCTTCAAGAACCTTCATTTTGTCAGAAGCTATTTGGATTCGGAAGGTGACGCTTGGAGATGGACTTTGATTCGGTAGCGACCACTTGCTGGCGATATTTTAAACACGGACGGAGAGTGTTCTTACGAAATATTCAGATACAGGGGATATAATTCTTAAGAGTTAAAATATTGTATGTGGCAGGATAAATTTCATGTTCAGTTTTTCAGTGTGTGTGTGTGTGTGTGTGTGTGTGTGTGTGTGTGTGTGTGTGTGTGTGTGTGTGTGTGTGTGAGAGTGTGTGATGGAAATAATCTAAGTAACAGTATTTCATTGTATGGAAACAGGACGTTTAGCCAACGTGAGTGCAAAAAAACAGTGGAAATAGAAATGTCTATCCGAGATATTTGTGGAAGTAATCAAACGTAAATAGTATGTGTAATATTATTAGCTTTAGGAAATAATTTTGTTGGTTATTTTTTACTTTTCACGCTTAATTTCTTTAAGAATTTTTCAAATGGTAGTTGAAGTGTAAGCCAGAAATTGTCTTATATGTTTCATAACCGTTAAGAATATCGCGAGAAAGTACCTAGCACCACTAATTTGTTCTGTGTTTGATTAAAATACACCTACATTTTTCAGGTTTTTTGTTTGTTTGTTTTTCGGGCGCCAAATATCTTGGTCGAAGTCAGGCTTTCAAAACATCGTAGAGAAATGAAGATTTTTAAAATATGGAGATCTTCGAGAAACAATTGCAGTTATTTTTGAGAAAGTTTGGTTCACAAATGTTTCATTTTTAGTTCCCATTTAGTTTCAAAAACTTACGAATGTTTGAAAAATGATTATATTTTTTGAAGCTTGTGTTACAAAGTATTAAACAATAAAATAATCTAAAACGTTGTGTAGTAAGAACTTTCTCTAAAACGTTGTGTAGTGAGAATGCACGTTTGGTGCAGCCTTGATACCAGGAAATCGATTGATGGCAAAGCAGTCCGTTTGTCTGCCTGTGACCAAAACTTGTGAACAAAGGCAATTTTGAAACAATTTGAACAATTATTTTCTCAAAGAGGCGCCCATATTTCTTTCACCTATGTAGAGAAAAACGATAAAGAAAGTCGTGATTGTCGCATTTTCGATAAATTCTGGGAATTTTCAAAATTTGCAAAAATTCAAAATTAATTCGGCGTCTTCTCACAAAAAAATTAAATTCAATTCTGACTGAATTTCGTCATTAATGAAATCTGTTCATCAAAAATAGATCCTTAATTAAGGTGATGTTTAATTTTTTGAAAATATGATTACTTTCTGCGTAATTTTGCCTGAATGGGAGAATTTTGAAACAGTTTTAAACCAATTGTTTCTTTAAAATTTTTCCACGTATAAAACACGCCACGCTTAAAATCAGTTTTTTAGAGAAATCAACATTTTTAGATATCGCGAAATCGGCCGAACAGAATGGTGCTGACAGACGTCACAGGAACCTTAAATTTCATCCAACAGCTGACATTTGTGAGCGATGGAATTCTGAGCGAAGAAAGGAATTAGGCTACTCAGGAATTCTGACGAGGACATTTATTGCATCTCGTAAATATTATTTGAAGCAAGTACCATTTAAATATTAAAAATGATGAAATCAGCGAAAATGTTTTGAAAATGATGGATAAAGGTAAAAATGACTTATTAGTCGAAATCGACGAAAAATGATGAAAGCGTCATAAAAATGGGCCATTTTCTTTTGTCAAAACAAAATTAATGTCTGTACCTAAAGACATTGTTCTCAAGTGAAAAGAAAAAATGACGGGTCATTAAAATCCGCCCTACTTCTTTTATTACACATTTGTGGTACACGTGCTGTGAGCAATAATCACTAAATGAATTATCAACGTACAGCGATGCATCAAGTCACATAAACCGGAAGTCAAATTAGTCCCATAATCAATTGAAGTCACGTAAATCATGTCAAAGGAAGTTATAGCAAGCCGTAACTGGATACCTCTTGATAACTGAGAAGGGAAGGAAAAAGTAACCAAGTGCAGACTCGGAGACCTTTTGCGTGCTACGGAGGATTAATAGAAACTTTTTAAATGTGAAGTGTAAAATGGCTTCTTTCAAGGCTTTCGCGTGCAACACATCTCCAAACGTGAATTAGGAAAAGCAATTGTACAAGGACGGGTGGAAATGTAATTCATTCCTATTGCTTAATATACTAGTGCTACAACACCATATATATTCTCGCAGTGTTTCTAAATTTACAATTTTTGAAAACTCAGAGAGTTCAAGCGTCCTTATTTTATCCATGGGAAGCTAATGGTGCTAAAACACCACGTACTTTTTCGCCCATATTTTGCAAAATTCGTCAAAAGCTCAATTTTTCGAAAAACTGGTCATGACGTTATTTCCAAATCTATCTTTAAGGAACAGATTTCATTAAAGAAAAAAATTGTATCTTCATAATTGCAGTTGAAAGAAGACTCCGAACAAAATTTGAACTTTTAAAATTTTTGAAAAATAAGAGTTTTCAACGAAAATTAGACCTGAACCATTCTCTTAAACGTCCTTCATACTATACAACTACAAAATTTAATCAATAACGATGGAGCCATTTTTTTGTAAATCTTAAAAAGGTAGGGACTTCATGTAAAGTACACCCAAAATTAAAATATCGGTTTCAAATTCAAGAGGCCGTGACATCAGCCAGATCGATAGGAGAATATCAATTTTGGAGAAAATCGGCTGAATGGTTTAGCAGATGGCGCTGTTCACAGACGGACGCACAGACAGACGGACGGACAGAAAGACGTTTTGCCGTCATTCGATTTTTCGACATCAAGGACCCATAAAACATGGATTCTGGATACACCACGTGTTAGAGGATTTTTTTTCTATGTTAGCAACTGGATTTATCCACTTTTTCGTTACCAGGGCCTTGCAATAAGAGTTTTTCTGCCAAAAATTTGCCATTTTTTCGCGCAGCATTACGTAACTTTCTCTCTGCTCCTTAGCGAGAAAGCAAAACTTAAAGAAATAATTTGTAGCAGTTTTTGAGAAAATATTTTTTTTTCGTAAATTCCATTAATTCTAAGCACCAATTACGTGAAAACGACTTATTTTTTTCAAAAATTGATCTTTCTTAAAGAGCTGGTGTTCTGGAACAGATTTTTTGTACTGTAAACATCTCTATATTTTAAAATGCTCACTTTTTCTAATTTTCGAAAATGCCAAGATATCACCAGATGTGATACTAGCACCAATATTTTACCATTCTTTGGTACATACGAGGAGAAAACCTAAACAAATTTTTGGAGACGTTTTTGAAAAAATAATTATTTTAAAATGTTTTAAAAAGGTCTTTTATACTTTCTTGTATATATACCTATATACGGAGTTATATACGTTGTATAGAGAAAGGTATGTAATGCTTCGGAAAATAGATTTCGAGATTTCAGCGGAAATACACGTTTTGGGATCAGTTAATACCACAAAAGTGGATATTTTTTAAAACGTCGTCTGTCCGTCCGTCTGTGAACACTACCAGCGCCTAAACCATTCATACGATCTTTTTCAAATGGAAGAATCCTCTGTCAATCTGGTTCTAGTTAACGCTTTGAAATTTTGAATAACATTTTTTCTACAACTGCATAAAAAATACAACTTCTTTGCATCGCTAGCAGTACGTGAACTTCGTCATTTTTTAATCGCCATAAAAAAAGATCGTTGCCAAGACAACTATCTTGTTCCAAAAAATTTTTTGCACGGTTTTAGAATATTTTTTGCACGTTTGGTTCTTTTTCCAATATAAGTTTACGAAACTATTTGTATTATATTTTTATGCAGTTGTAGAAAAAATGTTGTTCATATTTCGTGTGTAAAGTTTCCGCCCTTTTCATGGTCTCGATTGAGACTTTTCGCCTCGACCTACGGTCTCGGCAAAAAAATCTCAATCTCGACCATGAAGAAAACGGAAACTTCACACACTTAATATGAAAATAACTATTTTAACGCTTTCCATGAAGCGCCCCTGACATTTCCAAAATTTTCTGAAAAACAGCTCCAATGTTTTCTTTAAATTTCTTTTAGGAATAGAGCAAAATACACTTATAAAGACGGCCGAGGTCAGATTTACATGGTTAACTCTGAATAGTCGAAAATTGCAGAAGTTTGAATGTTTTCGGCGTCTTTCTACAATTACAAAATTGAAGATAGAGATTATTCCTTCAAGTAAAATTTGTTCCCATATTTAGTTCTTTCATTAAGTTCAGGGTCATTTTTTGAACATTTTAGTAGTTTTCCTGCAATAGTGCGTGCAAAATATGCAATTTTAAAAAATTACGAAAACAAGATTTTCTCATAAACGGCTCCAACTCTCTTCTTTTAACTTTTGATAGGGCTCAATGCACTCTGTCAGATGACATAAACGCTATATTGCTCTATTCTTTCTTCTTCTTCTTGTTCTTCTTCTTCTTTTCTTCTTCTTCTTCTTCTTCTTCTTCTTCTTCTTCTTCTTCTTCTTCTTCTTCTCTTTCTTCTTCTTCTTCTTCTTCTTCTTCTTCTTCTTCAAAATTTACGAAAATGTAATTTTTTGACTCGTCTTTCACGTCATTAATATTTACATTACAGGCGATCTGTTTACATTATTGAATTTATGAGTACTGTGCTGTAAATTATGTCATGTACAATTTCTCAAGAACTCAAGTTTTTTTGTGAAAATGAGCTGAAAAAACAGCATTTTCAGAAAAGTTGACTCGTAATTTTCTCAAAACTGGTTCCACATTTTTCTTCAAACTTTTTCTACGTATAGTGCCAATTGTGTTGTTTAATATTACCTATAGTTCATTTTGATGTATTCTTTGTTGTTGTTTTTTCAAAAATTACACAAATGTATTTTTTTTCAATAAATCTCACACCATGAACATATCAATGAATTTGTAAACATCATTGTATTTGTGAGTGAAAGTTCTTCAAATTACTTTAAATGAAGCTTTTCGTAAACTCAATGGATTCTTTGAAAAGAGCTTCAAAGAATTTACAGTAACGGTAAAACTCCATTTTCTTAAAAACGGCTCCAAATTCATCAATGAAAATTGCCATTTAGGGCGATATTTTACTCTTCTTTATTATTATTAAAGTAATATATCGGCTCTACTATTAAAAAACCGAAAAGTTTAGAAAATTTAAAAAAAAAGTATTTGTGCGGCGATAGATGGCAGCTGGCAAAAGGATGTGGCACGACCGCGAAGGCAGTCCACTCCAAGGAGAATAGAAAATGTTACTACGAGAAAGTCTGTACCTTTTTGTGGTACCACTAGTTTAATTTTATGTATTTAAGGTCGCTTTTCAACAAGTGGGTCATAAGTAGGGAACGGATTTCCATTAATTACATGATTTTACGGGAACTAGATACCTGCATTCAATAATATTTTTTAGAGTTTACAAGACCTCCCCCCCCCGCTTACTGCGTACTCGGAGTTAAGAAAAAGCGGATTTCTGTGAAAAAAGTAATTTCAACCACGTGTTTGGTCATGTTTCAAACAGCACATTTTTTGAAAAGTAACAAATATTTTTTAGAGAAAAGTGTCTTCCCGCCTTGTTCGAATTGGGGGAGGGGTATTCCTTTTAAACCCCCTCCCCCGCGATACATAATTGGCTACACAGTACTACTATTCACAGGAACACCGGCGTCTCGTAAACATTGTAATATATAGTATAAATGTATTTTACATTTCGAATAAAATTCTTGTGTGTGGTGAAGTCTAGTTTAGAATTATTTCTGTAGAGGTAGAACCTACTTTCAGCCACTCCGAATGCTTGTTAAGAACTAATCGGCGACGTTATATGCTCTATGCTCGGAAAATACTTGTAGAGAACAATTTTTAACACAATAATGAATTTTTATTTTTCATATTTTCTATTTTTTGTTACATGTTTTGAAAAAAATAAGTACATATATATGTACATATTTTGCATTTTTTATTACAATAAATTTCGTTCCCTAATAACAAAAAATGAAAATTACTCACCAATTCAGAAGCGTAATGGAGACACATTGAAAAACACAAACCGCACCGAACTGCATCATCGAATTCTGCGCACAGATGATGCTCTGTGATTTCGCTTCCATTTTATAACTGGAACGCGTTTTTCGTTTCCGCTAGGTTGTGATTGATATCGACATTTCCAAAAATGAGTTCTTCAATATTATAGTTTAAATAGCATGTACAAAAATGTAAATTATACGTGCAGTCATCGGGGACTTCCAGTTTTCAAACAAAATTTGAGTTATGGAGATTGAGTAGTTCATTCCGAAAACGGATGTTTACATGGCCAACAAATTGTGGTGGACCATAAATTATGAAATGTTACTTCTGATTTAATTTTTCCAACTTGAAACACTAAATTCATCTATATGTAATACATTTGTTTACAAATTATAACTGCATAAAAACTATTCAAATTCGTATCCGCGAACTGTAGGTACCGTTCCTTACATTAAAATTAACTTTCGAATTGTTTTCTCCTCTTTTCACAGATTGCGATCCATTTGCCACGATTATCTGGATTGGTACGGTGAAGATCATTTCTATAAGACGTGGTTAGATGATTCTGACAGCCTGGTAGATGAAATATGCAGGTATATTTAATTTCTATTTATAATTTCAAGTTTATTGTAGGATTTTTGTAGATCATGGCTTGATACCGCATCAAAAACAAAGTCAAAATTTTCAACATGCCGACACACATAATAAGTCAAATTTCTCGAATACGTAATATTGCTGTAGATTGGGTTGCAAAAGCTGATCTATGAATTCTGATCGTGTCAATATTTAACTTTTGCAAAACTACTAAAGCTATGCGACCCCCAATCCAACAATTTTTAAGTTTAAATGACGGCAATTAAGGACGTTACACATTAGGGACTCCCCTAACCGAGGGATCGAGCTGCCTTCCACCTCGGATACTGGGGAATAGGGTCAATACGAATCGTGTAGATTGCCGTTTGAACTCTTCTGATTTTAGCACTATACTTGAACAAAATTCAAAGGAACGAATGATTTTTATTATACTTTTGTGCATTAAAATTCATAAATTACTGCTATTCAGTAGACTATGTTCCTTTCATCTAATCGGAGCGCGCAAAACTCCCTCCGATTAATAGACATCTCGAATAATGTTATTCGGTTAATGCAATTTTGAGATGAAGTGAAATAAATTTCGACTTAGGTCACCCCAGGTGACAGGACCAATGGTGTATACAGGGCCAATCCAGGCGACAACGTCGCACTGTGCAGAATCAAGAGTTGTTTCGTACTTTGCATAAGGAATAGGAAGCGCTCTGGGCTCACATTGATTTCACATCGATGTTTCAAGAGTGACGCAACTATAGAAATTGCAATATCATAGGAGAAACAGAAAACATAATGCTTTTATATTATCTACTCAATGAAATCAGTTGTGTTGAGTATTGGCCAAGACCTTAACTACAATTATGCCAATGTTACCTCATAAATACTCGTTGCTTCTGGTTCAATCCTTGCAGTCTAATTCTATAGTTGCGTTAATGTTCTGGAACAGCGACATCCAAATCCAGAGCTTTGCTTCTCCGTTCGGTGCTCTGGACACCACTTGGTGATATGCGATTGCGTCATTCAATATTTAGATTTTTACACGTAAATTCTGAAAGTATTAAAACATTAATTAACATGCATTTCAATGAAAAATACTGGAAGGCACTATGATAAATTCACATTAACAGTAAATGTTATTTTTTTGTATTTTTGAATTATACAATTTAATTCATGGACAATTTTACATGTATTTTCTAATTTATATCTATAAGTGATGAATACTTCGGCTGGTAAACTTTCACCAAACTGATAGGATTTCACACATTACTTAAAGAGATAAGAATAATTTTTAGTAGGTCTCTCATTTCAATAATTTGCTGTAGTGTTTTTCGCGAACAGAAACTTTGCTGTTTAATTTCTTCCTGTTTCATGGCACTACTTATACCCTTTTCGTTTGTCTATGTTTACGCTTTGGAATAGAAACAAAGATAATTGATAAGATACACACGAATCACTATGACTATTACACATTATAACAAAACACTTTCGACTCATTTTTCGAAACTTTTAAATTTATTTGCCACTCCATTGCCACTCCACAAATTTACTTGCCATTATAACGTGGTTCACGTTTACGCCGCAGAGTCTACGCATACATCGTGTTTAGAACGAAACACGAGTCAGCTGCTCACATTGCCCGCCATGTTGTTCCTATAGACTCAAGTCGTTTGCAGCGCTGCGCTGTGTGGGAGAACTGCGAGAACTAGTCTCAAAAAGTTCAGTTTTCGACTTGGGGAGTTGACCCTCCTATTCTCTTACACGGTGCACTCGGCTGGGCAGCTCCGGTGCTTCGCGCGTGTGTGTGTGTGTGTGTGTGTGTGCGTGTGTGTGAGCGAGCGAGCGAGGGCGCTGACGCGTGCGTGTGCAGGGGCGGTGGTCTGCTGCGCGACTGCGCCAACGTGCCCGTGGAACGCGTGGCGCTGGTGAGCGGCGCGCTGTCGTGGCCTTGGACGCGGCCGCAGGACCTCGTGCAACACTTCCGCACCGCCTGCCCCTGACCGCACGGCCGCACGCCCGCCCTCGCCGCTCGTGCCCTGTGCCCCTGCGCCCCCTAGCGAATAAACCACGCGCCGCTGGGCCCACGCACTACGCAGCGTTTTTCTCGTTGGGAGAGTTCCCTCTTTAGATCGCACTGGGGACTCGGAATCACAGGAGTAGACAGGCATCTAGGGTGACAGCCATTTTGCCTTAGGGCGTGGTTTCGAATCTTCTCGCCCAGCGATTGTGTCGTGGCCAACCTCCACGAGCTCACAGAATCATCTGATTCAATATTCGACGGGAATCGGGTTTCGTGCTTGGACGACAACATTTCAAGGAGATATCACACATAAACTACTATAAAAATTAGTGGTGATACAAAAGTCCATACTTTCTCCTAAAATTGATAACGGGTACCTACTAACATTTCAGCCATCACTTAAATGCTCAAACGATATAACTCAAATTACGCGAAGGTTACGTACGTTAAATATTTTAACATCTAATATTGGGGGAAAAAAAGAAAAAAAAAAGATAAATTAAGAAGAGAATTTTAATTAAGAATCTTCAAAAAATGAAGGTTAAAAAACATTTTGAACGTTGCCACCACATATCTCAAAATTAAGAAAACAAAAATCTCTAATTTCGAAAAAAGTTTACGCGTTATGGGTGAAAGATTTAATATCGAGGAAAAGATTCCTGTTTGAACAAAAAGTATTTTCGCGCAAGCTTGCCTTAATTACTTAAAAAAAAGGTTTAGAGGAGTTACACCATCATCAGCGATCTAATCTTTTTAAAGTAAAATAAATGTAGAAATTAACACTTAATGCTGAAACATCATCCAATATACCGGATTATGAATCCATAAAAGTTAGGTTACAAACATATTGTCTTTTATCATTTAAATATTACGTCTGAGGCACCCCAGACATTTTTGTAGGAAACTCAATCTCAGAAAGCAAATAAAAAAACAACAACAACAATCAAAACCTGCTCTCTACAACGATAATCATCGCAGCTCAACAATGTTCCTTTTTGGAATCACGATTCAAACATTGTTGCCATTTAGGCAGCTTACGGCCCGATATTATGTCAGCCGGGGCCACTATTAAAAGTCACAATTATGCAAAAACTATTAATATTTTATGAAAAGATACAACAGCACATACTTTCTCTTTTTCTTCGTAAATGATACGTAATACTCGTAATACAATATTACCACTTACTAAATCACTTATCTACTACTTCAGGCATCTTGTAAAATTCAACAAAAGTGTGGGAGATTCGAAGATTTGCAAATTTCAAAAGTTTAGAGTTTGTAAAGATAATTGGAGTTACACCATGTATATAAGTGTACTTTGCTCCACACGAGGAAATAAAACTAGTGGTGCTACAACAGTACATACATTCTGGCATTATTTCTAAATTTGCAATTTTCGAAAATTTAGAAAGCTCAACAAAAACGAGACCAGCACTTTTCTTTTAAGCGTCCCTTCTTCTTCTATACACGGAAAGATTTTTACAAAAAAAAATTGGGAGCGGCTTTTGAGAAAACGTTTTTAGAAACTGCATAAATTTCAAGCGAAAATGCGCAAAATCTACTCGATATTAAAAAAAATTGTACATGACCTTTTGGTCATGAGATGATTTTTTACAACAGACTTTGACTGAGGCGAAAATTTCTATTTTCAGTTCTGTAGTTTAAAAAAATTAACTTTTTGCAATTTTTGAAAAAAAGCGGAGAGACTGTCGAGAATGGGACTAGCGCCATATTTCTTACCGCTTCTTATTATACTTAAGGAGAAAATTTAAAGGAAAAAAATTAAGCGTTTTTTGAGAAAAAATCTTAATTTTTTTAATTGCATATATTTTAAAATCAAAAAATTGAACATAACCTTATTTCAAGATCTGTTTTTAAAAAAGTGATTTCATTAAGGAAAAAATCTATCTTCAATATTATGGTTGTAGGAAGACGTCCAAAAGTATTGGGATTTCCGAAAAGCTCAAAATAAAAGACAACAGTAGAGGTTGCTTGAAGTGTGTGTGTGTGTGTATGTACACACACACACACACTTGGAATAATGTTCAGAATTCGCCACTGACTCAGCTATAACTTGAAATAGTCCAATTCAACCAGTTTAAATGATGCGACTGTAGTGTATTTCTGTATATATTTCGATAGTCGGAAATCGAGAGTAGGAAGAGTATTTCTCACTTTTACAGATGAAACACTCTGAATAAATTTAACTGTTACAGTATTTATAGCACATTATACAGAAAAGTAAGAATAATATTTCACACAAGCTTGCCTTTATTTTATGAAAATGAGCTTCCAATTTTTGAATACCATAATCAGCGATAAAATCTTAAAATAAAAGAAGTGAATTTGTTGCTTCTAAGTTAAAACTATTATCTGCCTTAAAGCTATTTCCTTGTATAAGAATATTATCTACATCATACGATCATCACGTCCGGCAACAATCATAATCATTTAAATAATTTAAAAACGCCGCGTTGCCATTTTGCGAACTGACAGAGGATCAAACGAAGTGCCGAAATTTCGAATTTACAATTTCGATTTTTTTTTGCAATTTTCGAAAATACAGAGTGCGCTGAAAATGAAACCAGCACCACTTTCTATACCGTTATTTGCTTCATACAGGAAAAAACCTAAAGAACAAATTTGGAGCAGTTTGTAAAAAAAATGTTTAAATTTTCACAATTGTCTAGGTGTTATGCATAATTTCTCAAAAACACAACTCATATTGTTGAAGACCAAGCATGATATTATTTGAAGATGTTTTGTAATGAACACATTTCATTAAGGAAACAATCAAATCTTCATAACTGTAGTAGTAGAAAGACGCCAAAAAAATGACATTTTGCAGTTTAACAAAATTCATGGAGTGGAACGAAAATGCGATTAATGCCGTTTCTTTAAGTCTTTTGTCCTATTAGAAGTACAAATTTAAAGAAAAAAGGAGAAATGTTTGACAAAATTTTGAAAATGTGTTTGAAGCTTCATGTAAAGTACCCCGAAATACCAAAATATCCGTTTCAATTTCAAGGGTCGCGGCATCAATCAAATAGGAAAAATCAATTTTGGAGAGAATACTGCTTGTGGTTTAGTTGCTAGCGTTGTTCCCAGACAGACGGAAAGATGGATACAATTTTTGACGTCAATCGATTTTTCGGTATCAAGGATATAACAAACATAAATTCTATTTACATAACGTGTTAGAGGAAGTAATGTACTATAGATAGGAACAAAATTTATCAACTTTTTCGTGACCAGGGCCCAGGACCACTGTCCCGACGGACGGCACGCTGTTGCGGTTTCGATACAAGATGTGTAGTGGGTCTCGTGCCGCCAATACCCTCTCGTGCCGCCAGCTCATGTCATTTCACGAGCGGCGAGAGAGCTCACATCTAGAGCCCAGTGTTCCCGTGCAGTGGGTCGAAATAGCATAGCACAGCACATGTAAATAGAAATACTACGAAAAGAATGATCATTTTTGAACTGACATGTTTCTGCTTTTGAAAATAGAAGAAATGACACAAACTTGTATTGCATTAAATAGTAGATGGTAGGATAATGACACATGTAGTGACCACTGAATCAATAGTGGCTACTTCAAAATTCAACGATTACCACTGGCTTCGAAATTGGAGAACCTAGAGCTTATGTTTTCTAGTGGTGAAGATTCAAACAAGTACAACTTATTTCTTTCCCCTAATTTTATACCTAAAGAATAAACTGAAACAATCTTATTAATATTGGTATTGCAATATTGTAATGAACTAATTGTTTAAACATTGCCCATATTTCACGCAAATTTACGTGAAAATATCTAACATTTTTTTTTGAAAAATGTACGTGACCTTATTTGGATCCAGAGAGCATGTTCTTATCTTGTTGCTTATTATTATTATTTACACATTTTAACCTTCTGGATCATGTGCAAGATTTTTGACCCGTGTGTATGTGCTGCTAGAAACAATTGCGCAGTGAATTAAATATCAACGTTAAACACTAAATCAAGTCACAAAAGAAGACACATAAACAATAAGTCAAATAATAGACTAAGTCAAATAAGTCATATAAACAATTAAAGTCACATAAATCAAGTTACAGGAAGTTGCGACAAGCCGTAACTCAAGATAACTCTTGATAACTGCCAAGAGAAGGAAAACATTACCAAGTACAGTCTTGCAGTTTACTTGCGTGCAACGGACGATTAATAGAAGTTTAAAGAGTATAAAGTTAAGTGTGAAGGGGCTTCTTCCAAGGCTTTCGCGTGCAACACATCTTCCAAAATTGAATTGGAAAAAGCAATTGTGTAAGGACGGATGGAAATGTAATGTATTGCAATATGTTAATAAACTTGCTGTGCTAAAATAAAATACACTTTCTCAAATTATTGCAATATCGAAAATTTGCAATTTTCGAAAATTCAGAGAGTTCAACGAAAATGCCATTCTTTTAAGATTCCCTTGTTTTATCCATTGGAAAAAATTGAAGAAATAATTTGAAGCCATTTTTTGAGAAAAGATTCTTTCTTAAATTGCATTAATTTCAAGCATTAATTACCCCAAAATGATTTTTTCAAAACATTATACTTGGCTTTTTCAAAAGCTGATGTTTTAGAACAGATTTTGTGTGAGGCAAAAATCTGTATCTTCAACTTCGTAGCTTTGAAATGTTAATGTTTTTCACCAAAAAAAATGTGCACCAATCTCTTAAGAGTTCTTTAATAAAAAATTTTGGATCTATTTTTTAGAAAATTTTGAGTTTGTAAATGAGGTTTCATGTAAAGTATCCTCAAAAATCAAAATATGCATTTAAAACTTAGAGGGCCTCGGGTTTCTTTCAATCGATCGCGGAATTCTGAGGGAAATCGGTTTATCGGGTGTTAACGTTGACAACAGGTAGACGGACGGATGGACAGACAGACGTTTGGCTGTCAATCAATTTTTCGCTACCAAGGACCCCAAAACATGGATTCAGCCTACACAATGTGTTAGAGGAAGTAATTTACTTTTATCCACTTTTTCGTTACCAGACACTAAGAGATTTTCTTTCGAAAATTTGCCGTTTTCCGACGCACGATTCCAATACTTTCCGTTCTCACAAAGTAATGGCGAAAAAAAACTAGCGGTCGTAGAATAGCACGTACTTTCTCGTCCATACTTTCACGCAAAATACACGAAAAGTAATCAAATTTTCGAAAAATTGAACATAACCTTATTTCAAATTCTATCTTTAAGGAACAGATTTCATTAAGGAAAAATCTTATCTTCCTAATTGTTGTTGTAGGAAGACCCCGAAACAATTTTGAATTTTTTCAATTATCGAAAAATCAGCGTTTTCAACAAAAATAAGACCTGCACCATTCTCTTAAAAGTCATTCACAGTATCTAACAACAAAATTTAATCAAAAACGATAATGCCGCTTTTTGAAAATTTTGAAAAACTTTTGAAAATGTCCCAGTAGCTTCATGTAATGTACTCTCAGAATTAAAATATCGGTTTGAAATTGAAGGACTCGTAACATCAGCCAGACCGATAGGGGAATATCAATTTTGGAGAAATCGGCTGAACGGTTTAGCCGCTAGCGTTGTTCACATACTGTAATGTAGCTCCCCTTTCTCGGTTATCCTCGCTCCGCGTTGGGCAACCATATGTAATGAATCTCTCTCAATCTATTCTATATTTATTCCTCCCAGTTATTATCCCCTCTGTGCTATCCTTGCCCCCCGTTGGGCAACCATACGTAATATATCTCTATCTATTTCTTTTATCATCTAACCTCTCTACGCTATCTTTGCCCGGGCTTTGAACAGCCATATATAATGTATCCCTTTTTTCCCTTTTCTTTTTCAACTATCTAATACCGTGGATAAGCTGGTGGTCCTATACAGGAATCCAAGCGAGGTGACTGGATTGTGCGTGCTAGGGTAAATGACGACGAATATTTTCAATCGATAAAAACGAACCACATTTTGGTTCCATCATTTATTAATATTTCTAACCTTCCCTCTTTTCATTTTATACGGCGACAATACACCGTCTTTCCTTCTACACTAGTACATAGTGCCCTATAACATAAACATGCCAAACAAAGAAAAAAAATAATACACAACAACAAAAATCACTCACACACAATAACACAAAACAATATAAAAATCCCATTCATACATCGAATGCGCATTCCCTGCTTTTCTTTTGACCATTTCTTACTTTAATTCTATTAACAAAACTTGATCTTCGATAATTCTCTTTACTTATGGAATGCGTCTTCAACTGAAGCATCTGCAAGGAATTCAGGCACACACACACACATATATACGCATGTCACTTCCCTGTTTTGCGGCTCAGCTCTCGTAACAAGGATGTCTGGTGGCCTCCGTCCAATGCTCTTCGATGTGCAGTCGCCGTCCACTCCTGCTCGCGGTCGCCTTCGGAAACCACTTTTCGCAAACCGCTATTATTCGCATAAATGTGACCATTCAGCTGCCAGTCCGTCACCGACTAATAGAATTATATATGTTCGCGGCGTACTGTTCGGCAAAATTGACAAAACGAAAAACAGCTATTTTCCGCGTGTCTCGAATACGTCACTTCTTGAAATTATTATTCCTCGCATCCATTTATATTGAAAATAATCGTCTAATTGTACTGATCCGGGTATCTATTCTTTTATGTTCCTTAACGAAATGTTCGTCGCGTTGAATTTTCTTACACTAAAATAAAATACATCTGAGTATCCGTAATCACATAAATTCCTACTAAAAAAATAAATTCAAATTACTTCCGAATTTTGTTCCTTTTCCTAATATTTTAAAGTTCCTACAAACATCACGACGTTATTTCTATTTAAATTCCTACACTTTCAAAAACTTAATAACACGCCAATTTCGCGCACACGAAACGTTCATCCCGGAATCCACAACACATCTGACTCCCATCGGAATTCTTTCTAGCAACTTACATTGTTACAGAAGATTTCTGTAACAAAATAATTGCCACTCGCTTGCTTTTTTCCTCTGTTGATTCCAAAGGACTTTCTTAGCTTCTTATCATGGCGTCATTTGTTTATCCTTTTGAGTTCATTGTAAACTTCCAAATATTTTCTTATTACTCTGCTTCCGAACATGCGACAAAGTTGACACTAATTTTGTCGTCTTCCCCGTATTTTAGTCTATTATTTCCCAACGTTTCAGCCAAATCGGTCCGTGCGTTTTGTCATAATTCTTGAAAAACCCTGTTTGTAATCTTTATTTTCTAACTCAACAATGGCCATATTCTGTTCATGTTATTAAAAAATTCAATTATATTTCAATTTATATCTGCCGAATGCGTTGACCGAATTTGATGCCGTTGTTTTATTTCATTTAATTTTTTTTTTAATTATTCCCACTTACAAAAATGTTTTCTATCGGCACCGTTGCACTCCATATACAAGTTTATTCTTTGTCACTTTTTGGGCAATGTTGCATCTGGGGTTTTGGTCTCGAAACGATGGATCATTACAATACGGACGGATGGACAGACAGATGGGCCGACAAACGTTTTGCTGTCAATAGATTTTTCAGTATCAAGGAGCCAGAAAAAATGTATTTTGGCTACACCACGTGCTAGAGGGATTTTTCTCTAAATTTACCAACTGGATTTATTAAATATTTCGTTACCAGGGCCCAGTAATAAGTTTTTGTGCCGGAAATTTGTCGTTTTCGCGCAGCATTACATAATGTTCTTGCTACTAAGTAAGCGGTAGCGAGTGAGTAAAAAATAAGATTCTTTATACATTGCATTTAATTTTTCATGGGAAACTCCCTCTGCAGCACATGTCAGAACCGATCGAAGTTGGGTTCCAGTGTGAAGCTATTTTCACATTCGTATAATCATTTATGATGTAGGGAATATTCGCATGCCGTCACTAATTTATCTTAATTATGTTTGGATGGGTCTTGAGAAGAAGAAGGAGAGTGTACAAATTGTGTTAATGATGGAGATTTGAGAAGAGTTGTATTCTTTCAGAAGAACTTTGTTCTTGCAGATCGTTTGAACAATGGTTATTACTTTTTTGTGTATTCGAATTTTAACATCAGAAATTAAATGTGAAGGAATACTGCAGAGCTTAATATTGTTAATTAGATAACGAAGAAGAGCGGGGTGCAAATTGTAGAGGAATGCCGGAGGTCGTCTCATTGCAGAAAGTCCGGTATTTTTTGCTGGAGAAGCTTTGATTTCTTCTCAAAAGGGATGCAATTAATCCATATTAGGAACCGCATATACGATTTACACTCTGAATTTTTTAAATAAAGTAATAAAAACTAAAAGATTGAACAAGAGAACAATCTCGAAAGCATTATTAGGTTTGATTCGTAACTTGTTGAGTAAGGTAAGTTGGTATTCGATTCTCTATCCATTCTTGAATCGTTCCCTCCGGAACTTTGAATGTCTCCAACTGGGCAACTTAGCACCCTGAATATGAGTCTATAGAGTAGTTTTGCAGTGATATTTGTGCTGTTAGCAACACAAGAAGTACGAGCCTCCTCATAATGCGAATGTTACCTATGTCGGCGGCGGCGTGGGGTCAGACTGGGGCATGGTAAACGCTAGAGCCGCCGCAGTATTCCGCCGTGAACGTGGGAATATTATGCTATTACCAATCAACATTCTAAGCTTTGATTAAACTCTTCCAATTTTCCGGCCTGACCAAGATATAGCTCATCAATGAGAAAACCTTCTGAGCAGTTTGTAGTCCTATCTTTAATTACTGTAATGCTGTAATACGTTTGCTGTCGATCTCTCACTCAGTTTTGCGGAGAGGAGTACTTGAGTCGGACGCGGTTCGCGAAATCTCATGGTGTTTTGCTTCCTCACGACATTGAAACTGTGCTTACTACTCAGATTTCAAAAAAATGTTGTGAATAACAGTAGCTTTACGGAGTTAGATCATTTAAACAACAGTCTAGATTGGGCACCCAACGACGTCTACCACTTATAAAAACTGAACAAAATCGTACGGGGAATATAATTTCCAGAGAGTGAGAGGTGAAAGAAGTATTTTAGACCGTTTTGCGAACAAAATTTTGGAGTATTTTTCAAAGGCTTAGAAATGTTAATACACAAATGTGAAGAGTGGGTTTGAGTAAAGGATGATTTTTTGATCTTTAAAATTTGAAAATTTACGTAATTTTTCTTTCTATCAAAAATAGAAGTAAGACTTTCTTGCAGTAAATTTTTGCTTTCTAGTATACGTACGTATATATGGAGTAATATACGTAATATAGAGAAAGTTATGTAATGCTGCGAAAATCCACCGTTTTTTTCGCGCAGCATTACATAACTTTTCAACTCTTTTCTTCATAGTTCTCCAATGGATAGTGCTAATTGCACTGTTTAATATTATGTAAGTTAATTTTCGTGTATTCATTTGTTTTTTCAAACATTATTGGAATGATTGAAGGCGTTCCAATTACATTCCAATTATGTAAATGTCAACTACACCTCACCACTGAATCAATCAATTTTCAAACATTACACAAATTTATTATTTTAAAATATCTCTCACGCCGGTAATATGCACATTTCCATCGTTTTGTATACATTATTACATTTGTGAGTGGAAGTACTTGAAAGAACTTCAAATGAAGTTATTCGAAAACTCAAAAGATTCCTATGAAAAAGAGCTTCAAATTTCGCACTTACAGTAATGCTTAATTGCCATTTTCTTAAAAATGGCTTCAAAATTTTTAATGAATATTTGTATTTTGGACGGGATTTTACTCTTTTTTATTTATTTATTTATTTATTTTATTTTACGTCAAAAAACAGTTAAAAACTGCGTATGACGTGCTATGGGGAAAAGTGAATTGTGTGCACATTTTCAATCGTGTGCACATTTCAAAATTTCTTCTTTAATATTCTTGAAGTAATATTTCGGTTCTACTATTAAGGTACCGAAAGGTTAAGAAAACTTTAAGAAAATGTACTTTCGGTGACGATAGATGTCAGCTGGCCAGAGAATGGAGGAAGAACTTGCAGCCAATCCGCGCTAAGGAAACTAGAAACAATTGCTACATGAAAGTCTGTGCCATTCTGTAGCACATGTTATTTTTATTTCAAACGTCACGGCTGACTGAATTGATTCAAAATATCTTATTCAACCTATAAACAAGTAAAATTTCAACATCTGTATGTACAAGAATAATGAAATAAATATGCAAAATATTAATATCTACGAATCTCTGGGGAGTATGAAAGATAAGAATAATAAAGATGTTTATGATCTTACGTCTCCCATCTGTGAGATAATATCTGGTGGCGGCAAGTTTACTTAGTAGCAAAAATCAAATACATTATTGCTTCCAGTTTCCTGTTTGTACAAATATTTTGGTTTCTAGAAAAGCGTCTTTTTCATTTTTCCTGATCAAAAATCTCAAATTAGTGTTTGTTAAAACAGATGGCGCCAGTACCTTGGATTTAAAACGTGAAGAATTGTTTAAAACGTATTAATATCAGCGTCCCATATTGTTGATTTTGGCTTTATTGAATTTCCATCTGTTTATTTGAACTGAGGGAGCAGATGTAATATTTACGTTAACAAATAAAATATTAAATAATCAAATAATATATTAAATAAAATGGGGAAATGATCGCTATCATATGGGTAGTCTGAAACGTTCCAAGAGCATTTGTGTGCAAGGGATGCTGATGAAATAGATGTATGGCGCTAAAATTATTGTTGTTGATATTGATATGTGTAGATTCTCCAGTGTTTAATACAATGCAATCATGGTTTTCAAAGATGTCTTCAAGCACGAGGCCTCTGTTATCAGTTTTATGAGATCCCCATACAGTATTGTGACTGTTGAAATCCCCTAGAATGAGGAAAGGTTTTTCCAATTTATTATTTATGTCTTTTAATTCTTGTGCGTTAAAATTGTAGCTGTTTGGTAAGTATAAATAATAATTGAGTATGATACTTGAAGTTGGTGAGAGTATCTTGATGGCATTTGCTTCAATATTAGATGGCAAGTTCAATTCTTCATATGGGATGTGGTCTTTAATATATATATTGCAACTCCACCACTGGCATGATTAGTAGTAGTTCTGTTTCTGAAGAAGCATTTATAACCTTTGGTATTGCCATGATGAGAAGCTTTAAAATTAGTTTCTTGAATGCAGATGACTTCTGGCCGGGTAAGGTCGCACAAATGCTGTAAAATTACTAGTCTAAGATAAAAACCGTTGACATTCCATTGGAGAATATTCATTAATTGGAACTGATGACTGCAGTGGAGTGTGATTCAGTACATGCTTCTTCAGAAGGTGGTAGAGCAGACTTCATTTTTTACAAAGTCTGGTAAATCTGCTTTTTATTGTTTGCATTTGGAAGATGTTGGTACAGGTTAGATATCATTTGAATGAGAGGTAATATATCAGGTGAGTAATCTTTGGCTATTAGAATGGGATCAGCAGTATCAAAGGAATTTTCCAGGAAGGATTTAAATTGATGGTAGGTTAAAGAATATTTACTTTGATTGTCTTCAATAATTGATTTTAGAGGAGATCTTAGTTCCTCTACAGTTGTAGTTTTACTTACTTCAGATTTCCGTGGCTCATTTATTTGTTCTACTTTTGTTAATTCTACTTTTTCAGTTACAGTTATACTTTTAGTTACTTCAGATTTCCCCGGCTCATTTAGTTGTTCTTTTTACTTTCTCATATACGTACGCATACATGGAGTAATGTAGTACGTAGTATAGAGAAAGTTATGTAATGCTGCGCGAAAAAATGGCTGATTTTCGGCGGAAAAAATTCATTGCCGAGCTTTGGTAACGAAATAGCGCAAAAGTTTAGTTGCTATTGCAACTAAATTTATGCATGATAAATGTACTAAAATTAAGAGAAAAAAATCCGCTAACACGTGGTGCAGTCAGAATCCCTGTTTTGTGGGTCCTTGATGCCGAAAAACCAGTTGAAAGCAAAATGTCCGTCCGTCCGTTCGTCCGTCCGTCCGTTCGTCCGTCCGTCTGAGAACACCACTAGCGACTACACCATGCGTAGGATCTTCTCCAAATAGAAGAAAACCCTGTCTATCTGGCTCTAGTTGAAGCTTTGAGATTTTGAGAAACATTCTTTAAAATTTGGGGCTACTTTACATTAAGCCCCCCGGCCATTTTCAAAATTTTCTCAAAAACCGCTTCAAATGTTTTCTTTAAATTTCTTGTAAGAATAGAGTAAAATACAAGTGGCATAGGTCTGATTTGCATGATTAACTCTGAATTTTCGAAAATTCCAAAAGTTTGAATTTTTCCGGCGTCTTCCCACAACTACAAAACTGAAGATAAATAATTTTCCTTCAAATGAAATTTGTTGTCCATATGTAATTGTTTCATTAAGGTAATGTACATTCTTTTGGAAATTTTAGCAGTTTTCTCGAAATATGGCGTGCAATACATGCAATTTTAAGATACAACAGTCACAAGATTTTCTCGAAAATGGCTCCAAATTTTTTCTTCAAACTTTTGGTAGGGATAATGCTGTCTCTATAAGAGGATATAAACGCCATAGTACTCTATTCTTTTGTTTTTTCAAAATGCACTAAAATTAAATTGTTTTTGTCTTGTCTCTCACGTCGCTCATATTAATATCATAGGCAATTTGTTCGAATTATTGTATTTATGTGTCTATATGCTTTAAAAAATGTCATAAAATTTCTCGAAAAATCAACTGTTTTTTTGTTAAATTGTACTCAAAATTCTGCATTTTCAGAAAATCTCAATTGCCATTTTCTCAAAATCGGCTCCAATTTTTTTCTGCAATCGTTTCCTATGGGTAGTAATATTTGCGTAAAGTTCATTTTAGTGGATTCTCATATTTTTTCAAAAATTACACACATGTAATTCTTCTTAAGTATATCTAGCGCCGTTAATATGCACATTTCCATCAATTTGTATGCATTATTGCATTTGTGGGTGGAAGTGCTTCAAATGACTTCAAAGGGAGTTTTTCGAAAACTCAATATATTTCTGTGAAAAAGAGCTTCAAATTCCGCATTTACAGTAATGTTTCATCGCCCTTTTCTTAAGAACGGCTTCAAAATTTATGAAACCGAAAAGTTGAAAAAATGTCAAAAAAATGTACTTTGGGTGACGATAGATGGCAGCTGGGAAGGAAATGAGGCAAGATCGTCAAGCCAATCCACACCATGAAATTAGAAAACTTAACTACGAGAAAGTCTATGCCATTCGGTAGCACCTCTAATTTCTTCTTTTTCTTTTTAGGTTGTTTCAGGGTTTCATCTGTATTTGCTTTTCTTGTGGTACTTCAAGATTCAGGAACATGAGAGGAGTCAGATTGGGGGCCTCTTTTGTTTAGTTTATATACCCAATTATTGTCTTTATCAGATTTCTGTTGATTAATGGAATATTCAGATTGATTATAGTTGTAGGGAGTTTTGATTGGGGATTTCTCCATGGAGATTAGGAGTAGTTATGCCATTAATTGGTTGGACAGGAGTGGAAGGATTCTAGTAGTGGAAACAGATTGGTCTTCGGTTCCAGGGGAATCAGTTTGGAGGGTGTTTTGGTGGAGGTTAGGAAAATGCTCATTATCATTAATTGGGAGCACAGTGATTAAAGAATTCTGTGCATTACTAGTAGCTGCAGATTGATTTTCATTTGCCGAGAAGTCACTGTTATTGGTTTTATTTTGGGAAGAGGGACAAAGGTTAGCAATGTGGCCTTTCTGCTTGCATAGAAAACATCCCAGACTGTCAGTGTAAAAGTAAATACGTAAAGACATTAGAGATAATAACCCCTGCTTGTTTATTGATGAGTGGTCGTATATTCAGATTTTGATTATTAATAATTATAAATCTGTGTGTATTCACAGTATGTTAAGCAATCTTTTGAGTTGAGAAGAAACATTCAATTATTAGAAATTCTTGAAACAAAACGAATATCCGAGGGGTTAACGATTGAGGCAATTTTAGATACATAATCCTTGATGCTAATACCTTTTTGGGCTTCAATCACAATCGCTTGGCTTTTGTTAGGGTAAAGTTCCCATTGCACCGCAAGAGAAGAGATTTTGCTTACTTGTTTATCTGTAGGTTCTGAGGTTATGTTGCCGTTGGTGGAAGTTTCCATCGTGGTAGGATGCCAGCCGCTGGGGCAGCTGACTTTTGAGTAAAAGCTGACTCTTCTTGTTGAATGGAAGGAGAATACAGCACATGGAAATACAGGCACTTACTCGTGTAAAATTTCCTCACAACTTCGCAGTGTGCACCACAAACACGTCTACCGTTCACGGACGCAGCATAGCGAATCTGTATTTTTATCCGTAAATTAAAAGCATATGGTTTTTCTCACTCTGCTATAAAATTCTTTACCAGTTATTTGATTAATAGAGACTTGACCTATCGCTTCAAGGGATCCAAAGAATATCCGCACCAATTCGTAATACGTGTGGGGTACTATAGAGCTCAATTTTGGGTCTGACCTGCTTCAATTTATATGTGGCTGATATGCATAATTTATAAGTGACTGGCCGGGAGCGGTAGCTCAGTGCATCAACTGATGTCACTGCAGCGCCTCTGACCGGGAGGTCCCAGATTCGAGTCCTGACGGCGGCAGGATTTTCGACACTAGCTTTTCAGCTAGGTCGAGTTCCGTCACTGTCTGGAGGAGAATTCTAACGGCCGGCTGCCCTGATCGGTAGTTTTCCGTGGTTTCTCCGATCAACGCCAGGTGAATGCCGGAGCAGTACCTTACCAAACGGGCCACGGACCGCGCGCGATCTTTCCTTCCACTTCCCTGTCCTATCATCTCCCTTTACACACACATACTAACATGCACTACACTAGCACATACTCAGGGAGACCGATCGGGAGCTTAGAGCTTGTCTCAGCTGGGGCGGTGCCCGTTGGTGGGAGAGTCCTGGTTAGGGGGAAACCCCACTAGCCGACCGTTGGTCGGTGCCGGATCTCGCCATCCAGCGGGGGAAGATCATAGCCAACTCCCGAGAAGAAACATGCACTACACAAACGGGACTAATGACCAAAGCAGTTGACGAGCCCAGAAACTGTTGTTTGGTATTAGTAAATGATACACATCATGATGTCATCCAGTAACGACAGGAGTTTATTCTCGCACAAAGTATACACTTCGTAATATTCCCGACTCCTCTATGCATAACAAAACATGTACTTAGTTACCAGTTATCACGTTCAACTGTCAGAAAGACGAAAAAATCAATCAAAAAAATAAATATAAGTGATTGATATGACGTCTACTATCTTTACGTATGCTGATGACAACCAGCTCTTCTTAACATTCTCTAGAACCTAAATCTAGCGCAGAGTACCCTCCAGGTGGACGTCATGAAAATATCTAAGTCGTAAGATCTAAGCAATCACATTTTGAATCCTTTAAATCTGCATTTATCATGGAAGACCTTGCTGAACGTCTTGGTGACCCATCAATTGATATTGATGGTTCACATGTACTAACTGTCGATGCCGCACGTATTTTGGGCTTAATTCTTGACTAATCCTGGAAGTTTGATCAACATATATTTTACAGTGTGCTCTACTGCATATGACTGATTGAGAACTTTTTACTCGTTTCGAAAAAGAATTACCAACTAAGCTAAATTTGTATTTGATGAATTATAGGATTTTATCCATGTTTAACTTTGCGGAAACTGTCTATGGGCCGAGATTGAAACCCCTTCAGGTGGTTCTATTCAAGATGAGCAAAATACGCGTCTGAGATAATTATGACATCAGGAGGTACGACCACATACCTCTGGCTGTGCAGAGTTCAGGTAGGTTGTCAATGAGGCAGAGAATCTGGCTGCCTATCTTTAAACTGTAACTTTCTTGAGAGACTGGTACGCTTGGAGCACATTCTACACCAGATCATCTTCTAAGTTACCATTTCCGCGCTATCCCAAATCTCTATTTACTTTATCCTTTTATTATTTGGTCCCGCACTTGTCTAACCAGTCATCGGATGGATGTTTGGAGCAGGGACCGAAAAGGTATTGAATACCGGTAAAAAATACCGGTATAATACCGGTATTTTTCCATACCTTTTTCAAATACCTTTATTCATTTATACCGGTAAAATACCTCTATAGGACGTCTATATCGGTATGGACGTCCATAAAGGTTATACCGGTATTATACCGGTATTTTCAATGAAGAAATATAGCTTTCCATTCATACATGTTGACAAAATAGGTTTTTAGTTAATAAATCTCACAAAATGTTTATTAATCAAATATCATTTCATAACTGATATTTATTGTTTAAATTATTATTTTGTGTGTATATACATATATTAAACAACTGTATTAAATTCTATTCTTATTATTGTAAATGTTTTGTGTTCGGGCGCTTACGTTTTGCATACGTTGTATGTATTGGAAACCTCCCTTAATTTAAACTTCGGAAAAGTTGAAATATGAAATAATAATTATTGGTTCTATTGAAGAGAACCTTTTCTTAGTGTCCTTCATCGAGCTATTTCCCATCTGACCTGAGAGATGACCTAAGTCTGTCTTTGTATTTCGCACATGGAGAGGCTGTCAACGTATGCGCCGTGCCGTAGGCGTAGGACCGTTTCTTCCCTCCCCGACCCCTCCTTCGGCGAACTGAGGAAGCGTTGACACCTTGAGATAATCACGAACGCTCAGGCTTTCAGGCCCAGTTTTGTTTTTGTTAAAAAATGATTTCCTTTTACTTCATTTCACAATTAAATCTTAATTATTCATTAATAAATAGGGCTAAAATAAAATGTTATTTTCCCTAGTTTATATTAAGGGTTTAATATATTTTGACATTAACTGCAAATATTGAGAAATTTGTAATAAAAGTAAATTATGTTATTATTATTATTATTATTATTATTATTATTATTATTATTACTTTATTACTATTATTATTAGCTATTAACATTGCATGTGGGCAAGGGTTCCCTTCTACTGGGTAGCTTACATTGTAAAATGCATCTGGAGGAGCCCACTTCGAGAAGAGTGTTTCTTCCTTAATAATAAGAAATATATACTAACATTATTAATTAATAAAAATTTTTAAATAGTTTTTATTTTAATAAAATTAACATTTAATTTTAAATTTAAAATTAAATTTTTACTTTTCAATTAAAATTAATTAATATTATATAGTACTATTAATAATTTTTCTTAATGAAATTTCTTAAATAATACATGGGTGTAAATTAAACATGCTTCAATCATTAATTTTGAATTAAAAATATTGTTTTAGTTATAATTATGGTGCAGAATAAGGAAACTGGGCCAACTGAAAAAATTATTTTCGGGAATGTTAGTGATACGATCAAATTTAAGCAAATAATCGTATTTAGTGATAAACACAGTCATGCAAGAAGGAAGTTTGGTATGCGTGGGAAGACTCATTTATGGATAAGAAGACATGTTTCTCCATTTTTTATCGCTACTAGAAAGGACAAGATTTATACGGAGAAATTCGATAAATTTTCAACACTCTATCACGTGTCGCCAAGCTCTGCGCCCGGACGTGAGGTCCAAGGTCTGACGTCTGCGAAAGACCGTTGGCTGGTCCCTCCGTCTGACGACATAACTCGACTACCCAGTCAACGGCAGAACTCGACCTAGCTATAATAAGTGACGAAAATCCGCCACCCTCGGGACTCGAACCCTAGGACCTCCCGGTCAGAAACTCAGCCGTGTGCCACTCAGCCAATACTCAGCCGTGTGCCCTCAGCCAATATCACAATGAATTTCCCCCAAATACCTGTATGATTCTACTGAAATACCGGTATTTTCTTATGAAAATACCGGTATTTTGATGAAAAATACCGGTATAATACCTTTAAATAAGGTATTTTACCGGTATAGACGTCGGATAAAGGTAAATACCTCTAAAAATACCGGTATTTGACGTCTTATACCGGTATTTTTAAAGGTATTTTGAATAAAGGTATAATAGAGGTAAAGGTATATGTATACCGGTATAAATACCTTTACCGCTATTATTTCGGTATTCGGTCCCTGGTTTGGAGATGAGAGACAACCAGTAATTTTCTATCTTTCATGATTTTGTTACTACTAATTTTCGATTTTAAAATAGCTCTCTGCAAAATAGTCATGAACTACTAGTTTCTATAGTGCAACGGATAAATATTTTTGTGCGCTGTACTTTACTTCAAAACTTCGTTAAACATCATATCTAATTTTTACAAAACTCTTATTAATGCAGATCGTCAAATACTATGTAAAACCTTTGGTTTTGTACTCTAATAGAATTTTGGTGATTTCTTCCTACTGTTTTACTGTGATATTCTTTATGAATTTTTTTACTTTATATTATACACCTATGTTCTGTATTTTGCTTTATTTTATTATAATTATATGTAATAGGCACACTTTGTATTCTACTTTACTACATTCCCGAGTTGTTCCAGGTCAGATTTAAAAAGAGAATTTCCTGAATCTCACCTTTTTTCACAAATGCAAATTTATGTTATATTTGTATATTTTTTCAAATAAAGTTTTATGTATTCCTTAAGTATATCATCCTAAGTGTTATATTGAACAAGTGAAACCATTCCACGAAACAAAAACTACAAGTAATTACCAATCAAGAAACGTTTTAAAGGTCAACTATAAAAAACAATTGAATGTCAGTGAATTCTCAGTGCGTGGAGAGCAGAATAATGAATATTCGCTCTGCCAATTCTATGTTAAATTACTTATGTGTTTGTGTGTAAAAAGGCAACATTAAAATCAAGTTTGAATGCCGAAAGGCGAATTCTATCGTCGCGTCGGCAACGAGCCGTGTGCGTTCACGCTCCTGATCGTTGCTGAGCGCCGCAGTTTGGCGCTCTGCGTACTCGCTGCAGCAGGCTCCACGCGCAGGCACTATGCACCGCGCCCCGCCCTGCAACCCGCCCCGCGCCCGCCCGCCCGCGCCCGCCCCGCGCCCGCCCGCCCGCGCCCGCCCCGCGCCCGCACCGCGCCCGCCCTGAGCCCTGTCCCGCGCCCGCCCGCGCCCGCCCGCGCCCGCCCGCTCCCGCCCGCACCCGCCCGCGCCCGCCCCATGCTCGCCCGCACCCCGCCGCGCTTCTACCCCATGCCCGCCCCATGCCGCCCCGCGCCCACTCGAGCCCGCCCCGCGCCCACCCGCCCCCACCTACCCCGGCCCTCGCGCACGGGTTGCGGAGCGCTCGCTGGCAATCAATGAGCGCGGCTGCCGATTGGCACGCGGCCAAGCCGCAGGGTGCCGTGCGAAGGCACTGCCTGCGCGCACGGCTTCACTGCCAAGGGATGCGCCCACGGGCCGTGGTGGAAATACTTAGATGAGGCGTTGCGCACTGTCGAGGAACGTGGAGAAGAGAAAGATTGTTGGACAAAGTTCATCTGCAATGAATAAAAATATACGGTTCATAAGATTAAAAATTAATATGTATTTATTTCAATAATAAATTAAAATTGTGTACATATTTAATGAATTTGTTTTGTATATTATTTTGCCGCTTTCGTTGTAGTCGTCGCGTGCAATAAACAATGCGTGAGTAAATTTTTCTTCCAATATTTTTAAATGTTCTTTTGCTCAAAATAGTTGTAAATAGAACTCATGGTAGGATGTGCTATTTTATTAACACAATACTATTTCGTTCTCAAAATATCTCTTATACAACAAAAAAGTTAATGGACAGACGAACAGGTTTGCCGTCAATCAATTTTACGGCATGAAGTCCCGTGGATTCTGACTACGCAAATTATTACAAGTAAATTACTACTGGAACACGGATAACCCCACTTGCGATAGTTCGTCACCCGATAGTTGGTTTTTCTGTTGAAAAATCGCTGATTTCGCATCAGCATTTAGTAAATATAATGACTTATCGAAATATATTAACAAAAACACTCAAATTCATTACACCCCTCTATGTTTATCCAAAGAGCAAGCCATACTAGAAAATTATTTTTATACGATTACAGAGTAGTCCTAATTTCATCTCGAGAAAGATATTAGGTCTTGCGGACGGTGAGACATTAAACAAACAGTAGTTTTAGTTTCTCCCACCCTATTTAAGTATCCTAAAGGGAGTATGGTAATGCTGTAGAAAACGACAGAAAAACTTGATTTGTGGGCCCTGATACCGTAAAAGTGGATAGTTTATGATCCTAAATGTAGTAAATTACTTCCTTTAACAAGTCGTGTAGTGAGAATCCAGGTTGCGGGGATCTCTAATACTGAAAAAATAGTGTGTGGCAAAAGTCTCTCCGTGTGTTCGTCTGTCCGTCCGTCCGTATGCCCGTTCCCATGTTGTTTCGTGTGTACTCCGCCCATCCGTCTACCGCACTTTCCGTCCGTCTATGTGTCTGTCCCATTGCTTATCTGTCCGTTCCACAGTCTGTGCGACTATCTGTCCGTCCCACAGTCTGCCCGTCCGTATATCTGTCCGACGGTCTATCAGTCGTCCCTCTCTACGTTCATCAGGGAACAACGCTAGTGACTAAACCTTAGGTAGGGTTTCCACCAAAATTGACATTTCTCTCGTTGGCTTTGTCTCGTCGGGCCCCCTTAAATTTGAAACGGATATTTTGATAAAGCCTAGAGGACATTTTTGATTTTTTCTCAAAATGGCCCATTTTTTCACAGACAGAGCAAAGTACGCTTATAAAATAGCGCAGAATCTATTTTTGTTGAACTCTGAGTTTTTGAAAGTTGCAAAAGATTAAATCTTTTTCGGCGTCTTCATTCAACTCCTAGATGATGAATAAAGAATGGATAGTTTTTTTCATGACAACATATGTTCTTCAAGATTAGAACTTTAAATTAAGTCATGTACAATTTTTTAAAACGTGGATAACTTTTGCGTAATTTTGCGAGGAAATGAAAGTAATTTTAAAAACAATTTTTTCTCTGAAACTTTTCCGATTATTTTCTTTGTTTTATTTTTTGATAGTGTGAAGAACGCTTACAAAAATGGCGTAGGTCCAAGTTTTGTTGAACTCTTGGCATTTCCGAATATTTAAAAAGTAACAAATATTGAAAGTAGTATGTGCAGTTGTAACCCTATTTTTTGTATATAAACTTCGGGGGTGGGGGTGGGATAGTAACTTTGGATATATCAACTTAAGGAGGATACTTGACAGCATCTTCAAGTAGACACTTTGACAAACGGCCAGTCTGAAAGGATGAAGAAAACGACAAAAATATTGTAATAGAAATTTCTGTGTATCGAAAAATTAACCCTTTTGCAGTAAAAACTAAAACCCTTCTGTAGCTTCTTGCCAACTTCCAATACAAACACCAATATTTTCAGAACACATTAAATTGAAGTTAGACCAACAGATGCGAGTGGCCATTAGCAAAGGAAAGTATCTACACACGAAATAGGTCGGAGGACGGTAGTAGGAGCGATGTTGATATATGTGTACTAATATTCCTTTAAATGTCAAATATTTCACCTTATTTTACTAAATATTTTTGTTATTTGATTGGAGCTTCTCAGAGTTAAGAAAATATCTGTATTTAGGAATACGTTTGTCTTTCATACTCTAATATCACTATAAGAATGTACATAAATAATAATAATATAATAATATTTATTATTATTATTATTATTATTAATAATAATAATAATAATAATAATAATAATAATAATAATTGCATTTTAACTAAAAAAGAGAAAGATTTATTGAAAAAAGTATCTAAATATTCATGTCAAATGCAACCCGCAACGCACGATACCATTGTCAAAATCTCAGTAGTTAAATAACTTCTGAACAAAGCGTTCTGGGGCCTTAAAACTTGAAATTTTGAGTCCAAAGGCTTCAAAGACCTTACAACGTAATCTACAGGATAATACACTTTTGGACATTATATTACTTTTTTACTGGTCCGGTGCTTATCAATATTATCTAGTACCAACTATATCATTCAGCGCTGGCGGCGATCTTGGTGACCTATCCCCTATTACAAAACTTATCTTCGACCTGTGATTGTTTGATGTGTCGTCCAGGTCATCATAAAATTCCTCCAATTCCTCTTGTGAACTGGCTTCTGTCGGGACATATATTTGAATGATTGTAATATTTGTAAGAAATCTTTACCTTCAAAGCAGCAATTCTTTCTGAAATTCCTATTATTTCGTCTAGAAAATTCTTTATTCTTCTATTAATCCAGAAACCCACTCCTTTTGGTCCTTCTATTTCTTTTTTTCTATAATTTTTCATTAATTGATTGTTTTTTCTATAATTGCTTCACCAATTTTTCTAAGACTTGTTCTTTAGAGAATTTTCTCGCTCTTCTACTCTTTCATCAGAGTTTCATCACGAGCGCTCAGAGTTGCTATAGACAGAGAGAAATCATTTACTTTAGCTCTGTTTTGCCTTCTTAATTTGCGATTTTCTTGATTGTAATCTTTAGCACTATTATTTTTTTTTACATTTGTCTCTCTTATTTCGGGGTTTTCCCCTAGTTTTTTTGTGGATTTCCCCAGTTCTTCCATTTTCTATTTGTTTGTATTCTTTGGTATCCTATTTTAACACTATTTTCTTTTTCACTTCTTGCTTACCTCTTTCCCTAATTGCTGCCTGAATCTCCCTTTCGTGTCTCGTCATGTCACTGTCCTTTCAACTTCTTTATTATTTCTAGCTTGTCTTCAAAGCTATTCATCTGAACTTTTATCAAACTCCATCCTTTTTTGTCTTAGTCTACGTAGATAGCTTCTTCCAACTTTCTAATCGTGTCAATTCGGTTCATTGTGTTGACGACAACTTCTTTTACAGTGTTTGATGTCATTTACTTTTCTTTTATGGTTATATTGCTTTTCATCTCTCGTTTTGTTCTTCTTCCTTCTATTTCTTCCAGCAGTTTTAGACGATTATTATTTATTGTTAGTCTTTTTTTTCCCTTTTAATTGCTCTTTTCTCCTAACTTTAAGTTACTTATCTCTTTTGAAAATCTTCCCCTTGTGTCTTCAATTCTTTGATTTCTCTTAGGATTTCCAATAAATGTGTCCCATTATTTTCGTCCCCTTCTCTGTTTGCGTCCAGATCAGTCTGCGCTTGGTGGTGTGTTGAATAATTTACCACCAAGAATCGTCATAATTTGGAGTAGTTTGCATTTTAAACCGCCACAAATCCCACATCCCACCCTTATCACATTTGCCTTCATCAAGATGTGGGTGGTCAAGATTTTGAATGGCGCGTAGCATTTTGTACATTTGGTTTGGGTCAGATAAGGGATGCCAGCACTTTTTGGGATCGGGTATTATTTACTGATGAAGCAACATTCAGTAGCCATTGTAAGGTGAATTTACGACACTTGCACTATTGGGCAGTGGAGAATCCACACTAGCTCCTTTGAGTAGAGCACCTGTGCCAATAATACTACCAACACATCTAGAAAATGAGAAATTGGAGAAACGTGTGGATATGTGATTTCAGCGCGATGGTTGCCCTGCACACTACTCAAACGTGGCGACTTACGTTTTGAATATAAAGTTGCCGGGACGTTGGATAGGACGTCGTGGTACTGTACGTTGGCCCGCACGTTCCCCAGACTTGACACCACTACATTTTTTCTTTGGGGTTTTCTTAAATAACTCGTGTACCAAGAGGATTCAGCTACATCACAAGATATGCGTAAAGGCATTGTGAGCTGCATGTTCTGAAGTTAAAAAGAAACAGTGTTTGCAGTAAAAAAAAAGCGCCTGCGCCTGTGTTTGTCTGTGGATGGTGGACATTTTGAACATATGGTAAAGTATTTTGACTAGTAATGTATTTTCATTTAGTATTTTTCGACTATATTTTTATTTTAGTCGTTATCATGACCTTCCTGCATTTTTTATTTTCATAAGATATTATTATATTTACATCAACAATAAAACTATTTTCTAAAATTTTATTAATAATTTACTTTTATTGTAATTAGTTTCTAAGACCTCTTTTTTTTAAAAAAAAATAAAATAATATATGAAAACAAGTTCGGGGAAAAAAACTGCAACAGTTTTGTGAATATTTGGAATGTTTCGTATCATCAAATACTAAAATCATCTTCCCCTCCCCGAGCGCGCGTTTGCTGGTGGAGCGCTGTGTGACACTCTGTGGCGGACTATAATATCCATTAAACACTAGTCGCAAAAAAAACTTGATAAAGATAAATACTATAACATATGATAATATGTGTATCATTGAATTCGTCTTTTTACTCTCGTCGTGATGGAAAAATTATTTATGGTTCTATTTGAAAGAACAAAGTTACCTCAAATATTTCTTAAAATACAAGTGGTAAAATAGAAATTAATACACTATCGATTAACTCCATTCCCTCATGCCCTTTCATAAAAACTGTATTGCAATAACTTCAACGTTCAAAAGTTATAGGATGTGCGTTAACTTTAGTTACGTGACAGACCTGCATGTATCGGGTGTCCCACCAACTGTGGGCCACCCTCATATCTTTTAAACGGATCACGATATCGAAATGCAGTTTTTGCTCAACAATGCGGAATCATAGGGCAATGAATAAGCCGAAAAAATATTGCTCAGAATTTTTTTCCTAAAAATTTGTCTTTGATTTTTTAAATGAAACTGTGTACTTTTCTCAATGGGTAGAACAATGGGTAGATCATATAAAGAGGAATAAAATGATGTATCATTTGTTAATGCTTGGACAGTAGTTTGACAATAAAATAATAGTTTCTGACTTGTGTTTTAAATTAAACGGGCGAAATTTCCTTTAGTAGCCCTTGCAACTGTCGCCTTTGGGGAAGATGCCTTCGATGCGCGGCTGCGCCGCCGCCCGCATCTGCGTCAAAGCCATGCAGGCCACTCGCTCAAAGGCGACACTTGCTAGGGCTGCTACAGGAAATATTGTCTGCTTGAATAAAATTCACATGTCAAAAAGTCCATTTTTGTACTCATATTTCTATCAAAATGATGACATGTGATATATCATTGCATTCCTATTTTTATGATCCATCCATTGATGTTAAGAAAAATACACGGTTCCATTTAAAAAATCCAAGATGATATTATATATACACATATATACATAATTTTTGAAAAAATAAAAGAATACACAACAGTGATATTTATGTCATGTTACTCAGTCTACTTAGCACTATCAGTACAAATACGCTTAAGCAAAAAATTTGATGCCGGTTTCGAGAAAATAGCGTTTGAGTCTTTCCGAAAATGCGGAATTTGGAGCTCAATATCACAGAAAACTTTTGAGCTTTCCAAAAAATTGAAACAGTACTGCATAATTTGCAGTACTAGTACTCACAAAAACAGTAATATACTCAACTCACCGGCAACCCAAATATTAAGGTCGTGAGAGGGATGTCAAAAAGATGACATTTGTGTAATTTTTTAAAACAACAGAATTCTACCATATCGTTCAGAGTTCGGTCCATTCAGAAATCGGGCCAAAGCCATCTTTATCATTGAATTTCACTTTACCATGACGAGAAATTTAAAGAAAAAATGTTGAGCGAGTTTTTTGAGAAAGTTTTGAGGCTTAATGCAAAGTATGAGAAATTAAAACATCCATTTCAATATTAGAGAGCCTTGAGTTCATTTACATCAATCGTGGGAGATCAATTTTGGAAAAAATAGGTTTTATCGGTTGTGGCGCAGGCACACAGACGGACAGACTGACGTTTCGCTGTCAATGGATTTTTCGGTATCGAGGAACCACAACACTTGGATTCTGACAACACGAGTTAGAAATAGTAATATATGTACCTTATCCACTGTTTCGTTACCAGGACCCGGTAATAAGAATTTTTCTGTTTAAAATTCGCTCTTTTTCCGACCCACGAAAACAATACTTTCACTTCTTGCAAACTAAGGGTGATAAAGTAAAAATTGATGTTCATTTCTAACCTAAACTCAATAGGATACTCCCCATTAAATTACGAGATCAAGAAAATCAGAACGTGTTAATTACTTTTGTAATATAACTTATACACACCTCTGAAGATTTTGAAATTATCATGAATTCTTTGTATTGCTGCATGAAATAAATTACAATCAACTAACAGGAACTCACACGACTATAATAAAATAACATAAAAAACTCAATAATATGTCAAGCTCAGGAGTTTTGAAGTTTTGACAGCTTCCAGACTTCAGTGGAAGAAAGTAGTGCGATTACTACATAACAAAGAATTTTCATATATTACTCATTTTCCACAATAAAATGAAAGAGAAACACATTCCGGAGAGCTTGGTTACCCATATTATCTCCACATAGTCAAAAATTGAATTATAATGATGATATTTGGGACCATCGATATGCTCATTATATACAACAGTGAAAGATTTGTTGTGTCAGATTTGATTATCTCATCAGCGTCAAGTTAATGACAGAGAACTAGGAAAGTTCACGGTGTTAATAGGATTGGTTTTGCCTTTAGTGTAATCAAATGTCATGGGCAACACGCTCACTTTCCATTTTTAGGTATCAATATTAAAATATCGGTCGCCTCATATTAAGTAAGCTATGGACAAAATGATTTGAAAAACAGCTAAAATGATGGAAAATTTCAAATGCAGAAGCACATTAGGAAATGTAAAATATGTAACAAACTACCTTGGATCCCTGGAAGCGTTGGAGTGCGAATCATCGCCCAAACACCTCGTCAAAAAAGTTGCGCCTTGATACACGATGATATTAGAAAAAGGTCATTGTGAAAAATACATCATTACAATTCGCCAATAATAAAGCTAAATTTAAAGCGCCACACAGTGATATTTTGAGTAACGTTGAATTTCTATATGGGGAAACAGTCTACCTGACGTCGCGATATGGATTGATTGATTTTTTTCGGGTGCGACAAATGCAATGACGATTAGTCCCGTAGGTTTAGTCATGTAAGTGAAGTGCAGTTATATCAAGGATGCGGCGGTGTTCCTCCCTATTAGAATGTGAGTTTCATTGCCAACCTACACGTCTCCTTGCGGGATGTTTCTTTCTTCAGGTCAGCGGAACATTGCCCCAACCAGTATAAGCTCTACGCTCCCGACGGGTCTCTCAATTTTTTATATTAGACAGTTCATAAAATGCGTATGTGTAATGAAAGAGGAAAGATAAAGATGAAGGAAAGAACGCGTGCGGTCCGTGACCCTTTAGATGGTGCTGCTAAGGTTTTCGCCTGAAATTGATCGAAGAAGCTGCGGAAAGCAACTACCAACAGAAATGCCGGCCGCAAGAATTGTACTCTAGATGAGTGTTGAATTCGACCGAGATATCTATTACTGTTTAATGGACGTGCTGCGTATTTAATTGATCTGGCCAATCTTTTACGATCTCTCAAATTAATATTTTGTATTATTAAGTGTGTATTTGGGAACAAGTATCTTTCCTACGGTTGCGATTGTCACTTAAAAAGGAAGAGATTGTTGGCAAAAGAAAATTAGGCTGCACTGGAATGAAAATATATACAATGTTTTTTTGTTTGATGTCCTATAGCAAGACCCGCTTCGATATTCATGAGTAAAGGCTGATACGGTGATCTTGTGCTGTGAACATAACGAATGAAAAACACATTTGTTTTCTATTTTCTTTGGTCTAGGCTAGCTATTCTGACCCGCCACAAATTTTTGCCGGATGGCATCTATTGTCGCCCAATGTACACTAAAAAATTCTCAGTTATTAGGTTTCCTAATATTGGAACCGAAATATTGCATTAAGAATATTAGAGAATAGTAAAACCTCGTACTAAATAGTAATTTTCACTGAATAATTTGGAGCTGGTTTTTAAAGAAAATGGCATTAAGCGTTGCTGTAAAAACGAAATTTCAAGCTTTATTCCAAAAAAATATTTTGAGTTCTCGAATACATTTATTTGAAGTCATTTGAAACATTTCAACTCACAGAAATAATAGTATTTACAAATTTCTGAAAATATGCACATTAACGGCGTGAAAGATACTTAAAAAAGCATGTAATTTTTGAAAAAATGAATGAATGCACCGAAATGAACTTTACGTCATATTAAACAGTGCAATTGAACAATACATTAGAAAAGTTGGAAATAAAAATTTTGAGCCATTTTTGAGAAAATGACGTTTGTGCGTTTCTGAAATTGCGAAAATTTGAGCTTATTTTTACAAAACACTGATCAATTTTCGAGGAACTTTATATGACATCATTTAAAGTTTGTGTGCTCATAACTGCAATAATGTGACGAAATCTCCGCTGATGTACAGACGTTAAATTACAGACATGAGAGGCAAGTAAAAAAAATTGTAATTTTTGAAAAAACAAAATAGTAGAGCAATGTGGTGTTTCTGTCATCTTATAGGGTACATTTGGCACTATCCGTATTCAAAAGTTGAAGAAAAATATGGAGCCATTCTTTAGAAAATTTTGTTTTTGTTATTTTTTTAATTGCACAGATTGCACAAAATTGCTCGAAAACTACTAAAATTTTCCAAAAAAATGTACGTGACCTTTATGAAAGAACTGAATATGGAGAACAAATTTTACTTGAAAGAAAAATCTGTATAATTCATTTTGTAGGATCATACTAGGATAGGACGACTCCGGAAAAAATCAAACTTTTCGAAAATTCAGAGTAAACTCTGAAAATAGGACCTATTTTACCTTTTTGAGTTTATTTAACTCTATTATTACATGAAATTTAACGAAAAAATTTAGAGCCGTTTCTGAGAAAATTTTGAAAATGTCCGGGACGCTTCATGTAAAGTACTCCCAAATTTTAAAGAATGTTTTTCAAAATATCAAAAATCATCTTTAATTTGGAAAAAATCCTATGCATGGTTTAGGCGCTTGTGGTCTTCACAGACAATTGATTTTTTGGTATAAGGACCCACAAACAGTGATAACACCACGTGTTAGGGGATTTTGTTTTCTAAATTTAGCAAATGGATTTATCCCCTTTTCCGTTATCAGGGCCCGGCAATGAGAGTTTTTCTGCCGAAAATTCGTCGTCTTTTCTCCGCAGCATTACATAACTTTCTCTACACTGCGAATATTGCTGGGAGGACCCGATATACCTCCCCTACTGGACGGTGAGATAGTGCGGACACGATAAAGTAAAACGCGCAACGCATATGCAACAAGTAAATTGTGTTCAAGTGTTGATAGAATAAACTTTTCTTGTATGAATGGGAATATCAATACACTGATTGATTGGTTTTTTCGAGCGCGCCAACTGCTAAGATAATTAGTCCTGTACGTGTAGTGCATGCTTTATCGCAGGAGATGGCGGTGATCTTCTTTCGCTTAATGGTAAGACTCAGCGCCGACCTGCACGTTGGCTTGCGAAGTTTTACCCAACCAGCCATCTGCGACCAGCGCGGCAACATCCCAGCCGGGACAAGCTCCATGCTCCCGACCGGTGCTCGACAGTTGTGGTAGTGTAGTGCATATAAGTTTGTGAGGATAGGACAAGGAAGAGGAAGGGAAGATCGCGCGCGGTCCGTGGTTTCGTTTGTTAGGGTACTGCTCCAGCATTCGCCTGATGTTGATTCGAGAAACCACGGAATACTACCGATAAAAGCAGCCGGCCGGCAGAATTCTCCTCTAGACAGCGGCTGTTTGAAACCGAGATTGTGAACTAATTAATATTGATAACTGTGAATAGAATCATCGCAAATAAAGTTACTTACACTGAAATTATAAATTACGTTTGGAATTTTACTTCTTCTTTGTTGACCTCTAACAGAAAATGTTTATGCCTACTTCATTTCTATTATGGATGTTTCCTCTTCAATTTATGTCTTCAAAATACTCATCCTTAAGCCCTTTATCTCTATTATGCCGAACTTAGCAACTTAAAATACTCGTAATTGAAGGGATGTTGTTAGTTTGCATGCAGATGCGTGGTTGAAGAAAATGAAATCTTTGCTTACTTTGCTCAAAGCATAACTCTTCCCTTAAAACATTTGTTAAAAGATATTTCTTCTAGAAAATTCGGTGAATACAGAGTCAGCAACCATGGTGAAATTCCATATCCTGAGTCTTCAAGCAGTAAGTTCTTTTTCCAGTTTCCTGCCACTATTCTACAAACTTCAGATTTTTCCAAAATTCTCGAGTCATGAACAGATCCCGGTCAGAATACGTCAAAGTAAACATTTCTGCAGCATTGCATGTTGTTTGCACGCTAAAGCTATGAATTCTCTTTCTATTTAATTACTCATCGTTGTGCAAATGCGGTTTCTTTATGAGTAGAATCGAGAGCTTCTATTACACCGGGGAAATTAAGTTTTACCTGCCAGTCACTGCGCTCTGCATAGACTCAGAGCTGATAGGAAATTGAATACATTTATTTGCTTGCGAAACTTGCAATCAAACATATTATTGAATGTCTGAAAAACAGTGTGCTTCGATACACTCCAAAGTATTTTGTCACACCCGTCTGAAATCCAGGATGTCCTATCCTCTCTCAGAAAAAAAGCATTTTTTAAACATTGCTAAAACACCACATATTTCATTATTTTTGTTCAAAAATGTATTGCTTAACCAATCTCTTCTCTTCATACCTGCGGAAACTTTCGAAGTTCCTCGGATCAGACTGCAGTATCTCCTTGAATATTTTCTTGGTTCGAATTTGCCTTAAATCTGCAACTTGAATTTTTTTCCATGTGCATACGTACACAATATCTTTTCGCACGACTTCTTACTTGAACTTGACCTTTAACCTTCATTATGCACGTCGGTAATTAAATATCATGACCTCGCTTTGGACTCCTAATGAAGCTATGAAGATCATTCAAGAAAATTCCTGCAATTGCTTCTAAGTTTGAGCATTTACTCTCGATTACTCTCATAAAACTAGAAGTAATTGCCTCCGTCAGAGCAAATGTTTGTAACAAACAGTTTGTTATTCATACAAAGTCGATAACATGGGTACTTTAAAATCTTGAGTAATGAGCTGCTCTTTCTTATTCATACCTCTCAAAAATTAGACAAAGTAAGTGCATCCATGAACGTTGCTATGCTTCCGAATAGAACCTAGCTGCCTCTATGTTATTCAAGAATGATGTAAGTGGATGACCTCGTTACAATGAGGAATGCTCACCATTAACTATCGTATATTTAATCATGTTAAACCATCAATGACGAATATCATAGTAAGTTTCCATTGCCATACACACTTGGCGATGTCAGTTGAGGAATCAAATGATTATCTGGGTAGGGCCCTTCGGGTGACAGAGTGAGGTGAGACGGGAGAGGGAGAGAAAGAGGAAGACGAGAGGGAGAGGGGGAGAGAGAGGGAGAGAAAAAAGGGTGTGGAGTAGGGAGGAGGAGGGGAAAGGGGGAAAGAGAAGACTAAGCGGAATATCGTTTATAATTGCAGGAGATAAAGAATATGGAGATTTGGACATCACTACAGGGAAAATTAAACGAAGTGAAAGCTTTAAGTACCTCGAAATTACTCTCTCCTCCTTGTGAAGAATTTCTGATATTCGGACAAAATAGAAGAAGGCTCGCATCTTTAAGACCATCCTACAGAGCATAAGTACCTACGGAGCTGAAACATGGACATTGAACAAAAGAAATGAATGTAGGTTGATGGCCCTTGAACTCCATTACTGGAGAAGGTGCCAGGTTGCATCGTATTAGAAATGAAACAATAAGACAGATAACGAACGAAGCAGCATCTTGGATTCAATTGGAACAAAACAATTAAACTAGAAAGGACATCTACGGCGAATGGGAAGCAATATATGGCCTAAGAAGATCCGGGAATGGAAGAAGGTGGAAGACCACCGAGAAGTTGGAGAAAGGACATCCAAGAAGAAAAGGTGGAGACTGGGAAGATTGGCAGAGGTGGAAACTGAGAAGCGAGAAGCGGCGACAGCCGCGCATATCTTCATATTTAAGCGAATCGTTACGAGAAATTGATGTGTTTTTGTGACGTATTTTTCCACTGAAGTAGTACTTTTTCATTCGACCTTGTCTGTTCTCCGCTGAGAAATTAAAGCCAAATGTCTCGCGAATGGTTTTGCCTGTTTTCTTAAAACGTTCAAAGGTCACGTACTATGAGTAGACAACAGGGCGGAAGGCTGCATAAAATGCGCCGCTGGGGTAATGATTACCCACTTCTACCAGTTTCTTAGAGCATTCATTTCTTCTGATTCATAAGATATTGTTCATTAATTTTTGTGTTATATACTTAAAATTTATTATAGAATATGTTGTCAAAAAAACAATAGTATTTGCGTGACAAAACAAGAACATTCCGGATTTATGCAGCGTTTGAGTCTTCTTTAGACGAAGTCCATCGTTCGGCAAAATTAGTATAGAAGAAAGTAGTTATTGTGCTCAAGTAAATGACCAAGTTTGTCTGAAAGACGGACTTTCAAAGTTTCCTATTTATTAAGCAAGAATGGACGAATGGAAAATCGCCGCTTCAATGAAAAAATACGTTTCAAAAACACATTAATTTCTAAGAAACGATTCGCTTAAATATGAAGTTATACACACATTTAAAATAGCCTTTTTAAGCCCATTATCTTGCGCTAAAATTTATCGTAGGATTCCGTTAAAAAAAACAAAAACAAAGTTGACCTTATATATTCGTAGCATTTCGGCAGCATCTTCGAATCTTACACGGTTGAGGAGATACGAGGTTATACTGTGAAAAGCAAGAATACTACTCCCAACGCCGGTGATAATCATCCCTCTTTGGTCTAAAAGAAGGTGATAGTGATCAGTTTAGATATTGGACTATGCGTCTCCTGATCAGCTAGCGTTGCGTGTTGTCACGATGGAGTAGGGAGAAGAGTCAACGCCCTTGAGCGACAGTTTCAGATGGCGCAGTTGCACAGAAAGGGGAAACAGGCGAAAATAAATAAAAAACATTGAAGAGAATAATTTATTATCCTAAAATACTTTGAAAATTAAATACAGTGTAAATAAAAATTTAAAAAAAGCATTTTGCTAAGCACTCTACGACCCCATGACCTCATTTGAGGAGCAAACATTTAAAAGGTGACATTTGACAAAAAATGAGTTCTTCTGTTGTTTTAAACTAGAATTTTATTTCCAAGAAAAAAAAAGTGAATCTCTTACAATTAAGCAGTATTCTATTCATTGAGTTAGAGACGGAGTTGAAAAATTTAAAATTTGTGCTATATTATTAATTTTTATTCGAAAAGAGTGAAGTGGACATGTCACGTTTTCAATGCTTGCTTGGACATTTGGACTCCTCCTTTTGACAAATAACTCCAGAGTTTTAGGAAATGCGCGCAATGGTAATATCACTTCCTGAGTAACCACAGTGCCCATGAGCTCACTCGCTAAAATTGAATTGAATGTGAAAATTTATTTTACGTGGCGAGACTCAGGCCATGAGGCCTGCTCTTCCGTCTGACCACGCAAATTTCGCTACGCTCCTTTCACCAACCATGGGCGAATGAAGGTATTACTTGGGCGACGAAACAGGCGATTTGAATTTAGCTCAGAGGCTTCATTTAGGCTTGAGGATCTTTTACATGCAGTAAATCTACTAACATGGGACAGCCGGCTTTACTTCCCCTCCGAAGGAAGGCGTACCAAGGATTATTTCGCCCTTAAAAATCCACGGCTTCGATCGGGTTCGAACCCGCAATTTGGGTCTAACAGTCACGCTACCCATTCCATCATCGCCGCCGCGCTGAAACGGAATTGTTCGTCAAAAGGAAGCGCGTCAACCGATGTGAGGCCCGCGCTCAGTTGAGCCACTGGACCGTGGGCCTCCTGACCCAGCGGCGCGGGGCGTGGCGCGTGCCGAGGTCGTGGGCGGGTGCGTGGGCGGGGCCGTGGGCGGGGCGCGCGCGCAGCAGCCCCAGGCGGCGCGCGACGGCGGCGGCGAGCGCCTGGCGGTGCCGCCAAAGCGCCTCCGCCAGCGCCGCCGTCGCCGCCAGCGCCAGCCCGGCCACCAGCAGCACGAAGGCCGAGTACACGTCGGAGAGGCGCGCGCTGTTGAAGGTGCTGAAGCCCTCGCAGCGGGGCATCGAAGGCAGCATCAGCTCGCGCATGCGCGCCAGCACGCCCGTCTCGCGCATGCGCATCAGGCTGCGACGCAAACCACGGAGTGAGTTCACCTCAGCCAACTCAGAAATAGAAGAATAGGATTACGGGAATTTTTCACACACACAGAAAAGGTTCTGCTGTTTAATGTTATAGGGCTTCTAGTTCTCTTTGGGTACCACAGTGACGTCTCCGTAATCATATACATAATGAGTAAAAATACACATTATTACATACATTATACACATTATCATTACATTATACACATTACATACATTATCAAATACACAATACATACATTAAGAAATATTAAGTTCAAAATATTCTGTAGAGCGTCTTGAACATTCATTATGTCTCTGTGTCACAACACAATTGAACATTAAAAATCAGGACTGCGTAACTGTTGAGTGGACTTGTTTTCCCACAAGTGAAGTTCACGGCGATCATAGGTCAAGTCGCACGAACCTACAAGTTTGCTTTGCTGCGGAGCTACCTTAAGAAAATTCATGAATGCTGCATTGATTGAAAAGGGCTGGGGAAGGAGTAACAAAATATTAAATACAATTCTGACAAACTGCCTGCAACATTCACAAGTCTCAGACTTATGCTTATCAATTACGCAAACGTTTTTAATTAAAATAATTCTGGCTCAAATTGAAATAATAAATAAAACGAAATAATAGGCAAGAAGAGAAGTAAATAAGAAAAACATAAACTTGGAACTTTTACAGTGATTTCATGTAAGTGTTGCAAATGAAGGCCACACCTTGGAAGGGAATTTCCACTTTTTTCGTCAGTAATAATTGCGCGCGCTCCAACATACTTGTGTCACTGTGTACGATAACCCATGAATACTCTCCGTCTTACAAACAGTTCTAAGTCGTCTGATACCTACTAGGCTTTTTTTCTTCATTTTTTGATTTTGTTCGTTGTACATAGGTCAGTTTTAGTATAAACTTTACATATGTTTGATAGACTTACATACTAACTTATATTTAAAACTTATTTCTACGGCTTAAATCTAACATAAGGTTGAGGATGCCCTATTGGGTCCTCTATTCTGGTTCAAATTCTAAGAAGGTTTTGAGGAATATATTGAAGGGGTACCTTTTTTATATTCTGTTATGGTTCGGGTTTTTAGCGAGTCTAAAGGTTGCAAGGGAAGAGATTTGAGGTAAATAATAATAAAAGTTGGTGGCTAAGTATGTGATGTGATGTTCAATGAGTTCTAAGTTGAGTTCTTTGTGAAGCTGATGATTGGTGACAAAAAGCACGGTGCATTGGTAATGGTTTTGAGAAATTGGTTCTGAATGATTTGTAATTTTTGTAGATTGATTTTTGCGGAATTTATCCAGATGGGACAGGCATACAGCAGTAGCTGTCTTAGAATGGTTTTGTATATTGCAATTGAGGAATGATATGGTAATGGACTGTTTCTATAGATTAAAGGTTTTAATTGCAATAGTTTTATTTTAGCCTGTTTTATTTTTTCGTCTTGTGCTGTTTCCAATTCAGTTTAGTATCTAAGTTTCATCCGAGGTATTTAATAGGTTTGTAAGGGGGTACCAGTTTAGTTTATTGATGTTTATTGTTAGGGGGTGGGGACGATATAGGGTCTTAGTGTAAATATTTTTGCTGCGGTTTTGGATGAATTCAGTTGTATTTTTAAGTTTGGATGCCCAGCTATGAGTAAGTTGAAGTATAGTTGTGTTCTATTTCTGATGTCAATGATAGAGTTGCCAGAAGAAAATATTGCTGTATCGTCCGCAAATTGGGCTATGTGAAAGTTCGTTAATTTAGGAAGATCTGCAACGTATAAGTTGAATAGTGTGGGTGAAAGTGGTGAGCCTTGGGGGAGTCCTGCGTTAATTAGTCTAGGGTTGGAGTGATGATTATTTACGTTCACTGAAAAAGTTCTATTGTTGAGAAAGCTATTGATAATTGATTTTATGTAGTATAGGGTGCCAATTTGTTTGATCTTGTACATTAAGGCTTGGTGCCATGTCCGATCAATCGCCTGAGTGATATCTATAAATACGCCTATTGTGTGTTTTTTCTGGAATGCTGTGTATGTATGTTCGGATATTCGTAGTAACTGGTGTTGAATAGACACTTTTTCGATAAATCCAAATTCTTCTTTAGAAATTATTTTCGTTATGTATAGGTAATTGTTTAATCTTTTAAGTATAATTTTCTCGAATATATTTGATAAGGATGGTAGACTGATCGGACGATAACTGTCAACGTTTGCAGGATTTTTATTCGGTTTACAAATGGGAATAATGATAGCATATTTCCAGGTATGCGGGGAGTAATTTGTTCTGAGACACGAATTGTAGATGTTTATGAGGGTAGCTATTGCTGGTGCAGGTAAATGTTTGAATACGATATTATTTATATTGTCGTATCCGGGTGATTTTTTAAGAGGCAGTTTATTAATAATTTTTTTAATTTCAGAGGGTGAAATGTAGTGTATTTTTTGGTGAGGTCCATATTCTTGTTCTGATGCTGATTTGGTTATAGTGATGTGTCCAGGATGGAAATTAGTGTTGTTGACAGTGAAAGTTGAAGTAAAATAGCTTGCTAGTTCTTCTGACTTTTGGTAGGATGTGTACGCTTTATCTGTTGTTGAGTTTATAGGAGGTATCGTGTTTTTCTTCTTAAGTATTTTTCGTGTGAATTGCCACAGAGTGTTATTACTGACGGTGAGCGACTGGATTAAGTTATGATAGTTTTGGTTATTGAAGTTAGTTATAAGTCTCTTTACGATATTTGTTAATACGTTTAGTTCCCTCTTAAGTTCAGGTGTTCTTAATCGGTACCAAAGTCTTCTAGTTTTGTTTTTTATTGAAATTGCTTTCAATATTTCTTTGGGTAGTATTTTATGTCTGGTTGTATTTGAACCGGGTGGGGTAGTTAATTGTTTTCTTTTTAGAGTAGAGTGTATTATTTCGTTGAAATGAGAGATGGATTGGTCTATTTCCAACGGGGTTTTTAATGTTTTTATTTTGGGTAAGGAATTTATTACTGTTTTTTTAAATTTGTGCCAATTAATTTTTATTGAGTTTGGTTTAGGGGCGGGGGCGTGTTGCGGTATAAGTTGGTGTATAGTAATAATTACCGGAATATGATCAGAGCCAAGTTCAAAAGTAGGTGTAGAGTAGAATTTAATATATTTGTGATGCTATGTCAAGAATGTCCGATTTACGAGTACGATTCTGAAGGTGGTATGTTGGCTCCGAGGGGGTGAGTATTCTTAGGTTTGAATGTTTATTAATTGAGCTAGGACTTTCCCGTTGTGATTATTATTTTGACACCCCCTGCTTACGTGTTTTGAATTAAGGTCACCCAACGGCAAAGTTTTCTCGGTAGGTTGAAATAAATGGGGAAAGTTTTTAATTTATAATTTTGGCTGTGGGGGGCTTATAAGCTGTTATAATTTTCCATGCTTGGCTATTGATAAATATTTGGATAGCAACAGTTTCGATTCCTGGTGTGTCGGGTAGATTAATTTGGTGGTGATAATTTTTGACCGCGATAAGTACCCCTCTTCCTCTATTTTCCGTTCGATCTGTTCTATAAGTGCTGTAACCTGGAATAGATGGTTTATTTTTTTATTGAGTTGTGTTTCAGTTACTATGCATAAACAATAGATTTTATTTGACCCTATAGAAAAATGCCTCAGTACTCGAAACTGTAAGACCACCTTGCAAATGGCTGGACTCGACCCGGAAAGGAATTGTCATTTCCGTCGTTTGTCATTGACTACCGCGCCGTCTACGCTCAATATAAATTAGATATTGCAAATATCACTGGAATGTGTAAATCTTTAAATCTGAAATTCGTTGAAGGGTTGAAGGCTTCTAATCTACCACAAACTCAAAATTTTCCAATTTTGGGGTTTGGCTGTACAAACTTTTACTTATATTTCAGTGAAAAGTTGCTTCAGGTAAAAAAAACTACTGATAACAGTTTTGAATACGTTGAATAAAAAGTTTAATGCTTTCATCATCCTCGGATTTTTGATTCGCTTGTATTATATTAACATACTTGCGCAGGTATTTCAAAATTGCCTTAGGGCCTCTACTCTTCAGCTCAGTCACGATATGATAAGTCGTGTTAGATAACCTGTTCTTGAGAAACTGTACGCGTTTTCCAGCGAGGATAAAACGACGCACCACATGATAAAACTTTCAAAACTCACGGACCACATCGTCAACATGCGCAATTTTGGAGCAACTTTTCCTGTACTAGAGCGATGACCTGGGAAAACGGCAAGTGCGACGAACTTAGCGTCGACCGTGCGACACTGAAATTTCATAATTCCGTCCACATTATCACAGAGTGTCACAAGCGCTTTATGCTTATAGAATGTTCATCTAGAAAATGTGTTCTATTGTAGGTCAATGATTCATACGAGGATTTTTTTAACTTGTATTAACTCGCGCTGGCGCAGGTTTTTTACTCTACAGACATTCTTATCGCTGCAGGTGTTAGCTAACATCCGCGCGCTTTATGACATTTGACATATTCTCTTAGAAAGCATTTAGATGCATCCTTCTGATAATTCATATGTGTACAATTTTTTGTTTTGTATAGACACCTTTTCACTATCTTGTATACGTACGTATATACAGAGTAATAAACCTAGCGTAGAAAAAGTTTTGTACGAGTTACGTTGCGTCGAAAACTGCCATTTTTAGACAGTAGCTATTTCTGGATGTGTGTTATTATTGTAAAAGAGGATTTTCTTTCTTCCACATGTATCAAATTACTTTCGCTAATACATAATGATGTCAGAATACACGTTTTGTGATCCTTTAATACCTAAAAAGCAAAAAACTTGAAAGCTATTTTTTTCAAAACGTCTTTCCGTTTGTGTGTGCTTGCCCATCCGTGAACAACACTAGCCTTAACACGATTCGTAAGATTATTTATAAAATCAATATTCCTCGACCGATCTGGCCCGACTTGAATTTTACCTTGCCATTTTGAAAAGAATCTTTAAATTTCGGATCGAAAATTCGAATCGTTTTGTTTGAGAGAGATGAGTTCGTATTGTGAAAACGTATTGAGAAAAGTTACAGAATATAAAATAACAGAAACTGAATGAGTTATGCCTATCTTCAGAAACAATTCCATAGATCTTTAAGTGCGAGAAAACAGATATCTGAAATGTGACTGATGAAAGAAACTGGACACATTGGTAATCCACTAGACCGTTTGGCATTAGTGACATCAATGTGTATTTCAAGAAAGGGGAAAATTTTTAATTATAATTAAACAGTAATTATTAAATTAATAGTTTACTTACGTGTGTATTTTTAGAATTTATTAAACAACATTTTATTTCACATATACGTAACATGTGCAGATACACGATGTGTAGAGTTAATTATGTAATGCCGTAAATAATCATGTCACGATTTTAATTTCAATGCACTTTTCGAGGACTTCAGGTACCGAAAAAAGTTTTTTTTAACTTGTCTATCGGTTGGTTAACGCCACAAGATACCAACTAAAACAGAGGTTCCCAATAATTAGTTAATTAATTGTACTCTCATACAGAGTAACACATAATAATTACAAATTCGCTCTTCTTCCTTCGTATCGGTCGTTCACCTTTAGGATCAGTGGCGTAGCTAGGCTGGTGCAACTGGCACACGGCACCGGTCGGCCTCTGCAAGTAAGGGGCCCTTAATAACGATATCGGTAGAGAATAAAACAAACTGCATCCTATGCTTACTTTCTACCCTATCTTATTTTATTTATACCAATTAGATTCAAAACTCTTTAATTTCATGTTTATTGCGGATCCTCATTTCGATTTGCCGCACCGGTGAATTCAAGAATCTGGCTTTGAATCTGCTAGAATGTTTAGAAAACTACCCAAATTATAAATACTCGTATGTATCGAAAACGATAATCTATCGCGGAAGCAAATACTCCCTGCAACACACACTGGATAAATGCCAGTACGGCAAGGTAAGGTTGCGGTGCTCAGCAGCACACTTTCTTGTACTATTGGAAATAGTTACGTAATATAGAAATATTGCAATTTCTTTCCTACTAGAACCTCAGCTATAACTTGAAATATTCAAAATTCCAATCAAAATATTCAAACGAAGCGCCTCTGGTGCATATATCTGCATTTCTTTTGATTCTCGTGAACAGTAGTCACTTCTTACTTTTACAAATGAAACAAAAACTAATAAGCCGGCCTGGATACCTCAGATCGTTGATGCTGAAGGGGTGTAGCTGCCTCGGCTCGAACGGCCGCGGGTTCGAATTCCGCCTCGGGGATGGATGTCTGTGTGTGTTCGTGTTGTCCTTACACGTTTTCCCTACGGTTTCCTCTACAGTTTAAAAATCACAGTTGTCGCTATATGACCAAGATGTTGAAAAGCGACCTTTAAAATTAAAAGAATAAACTTAACTGAGACAGTACATTGAAGTGAGCTTTCAATTTTTAAATACCATAATCAGCAATCAAAATTTCTTAAGTAAAAAAGTGTTTGTGAGTTCTAAGTTAAATTTATTACCTACCTTCAATCTATTTTCTTTCAAGAATATTACCTACATCAGTCATCATGACTGACAAGAATGGGATTAAGTCGAAGAATTTTGAAACCATTATGTTGCGATTTGGTGAACTGACAACGCGTCAAACGAAGCCCGAGAACTTCCAATTTACAATTGCCAATTCTTTTTAATTTTCGAAAGTACGGATAGTGCCCCGAAAATGGGAACATCACCATCATCTTTACAGTTATATGCTATATACAATGAAATAAATTAAAGAAAATATTTGGAGCCGTTTATGGGACAATAATTGTTGAAACTTTAAAAATTGTTTTTATTTAACGCACAATAACGCAAAAATACTAATATTTTGGAAAAATTGAATATGACTATTTGACAACCTGTTTCTGATGAAGACATTTCATTAAGAAGAAAATTATCTTCATAATTGTAGTTGAAGGAAGACAGAAAAATGTTTTGCCACATCATTATCTTAAGCGTCCTTTCCGCTATCCGACAACAAAATTTTTTAAAAAAATTTGGTGCCTTTTTTTTAAATGTTCCAGAAGTATCGTGTAAAGTACCCCCAGAATTTAAAATATGTTTCAAATTCTAGGGACCAGAACATTAGCTAGACCGATTGGAGAATAACAATATTGGTGAAAATTCTATTGACTGTTAAGGCTAAATGTACCGACCCTAGTTCCATTTGTCGCCACCACTTGGCAGCACCAAAATAAGCAAAATTTACTAGACCGATAACGTCTGAACAAATTGTCCGATTTTCGATCTGTAAACGGCATTAAACTTCTTTTTAAAATAGAATTCACGCTACGATGCCGTTTTTCAAAAAAATATTTCAAAAAAATGTTTTAAATGATTTCTCATAGTTCCGGGAATAAATTAAAAAATGTGGGCTTATAGCGCGATGACGACGTGCTTCCTGAATCCAACTCCGTGTCAATCATGCAAATTGGATGAATAGGAGCGGCGTAAAGTGAAATTTCGGAAAAATACCTGACCCCCCTTCCCGCTTCACGCAGTTGCGTCACTCGACCCTTTTGGGGGCTCCCTCGACTGTCCCAGTGCCATATCGGATTTGGAAATCCCGGAATCCCTCCCCCATGGCCACTTTAGCCTAGCCCTTCGCGGTGGGCGCTGAAAGAACGCCCGCCCGGTGCCTAGAGCTTCTCACAGAGTAACAACCTGCTCCATGGTTTCACAATGGGCAAACTGAATCAGACTTGTAGAGAGATTTCAAGATTTTCATCGTGAAATACAAAGATGGAGTCTCACAATTGTTATAAATCTTGGAAACTCAGTCATCGAAGTGAAGATTCGAAGGATTATGTAGTACGAGTATATACACTTTACCTTCGATTCCTCTCCATTCGGGTGATTATTATTATTATTATTATTATTATTATTATTATTATTATTATTATTATTATTATTATTATTATTATTATTATTATTATTGATAATAATAATAATAATAATAATAATAATAATAATAATAATAATAATAATAATAATAATAAAGTCCTAATGTTTTGTTCTTTTCAAGTATTATATTACTCTGCTAAGAAAGCAAAGGATAAAAGTCAGAGAACCCAGCAGGGTATTCCAGCGTAGACCAAGACAAGATAAAGAAAAGTTTCTTCAAGAAATATAGCACGTCATACGCAGTTTTTAACTGTTTTTTGACGTTAAATAAATATATAAAAAAAGAAAAATGCAAAGATGTGGAAGAACATCACAAGAAAAGGAGACCTAAAGAAATGTTCCCGGTCATTCGAAATATGACCAGTGAGTGTAAACTGGCAATGAGGAATAGGCAGGGACCGAAAAGGTATGAGATACCGGTAAAATATCGGTATTTTACATACCTTTTTCAAATACCTATGTTCTTTTATACCGGTTAAATACCTCTATAGGACATCTATAACGGTATGGAAGTCCATAAAGGTTATAAGGGTATTTATTATACCTGTATTTTCAATGAAAAACAATAGCTTACCATCCATAAATGTCGACTAAATAAGTTATTTATTTAATAATATCTCACAAAATGTTTATTAAACTAATATACTTTTATAATTGTTATTTTGTTCATATATAATACTCGGTTACTAATAATGAAAGAAACGCGAATGATTTCACTAATTTTTGTTTAGTAAATGTAATCTCCACTTCGTCACTGCACAATGTTCTCGCCCACTGAAAACTGCTCACCGCCCTCTTCCTACGCTTGGGCATATCGAATTGCCCTAGTGTAGCACGCAGCCCGCCGAAGAACGAGGCGAGATGTCTGCAGAGGTCAGAAAAGTCACGCTATCAGAACAGCAGTGTGCCAGAGGTGCGACCCTGCTTCCAGCTCAGAAGGGTGACTACACTTGAGCGCGTGCCCTGGCGACGCTGGGCTTGGATAGAAAGGAGCGCGAAATGAGCAAACATTCAAAACGTGACATGTCCACTTTACTCCTTTTCGAGAAAACGCAAAAATGTTATGTCATCAAAATTATGCAGGTGTTTTATTTGTACTTAATTCTGAATTATGTAATACTGATAGCTAAATATATTATTAATATAAAATTTAAATATTCTATGAACTTTTAAGATTTAAAGAAAACAACATTTATGTCAACTGGTAAAAAAGGAAGCCTGAACATCAACGGAGAAGTGATATACATAGCCAGCGAAGTTAAATACTTATGAATTACAATAACAAATTCTGGATACTGTACAGAAAAACTAAAGAGAGGAATAATTTTAGAAAAAGCAGCGGAAAGAAAATTACACAAATTCATAAAATATTCAGGCATATCAAGTGATTGATTTCTAAAATTTTAGGTCCCGGAACGCGCTCAAAATGATTTATTAATTTAATAGAAATAATTATATATTTATAATATAATGTAATAATTATCAGAGAGATACAGGTACGCCGTTCCGTCGTGTTCCGTCAGAAATCAAGCCTTGCGTAAGACCAAAATCCAAATAATCGAGAAAATGGTATTTCTAATCCTGTTGTGTGGGTGTAAAAGCTGAACATTGAGATAGGCCGAAAAAAAGAAAGATGCTTTTGAAGTATGGACACGGAAGAAAATATTAAACGTACAATGGGAGGGCAAAAAGATAAATGCGGAAATTTTGAAAAGAAAACAGAACTTTCTCTAAAAGCCAAAGCCAAAAAATGGAAAATAAAATATTTTGAACATACTATGAGTCGAACAAAATCTCTAGAAAAAGATATGCTTGGAATGATAGAATGAAGCGCAAGAAAAGGTTGTAAGTGGCACAATTGAATAACTAATACGCAATATCACAAACAAAAACAAAAAGGCAGTTCGAGTCCGAGTGAGCAATGAACAAATTGCTAGCATCCTATTGCTGTGTATATCCAGATAGGTCTAAAAAGGGATGGCTTGCGATCTATGTTCTAGTGCTATTTCTCTGCGCGTTCAGACCCCGCGAAGAATTGGGACCTGCAGATGAAAGGAGAGATGCTCACAGCCGCTGCTTGACCGGGACTGAAGCCGACAAATAGATATCATCGCACTGAAGTGTGTTTGATACCCGCAGTCTTTCATGCGTACATTCTGCCATTATTAGGGAAGAACTCGTTGAATTATCGGCGCGTCCCCTCCCAGTTTCGGATAGCAAGAAAAGCGAAGGAATGATGCTGAAGTAATACAAATGTAAATATCAATGTTCAAAATTAAAACATCTTTCAAAAACCAGGTTTAGAAACATCGATCAAGTTCGTGCGGAAGACAATTTGTTTTCACAGTGGCCGTGATTGTTAATTTATAATTACGATTTAGACAAAACGGCAAAAGAAAGTAAAAAGAATAACAGCGAAACTAAGCCTGAAAACTATCGCCCAGGGACATCTTATGGAGTCACAACTTCTTCAAATGGGTATAGGAAGGTGGGCGAGAGACCTTACACCTAGAGTGCTTGCGTTGACCGCTTCTCTGCGTACAGTAGGATATACGTAGGAAATGTCAGAAAAATGGGGTCATTTCTTGGGCTGAAGATAGTCTACTGGATGAGGATGTTACAATCACCGTTCGTTTTATTCGAACACATTGACAGTGGTGGGCTCCTCGGTGGGTGAGGGGTTAGCTTACTGGCCTCTGAACCCCCAGTGCGCGGGTTCGATCCCGGCCGAGGAACCCGGATTTTCGAAGGGCGGAAAATCCACAGTAGCCATGTCACTCTTGTGGCATGTAAAAGAACCCTGGCAGGATGCCCGGCAAAATTAAATCCCTCCGACAACATCCCGACCTAACGAGATCCCACTTTCTCCTAACCAGATAGTTCGGATATAGTTAACTCAGCCCGACATCTGGCGGAGAAAGTGAGAGTCAAATCTCAGGCGCAATTACGGGAGTGCCCACGGGGTGCGCCTACTTAGATAAAAGTCCCCAGACCCGCGTCGGAGGTAGGCTTTGTAGGAAGCCTGGGTTGTAACACGGGTGCGGAATAACTGCCTACGGGCAGTCTCCCCGCAAAATAACCCATACGATAAATAATTGACAGTGGTACAATGCAATATTATTTCATATTTTAACTTTTTTATAAAATTGTGATTATCGGTTCTTTTCATTCACAACAACTCATCAAGCACATTGATAATAAACATCAGGTTTCATAAATGTTTCATTTTTTTACGAAATATGTTCATGTGTCTATACAAAATCTATGTTTGGAAAATATCAACATCAATGTTGCATCCCTATTCTCGACACCTAGATGAGGATCGCCGATTTAATACGTTTGCATTCTGATTCCCTAATATGAGGTTTATCAGTAACTGGTTCGCTACGTTTTATTAGTAGTATATAAATCTTATAAATTGAATTATTACCCGATTAAATGTTACTGATAAGCGTGTACGATCTTTAGAAAAATGGTATCTTAATGTAGAAATGTAAAAGTTGCCGAATTAATAACTGTATAACAAAACATAATTTATCCCCCTCATAGACGGATATTCCTCTTCAAGTGTGGTGTTCCTGTCTAAGGGTTAAAGTTGTATTGCTTTCATGACAATTTAATGCATTAAAAAATACATATTTATGTCACAATACAATGATTTACACAACATCCTTTTACATTATCATTTACGTAGTTTCTATCAAAATGACGCGCCGGGAATTACTTATTCGAATCTTCAAGTTTATACAAATATAACAGAATCGTTTTATATCAATATAACTTACTAAGTAAGCTGGGACATGTCACGATTCTTAATATTATATTTTAATGTTTGTTACAGTGTTGAATTCAGGATGCATCTCGCCTGCGCGCTATTTTACCACTTCTTCAATTTTGTCCGAAAGTACGAAAACAGTTTTAAAACATTACTTGGGAAAACAGATTCATCAGGTGAAGTCTATCAAGGAGACAAACGCCGTTTTGAGATCAAAAATCGAGTCGCAGGATAAAAGAGCTCGTGCGTAATTTTGGCTCATTCTTTCTGGTAGTGGAATGATAACGGAAGATCTTAGAAGTAAAATGTATGTAAAATAAGATGTTAGGACATGGAATATTGGTGATATATACACAATTAGTTCAATTTTCTTTTTGAAATCGGTTTCCAAATCGGAATTGATATTTTGAGTAGTGCCTCAATTAACTTTTTGATGGTATTCGAAGGAAGACGGAAATATGTGAAAAAGATATATAGTTTTATACGACTATTACAGATGATACGAGAGCGTTTGGTTGTGTTACAGCATCAGTAGTTTGTTAAGTGGAGAAAAATATATTGAGGTTGAAAGGGACGAAACCATTGCCTGCCTGAGAGCAGGGCCTCCCCCCGTGCCGCAGGCCGCCGGGTTTGGCCGTTCGGCCGCATCGAGGGAGCCCCCAAAAGGGTCGAGTGACGCAACTGCGTGAAGCGGGAAGGGGGGTGTCAGGTATTTTTTCCGAAATTTCACTTTACGCCGCTCCTATTCATCCGATTTGCATGATTGACACGGCGTTGGATTCAGGAAGCACGTCGTCATCGCGCTATAAGCCCACATTTTTTAAATTTATTCCCGGAACTATGAGAAATTATTTTAATTTTTTTTGAAATAGTTTTTGAAAAAGCGGCATCGTAGCGTGAATTCTATTTTAAAAAGGAGTTCAATGCCGTTTACAGGTCGAAAATCGAATAATCTGTTCAGACGTTATCGATCTAGTAAATTTCGTGTGATAGTGCTGCGATCTATTGATTTTTTCCTATAAGTATTTTTCGGTGCAGTTAGCCTTAAGCAGCTAGCATTGTTCACATACGGAGAGACGTTTTGCCACCAATCGATTTTTCGCTATGAAGTATCCATAAAACATGGATTCGGGCTACACACCGTTTTGGAGGAAGTAATTTACGGAGGTCACATTTTTATTGAAATTCCTGAATTTTCGAAAACTGAAAAAGTTCAAGTCCTCAAATGTTTTGAGATTGATCGTGAAAAATCAGTTTTGGAGGAAATCATTTCAAGGGTTTAGAGCTAGTGTTAAACCACTGACAGACCGACGGATGGGAGGGCAGACGGACACACATTTTGTCGTCAATTGTCTTTACGGTATCAATGACCCACAGAACTTTATGACTAGGCAATGTGTAAGAGGAAGTAATTTATTGCATATAGGAAGATGATATATCTTTACCAGGGGCCGAGAATAAGAGTTTTCTGTCGAGAATTTGCCAATTTCCACCGCTCGATTTCGATACTTTCTCTTCATATGGCGTAAGGAAAGAAAGTAAAACACGACCCTAAAACAGTCTACCAATTTTTCTTTAACATTTTTCCAAAGATATAGCTGATAAAGCTTACAAATGGCGATGTTTCGTTTTAGTTGAACTCACTAAATTTTCGAAAGTTGCAAAAAGATGCCATAATGCGAGAATGTACAGTGCTATTGTTACAGTTAAGTGCAGTGCGAGAAGGTAAGGGCTATTGTCTCCTCACTAGTTTTAAATAGAACTATATATTTTTTCGGTTGCAATGTGAAGAAAATGTGTATAAAAAGAGGCATTCCTTGTTGTATCATTTGTCTTCTGTCAATGTTTTCACAGTAATTGGAGTGTAAATTTTACTTTCTGACATGTGATTTGAAATTAAAATGACAATAATTCCATTAAGTAGGCCTTGTTTTGTTCGCCTTTGGGAAATGCGGCTTTTGTGGAGCCGTGAGTATTAGGATGGGGTGCGCGAGTGGTAGCAGTGAGGGGTAGGGTCGTAACTGTACAGTAATCCAAGGTCTTGTCACGAAGGACGTAGGAAGAAACATCAATTTATTAACGGTCATAATGACAATTTTTTCCAATGATTTTCTTCCACTGATGAAATTAACAAAGCATCGATCATCGAAAAAAAAAAAAACGATTTACAATGTTTGCATAAGGGAGATAATAATAAAGAGTTTTCAAACTTGACGAGTCCCGAGGTTGATGTTTAATTCCTTAATGCAGAGAATAAGCTATAATTTAAACACTTCAAGTTCAAGGCAAGGGAATACTTGAGAACTTTCACTATAACACCTTGCGAAAGTTCACCAGATCTGTTAATCCTTCATCAGAATTCTGTTAATTTTTTGTAAGTTTGTATTCATAAAACTTTCAAGGATATTTCAAAGTTTCTATTGTTTTGTCCTCTGGTACAGTAATGTCCTTAGTAACTAGGTGATTAACAGTAAAAATAATAAGTTTCTACCTATCAATAATTCATTGACATTACAACTCATAACCGGATGTTGATTAACCTTGGGTAAAATGAAAGTACGAGGAAGTGGTGTAGGCAGAAGGCAAAATTGCGCAAAACATGTGCATGAGCGATGCGTACCCGACGTTGATGAGGCGCCAGTAGGGCGGGAGCAGCGGCAGTGCAAAACTCTTAAAAATTACACAAATAATAATTCTATTGGAGGTCGTATACCTCACGGCGTACCTGGGGTCACGACTTGAAAAAAAAAAGCCACAACGTTGTGGTCTAGGTAACTCTACACAGTAGGCGCCTAATCGATGGCGTACAAGGAAGACACAAAACTAATAGCGTGGCTCACGTCCATGTACCTTAAGGAAAACGAGAGCATTAGTGAGGTAGCGCACCTGACGATGATGAGGGGCCGACAAGGCGAGAGCGGCGGCATGGGCAGATGGTGAAGCGGCTCTCCACATATAGCTCCTGCACGCACAGTGGTACGTACCTGACGATGAGGCGCCGGCAGGGCGGGAGAATTGCATGGGCAGCACAATAATTCTTGAACATTAGACAATAATAATTCCCTTGGAAGGTCGTAGCGTACCTGCGTTGATCGTAAAGTGCACAGCGTTCCTGACATTGACAAACCTTAAATAAAACATTAACGAAAGTCACAGTAACAGATAACTCCGCAGAGCAGGCGCAAAATCGGTGTACCAGGAAGTGCATAACTAATAGCGTAACTGATGTTGAAGCACCTTGAGAAAAACGAGAGCATGAGTGAGGTAGCGCATCTGACGTTGATGAGGCGGCGGTAGGACGAGAGTAGCGGCATGGGCAGCGCAAAAAAACTCTTGAAAATTAGACAAATAATAACTCGCTTGGAAGGTCGTACACGTCATAGCGAACATGACGTATTCAATCCTTGAATAAAATAAAACCCTTGAAGTAGTGGTGTAGGTAGCTCCAAAGAGCAGGCGCATAACTGACGTTGAAGCGCCTTGAGGGAAACGAGAGCGTGAGCGAGGGAGCGCACCTGACGTTGATGAGGCGGCGGTAGGGCGAGAGCAGCGGCATGGGCAGCGCAAAAAACCTCTTGAAAATTAGACAAATAATAACTCGCTTGGAAGGTCGTACACGTCATAGCGAACATGACGTATTCAATCCTTGAATAAAATAAAACCCTTGAAGTAGTGGTGTAGGTAGCTCCAAAGAGCAGGCGCATAACTGACGTTGAAGCGCCTTGAGGGAAACGAGAGCGTGAGCGAGGTAGCGCACCTGACGTTGATGAGGCGGCGGTAGGGCGAGAGCAGCGGCATGGGCAGCGCGATGACGGAGCGCGTGCTCTCCACGGGCAGCCACGCCGCAGCGGCGGTCGTGCGCCACGAAGGTGGCGAGGCCGCGGCGCGCCAGGCGCGACGACACGAAGAAGGCGTAGCCGCCCTCGGCCAGCAGCCGCAGCCCCTTCTGCGCGTCCTCCACGCCGTGGTTGCGCACCAGCCCGCGGAAGTAGAGCTTGCGCAGCTCCGTGTCGTTCACCGTCTGCCAGACGAGCGGAAAACAAAATGATTAAGAGACGGTGGCATTGTTTTCCAGGGTTGGACAGGGGTAGATCGCTGATAAAGTCAACATTTTATTCTTTTGAAATGGAAGGAAAAGCTTATTTACATACTTAACGGTCACTGGGATATACCCAATTGTAGTTTAATTATATTTATCTTATCGTATATTAAACAATGCTATGAAAGTGCTTATGATTTTGAGACCTGAGCAAATTTACACCTTTGAAGTACTGAAGGGGTACATTTTGGACCCTGTTTGTTTTGTTTTTTTTCAATTATTATATTCATTTTAAATTGATTTTAGTATTTTTCTTCAATATTGATGTATTATTATTTGTTTTATGTTAGTAATTAGTTAGAAGACTGTGTTTAAACTTATAAAATTTACTTAAGTCTTCACAAACCACAGTATACTTGCTATTTAACAATTTTGGTACTGGTAGATATCTATTTTGTTGGAATACTTACTGCACACAATGTTTACATGTACAACATGTATTATTTCAATGTAATCACAGTTGCAAATACGAATCTTGCAAAAACAATCAACAGAACAAAGTATGTTATAATAATGTATTCCTTCAGCATATTTAAAACCACGATAATACAAACAATGTAAAAGTGATACGTACGTGATATATTGGAAAACATGCATCTACAAGTGAATACGTATACATTTAAACTGTTCTCTTAACGATTTGTGCAGAAAATGGAAGAATGTTTAACTCCAACATGTGACATGGAATACTACAGGGGTACTGTTTGGCCTCCATCGCAGGAAAAATTTGTTTCCTGAAAAAATAATTATTGTATATTTTCTATTGACCACATTTTTGATACATTAGGGAAAATATTCAGCAAGAAAAATCTGTCTTGCTGATATTAACATTAACTGAAATAATGACAAAAACATGTTCTGGGGTACAAAATGTACCCCTTTAGACCTCGTAGGGTTAATGCGAATTTATATTATACGATGACTTCTAACATACTTTAAAATGAAAAAATAAACATTTTTACGCAATACACTCCACGATATGGTTTAATGGATATTTTATGTATAGAAACTTTCAACTGTACTGTGTAAATATCTCATTTCTAACACAAATATCATAATTTATCTTCAATCTTAATTATTGTTTTTTTAATTATAGGTTTTTTAAAATGTTATGTTTTAATGGGAAGTCCTGAGATATGCTTCAACGTAGGTACAGGACATGTAACATTTGATAAAAATTTCAAATAAAAGATTTAAACAAAATAATGTTCATAAAAATATAGGAAAAAGCGTTATATTTTTAAGTATTTTTCAGTCTTAAGAGATCTCTCAATCATCGTCCATTACATAAATATTGCTTGCACTACTGCTTGTAAATCAGTCTTTCATTTATAAACGTGTGATCGAAAACATACTTGAGACACGTTTTGGAATTTAGATGAAAACTTCACGTGTTTATACAAATGTCAAAGGTTACGGTGGATATTGAAGGTTATGGTTTCAGCGAGTTTGACTAGTTAGGGCCCTTTTCCCATTGCGATCCCTGATACTGAAGGAGGGATACTACTTGCTATTTAGTGGTATTGCTTAAACCTGACGCCGTTTAAATCTTTGTTACATGGATGGAACGTAGTTGAACGCAACGTTAAATTTTGTGACAAAGGAGACTTTTACGTGCATTTGTGTAAATTTGTTTCAGCAAAAGGTGAGATTTAACACATTGTCAAGAACACTGTGTACAAATAATGCGTGAGAATAACCATGCGATGAATTTGATTTCAATGAAACATTTTTTGACGTAATTTAGAAACAATTGTTCAATAAATATGTTTATTCGGGAGCTTATTAAGCTTTGCGCAAATTCAAGGCTGTTCTGTGACAATCGCAGAGGCTCAAGTTCAAAACGTCCAAATCAACTTTGATAGCGCAGTGAAACTTCAATTGGGCAGAACAATATTATCTATATTATCGATTTCGAATGTACGTATAAAATTGACAAAAAACTAAACAGTGTTTGGTCTTTTGAAAAGTTTCGATGGATACCCAAGAAAACTGGAAAAATACAAAAAAATGAAACAGTTTCCATTTTGACTTAACATGCAAATATTTGATTATGTTAATCCAAAACTTTTCATTCCTAGTGTTACGTCTATATTCTCATACTTAGTGCGTTACTTCTTACAACTCAGCTATCGTCATGTGTCGAGGAACAAGGAAGCTTCATTATTTTAATGGCGCATTCGATTGACGGTTTGCAATGTAAAATGCATTGAAACCGTTGTTCCTTCGTTTACTATTAATTTCTTATTACGAAAGCAATTTGCAACTTATGAATTCTTTCTATTATTACTTTTCTTTTTCAAGGGACGGCGTCATCAGAGAGAACTGTTCTTCCGTGTCTAATGGGCGAGTGCATTTCATTTACATACAAAAGAAATGGGATATGGTCTAAGATCGAATCCTGCTGAACTCCATGCTCAAATGGCAAAAAATATAAAGATGAGTAAATAATGTTATTTTGTGCCAATGTGGTATTTCCACTCTGTCCGATCGCTGTTTGCGGTACAAGGATATTCAATCTAGGGCAATACTACGAATTCCATGAAGTTAATTTTGATAGCACAATGTTATTTGTCAATGACGTCAAAAGATTTCGAATGGTCTAAAAATACCTGAATAATATATCTATAATATATTAACATACAATTTATTATTACAATTATTCTAAATATATAAACCAATAATATAATTCACATGATCCGTTTCAGAACAGTCAATTTTTGCTGTTTCTGAAGCATTTCCCACACACTCGACAGCAGAATGTTTGCTGCTACAAACGCGATTTCGTTCCCTGTTTCGCGTCGGGGGCGTTTACTAAGTTCTCGCGGTAGTGACACGATTTCTACATGAGGAGCACGGTAAGGGATAAGAGTCTTAACGAAGAGGCTTACCCTGAGGAAGACCTCGTCCTGGCCGGCCAGCGTGTAGCCGAACTTGAAGTCGGAGCGCAGCAGGTCGGCCAGGCCGCGGATGGAGGCGACGCGCACCGACAGCACTGACGTGATGAAGGCGGCGTACGCGTTGTAGATGATGAGCGCGAAGCACAGCGAGAAGATGAGCACCAGGCTGCCAGACGCGGTGTTGGGGTTCCAAGGGCTCCCTAAACACACACGCTCTTGTTTCTAGGTACTCGAGGAATCCAAAAGAAAACGATATCTTCGAAACTCTATTTTTTTAGAAATAATAATAATAATAATAATAATAATAATAATAATAATAATAACAACAACAACAACAACAACAACAACAAAAGATAGACAGACATAAGCCTTCATGATACCTAGCTACCGAAAACACATTCTGAGAGATTCGACCATCCATTCCGAAACATGTAGAAGATGTGAGGCTGCAAGCGAAATTATCCAACACGTGACAAGTGGATGTAGCGGCCACGCACAGTTGGAATGTGAAAAGAGGCATGATGAAGTGGCGAATCAGGTCCACCAATTATGTGCAATGAAAAAGAACGTACTCGCCACTTCCTCGCCCTATTATAAATATGTTCCTCAGAATGCTTGAAAGTAGTGAGCACACTCTCTACTGGGATCGCTCCATTATCACTGACAGACAAGTCGACGGCAATAGACCCGATATAACATACATCGATAGACACCATCAACCGGCTTACTTTATTGATGTATCAATACCCAACACCCACAATATATCGGCAAAACAAGAAAAGAGCTAAAAATGTACCGATCTCGCCCATGAAGTCGCAGCTCAGTGGGACGTAAGCAAAGTGGCAATTGTGCCAATAATAATATCAGCTACAGGAAAATGACACTTCGAGCACTAGAATGTCTTCATTTGGATGTCAGGAGTATATACAATATGCAGAGGCCATTATCTTGAATACATGCCGTATTGTTAGAAGCCACCTGAATCTTCAATAAAGCAACAGCACACCTGGTCATCATACATGTGAGTGGTTTACATACCCACCAGTAAAAACTGCGAAGAATAAATATAATTTTATAATATAGTATAATTAAATAATATAATCATAATAATAAATATAATATTTATAATACAATAATAATAATAATAATAATAATAATAATAATAATAATAATAATAATAATAATAATAATAATAATAATAATAATAATAATAATGGACGATTTGAAAATGTATGCCAAGTCAAGAGAACAGCTACACAATCTTCTGGACATGATTACCCGGTTCAGTAGCGAAATATGTATGGAATCTGGGTTTTACAAGTGCAAATCTGTTCAACTTGTAAAAGGAAAAATTGTTACATGAGTGGGATGCGATGTGACATCTGAAAACACGATAAAAGATCTTGATATATATGATCAATATAAATACCTTGGAACTGAACAACTGAAAGCGATTGATAATATGTACATAAACATGAATCTGGAACAGAGCTTTTTGCAAAGAATCAGGAGCGTACATAAACCCATACTTTACAGCAGAAATAAAATAAGAGCCGCTAACACACATGCAATCCTAGTTCTCATACATTCATTTGGAATTATAAAATGGCCATTAACAGATATGGAAGACATTTGAAGACTGATCAGAACACAGCTCACTGAACACCGAACGAGACTCCCGAAAGCTTTAGTTGAACGAGTTACCCTTCCCGTATCGATGGGGGGAATGGGCCTAATTGACATCGCACGTTTCCACAGCAAACTAATTAATAACCTGAGACAATACTTTCACAGCAAACAGGCATCTCCCAATATGTTTCGAGTCATCTGTAAAACCCATATGAATGCAACACACTTGCATCTCGCAAATAAGAATTTCGCCTTGCAGAGTAAATCAATTGAGAATCAAAGACAGACTGGAAGTCAAAAGCATTGCATGGAACATATGCCAACCAGCTGGAGAACGAGGTTGTTGACCGTCAGTCAACACACTTATTGATTAGGAAAGGAATCTTATTTGGCGAGACAACGGGGTTCGTAATGACTATTCAAGACAGGTGTCTCTTGGCTGTCCGGGACAAGCCGTCGATTTGCTTGTAGCTGACGTTTCGGCCAACATATTGTGGCCTTCCTTAGAGCGTACTGCTGAGCAGTACGCTCTGAGGAAGGCCACAATGCTCAGCCGTACGCTCTGAGGAAGGCCACATGTTGGCCGAAACGTCAGCTACAAGCAAATTGACGCGGCTTGTCCCGGACAGCCAAGAGACATACTCCGGCCGCGGAAGCCTACGTAATCATATCTATTCGAGACAGGGTTATACCAACCAGAAACTGACGAAAGTATGTCAAAAAGAAGCAAACATACACTGTCACAAATTACATTAAATTTAATAGATATATTTAATGTACGTCTGTAAATTAATAGTAATGAACCTTGTCCCGGACAGCCAAGAGACATACTCCGGCCGCGGAAGCCTACGTAATCATATCTATTCGAGACAGGGTTATACCAACCAGAAACTGACGAAAGTATGTCAAAAAAGAAGCAAACATACACTGTCACAAATTACATTAAATTTAATAGATATATTTAATGTACGTCTGTAAATTAATAGTAATGAACCTTGCAATGTACCTTGTACATTGAGGGGATATTAACGTACTTGTACATTAAATTTAAAGCTTAAATTAAAATCAATGTAGATTTAATGCACATCAGTACATCGAACTTAGTACTTTTGCGTTAAAGAGAGATTAATATAATTCGTCATTAAATTTAATGTTTAAATTAAAATTCACCCAGATTAGATATCCGAATAATTACGGAACATATGGGACACAGTTACTGATTAAAAACTAAAAAATATTTTCTTCCTCTATTTAAACTAACGTATAATAAATTTAAAATATACTTTTTGTTTGAGCTTTATATTTTACTATGTACAATAATTTATCATTTTTATACAAAACCATTTAGTTTAAAATTGTATTTGAACATACAATATTCGCAGTCATGCTGTGTTTTTGCAACGTTTGCCAGCTGTCGGGTCTCGTCTGGGATTATTCTGGGTGCAGCTTAGGGAATTCCGAACCCTTCCTGTCCCTTGCAGGCAAGACAAAGGGTGAGGGTTTCACAGCCTGCCTATTTCAGGTACTCAAAGTGTTTCGCATTCATTCGTATTCTGAAGCGTTGCAGTGGTGTTCGTATGTGGTAGAGCAATAGTAGTCTTTTCTAAAACGTGTGTAAAATAAAAAAAGGTCATAACTTTCCTATATGAAAACGTGAAACGTATAAATGTTATTACTCACTTCCTGTTCTCATCACAGCAGTTTCCTAGACTGGTTGGTGGTTAACATTGAGAGAAGCAAAAGCAACTCAGGAACATTGGGTTTGTAAATGTAAAGTATGATTATTAATTAGTATTATTTATTTAATATTATTTTCATTATTAACATTATATAATATTATTTTAATGAAATGTGAAATTTGTTAATTTCTACCAATTGATGTATATGTGCTGCAGATTGCAAGTGACAGTTTAAATGGACCAAACAAATTAAAACATCAAAGGAAATCATTGTTACATAGTAAGTTCAAAGTTAATAACTGTGATCCTGGAACAAAAATGTTTCAGTATTTTGTAAAGACGATATTGAAGGTGTGAGAATATTATTTGCCATTATATTATTTTGAATAAATTTGAATATTATTTTGAATAAAATATTTTTTTGTTTATTAATAAAAGTAAAATATTTATTCATTCTTCCATATTCCTTTAATAAATTCTTGGTAAAATTAATTCGATAATATTTGGTATACAAGTTAATGGTTATTTATGCACCAAGGGTTCTAATAATACTAGCAATAAAAAAGATTTTTGTCACCCATGATCTTTACAACAACTTAACGCCCGTGGCACCTAGATTTAATTTTTACCTAATTTTAATGATTCAGGATTAGTGCTGTACTAATTAACTACGTGTTAACTTGACCCCATTTGTCCTCTAAATTACTTTCATGTACTTTTACATTAAAAGTAATGCAGAAATTTCTGACAGTGTAAATGATAAATGTAGGAAATGTAAAAGCTCATCAGAAACCATAGAACATATAATTGGATCGTGCCAACTTCTAGCAAGCACAGAATACACAAATAACAATGTGGTGAGAGTTCTTCATCAACACTTAACAGGAAACATAATAAAAGTCCCTTATTTTAAATACGAACCTTTGAATGCTATTGACAACCGTAATATAAGGCTATAATGGGACAGAGAAATAAGAACAGATGTTACTGTACCAGTCAACCGCCCTGACATCTTGTTCTTGGACAAAAGTAGACAAGAGGTGCATATTATTAACATTGCCTTCCCTCTCGCTCATAACATCAGTACTACTTACAATACAAAAATGAGAAAATATGAAGATTTGGTAGATGAGATGAATAAGCTCTGGAAGGCAAAAAAGATCACCATTGAACCTATAGTAACCTCAAATATGGGAGTAATGTTAAAATCGACAAAGCGTCAACTCGAGACATTAGGAGCAGGAAAACTGCTGATGACAATGCATAAATTGGTAAGTCTGAATACATGTCATTTAGTAAGGAAGTTCCTGGAAGAAGAGCTTGATTAAAACAACAGAATGCGTCACCAGTGCCCGTACTTGCTCGCCGGAGCCCCACGAGTGAACCTAGCCGAAGTGACTACGGCAGGTGAATGATTGCCCCCCGCGAGGGAGAAGTCAAAAAGTAATAATAATAATAATAATAATAATAATAATAATAATAATAATAATAATAAAAAGAAGAAGAAGAAGAAGAAGAAGAGGAGGAGGAATTAAACAAAGTGTTCAGGCCAGACCCCGAATATTTAAAACTCAACAAGGAAATCATCTTACAGGAAATCGCTAAAACAAACACCGCAAATTGCACAGAACTAGCGGACACCCTCAAATCCACAATGAAATTGGGACAATCTCCGAAAAGGAGAAAACACAGGGGGTGGAATGTAATATGTGACCAAGCAATAGACGAAAGAATCAAAGCCTGGAAAAACTTCAATAGTAACAAAACATCGGACAAATGGCAACAATTTCTGGAGATCCGAAAACAAACATAAAAAACAATTAGGAGGGAAAAACGTAATTTTGATAAAAGGCGACCAGATGAAATAGAACAAGATTTTAAAAAGAATAACACCAGAAATTTCTATAAAACTTTTAAAGAACATCTCAGAGGATACCAACCGCCTAATCTTTGCTTCAAGAACGAAGACTAACTGCCAAATCCTCGCTAAGTATTTCAACCAACTTCTCAACTGCGAAGGTCCCACAGACTATATTTCCTTTAAAATGTCCACACCAATTTCCGACGTGGAACCACCAACTATCAAGGAAATAATAGAGACTATCAAAGTTCTGAAAAGCAATAGATCCCCAGGAGAAGATGGAATTATTGCAGAACTCTGGAAACTAAATGATGAAAGATTAACGGGGAAAATTCATAGGATTATATTAGACATTTGGGAAACTGAACCGATCCCTTCTGAATGGAAATGCGCAATCATCCATCCACTTCATAAGAAAGGGGACAAAACCGATCCAAATAATTACAGGGGAATCTCACTCTTGCCGGTCACGAATAAAATTCTCTCAAAAGTCCTCTTGAATAGGTTAGAAGAACAAGCTGATAGACAGATAGGAAAATACCAGGCTGGTTTCCGCAAGGGATACTCTTGCATAGAACAGATCTGGAATCTGAAAACGATTCTCCAGATGAGAAACACCAGAAACACAGTGGTCACTTTTGTGGACTGTAAGAAGGCCTACGACTCCATAGACACTCCACAACACACTAGAAGAATTTTTTTTCAGTTTTTTTAAATATTTATTGATCCTTGTTCGACAAAACTTTGTCTCTGAAGGGTACGAAAAATTACAATAACATCATACAGAATATGAGGAGAAACTAAATAGCAACCTCTAAACAAATTACTTTTACAAATTAATTTTTGAGAGTGATAATAATCTTAAAAAGAAACTATGTTTATAAATAATACATGATCGTTTTATTACATCGTATTATTACACGTACATTAACTCATCGTAATAAGCGTGATGAGACGAGTTCATAAATATGCATATCGCCATATGTTACATAACAGAAATTACGAGTTTTAAAGACGGCTAGTTTCCCTAATCTGAACGAGAAATTCCCGGTGATATGCGGCGAGGCCATTCCTTGCCGGTGCGTCGACCCTGCGGTGAAGGTTTTCAGTCTTTCAAAGAGTAAACGTTTTGTTTCTGACAGCACACGCATTTATTAATTCAGAACATGTTCGCTCGCCCATCTTCCGTTACTTTCCCTACGGTTGAAAATTCAAATATTTTCTCAAATCTTGTAGTATTTTATTAATTAAAAAATAGTACCTTCTGGCGTACAGATTTGCTCAGAACATGGCTATGGGTGAATAAATTGTCTCCAGGACTGAGAAGGTGTAGTCTTAAAGAGCAAATCGCGGGTTTTCGTGAGCTCCTTTGAACATTGCATCACTACATTTACCGCAGGATCGACGCAACGGAAGGGAATGGCCTCGCTGCATTTCACCCGGAATTTCTCGTTCGGATTACGGAAACCAGTTGTCGGCGTGCGTCTTTAAAACTCTTAATTTCTCGAAAATTTTGTTATGTAACATATGGCGATATGCACATTTGTGAACTCGTCTCTTCACGCTTGTTATGATGAGCTAAAAAAATCTATAGGGTTCCATTTAAAAAATCAAACTTGGGTCAATATCTCTGTAATAAAAAATGCAATAGAATAATATTATGCATGACCATATGTGCCCCTTGTATATAGTAGTTTTAGTGAAAACCGCATCTCAGTATCTGCAACGGTTCAGGAGAAAATTGAAGGGAACATCTTAGGTGGGCTACACGGTATATAAACCTCAAACAGGAAAACTGAAAAACGGTGCTCTACTGATCAATGGTTAGACGGGCAATATACTTTGATTTCACTCAGAGTCAGATTAATCCTTTCCAGAGCCCCGAAACGGTCTTTATGTGAGAGCCCTTAATTCTCCTTCGTTAATCAATAATAATTTTTTGCTTACGAACGAGACAAATCTATATTTGAATTTCTTCTCAAAACGTGGTGTAAAACGACGGCCTGTAGTTTTATTCCCTGTATGTTCACGCTGTTTTATATTTTTCACACAACAGTACCACTTTTTCCTTGGTATTTGTAAGAAAATCTGTTATTTAAGCACATTTTCCATTAATAAACGTAAAGAATGTTTTAACTTTCAAGTCTTTTTCATTTATCAATCACAGTCCACCGATAGCTTTCGTCTTTGAGTCTTGCTTTCTTTAATTCTTAAGGCTGCATGTCTTGGTTTGTCAGTTGAATGTGATATGACGACAAAGTAGACAATGTTAACGGCAAATCTGACTATTATAAAAAATTGAGAGGAACTTCTTGTTTGTTTAAAGCTCATTTAACTTTGAATCAACGTCCAAGGCACCACCGCTTCGTTACTATTCGCTCTACCAATTCCATTGCGGATAAGTCGGATGGACAGAGAGAGGAGGCAGTGATAGCGAATTTCTCAGTGGCGAGCCATCGAAGAAAACAGTGTTCAGTTCCTCTCAAATGTAGCCGGCGATAATGTTCAAATCTGGTTAACCGAGAAAGGGAAGCGGATCGTGAAAGGAGAGCTGCAAATGCATCTTAATATTTTCACAGTGAACAACTTTACCCTCTAAACCATACACAGAAATTTTTTTAAAATGATCATTAATTTTGTCCTAGTGGAGACCCTGAAAATTTGAAGGAATCTTTAAAAAATGAATATTTTCATTATAAAGTACCAACGACGTTTTCTACATTTCCTCACTAATGGAGAGTATTTTAAATTATTATGTATTTTTAAGTACTTTCGCTGAAATGGAAGTCCAGAAATTTTACTGGTTGGCTTCTATTTTTTGGGTAGAAACAAGTTCTCTTCCACGCAGTTGACACAGAGTTCAACGTTTCTCCCAAAATAACTTTTCAAGCCTTTCGAAGAGCATAGTTGAAACTTGAAAGGCCACATCCACACCCTTTGACCTTTCCCTTGCGGTACAAAAGGCGGTACAGTCCCAACCATAAGGTTCATCTTTGGTAAGTTTAATTTTTTTTTCAGTATTATTCAGTGTCAAGACTCTGGTTTGTTCTTCGTTATATAACATGTTTTATGTAAGAACATTGAAATAAATAACTATTTTCTCAAACAACGTTAATATTTATTCTGGGAAACCATTAGTGTTCTAGAAAAGTATTTTAATTTCTCTGCACATTGTAATCAAATAGATTGTACGTTTACTCATTGTTTGGTAAATCAACTTGGGAACTTGTACCGAAAGAATAGAATGAGAATGGAAGAGATAGTGATAGTACGGTGAGGACTAACTGAATGCAGTGTTAAAATTCGATCAGGATTCAAAGGAGCTCAATGGTTCCTCTGTAATCGACATAAGGCCACAATAAAGCGTGAAAGCAATCACTTAATAACGGAAGTTCCACCTGTCCCGTGCCTCGGACAAGTGCTCATAAATTTTTAACTTTAAGTGATTTTTCATTAAGTTTGTCGTCATTTGTGTATGATTTTGTAGTGTTTTGTATGATTTCATTACTCATATTGTAAATTGCAAAAACATTTACGTAATTTGTATTCGCAAATCTGGAGATTTTGTTATCAAATCCTGAGAATTTGAATACTATTAATGTTACAAATTATAATATTAACAAGTTCACTATCTATTGACTTGAAAATCTATTGACGCACATACATAAAGAATATGATTTTCTCATATTTCAAATAAACAAACAACTAAATGGAAAAGGGGAGGGCTTCCTTTGTCCAATGAAGCTTTGAGCGCTCTCCTCTCCAATAAAATAGAAGTAATTGTCATTCATTAGGCACCGAGACGTTTCCATGGCGACGACCAATCGCACCGCATTCACTGGCGTCACTTTAAACGTTCCGCACCAAGATTGGCTGTCATCTACAAGCGTCAGTCACATACTTAATTTGATGGAACTGACCATATTTAAGACGTCTGCGGCAACAACGTAAGCATCCGAGATCGGCGCAGTTGACTCGCACAGCGATCTCTGTCCCTCGAGGCGCTTGATGACAATTTACGGGCAACGGACCGTCGCTTTTGGCACGGCGACAGAGGACGCGCGCGGGGCTCGGGCTGGTTGCGTGAGCGATGGGCGGGCGAGCTTTTCGATTGACCTTTCCGGCGGCGCCGCCACCGCTCCGATGAACAGATGAGCGCGCCCCGCCGCAGCCGCCCTCTGCCAGGCGACCCGTGCGTCAATCGATGACCCCTCCACGCGCCCTCGGCCTAAATTTAGACGCGCTCTGCGTCCTCGCCTGCTTGGCCCATCGGGTACTTTTTGCCTCGCTCCCTCTACTTCACAAAGGCTTTTTATTTTTAATAATAATGTTCTGAAATGTTGAATTTGAAATTTGAGTTATTCGCGTTTATTTTTGCCGTGGTCTGTTTTTAAAGGTGTCTTACACAATATTGTGGAAATACGATTAATAGTCCTGAAAATATGTAATTGAAAGAGTTTGCTAGTGGCATCTTGGTTTTATATTCAATAGGTTTTTTCATGAATTTAATATTATTAAATAGGTATCCCAAATCTTACTTTTTCGTATTAATCTTTGGAAATAATTAAATGAATTTTGATTTTAAGACTTTTTGTCAAAACAATTTCCATTATGTTTATTATTATTTCCAGGAAGCGTGTAGGATTGTTAATGGAAAATGAGTAACAGTCCGTAAGAAATGATTAGCCTGGGATAAGGTTATATTACTACACATATTGACACATCAATGAGCGAACGGGAATTTAACTACCCTAAAAAGGCTGTTTGGAAGGAATAAGGCCCCATCCTTATTCCTTCCCAATTCTGGCTGCTGGGTAGTGACGCAGGAGACGCGTACGCGGAGATGCTACCTGGTGGTCCTCTTGACAACTGACCGTGACGTGACATGATATAAGATTAACAGAGGAGTTCTCCCAAGCGCGCAAATTAATGGAGGATTACTCCCCAGGGCAAAGCGCTCAACGCCCCTTAAGGGGCTTGGAGACGCGTTGCGTGAAGTTGTAGACGCAACCAATTTTTTAAAAAAAGTATTATTTTGGGTTTTGTGGAAACGCTCCGCATACGCGTACGTGGGCTTACGAAAAAGAAGAATCTAGGTGATGAACACTCAATAACCGTTTTTTAAAGCAGATTTATTCAAATATTGAAAATTACCTTTAAGGAAAATCTGCGGTTCTATATAATTCAAAATGTCAGCTTAAACGTCTTATGTATAATAGATTAAGTCTTACACGTGTTTCATACTCTTCTCGTCCAATGATACGTATTTAAAATACGCATCAATTCAATGCGTATTTAAAATACGCATTGAAATGGCAGTGTTTCAGCAGCAGTATCTTAGGCAGTATTTTATTGTACATAATGCTACAATGTGTTGAGGCATCGCTCCCTTCGTACGCTGACCGGACTATTTTTTGAGTCGATACCCTACGACAATTCCCTAGAACTGTATCTGAATCATTCATCTATTCTCTGTTGAAATTGTTAACACTGCTATGTCAAGTGATAAGGGCACTCAGTCAGCAGAACCTATACCCAAACGACAAAATGGAGATCAGATAGGGGTCAAGAATTCTGGTTGTCTTGTTCTGCAGAGAAGGGGATAGTTTGGATATCGGGGAGCTTGTTGAGCATTCCTGCGGAGAATTTGAACACTGGTTAGGTTAGTCAACTGTTCAGTGTCGCTAAAAACCAGTTTCCTCTGCATTCTGAGTCTGTCTATCCGTCCGGCTGCCCATCCGTCCGTCCGTCCCAATGTAAACAACACTAGAAACCAAACCGAAGGCAGAGTTTTAACCAAAACTTATATTCCTCGAACGATCTGGTTGAAGTCTCGGCCCCTTGAATTTGAAACGTATAATTTGTTTTTTAGGGGTACGTATATGAAGCTCAAACTACATTATCAAAATATTTGTGAAAATTGACATCAATTTTTCTTTACATTTTTGTATCAGATAGACCAAAGAAGCCTTATAAAATTGGTGCAGGTTCGATTTTCCTACATTTTTGTCGTTGAATTCCCTAAATTTTCGAAAATTGCAAAATTATTTTTTCCATGTCTTCCTTCAAATACAATATTGAAGATGGACATATTTCTTCTTAATAAAATATATTTATTCAAATTGAAATTTGTATACAAGCTCATGTTTTGTTTCATAATATGATAACTTTTTGTGTAATTTTACAGTTTTAAAAACAAGACGGTTGCAGAAAAATTCAAGGCAAATTTAAAAACCAGATTTTTTCAAATTATTCCTTTACATTTTTTAATGTACAACGATAAGTGGTCTAAATAATATAGCATTAATGTTGTCTTTATGTAATATTTTAATGCATTAACGCCTAAACCGCCTAAATCGGCCATAAAATTATATTCATCAGTATTTTTTAAGCTCATTTAGCATTTCAGATACAAATTCCAAAATTTTTAGAGCGTAATGTCCACGTTATTAGGCAGAAATCGATATTGGTTTCAATTCAAAATCGAGTTTTACTTACGTTTATTTATGACGAGTGCCCCAACAACACATATTTTCTCGTTTTATCTGAAACGAATACGTAATATTATAATATGGCGTGTATATCCTGATTCTTGCAATTGGGCTAAAGTAATCTTCTTCGAAAAATGCGCGGGGGATTAAATTCGCAATTCTTGAAAGTTCACAGGTTTTAATGACTATGTTGTATAGCATCGTATCGTAATGACTGATTATTTTCTGTTTCCGCGCACAGTAGCAGTATGAACCTTAGTCCCGTAAGTGTAGTGCAAGGTAGGGAGGTGGTAGTGTTGGTCTCCTGTTGGAATGTGAGATCCGGTTTCAATCTACATGTCGCTACGCGTAGATCGAGCGGCGTCTGCTACGAGTTCCCCACAATTTTGAAATGTATGAGGTTTTGATGAAAATCGAACCTCCTTTATTTTTGTAAGCGTATTTTTCTCTTACGAGCAAAAATTTTAAAGAAAAAAATTCGGGCCATTTTTTACTATATTTCGAAAATATATTAGGAATTTAAAGTAATTTAAAATATGTTTTTAAATACGAAGAGACGCGATATCATCTAGATCTATCAGGAAATAACAGTTTTTGTTAAAATCTTGTGTATGGTTTAGAGTTCGTTTACAGACGGACGGATGGAGAGACATTTCGAGAAAAAAAAACCGTTTTCTGTTTCAGAGATCGAGAAAACGTGGATTATTCAGAATGCATTAGAGAAAATAATTGATAAATTCAAGGACACGCGCTATCAGACAGATCTACCAGAGACTAGGAACAAGAAAATACACTTTTTTGATTTCAAAAAGCATTTCAAAAAGCAATTTGATTTCAAAAAGCAATTTGTTTTCTGTCAAAATATAGGCACCTCTTTCCTGCAACATTACAATATTTTCACTACACCATGTATACGAGAATGCAGAAAGAATGCATGTTCATTTCTCATTATCAAAATTTAAATTGTCACACATTTTCTGACAAAATGCGTAACTTAAATCTGAGATCGCGCTTTATAAGGAAACAATACAATCATTACATTCAAATATCAAAAGATGGTTGTTGAACAAGAATGAACAAAAGGAAAAATGGGGTGAGTACATCGCGTGAGACATCCTGTTTTGTGGCGTAATACTGCATGACAACATGGTCTTGCGTGTTATGTTGCAATTATAAATGTTTATGACTAGATCCTTTGAATTATTCATAACTTTAACGTATCAATTTGAATTGTTTCCGCCAATCAGACTCAAGGAAAGTTATTAATTAAATGTCTCTCATGAAAAAACGACAACACGGACATTCAAGATTACTCCAGGACTTACTCATTCCTTTTACTTTTTTCAACACGTACGTATATAAGGAGTAATCCGTCAATCTGTCCGTTTGTGCGTCCGACTGTCCGTACGTCACTCAGTGAACGACACTAGCGCGTAAATTATTCATAGTTTTTTATAATATGAATATTACCTGACTGATGTGGCTCGACGTAAAGCTCTGCAATTGTGGAACGGATTCATTAAATTTTGGAGGCACTTCACATAAAGCCCATGGGACATTTTCAAAATTTTCTCAAAAATCGCTACAATTTTTAATTTAAATTCCTTGCTAGAATAGAAATACACTTATAAAGATGGCGTGGGTTCGATTTCCACTGTTACCCGTATGTACGTATACGTACCATTGTTACCCTACATATTTATACTATAGGGAGTAATGAACGTAGAATAGAGAAAGTTATGTAATGCTACAGCGAAAATCTCAAACACGCCTGGCAGAAAATCCCGTTCGTCCGCACCCTGTAAAAAACCTAAAATAGGATTTTACTTGCTCCAAGTAAATTACTTCCTTTAATACGCAGTGTAGTCAGAATCCACGTTTTGTGGTGCCTTAATACCGAAAAAGCGTTTTTTAAACGTCTGTCCATCTGTCTTCCTACCTATCCGTCCGTCCATCTGTCAACATAAATAGCCCCAGAACTATTCGTAGGATTTGTTCCGAAAGGAAAATTCCCAAACCCATCTGCTAGACTTGTCCTACAATTCTGAAACGTTGTGTGGTTATCATGCAAACAGGTCGTGTTCAAAATGTCCATTGTTGGCGTATCACCGCTTCGAGAGATGTTATTGACCAACATACGACATTTTCAATTTCAAACGGCGGAAAACATTACGAAAACTCTCTGAGAAGTCTCTCCCTTTAACTGAACATCTTTTTTAAATAGAACTTTAACTATGATTTAAATAGATGATTGGCTAGCGATTCCAGGCGCGTCAACTGCTAAAGTCGTTGGTTATATAAGTACAATGTATGTTTTTATCACAGGCTGGAGCGGTGATCTTCCCTCGCTGACCGGCGAGATCCGGCGCCGTCCTACGTCGGATTGCAATTGGATTGGAGTTTCCCAAACCAAATATCCTCACCAGCAGGGCACCGCCAATCCGGGACAAACTCAAAGCTCCCGACAAATGTGGTAGTGTAGAGCATGTAAGTGTGTGCGTGTGTGTAAGTAAGGAGTGAAGATAGGACAAGGAAGACGAAGGAAAGATCGCGCCTGGTTCGTGTCCCATTTGTACTGCTCGAGCATTCACCTGTTATTTATTGAAGAAAACACGTAAAATTACCGATCAGAGCAGGCGGCTGCGAGAATACTCATTTCAAGATCTGTCTTTATGGAACAGATTTAATAAACGAAAAAATCTCAATCTTCAGTATTATAGTTGTAGGAAGACGCTCCAAAAATTTGCACTGTTGCAATTTTCAAAAAATATGGAATTTCAACGAATATGAGTCCTGCATTATTTTCTTAAACGTCCTTTACGCTGTCCGAGAACCAAGTTAATTAAACAAGTTTGGTGTCATTTAAAAAAAAAATGTTGAAAATGTTTTGAGACTTCAAGTAAAAGTACCATCAAAAATCAAAATATTCGTTTGGAACTCCCAAAGCCTCGAGTTCGTTCACATCGATGGGGAATATCAGTTTTGGAGAAAATCGGCCGAACGGTTTAGACGCTTGCGTTTACCACAGACGGACGGATAGAAAGACAGACATTTTGCCGTCAATCGATTTTGCGGTATCATTTCCTCTAACATATGGTGTAGCCATATGTGTGAGGTGTTTTCCGGCGCACGATTACAGAACTTTCTCTCCTTACGAAGTAATTGCGAAAAAGTAAAAAGGGTGCGCGCATTGTGATTGACAGTCTCAAGTTGCATGCCTTTATCAGATACGTAATATCTTTATATAAAAATAAATGAACTTTTTTAATCGTATATTTCTCGTGTTCTTTTACATTACAGAATTTTCTAAGAAAGTAAACAATAGTCGCCACTTATTGGGGGGCGCTAGAACATGTTCGGATCCGCTACCCCGTGCAATAGGTACACGCTTGAAGTCCGTCCGTTCAAAAACGATGTTTCCGAACTAAGTTTACCATTTTAATGGTAAATTGGAATATTTTACCATATGTAATGAGAAATTGTACATTTTTTTCTAAAGATTCGAACAAACAAGAAATGGTTTCTTATATTTTTTGTATATATTAACTAACCCGACGTAAATTTATATTCTTTCTTTTCGCAACAGATTATCCAGACTTACAACTGTCAACGTTTTATGCCAGAAACCGTTCCGAAATATCAGGAAATTACAGTTCTACAATCATAAACACAATGTCGCTTGTGGTGTGTTCTGCAAAGTAGGTATAATCAGAAATGAAAGATCTTTGGGGAAAGTATAGTTTGCCGCATACTGTACATCACTTCTACCTCACCCTGCATGCAAAGAACGCTGATACTCCAGACGAGAGCCTCGCCGACAGTCCATCGCGGGGACGCTCCGGGGGCGGCGGCGGCGGCGTGGGGGGGGGGAAGGGGGGGGGGCCTTGGGGGCCCGGGGCGGCGTGGTCGGTGGCGGGTAGCGTGGGCTGCAAGGAGCCCGCTGCCAGCGCCAGCACCAGCCCCGTGGCCGCCACGCACAGCAGCAGGCGCGGGCTGAAGGGCGCCAGGAAGATGTCGCGCATCCCGCCCGAGTCCGGACGCCGGAAGTAGATGTTCTTCCTGTAGAAGAAACAGTATTTAGTTTAGTTGAAACTGTTTAAAGACGTAGTCACTCAAACCAGGAATCGATCCAGGGTTTCCTGGTTTATGCCCAGTTGCCCTAACTGAGCATAAGTGAGCTACTGAAACCACCAACAGTTTCGTAGGCAATATTGCCCGAAATTTGGTATTCAATTGTCGCCTCCCAATGTGGTGAGATTATTTGTTTATTTGCACACAACTGACAGTTGCGCAGGGGGATGTCTTAGGGCATCGTCGAAGTCCCCTAAGCACAGAAGGCTGCCTTAGACCAGGATGTTTTCAGCATGTGTTTGGGGCGTGGTTTTACTCTCATATAACCACGTGCCACATTTGAGCCATGATCGAATTTGTAATCATTAATCTCACATCTTCCTCCCTTCATTATCGCACCTATCATCATCCATAGCATAAGGTAAATGCGAAACCCCACTCTCATACCCAGAAGGGGGCGTAAGGGTGTAAGATTTTTTCAAGAGCCCCCATCATCTCCATATATTAAGATCAGTAGTAGCTGATATTGTTAGAGGAAATTATTTTGTTTTCTTTGTTGCATTCACAGATTGTTCTGAACACGAGTATCGTCTCACTTTTAGCACTAGAGATAAAACTTGAATTTTAGTACTCTACACATTCCCCGAATAGCTTTTACTTGCGGCTGTCTAAATAATTATTTATTCATTTAGGGTGTTAAGTAGATGTTTCTACCCCGACGACGACTTTAAAACCCGAGGGCCTGTGACCTTAGGGGTTGGAAATCGCCTAAGGAGCAATAACGTCTAGTGATGCCCGTGGTGCATACAAAAATTTATGGTTTACTGATACGTTGATGAATCAAACGAGAAATATAAACATTTTATAATTTTTCTTGCGTCTAAAATGAAAAGATTCATTGTAATTGTCATTTGTCAATATGACGTCAGACAAACAAAACAGTGTATATAATTACTATTGCATAATCGATGTTGGAATGATTTGTTCATACAAAATGAAGAATATTGTAAGTTTCTGCGGAAATTCTTGCAAAAGCTAACAAAACTACGGAGCATTGTTTCCAGAAAAATATGGAAAAAAATGAACATGTTTATTGTGTATTTGAGAGTTCTAAGGAAAATAAGTGTGAATTGCGCTGATGAAAGTTTTAAAAGTAATTTAGAATATTTCGTAACATCAAAAAATAACATTTCGACGATGTTATGCGATGTGTCTTATGCATCTTATTATTACTACGTAGTAGTGCCGCTACTCCAGAAGCATAGGTGTTTCTAAAAGAAGGTGATTACGAAGGTTACTTATTGGCGCATTACATTTAATTTTAGTAAATTGAATGCATAAGTATGTGTTATGTTGGTATTAGAGCGGGCCATAAAATATTCAAAAGGCCCCTGAGGACATAGAGAATCAGAAAGACCCGCAAGGGTGTTAACAATACCGTTACGTGCTTTGTTTGAGGCCCGTAAGCAGACAACAATGAACTAGTAAACCATAAAAAAATTGTAGTATACGCACTTATAGTTCACACACAAAAATATTATTTATGTATACTCTATAATTCTATTAACATCGGCTGAGAAATTAAATATTGAAAACGTTAGCAGATATACTTTTATCTAAACATTCATTTTTTCAGTGAAACACTTCTTGCAGTGAAACACTTCATATTAAAATTCAAGGAAAAACATATCCCTGTATCCTTCTTCCATGATTATTTTAAAAGAATTATCAATATAAATAAAATCATGAGTAAAAATTATGTCAAGAAGAAATTGTAATTTTTTAATTAACTTAATATATATTTAATTATGAGTTTAGACAACTCATCTGGACTTCATCTTAAAACAGTAATGTGTTTTTGGGAGTTTTGTTCCCACTTTCCCTTTCTTTTATTACACCTTATTCTTCCTCTCCACCATTCCCTCCTATTTCTTCCCCCTCCCCATGTGACCTCCCCCTCTTTCCTCTTCTCTCCATTCTCACACAACGGCGCGGTTACATTTTGCACTTTCTCTCTTCGCTGCTTGAGTTACAAACGGCTGTACGTAAAATGTACAAGATGCGTTGCAGCACATGCTTAACATCTGTGATCAGGGATTACATATCTCGTTCGGTTCTGTATGTACATGGGAATATATGATATATAAGGTAGGTCTAAGATAATTTGTGTTTTGTGTTTTGTCCCTTCTTATCTATCATTTTTGTATCGTTCGCCTAATGAAATGTAATTTATGATTGATATTCATATTTTTATAATGCATATTGCTATGCATTGTAGTGTTCCCTCCTATTTTCCTTCCAACCTGAGGAAGAAAAACATTATTTTTGAGACGACACCCTACGAATTGGAATCTCCCGATAGAGAATTAAAATTGATATGTTTAAATGAATTATTTAACACAGTATATTATCTGATTGTCATTAAGTGAATGAGTTCTTGAACGTTCGACAGGTTACGTTACTGCTATTTTTGAGAAACGATACTGCATATATCATCATTGCATACCTTTCAAGATGCAAAGGACAAAAGTTACATTTCTTTAAGATCATAACAATAATATCATAAGATGTTATTCGTGAATTTTTAATTGTCACTGATGTTGTATAGTTTCAATGACGCTTGAGAATTCATTTGATTACAGAATATAAAATATCTGCCTACGAGAGTTTGAATGTTAGTAAAAGAAGAATTTTTAACTTTTTCAAATTTTAAGTTGTGAAAGTTTTTATTTACTTTAATTTACAAAAAATATAAGCTCATTTCACAAAGAAAAAAACCCATTTAATATTTAATTTAATAGTATTGGATGTCATAGAATCATACAAGAGTCGGAGAAGTAAGCTGATTGTATTTTGGAAAGATTTCACAATATTAGATATTGAAATGGATGAAGGCTTTATTGTGCACGTCCCGTGGCGAATAATGTTTGGCGTATTGTTATCCAATAATAACAGAAGTTCAAGTAATTCAATTTATCGATGATCACTAACAATATAGGTGAAAAATTCAGATTGTGAAGACGTTTCTTTCAGCGAATTCTTAAAGATTGAAGCGTCATCATAATCTCATTCCTTTTTGTCTGAAGTCTTAATTGTACGAAGTCAAGTAATTTAATTCGTTTTTTCAATTAAGTCTCTTTTCATTTTAGCCCTGATTTTTTCCTATTCATTGTTTTCCTTGAAGTAGGTCGTGGGAGTCAAAATTAGCTGATAACACAGGGAGAACATACAGTGGTGCCATTTTAAAAACGTCTGCAAAGCAGTTCCTATCGGGAGTGGGCAAGTGGAACCATTTTGGAGCCCACGCATGACAAGTATCACCCACTGAGCAATTGATGACTTACATTGACTCGACGATGGGGAAGGAGAAGAACATGGCGTCGGCGCGTTCGCGGTTCATGACGACGTTGTCGAGGCCCAGGTCCACGGCGCCCGCCGCGACGGCGCCCAGCAGGTACAGCCAGGCCTTCTCCTCGTTCCGCCAGCCTAGTTTCGTGAACGACACCAGCTCGTAGCTGCAAACCGCACACAGCGGTGGATCCATGACATGTTTTTTATGGTTTTGGCAGGTTAAGCGTGTTAAGCGAGTTCGTGCCAACGAAGGTGTACTATATACATGTAATCAATATAATAATATATTTTCATATAAAGAATCATATAATCAATTGAGTCATCTAAAATATAAGAATACAAATAGCATATAATTTTGGACGAAGTGACAGGCAATATCAATGGGGCCACGACACCATGTAACTAGTATAACGATTGGCAAATTTGAGACAGAAGTACGTTACATTGATGTCATCGTGTTGTTGACGCAAACAGCCATCGCCAATAAATTTACATCACAACTTATTGAAATATGACCTAAGAATGTGATCTTTGCTGTCAGCCGTTGAAACAATTAATGATTGCTTAATGCTAGAGCAACACCAGGGGAACGTGGGGTATATATTATAATTTGCTTGACAATAGAACAAAGGAAAACAGAATTGTAAATAATGGTTTTCTTATATAACTTAGGAGTGATACACACAAAATCGTATTTGACAATGACAAATTCCGATGTGTACAAAAATTATGGAGAATGATCAGCCAATTGGTGCTTATAAATACTCACAAAAATGCAATATGCACTGAGTTATTGCAGCAGACGACAAGTTTTCACAGAGAACACATTCGCAATATTCAGTAGAATCAAGTAAGTGCAATAAAATCCAACTTTTAAAACATCAACAAAAAATTTTAAAAGAGCGATCATTTAAAATTTTGAATATAATTTAATACAAACTTTAAACACGTATTTTTGTTTTCGTAGCGTACCCTTAAATCTCTTTAGTGAACGTTTAATTTTCACTGTTGGCATTTACAGTGAAGAAGAATTTGCCATTTATTCGGTATACTTTCCTTATCAGCATTGATGAAATTCAGTGAACATTTTGAATCACTTCATTTCCTTCTCGGCGAGACAATTGTCCTGAACGAATTACATAGCGGAGGCATGTTCTCATGCACTCGCTGCAGAGCGCTGCCCCTATTCATTGTCTCACAATTTAATAGTCATTTAAATGACGCTAGAAAAAGATGCGTTAGTGAACTTTGACCTTTTATTCCTCCAACGTCTTCAAATAGTCAATAAAATATTCAATAGCTGGAATATTTTATTTTCCACTTAAGATTCGAGATATCGAGTTTCTACTATAATAATTATGTATTAATCTTTAAATATTGTGCAAGAAAACACTAACAATACAATTAAACAATTCATTATAATTAATCATAAGAGGTGGGATAATCCTTACGCTCTATCAATTTGACATTTCTACTACCGCCCGGCGACCCCCAATATCGTGACTGAGAAACCGGTACCACCTCTGTTCCTCCTTTCTCACACATCGCGTTGGCGCATCCTAAGCCATTAAATCATTTGGAGGTGCTGGATTGAGTTTCTCTCATGGTATGAAACTATGCTATAATTTTGTATGTGTCTGTCAATGTTGTGTTATGTATTTTGTGTTCAACGAACATATGAAAGAGCCGAACGGCTGAACGATGTAAAATAAAGCTCTAAATATAGTTGCTTGAACTGAAAAACAAAAACAACAAAGTCTCCTCTGGTATGAGGAGTATTCGCTTTCAAATTCCAAGGAATTTTAATTCTGGCTGGGGACTTTGGGATATTGAAGAGCGGGAAATTCTTAGTGTGCAATCTCACGTAAGTATGATATGTATAAGAACCCTGGCAAATGCTCGGAAATATGCAATCCCGCCATAACTACTACCCTAAAAGCGAATTTATGGATCAAAATTTGTTGGTAACGCTGATAGCTAGCATCGACGCGAAATAAGAATGCAACACTTATCGATGATGATAGGGCTCGATGGCAATTGGATGCAACATCAACTCTATACGCTAACCGTTGAACCACTAAAGCCCCCGGATGCCAGATATGGCGCCGGCCTACCGTCGGCTAACGGAGTTTTCCCCGACCAGATATCTCCTACCAGCTCGGCACCGCCCCAGCCGGAACAAGTTCTAAGTCCCCGACCGAACGCACCACACGTGTGGTAGTGTAGCGCAGGTTAGTTTAAGTGGGTGGGTAAGGGGTGAGAATAGGACAAGGACGAGGAAGGAAAGATCGAGCACGGTCCGTGGAACGTTTGTTAGGGTACTTGCTCCGGCATTCGCCTGGTGTTGATCGGAAAAACCACGGAAAACTACTGATCAGGGCACCCGGGCGCTACAATTCTCCTCCAGACAGCGACTGAATTCGGTGATTCGCGGCTTCGGTGGTGTAACTGTTAGCGTACTCAAGATTGCAGGGCCAAACCCGATCGAAGCCGTGGATTTTTAAGGCAGAAAAAATCCTTCTTACGCCTTCCTTCGGCAGGAAAGCCGGATGTCCCATATAGTAGATTTACTGCATGTAAAAGATACTCAAGCCTAAAAGAAGCCTCTGAGTTAAATTAAAATCGCTTGTGTCGTCGCCCAGCATAACACCTTTTTCCGCTAAATGGTGAAAGGAGCGTAGCGAAATTTGCGTGTTCAGACGGAAGAGCGGGTCTGATGGTCCGAGTCTCGCCACGTAAAATACGGCATCAACTAACTGTTTTCTACCTAGCTGAAAAACTAGTGTCGAAAATCCTGCCGGCTCGAACCTAGGACTTCCCAGTCAAAGGCACTGCAGTAACATCAGTTGATGCACTGAACCACTGCTCCCGGTATGCCCGCGAGTGTTGTGCGCGGCGCACCTGGCGTTGAGGGAGCGCGTGAGGTAGTCGAGGACGTCGAGCAGGTCGGCGTCGTCGTCGAAGTCGTCGTCGCTGGTGGCCAGGGCGTCGCGCACGCCCGGCAGCGCGTTCGTCTGCACGTCGCCGCCCGTCGCGTTCTTGATGCCCACGATCAGCGGCAGCCCCTGCAATGGACACCGCCAGTCAGCGCCTCCTATGATATTTCATACATAACTTTTGCGACTCTCACACGCAGCCAATCTTTATGAATGAGGTCACGAAAGAAAGAGAATCTCACGGAGACGTGACGAATCGAACTTTGACTTTAAAAATACCAATGATTTGTTTTAACAAAAACGATCTAAATATTCATATCAAATGCAACCCGCGACACACACCCGTATATTTGTGTTGCGCGCACGTGTGTGTGTGTGTGTGTGTGTGTGTGTGTGTGTGCGCGCGCGCGCGCGCGCGTGTGTGTGTAACTCCTAAACTAAGTGTTTTAGAGCCTTAAAATTTAAAATTTTGAAGCCAAAGGTCTCAAAAACATTCCTCACATCGTAATCTACAGGATGAGATGATTTTGAACATTCTATTACAGTTTTGCTGGTTCATTGCTTTTCGATTCTACCCTACCTGTTCAGGGCCTGTAGAATATGCAACTATGTGAAATTAAACTAATTACTTGAAATTCTACAGGTGTACATCTCTGTTCGGTAATAACGTTAATTACACGAATGTACATCTCTGTTCGGCAATAACGTGAAATAAGAATAGTTTGTTTTGAGAAAGGTGTATTGTATTGTTATCTATTACAAGGAAACATAGAACAAGTTACGGAGGATAAACGGGTCTTGAAGAAAAAAATATATTACAGGCTTAATACGAAAGTGGAAGAGAAGGGAAGAGGGTGGGGTTTATTATGCGGGAGTTCTCGCACGGGTACGCTAATTATAGTAAACTCTCATTAACACGAATTCCAAGGGACAGAAATAATTGGTGTTCGGGTTATCCGAGTATTATAAATGTCAGTATTACCGTAAAACCTTACCGGGACCGAAGTTTTGTTCGTATTTCGGCGAAACTAGTGTTGAGCGAGTTCGTGCTAACGAGGGTTTACTGAATTTATTTTTGAATGCTAGTCACACTGAACGCTTACGGCTTAGCTTACAAACTAGATACTTACGAATTTAATTTAATTTATCTTACTTCCTAACTTCTTCCAATGATTAACATGTCCAGGAGTAACACCGAACACTATTTACATTATTTACACTGTGCGACGTAACTTCACACTTTGAATGTTCGAGGCTCTTTTATTTAGACACAAACACATGCACTTGCAAACACACAAACTCATATACACTTTGAAACTCATTCACGTACATTTATAAACAAATAACCTGAAATAAACACTATTTAGAAGGTTTCATACTACGCCGTCATCCGCCTCATTTTAATTACTGTTGCATGAGCTCTCCACAATCCCTCATCTCCTGCTGAGCACAGAAGTTCATCCTGGTGTTGAAACCCGCCTGTAATGGACTGGGACGAGGTCATCCTGGACGTGTGGCGGAAATAGCATGCAGCGCCCCTCGCATTGGCTTCGGAGACAATGCACTGATGTAGTGCACGCGTTTTGTCGCCGAAGGTAAAGTTACGGAGCAGCGCTGCACTTGCCTCGCACCGCTAGCTGTCGTCCCGAAAGTTCCTGGCTGCTAATAAGGGGCGAATATATTCGTTTTTCGCTGTATTTTCCTCAGCACTCGCGAAGGCGTCCCAGGTATGCCAGGCAGACTGAGACGTCAACGACGACCGCCCGATGTCCTTTGACTAGCACCAGGTCCAGACTGTTCCGCCCTCCGATTTTTTGGTTTTCAAGGAGCACCGACTTCCCACTCGCGACTACGGCTGCTTCAACAAGTTCCAGTATTCTGTTGTGACGCAGTCGCCACATCTGGTAGTGGGTGCAGCACTTTCATATCGCATGGGTCATCGTTTCGGAGGAAGGGAATTTTAGGTTTTCAGCATGTTTGTAGCCGTGGCGGCAGGGATTGAGGCAGGAACAATAAAACCCACACTAGCTACAGCATGCCTCCCGCTCGTCGTAAATATTAATATCGCGATTTTGGTGAGGGTGTGGCCTTTCTTGTTACTATAAATCACTTGAGAAATATACTAGTGGTGCTATAACAGCACATACTTTCTCGCGTAATTGGAAACAGCTGAGGAGTAATTTAAAGCAAAACTGCTTCGAAATTCATTGCAAACGAAAGTACTATCTCTCGGTCTAGGGGTTACACCACCACCAGCTCGACTAAATAAAACAGCTATACATTATTACCGTCACCATCTCGACTTTCAACAACATGAGCTTCTCAAATATCGATGCGGCATTGTTGCGAAAATATCATTTAAGCGGATTGCTTAAAAAATTGTATATCAATACATTGAAAATACAAATTGAGAAAAACTAAAAGTGCGAGAAAGGAAAAAAGAATTAATATTGACATTTTCAACAGTAAATTAGAATTAAAGATAAATTAATTTATTTTTCGGATCATTCATTTAATCTTTCTCGTGGCCCCTACTTGATGTGAAACTTCAAGTAGAAATTACGCAACAACTACGTGTTTTTTCAAAAAATTCTACCCGACCTTTTCTAAAGAGACAATTTTGTACAACAGACTTTGTCTAAGGGAAAAATCTCTGTCTTCAGTTTTGTAGTTTAAAATTTCTTTTTTGCAATTTTCAAATTTCCTTTTTTGCAAAAATCAGGGAATTTAACGAAAATGAGACCTGCATCATTCTCTTAAACGTCCTTCACACTATTCAACGACAAAATTTAATGAAAAATCTGGAGCCACACTTTTGAAAATTTTCAAATATCTGAAGGGCTTCATATAAAGGACTCCCAAAATTAAAATATCGGTTACAAATACCAGGGGTCTCGATACCAGTCGGAACGTTAGGGGAAGATCAATTTCGGAGAAAGTTGGCTTAACAGTTTAGGCGCTAGCGTTGACCACAGACGGATAGACAGACGGACGAGTTATCGTCAATCAATTTTTTGGTATCAAGAACCAGCAAAACATGAATTCTGGCAACACCACGTATTACAGAAATTTTTTTCTATACTTAGCAACTGTATTTATCCACTTTCTGTCGTTACCATGGCCCTCCCCCAACATGAGTTTATCTGGCGAACATTGCCCGTTTTCTGGCACACAATTACTTAACTTTCTCTTCTTAAGAAGTTACTTCGTAAGGGCGAGAAAATAAAAATGTGTATTCATAATGGAATTCTTGAATACAATTTTCATATTTCTTGGCAAATTATTGCGTACAGTGAAACTAGCTAAAACTGCCTCGGCGATTATGTGATTATCTACGGTAACCATCATTTGCTGTAGAATCTATTGAAGGGAGTGGAGCAGTGCCATGTAAGCCACACTAGTCACAGCAAGCCTACTGCTTATTGTAAACATTAATGTCTCGATTTTGGCCGAAGTATGATTCATCTTGTTTCCTTAATCTCTTATTAAATGCGAACAAAGTACTATAGTTGCCAAGCCACTCCTTCACCAAAATTGAGTTATTAACATTTACGAATTCGTGGAGGCTTGCGGTAACTAGTGTGACTTCTTTTGTCTCTGCCTTAAACCCCTTGAATACTATTGACGAAAACATTATTACAGGGCCCTGGTACAAAAAAGTGATTATCTACATGCTAAATTTAGAACAAAGAATCCTCTAACACGTGGTGTAGTCAGAATACACGTTTTATGGGTCCTTGATACCGAAAAATCATACAATAGCCGAGGTGTTGGTAGCACAGAAAATGCAATTTTTCAATATTATGTAGCTATTTTGAATAACGCGAGAAAGTATGTAATTTACTATTCACAGCAATAGTATTTATACACTTTTTCGTTATCAGTGCCCATCAATTTGAAGTTTTTCTACAGAAAATTCGCTCAAAATGATATCATTTAAAGAACTAAAATTAATTGTTACATTACATTGAGAAAAATCTCTGGCATTAATTCTGATGGTTTTGAAGTTCAAAAACAAATTCCTGACTCTAGGAGGCCGAGGAAAGTGTTTTTTTTTTCTTACTTTTTTTGAATTTTTCTCTATCACTCTTTAATCTCAAGCGATGTAGATAAATTATTTAAATCAATTTTAAAGAGGATACAATTTCCTACAAATCTTTTTTTATTTATTTATAGTCGCAAGGACAACTGAGGCCATTAGTGACATTTGTACGTTGATTTAACAAATAGCTGATACCTTTTTGTTGTTTTGTTTTGTCAGGATAGTATAGACATAGATATAACATTAGGTCAGATTTTACATATCTTTCTCAATTAACAGATTGCACATCATTAATATATAACTTTGGCCAGTTTTGGTAGATAGGCTAAGTATTTATAATTGAGTTGAGTGTTTATTGCGTATAATTGAAAAACAGATTGAATACAAAACATACACACTGAAAATCACAGAAACTCCAACAGGTCACACTATATAAATATATACTTCAGTTCATTTTACATTACGTGTATAATACTTAAATTAAATTTTACTAAATCTTTACAGAATTTACAGGAAAAAAATCTTTACAGAATTTAATGACTTTATCTTGGTAATCTTCAGATTTGGCCCCGGGCTTAAGTTCTCTATATGTTTTTGTCTGGGCTGTTTGTATAGAGGACATTGAAGTACAGGTGGCTTTGTTTTCAGTCTCACCTGTTGAAATAGATACTTGATCTTTTCTATTGAGATGATTTTTACTTTTGTCCTACTACTCTTGTATAAAACATTTCTTTCGAAACCAATTACCTAGCAAGGTACAACACTAAAAACGCTACTTTTTTATTTTTGCAAAATGTGTGCCAAAATGTTTATGGTATCATAATCAACAAATAATAAATATAGTTATAATTACATGTAATATTATTTATTTCATCGTTGCTGTAAAAATTGCCTCACAAATGTGTCCATTGTCGAAAATCTTAATATGAAAAAAATATACCGATGAATAGTGTGTGTTTATATTCCAACTTAATTTTCAGTGCGGGAACAATTTTGTTACATTAAAACATGCTATACATTATTACTAGGGAAATTTGTAATAGGGAAAAAATACTCTAAGTAACCCTAAGAGTGGATAGGAAGAAGTGATATTTAGAGAAACAAAAGCATTATGCAACCGACAATGTATATGTCGCCTGTAATGTGCACTGAGCGGACACAGCGGCGGTGACGAGCAGAGCTGCGTAATAGATGATTGTAATAAGTAAATACATCCAATTTTAATGGCAATAGAATTTCCTACATAGGTATATATTTTTTAATAATAAGCGAACTACAGTTCCGAAGACAATTATATTAGAAGTGGAAATTTTTACTGAAGGGGTGGATTTACACGTCGATTAAAATGGGCTGCTACTTTAATAAACAAAGTTATGCGGAACCAAAGTAAATAAAATTAGCCATATGTAAATAATTATAGGTGAAACATTGAAAATAATCACCGGATATCAACTTCATTATTAATTAATTTAATGAAAATAGAACATGTGTTTTGTAAAATGATCTTGCAACGAAGACAAAGATTTTTTCATTCACATACTATTTTATAATGGATAGATTTACTAGTTGAGAATGAGATGAAAAGATAATAAACAAAAAATTAATTTGATAGAACTGCAAAAATTAATATAAAATGTTATTTTAACAAATTTTACAAATAAAATATACTGCATGAAGTTTATTAATGAAGTATTTTTACTGTTAAAACTTAGATACTAATCATAAACGGTACATGTATGGAATATGAATTATAGATCTCACCAACACTAAACGAAGTAAGTATTAGACCCTATTTCCTCACTTCGATTTGTGAACGATTCTGGTCTTCCAGAACTCGTATTGAACATATGCAATGTCGCAAAACTCCTGAATCGTTCATCAAAAGCAAGTGTGTGAAACGGGTGCTAGAATAGCGGGCGGGCGTGATACTCGCAGCGATATGCGTGGGACTCTTGTTGAAGTTGAGTTGAAGAGAATGATATATATTCTCTCAGGCGGAAGGTCGGAGTCTCACCATGACTGGGCACTGTGGCGAACGAATAGATTATGGTAATTTGAGAGGAATGACCGTACGTACTTCTATAACAATTTCCGGCGGCTTCACGAGTGTTACGTTAAGTTTCAGCAACTAGAACAAGATAGAAACTCACTACTTTTGCATATTCGTTTAATAATCCGTTGCTTAAACAAAGATTTTTAAAATAGGACGCCCCATTATTATTAAAAATTAAAAACCGAGCGGGTGAGTATGAAATTTCAGCATCGGATTGTGCTATTGAAACGACATCTGGTGGAACAATTCAGTGGGTTTCACAGAGCACAAATTCGGTAGTTGGAGTGAGTTTGATAGTCATGTTATCCGTAGGCATTGAATTTGAAATTAAAGTAGTGGTGCTACAACAACCACACACATTCTCGTGTTCATGGAAATAGCTACGTAATTTTGAAATCTTGCATTTTCAGCGCTACTAACACTTAAGCTATTATTTGAAAACGAAGAAGCGAGCAACGCACTTTTATCAGCGCAGCGCTGTCAAAATTATGTGCATTCAATTGGCTAATAATATGAATACAGTAATTAGTGTATATGCAATTGACTTCAAAATAATTACGAAATTACGAAAGTTCTGGCTGCTCACTTGTGAGTTGCCTTTCGTCGTAAGATAACAGTTCCGATAGCGTTTAATTTTTATCACCGACTTCTAACATCCATTAATTTTTTCGGCGTCTTCCTACAACTATAAACTTGAAGACAGATTTTTACTTCAAATTAAATTCGTTGTCCATAAATAGTTCTTTCACTAAGAATATGTAGATATTTTTTGAACATTTTACGTGCAATTGTGCGTACAATATTTGCAATTTTAAAAAATAACAAAGACAAGATTTTCTGAAAAACGTTTCCCATTTCTTGTTCAATTTTAGGTAGGGTTAGTGCTAAGCAAACCCTATACGATGACATAAATGCCATATTGCTCTATTGTTTTTCTTTTTCAAAAATGACAAAACTGTAAGTTTTTTGGTAATACATTAGAAGATTGACTTCAATTTCGGGGATTGCCTCACGGGTTTCGCTTATATTAAATAAAACTGGGAGTTAACACAATTTGCTTTAACCCATATAGTTCCATTGCCGTCAATTTGGACACCGTATTATTCTTTTAATAGTTTATCTTTTGGAACGAATGATGGCCATTATGACATTACGGCATTATTTTATGATATTAAACAATTAAAGTTGGTACACAAATTTAAGTTAAAAGTAAAATATTTTCTGCTGCATAACTGTTTCTAATTGATCATCAAAAAGAAAAAATAATGTTTATTTTCTCAAAAATGATATAGTATAATGAATTAGATTTCATTTGCATTGTATTTTTTTGAAAACGCCTTAATATGCCTGTATCAAGTAATATACTTCAGCTTCCGGGTCAATGACCCCCATCTGAATCGGGTTTCTGTCCAGTTCCCCTGATCCATTGAGCAAATGCTGAGATAGACCCTTGATTTGCTTCTGGACGTAAATGTAGTTTCACTATGCGCAGGCTTTTTCTTGAGCTCTTTCTTTGCTTATAGTGGTAATAGAGCTTTGGGGTGAGTTACAATTTTTTTTTGTTTGCAATGCAGAAAATTCAAATCTGCAGTTCGTTTACCGTTACAAATAAGTTTTCTATAACTCGGGAGCGAAAATGTCTAGTTTTTGAAATGGTAATCTCGCGCTTTCTTAAACTTTAATTTTTAATAATAATAATAATAATAATAATAATAATAATAATAATAATAATAATAATAATAATAATAATAATTTTTCAAACTTTTTCGTCTTTCCACTATTAATAGTTAAATTGTTGGGAAGGGATTCTGAAACTCAAGAAAGCGTGTGCAGATGATTTTCTCCCCCTTATGTCTGAGATGAACTCGAATATGTGCCCCGACCACGGACCAGACCCGAAACAGAAATTCCCAAAATATCGTCTCGGGCGGTCCGCCAGTTCAAACGTGGCGCGCTGGCAACGTCATTGCCTGAGCTTTGCAGCGACCAGGTCGAGCGGAACGCGCTCCGACCAACGAGAAAATCCGAAGTTAAGTGCAGGGACCAAACCTTGCCATTAGCTCCTGTAGAAAAACCGAGGGAAATCTCAACAATAGTTTTTTTGTTAAAAGAACGGGAGTCTAGTCTTGAAATCTTCGAGAAAGACGGCTCGTCGAAAATTGCGTAGCAGAAGTCTAGTTGAAATCTTCGTGAGAGACGGTTCAATAAACGTTGCGTAAGAAAAGTACAGTGGAGATTTTCGTACGTAACGGATCGTCGAAATTTTCGTGGGAAGATGGACTCTGATTATGCTTTTAATACCGTACGATGGTTGAAAAACGTGCTGTGGTGAGAAGAATTGCAGGAATTTCCGATGAGTGATTAAGGGCTTATTTCGACATACCACGGACAAATTCTATGCAGCCGCTGCGCCGTATCATAAAGGCGAGAACCCTGGGCAACTTCCAATCTTCAACGTGGTTAGAGAAGTCTTAGTGTTGAAAGTGGAAACGTGCGTATGGGAGAGGCCGTTTTGTCTTATCGGCCGAGAAGAATTGGACTTGGACGTGGGCGGACGGAAGCAACGGAAAGCGAAGGGCTTGGCCGCAACCGAGTACTCCGCAGGATTTGCCCGAGACCGCGCAGACCGCACAGTGCTACCACGAAGCGAGGTCGCTGCCCGCCGATACCACGGCGTTCATGCTCTGCCCGTAGTATCCCGAGATTATTCTACACATCTCCCATTGCAGAAGCGTGAGTACCCGTACGTGGAAAAGGCATCAAAGACAGAACAGAGAAATTGAACTAATTAATTTAAAATAATCATCGTAATTTAAAAAATCAATGAATAATTTGTGTTCAAGCAAGAGTTTTTGTTATAGTTGGGAATGAATGCAAGAAAAATTATTTCTTGAACAAGGATTCGTGTGGCTGATTTGAATTGTAAATTATTTAAACGGCTAATTTAATTAATCCATGTGTAATAAATGTAAATAGTTTAATGTAGAATAATCAATATTTTGTGAGTATTTCGTAATCAGGATGGAGAGTATTCTCACACCAGCTGGTTCGGTAGGGGAATGTTATGAACTCAATCTTAAAGAATAATTAAGCTTGTACAAATGAAAGAAAGGGCAGTTGCAGTGGCATTTAGTGTCTAGTTGAGAACGCGAAGCTCATGTTCAAGAGTTGGTTTTGGAAAAGAGAAATAATTTTATTGTATTTGTGTGTTAATTTGAGTTAAGAATATATTATTATGTGTACCAGAGCCACAATCGTTTTCTTTAGTATTATTCCTAAAATGCGATCCCAATATAAGTATCCTACAGACAATTAGATTAGAACGACTCGACAGGTTTGACGTCGGGACGGCAGTGAATTGTCGGACGACGCCGGTAACGCCCACGCGGAGCAGGATTCCCTTAGGGCTAACGACACCTGATCGAAACAGAGTTGCAATATGCACGGCGCGTCGTACGGACATTGACGACGTGTGTTCCGTTGCAAGTCACATTCAGTTCTTTTTACTGTTTTTTGACTAAATAAAAAATGTATGCTACAGTGTTGTATTAACGACAAAGAATGTGAATAAGTCACTGGTTTATTCTATAGCGTTCTTCATTTTTGTGGGAGACCTTCTTGAAGCATCATGTCGCTTTGTGAATCATTAGTACATTACTTAAATGTATGATTATTTTAATCGTGTATTTTAATATAATACGATCTGATGAATCTTATATTTGAAATATATTCTAAATGCAAAAGATTATTGCTTATATTTTAGCGGCAAATACCAATAAAATCTTGGCGCCCCATTATAGGGGCAATGGGAACGAGAGGGTACTGGTTTTTATATCCATTATTAGCAAGTTTATTTTTGACGTTTGAGTAATTACCAATATTGCACGGTGTGATTATGTATTATATTTGAGCGTTTAAATATTTTTCTATGTATTTTTTTTAGTTTTTCTTATTATTCATTTCAAATTGTGTTTAAACAAAATGACAAGATTATTAGAACGTGATGATTCTATAGAGGCATCTCTTTTTATATCTGCTCCTAGAAGCCATCTTAGTGATGAAGTCAGTGGGGATGATGGCACATGATGGTGATGTAAACCATTTTTACTGGAAACCAGTTACCAGGCCAAGGAAAACTGCAAGTGACAAAGATTACTTCCTCTGGAACAGATGAAATTATTCTCACATCTGAAGAATTACCACTTGATGTTATGAACAACGGCATCTGAATTGAGAACAGGTACAAGGAAGACTAGAGTTCGAAATTGGGTGAAAACGGGCTTAGTGCCTTTCACGAAATGTACTTGAGAATATCCAGATTGGTTGCAAAACGAATGGTCTTCTGTTGATCTTTTTGAACTATTTACGGTAGTGAACTTTTGGATTTTCTAGTTGAAATGAGAATGAATATACTTTTTTCAAAGGAAAATCTAAATATGTCGCATCGTAAAATGAAAATGTTTATTGTATTTTTGTTGCACAGTGTATATTACTAATTCAAGGAACCGTCTTGACTGCGATACTAGAATTGATATGCATACCCCAGGAGTAGCAATAGGAATATCAAGAAATATATTTGAAGAACGTCTAAGGTATTTCCATGTATCTAACGACAATAATCCAATGAAAAGTGATATACTCTCGAAATTTGACATTCGTGGGCGAAGATGCGTACTTATGCGTAGATGAATCTATGGTTCCATATTATGGTCGCCATTCCGCAAAACAACACTTGCATGGTAAACCAACTAGTTTTAGTTTCAAAATATTGTCACTATACACTCGCTTGTGCTACCTCGTTCAAGCGGCATCATATCAGGGAGCTTCCACTGAGTCGAAAAGTCATATTTTGGGTTTGGATCTATTGTGATGAACTTGCTCCAAGAAGCTCCACACGAGAAGAAAAAAAACTTTCTTTCTATCAGTGATATAAATATGACTCCTAATTTTTTCTTTAAATTTCTTGTAAGAATACAGTTAAATACACTTATAAAGATTGCATAGGTCTAATTTTCACGGTTAACTCTGAATTTTAGGAAATTGTATAAGTGTGAATTTTTTCGGCTACTTTTTACAACTACAATATTGAGCATAGAGATTTTCCCTTTAAATGAAATTGTCCATAATTAGTTCTTTCATTAACGTGATCCCCTTTCTTTGAAAGTTTTAATAGTTTCAGCGAAATATTGCGTGAAGTAGTGCAACTTTAAAAAATAACAAAAAACAAGATTTTCTCAAAAACTGCTCAAAATGTTTTCTTTACACGTTTCGTAGGGATAGTAATAACTGTAATCTATAAGAAGACATCAACGCCATATTGCTCTATTCTTTTGTTTTTTAAATATTACAAAAATATAATTTTTTTACTTGTCTCTCAAGTCGTTAATATTTACATTAGCGGCGATTTGTTAACATTATTGTATTTATGTGTACATGTGCTTTTTAATAATCATATACATTTTCATTAAATCTTCATAAAAATTTTCTCGAAGACAACAGTTTTCTGTTAAAAGAAGCTGAAAATTCGACATTTTCAGATATCCTCAAACGCCATTTTCTCAAAAATGGCTTCGAATTTTTTCTTCAAACTTTTCGAACGGATAGTGCTGCTTGCACTATTCAATATGTCGTAAACGTCATTTCGGTGTATTCTTTGTTTTTCAAAAATTACACAAAAGGAATTTTTTTGAAATATGTCTCATGCCGTTAATATGCACATTTCCATATAGACGAACAGACAGACAGACGTTTTGCTTTCAATGGTTTTTTGAAAGCGGCGATCCACAAAACAGGGTTTCTGGATACACAACGTGTTAGAGGATTTTTTTCTTAATTTAGCAACTAGTCTATTCATCAATTAAACCAATCTTGCAAAGGATCTAAAGATTTCAAAAATAAAGACCAAAACAATGGCATTTGTGGGAAAGCATCCTATTCGCACCAAAATAATTTTGGAAAATTCGACGCTGGAACAAGTTAGCTATTTCAAATATTTGGGTTATAACATAACGTTCTTCACAGAAGTGGATATACATAAAAAAATCCATAAAAAACAAGAATATATGCGGAACCATTCGGCGAACTCGTAAAGACAAGTCACGCAAAGATACTCTAATGAGATAATATACTCTAATAAAGTAATTGCTGTCACGTCCCTGTTGTTTGGAAGTAAATGCTGGACTCTGAGGGAGAAATATAAACAGGCATTACAGTCTGCAGAACTGAATTTCTTGAGATCGGTAAAGAAATGTACCAGAATAGATAAACTCAGAAATGAGGAAATTCGAAAAGAATTAGAAACTCAAGCAATCAATGACAAGATACAATGTTACAGACAGAAATGGTTACCACACGAAAACGGAGAAAAGAATGGAAGAGACTCGCATTCCAAAACTGGCATTTAAGTATAGACTTCAAGGCAGGAGAGACCCAGGTAGACCACTAAAAGATGCAGTTCTTAGAAGTCGGAACAGGTCAGAGACCTATCCTTGAAGTGGAGAAAAAGAAGAAGAATTTAGCAACTGTATTTATCCACTTTTTCGTTGTCAGTTCCAGGCAATGAAGTTTTGTGTGCCGGAAATCCGCCGTTTTTTATATAACTTTCTCTATACTACGGATATTACTCCGTGCATACGTACGTATAGGAGAAAGTAAAAAGTTGGGAATATGTGGGTTAAGAAAATAATATTTTTGCGGTAAATTGTTATTAGCGGTTAGCGTCAAATATAAGTAAATATATTTCTACATATTTTGAATGACAGAAAAGCTTGGAAACCTAGTAGCGTCAGAGTCTGAGGCAAGATGTCCCAGCTGTTCTCCTTTCTGGGCGCCCCTGCCTACTGTTCATTATAATGAATAGAATCCTTACATAGTAATCGAATAACCTGCGTTCGTCCGTCTGTCAGTCACAGTTAGACCACTTCCGCTCTAACAATCGAGACAAATGAGAAGTCATTCAAAGCGTCCCTGACTTCTGATGGGCAACTGATCACGTTTTGATGATCCTTCTAGAAAATGTCAAGACATTTATCTAAAAACGCGTTTTGGTTCACTTACGGCACCTACAGAAGTGATCAATAGCTCATTCGATTCCCTTCGAGAAAACAAATCGATTGTACAATTTTAGTCTATTCCCCTCTAGAACAGGGATGTCCAACTTGCAAGGTCTCAAGAGCCACAACTATAATATTTAATGCGGTTGTGGGCCGAATTTTCATTACTCGGGTGACCCACACTTCACCCCGTATTGTGAATGATCTTGGCTGTCCGGATGACGCTGCGTCGAAGGCTGTGTTGCCGACGTTTCGACCATCCTTTCGTGGTCTTCCTCAGAGCTGGTCTGCGAGAGGCCCTGCCCTGAGGAAGACCACGAAAGAATGGTCGAAACGTCGGCAACACAGCCTTCGACGCAGCGTCATCCGGACAGCCAAGATCATTCACATGACTCCGGTCGCGGAAGCCTACGACTTCACTTCACACCGTATCGTTGATATCGGCGGTTTGGCGGCCCTAAAACGGGGGGAGGGATGGAACCATGCGTGGTATCAGGCTGTACCATAACGCAGAGAAACACTTTGGGATGATTTTTAATTTCTGAATTTGCTAGAAAAAAATCCTTAAATCTAAACTTAACCTATTTTTTCATTAAGGGGATGTTAACCTCGACATGGCACGTGCGCTAGGCACGTTAAGTTATCGCCCAACGTGGATGCATGGAACTTTTACGTGTGAATAAGAATACATCGCGGGCCACAATAAATAACACCATAGGCCGCATTCTGCTCGTGGGCCGCCAGTTGGACAACCCTGCTCTAGAATATCCTGGACGAACTGTAGATGAACACGGGTTTTTGATGGTTTCAATGCACCTTACAAGTGCACTTATAAAACGCTGTAAGTTTCTTCTCCCTATCCGACAGTTACATGAATCATCTCAACTTCATTTTTCAAAATGAGGATAGGTAAACCCAATTTGGCAATGAAGCAAAATTTTTAAGAAGGATTTTAATCCATACTTTTTCTTGTAACTTTATATACCCGAAATGTACGAGCCGGGTACCTGTAATTCTTCTTCTACACTTCACGGTTTAGGCAGCTGCCTGTTCCGTGTTCAGAGTGCTCTTCCATCTTCCCTCGTCTCTCCTTGCTTGCGGAGCGTAGAAAAATGTTGCATTTAAAGTCTGATATCTTCCATTTTTGTAATAGGTTGTAACCATTTGCCTCTATATTATAGCATCAATTTGTTTATTGGTTCTACATTCCATTTTTACTCTCTTACACTTTGTAAGAAGAGAAAGTATTGTGATCGTGCGCCGGAAAACAGCGAATTTTCGACCAAAAAAACTAGTATTGCCGAGTCGTGGTAACGAAAAGTGGATAAATCTTGTTCCTATGAACACTATTCATAAGAAAATATGGATTGACGGCTAAACGTCAATAAACGTACGCCTGTCTGCCTGTCCACCTATCCGTCTGTCCGATTTGTCTGTCTGTTCATATTCAACGCTAGCACCTAAATCGTTCAGCTGATTTTCTCCAAAATTGATATTCCCCGATTGATCTGAACAAAATCCTAACCTTGCCATTTTCAAACGGATATTTTGATTTTTGAGCGGACTCTACATGAAGCCTCCACAACATTTTCAATTTTTTCCCCCCAAAAATGCCTCCAAATGTTTTGATTAAACTAATGGTGCAGGTCTCATTTTCGTTGAAATCCTGATTTTTCGAAAACTGCAAAAGTTCAACATTTTTTTCGGATTCTTTCTACAATTGCAATATTCAAGATACGTATTTTTTGATCTTGAAATAAAGTCATGTACAATTTTTCGAAAACACAGGCTCTTTTGCGTGAAATGAAGCAAATTTTAATTTTTGAACACTTATTTTCTATCTATCAAAAGACGGTAAAAATTGTGATTATCTCATTTCCGTCAAAATCATTGTATTTCCGAAAATTGCAAAAAGTTAATATTGCAAAACTACAAAATTGAAAATAGAAATTTTAGAGATATACGTCAGTGGTGCTTTTGGGAGATATAACCTACTGGTGGAATAGAATGGCACAGACTCTCTCGTGTAGTTAGTTTTCAAATTTCTTTGGTCTAGGAAAGCTTTTTGGTCTTCTCTATCCTCTTGCAATCTGCCGTCTATCGCCGCCGAAACTAAATTTTTTAATTTTTTTCTTCAATTTTTTGGTTTCCTGCTGGTAGAACCGAAATATTACTTTAAGAATATTGTAGATGAGTAGAACCTTGTTTTATATAGAAATTTTCGTTGAAACATTTGAAGCTGTTTTTAAGAAAATGCTGTTTAAGCGTTAGTGTAAAGGCGAAATACGAAGCTTTTTTCATAGAAAACTTTTGAATTTTCGAAAAACTTCATTAGAAATCATTTCAAGCATTTCCATTTTTCTCAATCTTTCTAAGAGCATTTCACATTGTTCTTTCAAGAAATTCAGGAAAATTAAGGAAAATTTTGGAGCCCTTTTCGGCAAAATTTCCTCTGGGTGCTTCGGGTAAAATACTCCCAAAATTTAAAGATTTTTTACAAAATCGCAACGCTTTGAATCGGGCCAGATCGACCGGAGAATATTTATTTTGGAAAACATTCTACAAATAGTTTAGGTGCTAGTGTTGATCATGGATGGACAGGCGGACGGACGTTTAGCCGTAAACCCATTTTTCGGAGGCCAGGATCCACAAATTGACTACCTAACACGTTAGAGAAAGTAATTTATTACGAATTGGAACATTATTTATCAACTTTTTCCAGTTCTTCTGAAAAATTACCGTTTCTTGTTGCTGCATTACATACCTTTCTCTCTACTACGTAGTATGTAGTACGTGTAGGAGAAAGTAAAAGAATGGACATAACGAATTTACAGAAGTAGCAATAAAAATGTGTATACTTTTGAACAACTAATTCACACATTTTAAATTACCGTGAACAAGAAATTAATACATATTGGATACATCTAACATAATAGAGATATGCATTAAGAACACTTACAAAGGATAAGGGATTTTGATTTTGATATCAGTGCATGCCGCAAAAGACTATAACTCACTGATAAACATATCCATGAACGTTCCTGGAAACATACGTAGTAATTACCTTTATCAAAAGCCACAATCAACAGCCCACTACAAAAATGTGCACAAGTAGAACTTGTATGTTTTTGTACAACACATTGCGGGATTTCATTACACAAAAAGCTGAAGTACTGGGCATTGCCCGTAAATCTGTCGCAATTATCTATTAGACAGGAATAGAAATAAATTATGTATCTAGTGAATTCACGCCTGACCCTGCTCTGCCTCGTCCTGACCTACGATGCCATACCCAACCCCGTTTCGCTCAATTTAATCTCGTCCCGCGCCACCTGTCTGAAAATCTGTCGTGTCCTGCTTTGCGTGTGCCTATTCCGCCTTGCCCTGTAGTGCAGTGAAATGGTAGAAAATTAAGGAAAATGGTGGTGTACATAGGAAAATTAAGGAAATTAGTGCCCACATGGTTTTGAGGTCAATATGAGTATGGGGACTAGGAGTATCAGGTTTTCCAATAATGATTTTGCCTGAAAACACATTTTAAGCGAAATATATGTCAGAAATTCGTAGTTATCCGATTTTTCGCATCATTACATAACTTTCCCTACTACATATGCTACTCTGTATGAACGTACGAAGAAAATAAAAATATTGTATACATCTCGACCACAATGTGAATACAGTCGACTCCGGTTATAGTGAACTACTGGTTGCTAAAAAATATTGGTTCATTCTACTTGATAATCTCAAAATATTGTACGGATTTTCAATTAAAAATTTACAATTACCACGAATTCATAATTTCGTGCAATCTTATCAGCTATTCATACACTCTAAATATGTTACTTAAATTTTAACGCCCTCCAATGGGACTTCTTTTCGAGCAATGTTCTAATTTTGTATCTTATTTGTCATCGCACGTCTTTTTATTTAGTTCTATGAGACCCTTTCACCTCATTCACGATGTTTTTGCTAGATTCGATTCTACTAGTTTACAACATGCGGACCGCGTCCAGAGAGTTTTCAGGATGGTGAATGACTCATGTTCGTACATGCAGGAAATTGCTTTCTCTAACACTTCGTGCTGTCAGAATCCGCGTCTGGTGGGTCGTTGATAAATAAAAATGTATTTATGGTCAAACGTCTGTTTCTTCTTTTGTCCATCTGTGGTCCAAGTTAGCACCTCGATTATTCAGACGTTTTTTCCCAAACTGATATTCCCTGATCGACTTTAACGAGGTCGAGACCGTGCGAGTGTGAAATGGAGATTTTTTTGACGGGGGTTAAATAAAACCCCTGAGATACTTTAAAACTTTTCTCAAAAGTAGTCTGACTTTTTTTAAAATTTTTTTCCTCAGATAGATAAAAAATTATTCATGTCACATTTTTGTTGAAATCTTCGAAAAATGCAAAGTTCAACATTTTTAGGCTTCTTTCTACGCTACAATATTGAAGACAGACTTTATCCTTTATAAAATATGTTCTTCAAAGATTTTTAAGTAAGTTCACATGTTTTCAAATATTTTGAAATAAGTTTTTGTACAATTTGCGAAAATATACATTGTTTTCTTGTAATGTTTTTGAAATATAAGACATTTTTAAACCATTGTTGTTTATAAAACGGTTTCAGATTTTTGTCTTTACATTTTTTCTTGGTTAGAGCATTAAACGCGAAGTTTCAAAACTCCGAGATTTCTTCACTTGATTTAATTACTGGGCTACAATGAATCTTTAAAAATAAGATTTCGTTAGTAAGATGTTTTTAAGACTTGTTGAGATTACATTATAATGCTACTGAAGTGTTTTGTCTGTATGCAAAAATATTTCGAAATTTCTGCCGAAAGTCCGATAGCTATTCTCTAACGCACTTTCGATCATACATAACTTGGAAAATAATCTACAAAATAAGAGCTATCTCGACCAGGTATTGTTCCAGTACGTTTTTGGATTTTGGCTCTTCAGAGTAAGCCCCCTCCAAAGGATATGTGGTCAGGAAGAATCAAAATCTCATATTCCATGTAGAGTTCAACCAAGTCTTTGCAATTCTCTATGTCTACAATCGCGTAGAATTTTCACTCACGTTACTCATAGAAGTTTTACTCACGCTCCGTACAGGGCTTACATAATGTAAATTACAGTTCATGGCCTGGCTATGTAAAGTATGAAACGTTCGCATGGTATTGTTTCAATGAATACATTCAAATTACTGATAAGTTCTATGGATACATTGTAAGAATAGTATTGTTTCCAAACGCGTTAAATAGACAAGTCCCCTTCGTGTTGTGTGTTATGGGGGGTTTTACCATCCCGTTGGAAAATGAGATGCGGCTCCCACTTACATGTTGGCATACGCTGTTTTCTCTCCTCCACGTAACTCCCCCAGCGAGGAACCGCCCCAGTCAGGACAATCACTAAGCCGACTGGTCTACCAACGTGTGTGATTATGCAATGAATGCGTGTGCTAAGGTGAAAGTAGAGGACGGGGCTGGGGAAATAAAGTCGTGCGGTCCTTTGAACATTTGTTAGAGAATCGCTCTGGCATTTGCCTGGTATTGACCGTAGAAGCCATGAAATCTGCCCATCAGAGCTGCAAGACATTAAAATTCTCAAGAGAGCGAGTGAATTCAACCCATTTATCCATGGAGCTATGAATGTAGGGAGAAGACATGACATCATAAACTTGAAGCCACCTCCGCCACATTGGTTAGAGCAGAAAGCTTGCAGCATAGACAAACTGCGTGTGAGGGCTCTGTGAGATTGTAGCTGTTCTCGTGTTCAGTTGTGTTGTTTGGCATCTTTTTAACATTTAAAAGCCTTGTGAAGAATAGCTAGCTTTTTGTAACAGTTAGTTATGTAGACTTAAGTGGCTACCGGCTGTACAAACCGTTTCGGAAAACAGGAAATTAACTTCCACAAGTGAATAGCTACTTCACAAGTGAAATAGTAATTTGCAACATTTAGTAACTGTGTAAGTTATTCGTGAATTTTTTCTTGAAGACTTCCTGCCGATCCAAAGATGAGAGTATTGTGGGTTAGCAAGACAGCAGGACATGTTCGGTTCATTTCCAAGAACACGATTTTGATAGAACTTCTTTATCGGGTGTTCTTTATTCTGTGTGAGCCGCACATGGCCATAGTCGGTTTACATACTGCTACGTCACAAGCAGCTAATGACGTATTGTTAGGCCGGGAGCGATTGGCCGGGAGCAATGGGATTGATTGGTTTGACCGGGAGCGGTAGCTCAGTGCATCAACTGATGTCACTGCAGCGCCTCTGACCGGGAGGTCCTAGGTTCGAGTCCTGACGGCGGCAGGATTTTCGACACTAGCTTTTCAGCTAGGTCGAATTCAGTCGCTCTCTCGAGGAGAATTCTAGCGGCCGTCTGCTCTGATCGGTAGATTTCCGTGGTTTCTTCGATCAACACCAGGCGAATGCCGGAGCAGTACCCTACCAAACGGGCCACGGACCGCGCGCGATCTGTCCTTCCTCTTCCTTGTCCTATCCTCTCCCCTTACACACTCACTTACACTAACATGCACTACACTACCACATAATCCGGGAGACCGGTCGGGAGCTTAGAGCTTGTCCCGGCTGGGGCGGTGCCCCGCTGGTGGGAGAATCCTGGTTAGGGGGAAACCCCACTAGCAGACGGTAGGTCGACGCCGGATCTCGCCACCCAGCGGGGGAAGATCACCACCATCTCCCGAGAAAAACATGCAGTACACTCACGGGACTGTTGCCACCAAAGCAGTTGACGCGCCCGGAAACATGAAAAAATCAATCAATCAATCAATTGATTGGTTTGACAAACCGTGTTTTCAACCCACCAATATGGCGGACTGGCTTCACTTACTGAACACGGAATAGGTTGGTAACGGCACCTCCATGTATTCATTGCTCCATGCATTTATCACACTGTTATCGAAAATCCTCCTAAATATGGACTTTAGCATCAGAACCTCCCGGTCAACAATGCTAGGAGGCAATGCCGTTGCCTTTGAGACAAGTACCTCAAGACAAGACCCTCCCCATGTACACCTTCGACATGTCGAAAGAAAAACCGGAAGCGGAGGCTCAGTGCATCAACTGATGTCAGTGCAGTGCCTCTGACCGTCCTAGGGGAGGTCCTAGGTTCGAGTCCCGACAGTAGAAAGGTTTTCGACACTAGCTTGACAGCTAGGTCGAATTCAATCCCTGTTTGGAGGAGAATTCTTGAGGCTGGCTGCTCTGATCGGTAGTTTTCCGTGGTTTCCCCGATCAACACCAGGAGAATGTCGGAGCAGTACCCTAACAAACGAGCTACGGGCAGCGCACGATCTTTCCTTCCTCTTCTTTGTCCTATCCTCACCTCTCTCTCTCTCTCTCTCTCTCCCTCTCTCTCTCTCTCTCTCACACACACACACACTCACATACACACTAACATGCACTACACTACCACACATGCCGGGAGACCGGTTGGGGGCTAGTGCCCTGCTGGTGGGAGATACCTGGTCGGAGAAACCACGCCAACGACGGTTTTTCGCGTCTTTCTCAGTCGTGCCGCTAGGTGTCGCATGCTCGCGACCGTATCAATTAGTGCTGCAGATGAAGCGACTCTAACGGCACGACCGAGAAAGACGCGCAAAACCGTGCCATAATGCCACCGTAGTGACGGGCCATAAGTGGAATTGAGAGGCAGCAGTGTAAAACCCGCAGTATAGTTGCTGCCTCCTGCGGCTGAGGCTCATTCTTCCACTCGGCGCACCCACCTGCATGTCGGTGCGGTTCTCGAGGGCGACGAGCGGCGCGAGGGAGGCGGCGCCGCGCAGGGGCTCCCACGCGCCCAGTCGCACGGCCACCAGCGACGAGTTGTCGCTCATGCGCACCTGCGCACGCGCACCGCGTCAGCCCGCCACTTCCAACCGCGATGGAAAGCCTCTCTGCAGTGGCACCTCGGTGCTTGCAATAAAATTATGTTGGTAGCAGCGTGGAACAAAGGAAAACGTTAATACCGCACTCACCACAATCATAACAGATGCTGAAGTGTTGTCCTCTTCACTTGTTTCCCAGCAATCTGTTTGATACCAACGTCAATGCAATATTTAATAGGAAGCACTGTTCGGCCCAGTGCGGGGAGACTTTCGTGGCGCACTATACATGAGTGAGCGAGTTCGGCGCACCGAATTTTGCTTGTTCGCACCAGTTTACGTCACGTACCACGTGACCACAACACGGTTGAAAAGGTTGACGCACGTGACGCACTTCGGTTGAAAAGCGAGACCAAACGTTGGCTGCAATGTTACATGGCCAGTTGTGTGTTGAGAAACATTTTGAAAGTGGCGTAAAGTGAAAATTTTCAACGAAAAAATCATGATGAAAGTGTAATTGAAATAAAAGAGGCAATATTTAAAAAAATGCTAATATGTGTTCCAAAGACTTGTAATAATATTTTGGTACCTGGCTGCATTTAAAATTCCTGCTATTATTGTGACGCAAACTGGTGGTTAAAATCATTGACTGAAGGACATACGTTGCGAAGGGCTCACCTATGTCTTTCCATCAGGGTTCCAAAAATATATAACGGTTTTTCTTACCTCCCCTTCCTTTCTGCCCAATCACAAAATGCAATACTTCAATCGAAGCTGACTTGTAAGTGAGCACTTGGAGGGCGAAAAAAGTATAATTAATATTTTCCGGATTCTGAAACATTTTGGGGGTCATTTCGTTTGTGGAATATTAAATACAACTCGGGCATTGGCATTTTCCACATAAATTCTCTCATCAAAACGCGGCTGTGGAATTTATCGGAAATTTCCAATGCACACATAATACGACCTATGAGAGCTACTAAATGACTCGTCATTTATATTTATTATTCGCCATTCAAGCTTATTTTAATACAGCAGTCACCAACGTGACTTCTCTTCCAACAACCTCCACTCACCTACACACCATCACCTCACAACGCAGCCGGCCAATGGTTTCGAAAAAATGCGTTGAACTCCCATATTAGTATTATTTGCCAACATTTTTGTTGAGCTGTCATTTAGGGTGATGCAAGGAAATGGCAGTTTTCGGTACAGGGTTAGTTTTTAAATAAGATCCATTTGTTAATAAACTTAACAATGCTGTATATACCAATAAAATATATTTTTTGCATAGTCTACTTACTTTCATCTACGTTTCGACATAACTTCCATTTTTGTTCAAACATTTTTCAAATCATTCAAAAAGGTTTGAGCAATACCGCCTGTAATAAAAAATACCGCCAGCAAAGAAACCCAGTCTATGACAGCAATTTCAATTTTTCAACGTTGAATCGTTGACCACCAAGAAAAGTCTTTAAGTACCAAAACATGATAATCGCAATGTGCCAGCTTTGGGCTGTAAGGTGGGTGATCCAGTTGTCGGCACTCGGTTCACCTGATTAGACCTTGTGTTTGTGCAGAAACAAGTAACCTTGCATTGTCATACTGCAACGTTGCACCGCAAGACAATAGGCCACACCGATTGTTTTTTATGACACGTCGCAGTTTTTATCAAGGTAACCCAGTACACATTTTAATGTTGTGCTTGTCAACGTAAAATCCTCTAACAACATCCCTTTCTTGACCCAAAAGATAGCTGCCATGATCCTTGTTGATGAAGTTGTTTGGCTTTCACTTTGATTGGCGATGACGTTTGCCGCCATTCCATTGACTGTTGCTTCGACTCGGGAGTCACGTGAGGCACCCAATTCTCGCATCCTGTAGCAATGCATTCCAAAAATGCATTTCCTTCCTTCTCTTATCGAGTCAAAGAATATAAATCACAGCCCAATCTCTATGTTTTGTGTTACTAAGAAAGCAGTTTTGATATCTACCGACATGATAATTTCCGATCATTCAGTTTCTCAGCAACAACGCTGTACAAAACTTGACTTCAAAATCCGTGGAAAGTAAATTACTAACTTTGAAATTGTGCATCGTCAGTCCTCTCGAATTTTGTTGTCCACATCACGAACCAAAGCAGAAATCAAAGAATGTTGTCCAAGGCGAGGTTCATCATTCGCCCCTCATTGGAAATTATCACCCACTAGAATTTAATTTTACTCACAGCATTATCACTATAAACTTTACAATTATCATTATCATAGCATTATATTTACTTAACGTAGCATTATCATAGGTAATACCACGAGTGCTTTGGAAATGGTCGATAAATTCCCGAAACGAGGAGGGGATTTATCTAAGAATTTCCAAAGCACGAGAAGTATTTAATAGGACTTATTCCGCGAATGAAAGTATGTCCAACAGTTCTAAAATGCGCCAAATACTGAAAATAACTGAAATATATGTTAAAATGAAAGAGTTTATGTTATAGTACATACGCCGTTTAATGGACATCGACATAGCGATCGATGTACGAGGGCAAGTAAAAAATAAGGTTCCCAACGCTGTACACTCGCCACGCGAGAAACTAGAAGAAATCCGGCAACACCGCCTTCATTGTTGATCCCCCCCACTCCATTCCAACTACCTGGAAGATCACTGCGAAGCTTAGTGCCAGTCTAACAGCCATCCGCGATGGAGCCCGCAATCGCCGTCACCGCCAGGTGTGAAATCCGTTCAGTGATTCGATTTTTAAACGCGAAGAATTTTACACCTATTGAAATTCATAGACAGTTGGAAGAAGTTTATGGCAAAGCTTGCATCAGCGTCCAGCACGTCCGAAAATGGTGCAGGGAGTTCTCCGAAGGACGCACAGACGTTCACGACGAGCAAAGGAGCGGGAGGCCATCGGTGTCCGACGAAGTCGTGGCGAAGATTGAGCGCATTCTCCTCGAGGATCGAAGAGTAACGCTTCGGGAGCTGGCTGATCAGGTTCCTGAGGTTTGTGAAAAAACCATCGACAACATTTTGACCGAAAAACTTGGTTATCACGAGGTGTGTGCGCGGTGGGTCCCGCATATGCTTTCAGAAACCCACAAAGACAATCGCGTCAAGTGTGCCGAGGGGTTTCTTCGAGAATGCGCCGAGAATACTGAAGAATTCTTGGACTCCATTATTACGGGAGATGAAACGTGGTGTCACTATGTCACTCCGAAAACAAAAGAAGACTCGAAACAATGGCTCCATCCCGGGTCGCCGAAGACGAAGAAGTTTAAGCAGACGCTGTCCGCAGGAAAAGTGATGACTACGGTGTTTTGGGACCGAAAAGGCGTCTTGGTTACCGAGTTTATGCCTAAAGGGACCACAATAAATTCGGACAGGTACTGCGAGACGCTAACGAAACTCAAAAGAGCCATCCAAAATCGCCGGAGAGGAAGACTGAGCAAGGGCGTTAGGTTGCACCACGACAACGCGCGACCGCATGTCTCTCAACAGACCACCGCCCTACTGGACAAATTCGGCTGGAAATTGATTGATCATGCCCCCTACAGCCCTGATCTTGCTCCCAGCGACTTCCACTTGTTCCCGAAATTGAAGCAACACTTGGGTGGACAACGCTTCATTACAAATGAAGAGGTGAAGGAAGCGGTCAACAAGTACATTGGCGGCCTAGCGGCGGAGTTCTTCGAAGCGGGTTTTCAGAAGTGGATAACTCGTCAGAAAAAATGCGTTGAAAGATTTGGCGACTATGTAGAAAAATAGTTTGAAATACAAGCTTTCAGATGGTATACATATTTATTGCAATAAAAATGTCTTAACCCTGAAAAAATGTGGGAACCTTATTTTTTACTTGCCCTTCGTATACCACCTACGATAGATTAGTCACAATTTATGATTGGCCAGTAGGGAGAAGCGCCAAGAAAAAATCGGGTAGAAAAGCAGCTAAAATTTTTGAGATACAGCGTCCTGTTTGAGGCATTTTGTATGTATAGTTAAACACTATTGGGTTTAATTTCAAGAATCGACGGATCATAATTTTTGGGTAACAGGAAGTTTTTTGTAAAATGTAAAACAGGAATAAATAAAATATCAGACATGAGAAATATCTTGAAATATGTAAAATTAAATTTGGTATTCTTCGCGTCGCAGGGGTTTTAATTTTTCTATAGTAACGCTTTCTATAGTAACCTTCCTCACTACAAGTCTCGAGGCACGCTTTGCAGCCTTCCCAATTCTGAGGGAGTGGAGGGACATGAAGTGGAGGGAGTCAGTGAGTGGAGGGAATCTTCTCCATAGGAGGGGAGAGGCACGGAGAGGAGGGGGAACAAATGTAAGTTCATGAGCCCCCACGCTCTCGGAACAGCCCGAGTGTAAAGGAGATCCATTAACGATTTCATTCTCGAGTACTAGAATTAGGAAGTGATTTACGCTATCCCGTCCTACTTGCCTTCACAGTTATTTTAGGTGGCTTCGGGGTCGCACAAGTTTTGTGCAATTTTTGCACAATTTTTGTACAATTGTGCAAACTTTCGCGTTTCTACAACTGTGATGATAGTAATAGACAGTACTTGCTGTAACGCCACCAGCTAGAGAGAACGAGCTGAAGATTGTATCAGTGTCTGAAATTATGTCTATTTATTTGTTAAAAAATGTTTGTTGAAATTTTTGATATAAGTTTTTATTACGTTTACAGAGTACTTTCCGTTTTAACAATAAGATGATGTTTTTTCTTTTTTTTAATTTATTTCTTCCCGTTCGACTTTCGTTTTTCGGGGATTTTGACGGGAACAATGTTACCTACAATGAATTTACTTGGCCATAAGATAATGTTAGACCTCACAGGAAGGTTTTTTTAAGTTAAAATGTTTTTCTGATTAACTAGATTCCGCTAATCAGAAAGTAAAGAACGCTTAAAAATTTCCTGATTATAATACACCCTTTAAAACACGATTCAAACGTTATGTTAAACAGACTGAAAAACCTAGAGATATATAAAGATCGTCAAACAACTACAAACATTGATGATTTGAAACGGAGTTAAATAAGTATTTTGTAGGTACAGAACTATCAATGCACACCAGTCAGAATTTAGATAGGAAACAACCAAAGAAAGTTGCTAAGAGTTACTGAAGTTTTGAGAAGCACTTTAGACAGCACTTTTATGTTATTACCGTTATTTGACTTTGGAGAAGACTTGGACAGTGTCGAGCATGATCTGTTAGATCTAAATGCAGAAATATTAATGTTTCAAGATCTTCAATACTATGGATAAAAAGTTGAATGGAAAAAAGTTGCAACTTTTGTCTGTTAAAGAAAGATATTCACTAGTAAAAACATAGTGAAAGGAGAACCTTAGGGCTCAATACTAGGCGCATTTCTCTAATATACTTCAATAATTTACCATACTTCAATTCTGTAAATTCCATAAATATAGGATGTCCGGATCCCGGAAAATATCGGCTCCTGTTTTTCCAAAAAAAGAATGTTGTTTTCGAGGAAATTGAGTTTAAATGTTATTCCCGGGCGCGTAATACAAAATGCCTATTCGGCCACCGCGGACACTGGGCGTCAACAAGGGCGCTACGCGTTGCCTCTGTGTTTTCGTCGTAACTGTCAGGTAATTGTGAGGAAACCATTGCGTGCCGCACACTAGAGTTCTTTAATCGTATTAATTTTTCATGGATAGTATTTATTCAGTCTATTAAATCTTCTTAAAATGAAACTTGGTTCGCAAAGATAAATATGGCACGAAGCGGCAAATATCCTGAAATGCACGAAATATAATTTTTGCGTACATTCAGTGAGAACTAGTGCCTTATACTTTTCATAGCCACATAAACGATAGTTGATAAATGATAGAATATGAAGGTATTTTTAATTTTAAAGTATTGATTTACTATATATATGCAAAATATTTGCACGGTTCCAACTAGGCGCTTTAAAGACCAGAACAGAGATGGAGTACTTCTATCTCTGTCACTATCACAGCAAGTTTGCAGTAATGCGAAAACACTCATCAAGTAATCTCTGCCTGTGTGGAGATGAAGAACGATATAGTCTTTTAAGAAGACTTGCCAAGATTAAGAGGAGACACTCACACCATTAACTTTATTGGCACAGAGCCCTTTCAGCTGAATTACTACTATCTTCACTGCCTCATGAGGCTGGTGACACTTACAGCAGAACACTTCATTTAATCAGTGCAACACCCTAATTAACGTTCATATTACGTATTTCTTGTTTTCTGTGTCTCAAGATGACTATTATCGTACCTTCCAATATTAGGGTGTTTTCACTATTTTTATCTTTAGGTTCTGATGTATTCAATAAGTAGTTTCTGATTCGGTGGTATAACGGTCATCGTACCGGACTGTTATACCCGAGTTGGCGGGTTCAAACCCGATCGAAGCCGTGGATTTTTAAGGGCGAAAAAATCCTTCGTACGCCTTCCTTCGGAGGGGAAGTAAAGCCGGCTGTCCCAAGTAGTAGATTTAGTGCATGTAAAATATCAAGCCTAAAAGAAGTCTCTGAGCAAAATTGAGATCCGCCAGTTTCGTCGCCCAAGATAATACCTCCTTTCTCCGCTAGGTGGTGAAAGGAGCGTAGCGAAATTTGCGTGGTTTGATGGAAGAGCGGGTCTGGTGCCCCGAGTCTCGCCACGTAAAATAAGGCATTAACTAAACTAAACTAGTTTCCATGAATATTGTTTGGGCCGTGCGTCTGACTGGAGAACAGCACGCGTGCGTGGCGTCGTACCTTGTAGAGCTGCGAGAGGGCGAAGGAGAGGCCGACGTCCTGGCGGTGCCAGCGGCGTTTGAGCGAGCGCGTGTGGTTGCGGGCGGCGGTGCGGTTGGGCGCCAACCCACGCACATCCCACCGCCCGCCACCCACGGCCCCGCCCCCGTCACCGCTCGCACCGCCTGCCGGCCGCCGGGCACGCGTGCGGTTGCTGGAGGCGGAGGAGTTCCATCTGCCCCTCCCGCCCTCGGACGGCTGGCGGTGTTTGGGAATGTCCGGTCTAGAGTCACGAAACGTGACCCAATACATGAAAATAGTGTCAATAATAATAATAATACTATAATACAAAGATTAGTAAATATAAGGATTTGATAGATGCGTTAAAGCAACTCTGGGAGGTAAAAAGGTCACCATTCAACCTCTAGTAATTTCAAATACTGGAGTAATGTTAAAAATCAACAAAGCGTCAACTCGAGGCATTAGGAGCTGGAAAACTGCTCATGACAATGCAAACATCGGTAATTCTGGATACATGTCATTTAGTAAGAAAATTCCTGGGAGAAGACCTTGATTAAAACAACAGAGTTCATCATCAGTGCCTGTACTTGCTCGCCGAATCGGGTGTGAAAAGCATAGAAAACGAAGAAACAATAGAAAAAAACACTAGTATTTTAAGTACGGTTTATAACTTCCCATAAAATCACGCATTATCGCTCAAAGATGCCAAAGGCAAAGATGCTGATGTCACGGATGATGTCCAAAATAATAATAATAATAATAATAATAATAATTATTATTATTATTATTATTATTATTGAAAATGTCCAAAAAAATATTGATAATGCAATTCCAATAAATCACCCAAACCTAATCTATGAGAAAGTAAAGCATTCATCAAGAGCATTACATTTTCTGTTCGATTCAATACCAATACATTTACACACTTGATAATATTTGTCATAAACATAGACTATTCTTATGAACTATGAAAGTCCTGCCTGGTACACAGATACGTGACAAACAGCTATATGACAAACTAACAAAACTGTTCCTAAGCTCAGAACACTGACGTAGTATTATGAACGCGCTGCGCTGTCCGAAACTGCGAAGGAGGAGCGCGTGAAGCCGTGCGACAAAAGCCCCGGAAGCACGTCAAGTGAGAATGCGACTGACCTGTCGGTGCGGCGGCCGGCGGCGGCGGCGGCGGGGGCAGGCGTGGGGGCGGCGCGCTTGGGGCGCGGGCGGGCGGTCGCGCCGGGCACCGGGGCCGAGGCGTTGGGCGCGCCGCCCGGGAACAGCTTGCCCAGCGCCGCGGGCGGGCGGCAGGGGTCGTGCTCGCGGCGGGAGAGCGGCCCCTGGACCGCCGCCAGCACCTGCACAGCGCGAGGAGTCCCAACAGGATCTCGGGCGATGCGTTTGAAATGGAGAAGATTTTAATGGAAGAATTCATTATTTCGCGTTTATATTTATTTTATAATTTAATAATTAGACATAAACATATAATATCTTAGATATAGACTAGCATAGAAAAACACGTAGAACCCATGTTAACTAGCAAGTAAGACTAGAATAGGAAATAAATTAGAATGTACAAATATTGAAAATAAATAAATAAATGTATAAATAAATTAAACAAAAAAAGTGAAACCGGGGACCGTCCGTGAACCGGAAATGACAACTGTTTGGGAGCAGCTACATCAAAACAAAATGAAGCGACAAAGCGCACAAAAAGTGCACGAGAAATGAACTCATTGAACTACGGAACTCCAAATCGGCAAAACCGGTAGCGAGTAAAAAAGTGAAACGCTAAAATAATTTAATAAGTGTGTGGATGAGCTCCCGAAAGGGAGTATACCGCAAGTATCTGAACAATACGCTCTCGTGTGTGTGTGTGTGTGTGTTTCACGTTTCCGGGCGGGTAAATTGCTATGGTCATCAACCTCGAAAGTATAATGCAAACTATTTCTAAGAAAATGGCCGTGTTCCTACGTCCTTAGAACGCGAGATCTGGAGCCGATCTACACATACACTGGCAGGGTTTCCCTCCTCCAGGCGGTGAAGGAAAGTTCGCGCCCGGTCCGCGGCCCATTTGGAAAGGTTCCGCTCCCACATTCGCCTTCGGAGAAACCACTTTAATCATTCCCAGGCGAAGTACGTAGTAGCAGCTTACATAATGGGCCAGCCAAACCGTTCAGAGCCGCTGGTCTTTAGAATTCTCCTTTTGGCAGCGGTTGAATTCGATGTAGCTCTCTAGTTAGTGTCAAAACTCTGCCTCCATTGGGACTCGAACCCTAGGACCATCCGGTTGGTAACTCTGAAGTTGCCCGAGTTGCTGCCCAGAGTGATCTTAGCTGGTATACAATTTCAACGTATCTACAAGATGCGTGTCAGCTTTGCAAGGTCTACCAACAGTCTCACAAAAACTCATTTTAGAGGATGTTAAAAAATAGTTACACTCGGAAACAAGTTCTATCTCCATTTACATTTTGCTGCGTACGCACCCGACGTTTAAATCGTGCGCGATAGCAATTAGGGAAGCAGTCGATAGTAGGCAACTCGCTGCTATGTCGAGCTATGTCGCTGTTCCGGCCCTCTCATTGGCTGGCGGCTCCGTTATATACGACAGCTGAGCCTAGCAAAGCAGTCGTAACCCAGTGGCAACGCAATTGCTGCGAGTCACAACTACATCACAGCCGAGAGTCACAGCGCGTCACAGACTGTGGCCGCGCCAACCGTCGAGGATCCCTCGCCCCGCCGGAAGTCAACATCGTGCTCAACCTCGCGGCACCAGGAAGTGGATTCTGGACTAGATCGCACCCCAATTCCAGGACACGACTTCACGGCAAGAAGAAGTTCCATTTATGTCTTCTTCGCCTTCTGTGTCTGCCTACGGCGGTCTCATGTATTTCATTTGTGGAAAATAAACCAGTCTTCCTTTAAGGACTTCTTTTCATTCCGTAAGGACACAACACATATAATCAAGTTTGCGTTTGTGTTTGTTATAAAATGTCCTTAAACCCTCATTGCCGTCACCAGCACATTCCTTACTTCTACTAATACTACTCAAATGTATTACTACAAGCCTGACTACTGGACATCAGTGAAACGGAAGTGCTGTAACGAAGGGTTGAGCGTAGGTAACTTCTCGGCTACATAAACATCCCTTCATGGATCTACTCATTCCTCTCAGAAGGGTGTTTCTTATCCTCACAAGGGTGCTTTCCCTGTAACGTCCCTAAGACATTCCCGTATGCACAGATGCAGGTACATGAAATCTCCTTGACCACGTCGGAACGTGACCTACCGAAAATCTGCCCATAACGAATTGCCTAATTTCAGCGGGAAAGGTCATTTGTTTAACTCTGTTATATGAAATTTTCCGATACCTGTTCATAGACAAAAACTGATCATTTTCAATCCCCTACACGCCATAGGGGACATTTGAAACATTTGTTTTGAGACGCTCTGTAGATATTAGAACCGTTTTAATTAAAACATTGTCCTAAATTATTCGACGAATTCTATACACCAGACCATTCTCAGTTTTGGCGAGGCATTTCCGAAGACAAAATTAGAAGTTCTGATTTAGTCTTTGAAACTTCTAAATCAGAACCAAGATGATTCAGATCACTTTGAGGTATCTTGTACGAATGATGAGGTTTGAATGGTGAAAGGAAAATTTTCTTCTGAAAAATCTAAAAGATTACTCGCCTATATTTTAAAAATTAGAACAATGAATCACGTCTGAATATTCAAAACCAGGAACACAAAATTAGTCGGAAAACATACTTTTCGGGCTACAGAAAATACGGCTGTCGGACAGTGCAAATAACGAGGCGGAGTGCTGCCCACCAAGTCGCTGTCGAGGCCCACGTTGAGGAAGCGGAAGCGGCCTTCGAAGTCCACCTCCGGCGGGCAGCCGGCGGGTGGGGGCGTGGGCCGCGCCGCGTCGCCCCCTCGTGCCCCAGGGCTGCGGTGCCCCGCCGGCGGCGCAGCGGGCGGGTCCTCCACTACCAGCCACGACAGGTACGTGTTGAACAACAGCTTCTCCGACACCTACGCACGCAAACACGCCGCTTTGGCAATTCTGCGTTATCGAATGGTCCGTGCGAGGTTTATTGATTGATTGATTTTTTCGTGTTTCTGGGCGCGTCAACTGCTTTGGTCATTACTCCCGTTTGTGTAGTACATGTTTTTTCTCGGGAGATGGTGGTGATCTTCTCCCGTTGGATGGCGAGATCCGGAGCCGACCTACCGCCCGCTAGTGGGGCTTCCCCCTAACCAGGACTCTCCCACCAGCGGGGCACCGCCCAAGCTCTAAGCTCTCGACCGGTCTCCCGGAATATGTGTTAGTGTAGTGCATGTTAGTGTAAGTGCGTGTGTGAGGGGAGAGGATAGGACAAAGAAGAGGAAGGAAAGATCGCGCGCTGTCCGTGGTCCGTTTGTTAGGGTACTGCTCCGACATTCATGGTGTTGATCGGGAAAACCACGGAAAACTACCGATTAGAGCAGCCAGCTGCTGGAATTCTCCTCCAGACAGCGACTGAATTCGACCTAGCTGAAAAGCTAGTGTCGAAAATCCTTCCGCCGTCACGAATCGAACCTAAAACCTCCCGGTCAGAGGCGCTGCAGTGGCATCAGTTGATGCACTGAGCTACCACTCCCGGTGGAGGTTTATTCTTTCTTCTTCCTTTTTTTATGGCCCAAATGCATTTGCAATTTTATTAGCCTAGGAACTTATTTTGCCTATTGTATTATCCTATTCTCCCTCGCTCTGGTACCACGACGCCTCACGTCGCGGCGCCAATGTAATATACTCTGTTTTACAATCCACCTCTCTGGTACCACGACGCCTCACGTCGCTGGTGCCAATGTAATATTATATATAATCCCGCTTTTAATTACTCTCTTATAAAATCTCACGCCCACTATCTTGCCCTGCCCTAGCCCTAAATTATAATTGGGTGCCACATTATCAATTGCACGTACCTCTGCTAGCTCGTACTATTATCTGTTCCTTACCGTGTCGTAGTTCGCGCGCTCAATCCATACGGAGTTGAAGTAAGGGTCCGCTTTGTTCGTGCCTGGGTCAACATTCATACCATTACAGAATAAAAGACATGGAATCACGGCAATTATGAGCCATTGGGATGCTCATGCATTTAATTTTGGACTTTTCTTAGCTGATATCCCTTTCGTGAACACCATCTGCCCCTCCAACTTACAAAACATAACAACACAAATATATATAAACACCCAGGAAGAAAGACATATAAACATACACACTGAAAATACAATACAAAGAAAACAAATCTCATCCATCCATCAGAATGCGCATTCTGCCGTGACCTTATTTATTATCCTTAGCCTAATAGCATAACTTGGTCTTCGACAGAACTTCTTTTGAATGGAGCGTAAACAAACCAAAAAAAAATACAGTTTTTGCACAGTTCGTGCCACTTCCCTTTTCTGCAGCGATGTCACCTTCCATCAGCGCCCGTCGCTGGTAGTTGTCACGTGCATTATTCACGCACGCAGTTCCCCGTTCAGCTGCCACCAGATCCTCTATGGTTCACTCCTCCGTTTAAGACATGCCAATGCATCCACGACTATTGTTTTTCTTTTTCTTATTTTTTTTAATCGCGTCTTCCCTGAACGTTATTTCTATATCTCGCGATATATGTATATATCTTTCGCGACGCTTCTATTTCCTGACACCTAATTTGCGTAAATATTTCCTATGCAGACTTTTTTTTCGTGAATTTCTCAATGAATTTAACAAAATTTTCGATGCACTCGGTTTAAACAATTGTTCCTATGTAACCAAAATAGCTTAACAACGTTTTACACGACACTTCCGCGAAATTTCTCAAAAATTCAACACAACATAAAAAACGTGTGTGATCATCCTCAGATCCGAACTCATTCTGTGTCTGTAACCCAGTTCACATTGTTTGTCCCTACAATCCAAGTGACTGTCTTTTCTCCAAACATATGCCCATCACCATAATAAATGTTCAAAAACTCTTACATTTTTGATGTTTTCGGGCATTTTGCGTCTTACATAAATTCCCCCCGCACCGTAACTAATTTTGCCCTGCTCTAAATATTTTTCCTTATAATTCCCGTAAGTTTGGCCAAAATCCACCCAGGCATTCACTGGATATTCAACAAAATTCTTCTTGTTATATATTTCCAGGAGTACAACAATGAGTTCCGTCTTCCATCTTCGTCATGTTATGCATGCAATTCATACCATTTATAATATTTACGGAACCCGTGGCTCGAATAACGTGGTTTTTGCTTTAAAATGTTTCTAAATTTAAGTTCTGTTCATCGTTCATCACACCTATTTCCGCCCCTTATGCTTTCTTGTATCACGCTTTTAATTATGGTTACGCGGCGCTGTTGTCTATTGTTTCTTTCATTTCTTTTAATTCCTCCTTGCTCACATAAAAGTTCCCTGCCTTCTTGCGGGCTCGTCCCCACAGATCATTACACTATATCCGATAATAGCCAGATTTTCTGTAAATCATTGAGGGTAGGCCATTCGAGGTCGGGTGATCAACTGATCGTTAAGGCGATTCCACACATTTCCGAGCGGCGAGCTACCGCTCTCCCAATACCGAACAGCTGATGCGTTCGGCGAATGTTCGCTTCCTTTGATGTGTCCAAAAGACCGACATGCGGTGGGTAGGGTGAGCACCGAACGTTCGTTACTCGGCAACTTACCCACACTACTCGGGATTTAGCGAGTGGTTGCTCGCTGTTCGCCGAATAACGAATGTGTGGAGCCGCCTTTAGACTCTGAGGATGGGGAAAGGGAAGAGGGTAGGGAAGGAAGGGTCGCGCGTATTCCAGGTTGAGGGAAGTATCCGACACATCCCGGGAATGCAACCCGCGACCTCTCAATCACCAGTTCGCTCTAGCCATAACACGTCCAAGGTTTATATTCCGATTAAAATTCATAAGGAATGGAGAGCTAAGGGAGAGCGAATGCGATGATGCCACACATTCGCTCGACAAGATTGATTGATTGAATTGATTTTTTTCGTGTTTCCGGGCACGTCAACAGCTTTGTTCATTAGTCTCGTTAGTGTAGTGCATGTTTCCTCTCGGGAGATGGCGGTGATCTTCCCCCGCTGGATGGCGAGATCCGGCGCCGACCTACCGTCGGCTAGTGGGGTTTCCCCCTAACCAGAACTCTCCCACCAACGGGGCACCGCCCCAGCCGCGACAAGCTTTAAGCTCCCGATCGGTCTCCCGGAATATGTGGTAGTGTAGTGCATGTTAGTGTAAGTGTGTGTGTAAAGGGGGAGAATAGGACAAGGAAGAGGAAGGAAAGATCGCGTGCGGTCCGTGGCTCATGCGGTAGGGTACAGCTCCGGCATTCGCCTGGTGTTGATAGGAGAAAGCACGGAAAACTACCGATCAGAGCAGCCGGCCGCTAGAATTCTCCTCCAGACAGCGACGGAACTCGACCTAGCTGAAAAGCTAGTGTCGAAAATTCTGCCACTGTCAGGACACGAACCTAGAACCTCCTGGTCAGAGGCGGTGCAGTGGCATCAGTTGCACTGAGCTACCGCTCCCGGTTCCGCTTGACAAGCAAGTGGTTGCGACGCTAAAGTAGATCCCAGAAACGATACGACACGCTCGTGTTCGCTGAGGTTTGACATACAAGTTAAAGAGTTAACTTCATTAAAACGTTTAGTATCCATCCAGTTTAAATCCACGGAACACAATTTTAAAGAATTGTAGATCTTACACATTAAATACTGGATTTAGTTCAAGGCTACTTTATAAATTGAGTAAAATCTACGAAAACAGCCACCTATATTGCGGGTACTTTCAATAACGATCACTTTTAGTGGAACCGTTTGATTTTCCAAAATGGGGCGTGTAAGTATTCCCTCTTTTAAGCGATCACCTGTCTTTGCGGCTAGCGGCTATGCCCATTCCCTAGATTAACATATATCAAGCGATTTCCCCTCGACCGATTTTCATAGGTAATGAAATAAGACGCGGAAAAGTGAAAATTGCTATTCACTCAGTACGCCACTGCGACGAGATGCATCGTCAAATTTACATCGAACAGCAACATAAATGATATTTGGCTCTCAGGGAAATTGATTTGATTTAATTGATTTTTAATTATTTAATTAATTGGGTAGTTTGTAAACCACTGTCTTAGGACCATTTCCGTTAGCCCCAGTTTTAGATATCAAACTCTGTTTAAATTAATAACATCATTTTTCATAATGAATTAATGCATTATTTTTGTACAATTACGAAACATACCCACATATTTGAAACAAATAATTGATTACTTTCAAAGAATCAATTTATTTTTCTAGAATGGGGCACTATCGATTGTTGAAGGAGTTACAACTTCCAACTTACACATGGTACTATGTATGGAGACATTTGTGTACATGTTTTGAGTGTTTTCCCACTGGTCGTCTACCCGAGTTTTGACACACTCAAAGATATTTCGTACAGCAACCAAACTCCAGTTGAGTTGCCTACTAATTAGGGGCCACATGAGTAACTTCAAAATATAAAATATCACCCACATGTTCATTGGCAAAAAGGAATCATCTTCGACCCACTACACCACCTAGAAGTTTGTATAATGTATTATGAAAGACACAGTACAACAAATAATAGTGTTAATTAAGACGGGCTCCTTGTCAAACTTAAACGGCCATTCATAACTTGTATTTGGATTTAGAAGTTAGGAAAAAATCCAGGAAATTCGCTATTGGCAGGATTTGTATATGTTCAATTTTCCCAATAGTAAAATTGCTTATTATAAACTCCGTCCGAATGCCACAATTGTGAGCGACTGATACGACGCAGCTAGCATATTTGATTGATTAATTTTTCGTGTTTCCGGGCGCGTCAACTCCTTTGGTCATTAGTCCCGTTAGTGTGGTGCATGTTTTCTTCTCGGGAGATGGCGGTGATCTTCCCCCGCTGGATGGCGAGATCCGGCGCCGACCTACCGTCGGCTAGTGGGGTTTCCCCCTAACCAGGACTCTCCCACCAGCGGGGCACCGCCCCAGACGGGACAAGCTCTAAGCTCCCGACCAGTCTCCCGGAATATGTGGTAGTGTAGTGAATGTTAGTGTAAGTGTGTGTGTGTAAGGGGAGAGGATAGGACAAGGAAGAGGAAGGACAGATCGCGCGCGGTCCGGAGCCCATTTGTTAGGGTACTGCTCCGGCATTCGCCCGGTGTTGATCGGAGAAACCACGGAAAACTACAGATCAGAGCAGCCGGCCGCTAGAATTCTCCTCCAGACAGTGACTGAATTCGACGTAGCTGAAAAGCTAGTGTCGAAAACCCTGCCGCCGTGGGGAGTGGGAACCTAGGACCTCCCCGGCCAGAGGCGCTGCAGTGACATCAGTTGATGCACTGAGCTCCCGGTAGCTAGCATGTTGAACCTAATATCGAACCATATGAATATTAACATATGAATACATATTTTCTACAGAACTATATTTCGATTGTCGTAAATTCAAGTATTCAGCTCGTAATCGCAATTTAACATGCACAAAAATCTTTATCATGCTTTCAGTTCTCATTCATCCCCACTCCGGTTGGCTGCCTGGCGAGGCTATCGGGCGGCGGCCGTTTAGATTGCGCCGCTGTGGGCGCGCAGGGCGTGCGGCGGCTGACCTCCGCGAGCAGCGCGGCCACGTCGTCGTCGCGGGCGCCCCCCCACCGCCACGCCCTCCGCCGCCAGCGCCAGCGCCGCCGCGCGCGCCTCGCACCCTGCGCTCCCCCGCAAGCGCCCTTAGAGGCCATTCAAATGGCCGGTCTCCCCAAGGTCACGAGCTGGAAGGACACGGGGACACTGTCTGGCATGCATTCATCCATCCAATCCAATCCAATCCAATCCAATCCTATCCTATCCTATCCAATCCAATCCAATCCAATCCAATCCTATCCAATCCAATCCTATCCAATCCATAGTGGTTAGGCGAAAGAGCTGACCTAATGGCCTGAGTTTCGTCATTAATAAAAGACAAGTTTATTTTTATATTTATTACTCCGTGGAGGCGTCGTTAGCCGAATTGCGTAACTACACTCCGTGGAGTCACAGGAGAGAAGAAACTCGAGACACCACGGATTCCTAGATGGGTGACCGTCTGGGCACCGCAGTTACTAAACGGTGCCGAGTCTCTGGCTGACGGGATAAACGGCACTGATGGCCTGCGGGTGACGAGACTGAAAGACAAAAATTTCAAAGAGGGTTACTCCAGGTCTGCTCAATGCCCAAAAAAGGGCAAAATTTTTTTGTGAAGACGCAACAAATTTTTGATAAAATCTGGAGCTTCAATACTAAAAATTTAAGTAGATTGGATGACTGTGCCCCTCACCTTCCAGCTCGTGTCCTTAAGGAAACATTACATTTAAATCCCACAATAGGACTCAGTGACCAAAACAATGAAAATTAAACAAATTGATTACGAAATAGGAAATAGAGAGTTCTTGCAAGGTGTAAAATCCAAAGTCGTAGAATTAATCATAGTCAATAGGACAAAAAAGCATTAAAAATAAGTTTTTGCGCTTTTTACAATCGAAAACATACATTAAAATACACGAAACTAGTGGGATCAGGAAACCACTATCAATACCTAAATGTTTGTATCGAACAACCGTGTATTTTCTGTATTACTTATTCGTTTTCACACGGATTGCAAGTTAGTAAGATCTTACAAGAAATCTAATCTGATAATGCTATTGTATATAATATTCATATTTTTATCTTCAAAGCAAAGCAAAGTTACAATGTGTAATATATTACATGTGGATGAAACACGTGTGGACATTTTATGTAAACCCTGTGAACTTAAGTGGAACTATAGGAGGATGTGAAAAATGGAGAGACAAGGGGGCTTTGAAAAAGCTAGGTGACATGAAAACCAAGTGTGAGAGAGGACGGTTTTGGCTGTGTTTTAGACAAATCAATGTTTTAATAGTAAGAGGCGTTTTGTAATAAAATGGTAATCGCTGAAGAAAGCGAGACAAGAACTTAGACAAATTGAACTAGGCGCTTAAGTTATGTGAGGAAGAAGCTTACGTGATATGTAAACAGAGAACAACCGAGAAGAGAGAACGTTAAGTCACTTATGCACTGATGTAATAAAACAGTTTTATTAGTGTAAATATGTCTTCAATTTTACTGTTCATGTAGATAAACAATCAATATAATTTTATTTTTCAACATAGAAACGTCTAATATTTTTTATTATAGTAATTTTAGTTGATTATACGAAATATTCTTATTCAATTCGTCCAATGATTTCCGTATGGAAATATTAGAGAGGCCATGTCCTGAGAATTGGTGTTTTATTGTGCTGAAGTATCGTAAAAATGTCGGGCATATTTACAAATATATTTCGGTACGTCACAATTGATAAACTCAGAATATAACCCCCAGTTTCAATACAAAAACACTTGCTGATATTATAAAAGGGAACCTATGACAATGCAGATAAATCACTTTTTTGAGAGATTCAATGTAGCTGCAAAATACAGGTAAGGGACCGTCTATGAATTATCTGAGGTGATTTTAGCGATTTTTGGACTCCCCTCTTCCCTTGGTGAAATGTAATATATGGGTCGATCCCCTCCCCTCTTCTAATCTCAAGTGAGATTTTTCAAAATGCACATTTTTAATGTAAATACGTTAAATTGTGTTTGCATTGAGATTTATCTAAAAATATAACTTTCTTAATTATATTTATTTAAGACTTGATTTGACTCATATTTAGAAAATACAGTGACTGAATTGCAACGAATATTATTGCACTTCTAAAACCGATCAGAATTTTTTCTTTAAAATTTCTGTAAAAATACAGATAATGAGATTTATCTCATTAATGCTAAAAATTTTTTTTCTATGCTACTTTTTGTAGCATTCACATAACCAAAAATTATTTTAAGATTTAGCTATATTTTAGTATGGGAACGTATTTAACTTAAATCGTCTCAGATTTCTCGCAATTTAGTAGTGTTTTTAGGGAAAAAATTACGTGATATTTGCCGAGACCCCCCCTCTCCCCCAGTAAGATAGGTGAGATTCGATTGACCCCTTCCCCCCTAAAGACCTCACGTAATTTATGGATGGCCCCTAACCTCCAAATCCTCAACAACTACGTTAGTTTAATCCTTACACGTTTCAATTTACTGCCGAATTCTATTGCTAGTGTACATATTCCATTTCCTCTTATTCCATGATTATTGTATATTAGTGTCGGATTCGGATGAAGTGGTTGCGGCGAAAACTATGTTAAGTGTAAGCCATATTTGTCATAAATCACAAAACTGGAAGAATGACGGGACCCGTCAATCGAAATCCTGTTATTGGATGCCGAAGCATGCACAGTATAGTACTACAGTATTGTCATATTACGTCTTTCAAATTTACGACTTGCAAAATCTCCCTGACATTTTGAATATTGAACATACGTATAACAAACAATACATAAAATGACAAACATCGGCTTTTGTTAAGCCTCACGGGTGTAACACAAAGAATGTACGGTTTATGTATCAACCAAATTGAATACCTGACAATATTATAGTAATACACTTTGACTAACCATTTGAATTGCACGCATTTTATGTCTAGCAAATGCGTGCCTCGAGGATGCCCTAAGGAAGGCTTAATAAAATCCGAAACTTTGGCGTTTAAAGAATGATTATTTTATGACCTGATATGATACTCAAGATATCGTATTACGTAACAATAGATGTTAAGAAAGCTTGCAAGTATCAAATTATTTACTTTAAATTATGTGTAAAAAATAATTTAACTTTAAACAAAATGTGCAAAATGAATTAAGGAACTGCTGACCTCGCCCGAACAGAGGAAGTATGGGAAGAAAGAAGGGTAAATGCAAGTAATAGTAAAGCAATCTATGTATTTAAAATTACTCAATGCTTTTCATTTAGAAAGTATTTTGACCTTCCTACTGAACCAAATTTCATGATATTTTTCTTTAAATGAAAGGTAGTGGGGCATAAATATGTGGTTGGTTGCTTTTATTATCAGGTTTCATAGCAAAAACACTATTATTACTATCTTACAATTAATATAAGGAACTTTATTTTTCATTGGTTCATTACTTCGTTTTGTTGTGCGAGTTGAAATCAATCTATCGAAAGCAGTCGTCATATTGTCGTCTGACGTGCGAGTGCAGGTAAGTGTAAGGTTAAAGAGAGCCGGCTTTTTTCAATAGGAAGATCAGTGAGTTTCGTTAGTTGCATCGGGTGGATGAAAAAATATTGCTGAGTTCTTGATTCACCAGGTCATTCTACCCACCTAACGATACATTTATAACGGGATCAATCAACGACCCTCCTCATAATCAGCGAGTGCATAGCATAAACGCGCTAATCAGCAATCGACGGTATCTTCTTTTATACATTAAATGAAGATCTGAAGTCTGGGTAGCCGCGAAATAGATTTATATGATAAAGGTGTCATTTGAAAATGAAAAATTAAATGTTTTCGCTGTTTTAATCAAATTATCATTATACCTCCCTAAAAGTACTTATAAATAAAAAAATGTTGCAAGAACGGAACTTTTAGCGCAAAAATTGAGTTGCCAAACCTGCTAACAACGAATAGCATTTGCGGAGGTAGAGAAATTGCTCCGTGAATTACCATATTGTCATTACATTCTTGAAAGGGAATAAACCATTCATGGAGAGAAAAGTATGATTGCGTCGTGAGATTAGAAAGATACAGAATTACATATGAATAATTCACATGGGAAACTCTTGTGAGATACAACAAGATGTAAAGAGAAAACAACATACAATACAATACAATAATAAATTTTAGATATCAGCAGGTAGCCGCAGTTATGAAGGCAGGGACCGTATATTAATTTCGGGAGGGATGATGGTATTTCGGACTGCCTCAGACGGAATAGACTTTCCGAGACGCCAATGAAAACCACAATCGTAAGTACTGAAACAGAATTGTTGAAGCAGTACGTTTGATTTGTTATTTTACAATTTCGTTGGTTTTTTTAACTGGTTGTCGAAAATATCTTGCGTCTACTGGAAAATGCATTAGCAGCCACTAACTGCAAAGCAAAAAGGCATGACTGAGGACAGGACATTCGTAGAAAAAATATCCTTTAAACTCTTTCATGATGAGGTGCGTTTATGCGCAGGGAAGTCACGTATGTAAGCGGCTGTCGTACCGGAGACATTAAAACACGTATGAAAATGTTATTATACCTTCGGTAGTCTCCTCCGTCTGTTAATCATGATATGGAAAACGTTAAGTATAGGCACATGATTAAGAACACTCTAAGCTCTTTCTTTGTCCAGTAAGCCAGTGACTCGCAGGGAGCCGAGTAGCAGATATCTTTCTCCCAATCACAATTGTCGGTAGTTCACAATATTCGAGAAGAACAAAAGACTTAGAGCAGACATGTGTTGAACCCATTGAACGGATATTTGAGTAGGGTCAGCTTTTAAACGTTTCTTACAGAGTTATCCTGAAATACGCACGTGATACCCCTTACTTGTCATACGGATGAAGTCATAGCGCATTAGAACTTATAGGGTACTCTAAGACATTGAAGTCAATTGTGAGGCCTCTGCAATATTAGGGAATTATCACAAATATATGATTCATGCACAATCTAATTAATGAAAATGAATGCCATGTATGGGTAGTAGTCAAACGCCATACGGACTATTTGTGGAATACTTTGCATACTTTGCACTGATATTATCGGTGACAGACGTTGATGTGTTCTTCAACCTACCATTTTCGCAACATAAATGGCAATGCTAAAGTACCTCAATATGAACCAACCTTTTAGATTGCTTATTTGCCATCACACGAATTTTCAAATCGAGAAGCGAAGGAATTATCAGAGTCGCTTAAGAGTTCACATTATATCCATTCCGATAGTCAATATTTGACGCAACACTTGGAACACTGCATATTGCTTAAGCCTTATGCTCTGGGAAAATAACTATCAGTTCTAGGGGGCCGGCCGGTCTCTACCCTTGACGCCTGAATCAAATTATCCGGAAAAAAAGATAGGAGAAAAAATTTTGCTTGCTTTCAGAATTTTGCTTTGAGGCGACATTTGCACTTGAATTTCTATTAAATTCCACAAATCTGAGACAAATGACTACTTCTCTTCCGGAAGAAAAACAAATAATGTTAGACTTTCAAAAATTCAATGATTTCCGCTCAAAAACAGATATTACTAAAGAATATTTATTTTCGATAAAATTGTTTGATATCTGAATTACTAATTTCCAATGTGCGCAGAAATTACCAGAAAACTACATATGCAGCCGTCGGGCTTGTGCGACGTGTCTATAGTTTCATTAGATATAAGGAACTTGAAAACAAAGATTCGATTTTGACAGAAAACTTCAAATATTAGAGTAGGCCTTGTAGCCTGAGCCTCGCCTCAAATAAAGACATTATTATTATTATTATTATTATTATTATTATTATTATTATTATTATTATTATTATTATTATTATTATTATTATTATTATTATTGTTGTTGTTGTTGACGGAATTCTCATAATCACTGCGTCAACATTACGCCATGCTGACGGCATACGACAGCAAAGCTTCAAGAAAGAGGACACCCAACATTTCATATTTACTACTTGCGTGCTGGGATATGGAGTAGCAATATTTTTTATATTCTTGGGATATAAAAAACTATTGTACTACACACTACACTGCGGTACTACTTTTGTTAAAATATTTAATTTATAGCAGTGTTACACGATAGTATGTTATTTGTTGTTCTTGATTCGTGTGAGTGATACTTTCGGGAAAACTATTGTGCGCTACCATGCCGTTGCAATTGTAGTTGTCGCTGCGGTAGGCCACCAGTTATAGTACTATTTCTGATTTTTGCTAATGCTTCTTCAACGCAATGGGAAAACGCCAAAAATGTATAGGCTCCAAGAAGCGTAAATCCGAGCAAGTCTCCGAATTTTCCGAGAGGGTGAAGTTTGCATTTCTATTTAAGCGATAATCAAGAAGATCTAACTGTAACACTAAAGGACACAATTTCTTGTAAAACTTTTAACACTGGTTCCTCTGGAAAATCAGTTACTTACTGAGCCGAACTTACATCTCGAACAAGTAAAAACCCCACAAATTATTGTGCGTCGAAATTTGTTTTGTTCGCCTCTGTCCGATATTTTTTTAGTAATTTGACTTTTCCTGTGGAGGCGATAGGCAAATTCGCACATCCATCGATGGATCATATGAAAATAGTGTGATGGGAATTCCTTGCGATAGCCAGACATGGCAGTGGGAAGAAGACAATAATTTAATTTAATTTAGAAGATAATAATTTAATTTAATTTAATTTAATTGCTTTGTTTCGAAGCTAAATTTTTTAAAATATTATTATTATTACTATTATTAATACTATTATTATTACTATTATTATTATTATTATTAAAACGATCCCCGTGATTTAAAGACAGTTATTTTTATATTTCATTATATTTTCACTTGCTCAAATTGTATAACGTATCGACGATGATATTTCTCATCTTCTTCAAGTACTGAAAAAATATCATCGTCGAAACGTACGATTGGAGCAAGTGAAAATAAAATGAAATTTTAAAAATAACAGTCTTTAAATCTAATGAAATCATTTTAATGAAAATAACATGAATTCACGCCCTTCATTTCGAAATGTTCCGCCGCTGCAACGCTTCTCAGCATCGCTCACATCTGGCCTTGGTGACGAAGAGCACGGCCTCCTTCCAGGCGCGCCAGCGGGCGTAGTCCACCAGCAGCTGGGTGACGGCGTGGGCGACGGGCGCCGCCGAGGGCGACGGGCACGCGCGCCCGCGCGGCGGCAGCACGTGACCGGGCTCCGCGGGGCCCTTCGACGTGCCCCCCCCGCCCGCGCCCGCCACGGCCTCCGTCGCTGCGCTCGCCCCCGAGCTCCAAGCCAGGCACAGCGCCAGCAAGGCGCCGCTCACCGGAGCCATCACCTGCGGCAGAGGGCGCTGGCTGTAAAGAGGGCACGGTGCACGGCACATTGCTTCTATATCAAGTCCACCGGCAATATTTTATTTAGAGGAAACATTTACAAAATTAGTAGTTTTCCAACAAAAACGTTTTTACTTTAATTTCATCTATAAACATATCTATTAAAGTTGTTATATATGCTGAGGAGTACAATCTCTGTACAGGCAGCACGACTAAACACACACACATACGCAGTTGTTATATTTCCAATAACTGAAAAAATCAAAAGAAATTATTAAATTTTATTGGAATCCAAATGTTGATCCAATAATGTAACATTTATGATTTAGTTCAGAATGATATGACTATATGAATCATAAAACATAATTTACAGTTATGAGAGTCACGTCATTCAAATGTGTCACTATGTTGGGGCCTTAAATGTACATGCAATAACATTAATATTTATGTGAGCATATTACATCATGTATGATTGTGTTAACATGGCAAAAGAGACAAATAAAATTCAATAGAGTCAACAATGGTGTCAATAGACAGAGAATTCTGAGGTATCAGTTAATACTCTTTTAGCTAGAGCAGTACTTGCCAATATTGTACAGTAATTAATAATTATAATTATTATTGCCGAACAAGCTTGAGTTGAATAAGTTGGTTGACTAAGCAGTTCGGACCACTGTTGCTGTATATGAAATTTACTTGAAATATGATACTCGTTGATTGCTGACATACTAGCAGCAGTTGAGCTGCCCGAGTTTTCGACGTGAGGTAGGAATAATCAATAATTCAGAGAGAGCCGACGCATTTATATGACCGTTCCTGAGGGGAATTGCTCTGAAATCACGCACCTTGTGTACTGATTAAATAACAGCAATAGAACGCTGTATATGTCACTAAATAAATAAGAAGTAAATAAATATCGTCCGCACTGCCACATCATGTCTCTGGTCATAAACATCACACTCCGTGATGCTCGTGAGAATGAAGGCGTCACGAACCACGCGGTTGGGAAATCCGAATGCTAATGTTTTCCTGCCATTAGTGTCTTTTAGGCCGTTGCTGAACCATCTTGTGTTTTAAAAATCGCCAAATATTCTTGGTAAGCAAACGATATGGCCACCAGATAATCTGGAACTGGTTTTAAGAAGATTTTCTATTTTAGCCGTGTGGCTTTGTCCTTTTACAGCAAATTAATATGTTCTTGTTTAACAATTTTCGTTGCTGTGAGCGTAGATACTATTCTAGAATGCAAAAGCCATTCTTATCTTTCGTAGTTACTTTATAAAAAGCTGATTATTCAACTCAAATGCCAACATGCGACCACAAACCATTGCAGAAATGGATTTTGATAATGACCGTCTTCAATATCGGTCTGTAGATAAAGAGACGTTGCTTGGTAACTTCTCATATGTAAAGAAAACAACATTATTAGTATGTCGTTTATATCTTTGCAGCCATACTATCTGCTCGCCTTACTTCCGTATCGTTGTGAAGTGAAAAGGATTTTACTCGATCACGCGATCACGTGTGCGTCTTGTGAGCCGATGCCAGCGTCATCGCATCACGCACAACGCAATCTGAGATAAATTTAACGTCATATGTAACGAAATTTGCTGTAGTACTAAAATCGGTCACATCTTTGGAACTAGTTTTACTTTTATACCATTTTCACTTTCCTAGCATTGTGTGGAGGAAAGAAACCGTACATCAATCATGCATGCTCCTTGTGCTGATGGCGCCGTTGTCACGCCACGCATGACGTCATCCGAGATGAATATAACATCAAAAGAAAACATGATACTAACATCGCTAAAATCTTTACAACCGTAATACCATCACGCCGTACTTTGGCATCGTCTACAGTAAATGAGCGGTCAGTCAATCACGCATATGTCACGTGTGCGAGATGACGCTGTGGTCGTGCAACGCATGATGTATCCGGCTTAGGTGGCGCAGGGCATAAATTGACGTCGCTGCATTGCCACTGACCGGGAGGTCTCGAAGATGGTAGGATTTTAGACACTGGCTGCATAGCTAATTCTTCTTCAGCCGCTTCCTGGGGAAGAATTCTAGCGAACGGCTTCTCTGATCGGTAGTTTTTCGTGGTTTCTCCCATCAACATCTGGTGAATGCCGGAGCTGTACCCTAAGTAATGGGTCATGGACCGCGCGCGATCTTTCCTTCCTTTTCATTGTCCTATCCTTCCCTTACTTGCATATATACTCACATGCACTATACTACCACACGTGTGAGACCTATCGGGACCTTCGAGCTTGTCCCGGCTGTGGCAGCGCCCTGCTGGTGGGAGACCCGCAGTTAGGGAAAACCTCACAGGTCGACGTGAACAGGTTGGCGCCGGATTTTGTCAAGTCGTTTCGGGGAAGATCACCGCCACCTCCCACAATAAATCATGCACTAAACTTACGAGACCTAAGCAATTGAGGGGCACGGAAACACTAATAAATAGAGACAGAATTTTCATGCATTATCAAATGCTAAAATAAACATACAAACATGCACTATCAAATAGCCAAATATGCACGATGCAGGGTAAAAATGGACAAAAGTGAACAATTAATAATTTTTCTGAACTGTTCTATGTCCAATTCATCCTTTTGTCAGAAAAAGCAACTGTTCGAGAATGCAGAAAATAACCTTTTTACTTCACAAAACTTAACTGGAGAGTACTTCAAAGACGAAATCTAAGCCATTTTCTGAATTTTCATCACAGGTAATGTTTTTTACATTTTGGAGAAATTTCAATTTACGATTTCAATTTAACGCGTTATGTAATTTTTCCATAGCAGTCTCACCCATATCTCTAAACATTAATTCCAGACACTTTAATGTCTTCAACAATTTTTAATGGCTCCACTAAAGGAAGACCTACTGATTCTAATTTCTGAAGATAAGGACGATATTTTTTTCTTCTTTTGTATGGATTCGGGATGTCCTGTCTTTTATATTTCTCTCGAAATTCTTTAAACGTTCGATTTGCTACTTTTCGAATGATATATTTGCCCCTATAAAGCATCACACATTTCTATTAAAAATGGATTTGTCGTAGGCTTCAATGTTGCCTCAGTAACAAAAGTTTCCGCTAAGGGTAACATAGTTTCTTTCCTTTCTCTAGCTTTGTCGCTATGAGAAGTAGATTCAAGGTCCTGGCCACTTGAAACGTTTTAGAACGCTGTATAAATAAATTCGAATTATATAGAGCTACACATTTCTTAAGAAGAGTATTAGAATTTTGCTACAAATTAACAAATCTTGAAACACATTTTACCCAAATTTTGTTACAAATTAATGTCAGATTTAATTTAAGACCAGCGTACTTTACTAAAACGTATTTACTTAAAGATTGAGGTTGAAACTATCTGGGCAGAAATTATACAGGTTCGAATTTGATTGAGACTTGCTCATACAAATCAGGTTTAGTATGTACTTGTTTTGTCATACTGGTTTCTCTTCTTGGTAAAAGTATTCTTTTTGCAGACACAACGATGCTACTAGTACTTCGAACGAAATTAAATGAAAAAATATGAAATACTTCGCGATTTACATTTTCTCAATAACATTCAAAATAATAGTGGTGAAATTCTGAAACTCGAGAAATATGTTGACAGGAATGTGTATACAACCACGTACAATAGTTATTTAAAAACAATCCTCCAAACAGTTTCTACAAAACAATTTCTTTAACCACAGAAAAAACTCGAAATGGCTAAAAATTATTATGAGTAGCCCAAAAATAATTATTTTCACTACAATAAAAATTAAAGTTTTGTTTTTCGTTTCATATCTATATTTCATTGACATTGTTTTATCTTTTTCTGAGTTTCAGTATTTCAAATTATACAATTCCTGCAGCAACATTAGACTTGAGCGCTAAACATTCGACAAGGAAAACTCCATCTATATAGATATAGTTTTAATTGATCAATTTTTTACAGTGCAGTCTACTTACTTCTTTATTACAACAATTGCAATAAATTACATTTCCATCCTGCAGACAATCGTTTTCAATCCTTTGTTTGAGAAGTGCAAACACGAAGCTTTACAAGAAGCCATTTTATACTTAATTTCACAATTAAGAAACTTGTGTTAATCCTCTGATGTACGCAAGAAGACTGAGAGCTTGCTCTTATTTTCTTTCCCCTTTGTCAGTTATCAAATAATACTGTTTTGCCTTCGTGTATCTCCCGTATCCTTTGCGACGTATCATATGGCATTGATAATTCATTTTGGGATCGTTGCTCCCCGCACGTGTACTCGCGTCGCAAATCCAAGAATTGTATCGGAAGGTTAAAATGTGTAGTACAACAAAAAGCACTAAAGAGATTTGAGTGCCATCAGAATCTAAGATCAGTATACTATTTATACAAAATATGCGTCAGTTTTAATATTCACAAATTATGCAGAGAAATAATAATGAAGTATTTAGTATGCTAGACAGGAGTGTAAATATGCAACACTAATTTAAAAAACGTCCAAACATGCATTATGGATAAATTTCTCCAAAAAACAACCAAAACATGCAAATATGCACGGAAAAAGTATGTATTTTTAAACGAATTTTTCATGAAATAGTTACAAAGTTTGAACTCTCTACAAAGCTTAAATAAGAACATACATTTTGCATAGACTCTCTGTCTCTACTAATCAATCAATGACATTATTCGGAGCTAAATTTAACATTGTGCGGAGCGTTCACAGAGGCATTGCTCGTCTATGTTGATCCGTTGTTGATCCGAGAGAGAGAGAGAGTCGTGACGTTTAAGGAGCACAATTGTACAATAATTATACTCAATTTTACAAAATTTATAATGTAATATAAATAACGATTTGATAAATTTTATAAAGTAATGGCAGTACCAATGTTAACATACGGAAGCGAATCGTGGAGTCCAACAGCAAAATACCAACAACAAATACAAAGAGCAGAGATGAAATTTCTAAGGGGAGTGAAAGGTTGATCGAATCTAATAAGATTAAATAAGAAATGAGGGGATTAGATTTGATCTAAATATATACTCCTTGAAGGACCGTATTAAAAAAATAAACAATGCTGGATACAACGTATACATAGAATGGATAACAAAAGAATAACCACATCAATATCATTTTATAAACCTGTAGCAAGACGTCCAAAAGATGGAGTGAAGACGGAATAGGCTATCTGCCTAATCCCTGAGAGTGAAGAAGACAATTGTACGATTAGAGCGTGATACTTCCATTAGATGTAACAAACAACTGAAGCATATAATGTTTGTAATGCGTGCCTAAATGTAAGTTGTTCATTTGATTGCGTCATGTCTCTACCTTAGTGCCCATACACCTTCTACTGCACGCAGAAGATAGTTTAGTACCTGATGGCTACATGAAACTTTCTTAAACTTGATATACTTGATTATTAATTACCTATATACTTTTAGGTATTGGTTGTATGGCCTCAAAATTTAATTATTTATAAATGTTTTCATTTATTTAGTTATTGGAGATTAGGGGTCCTTCAACTACTAAACTTCTTGGGTCTCAAAAGGGATGATCTAATGAATAGATGATAGCGAAAATGATGCGGCAAATAAGGATGTAGAGATGGTGTAATTCCAGGCAAGGGAAACGGGAAGATCTCGAGAAAACTGGCGAGAACTCTTAGACAGGCTTTCCCACGAATTCCTAATGAATTGGTCCGGTGATAGAACTCCAGCCTAATATGAGGAACTCTACTAACCGATCCAAGATATTCCGGTGGCTTCAAAAATGATTTAAAACTACCAAGATTTTGAATTTCGCACCTTTTTCTCTACCTACCTCACCTTTCAGATTTATCTGCACTAAAGTTTCTCCGGCTGAGGAACTTTCGACAGATGGCAACTCCGAAGGGAAATTTTCATTTCCAGGTTTCATTTGCTCTTCTGTAATACTTCGAACATCACAATTTTAGAAAACAGAAATGATGAAGTTATGTAACTGTGGTGGACGAACTGTTTATTCACTTCAGTCATTATAGTGGTGTCACACGAGAAACAAAAAACATGCGGGATCCGGGATATTCATTACATTCATTAATGGCTCTCTCGAAACTTTTAGGAACTTGATCCTGCGGTCTCTCATAGGACTCAAAAATATACCCAATCCTCTTAATTGATATAGAAATTGTGTAATATGCTAGTATTGTAGTGTGTTTAAAATGATAATATGTAATGTGCTAGTGTACAGCCATATAGAAATTGTAAATAATATTTAAGAGGAATATAGGTAATAAAAATGCTGGCCTGGTTGTTTATGTATATGATAATAAAGCATTCTTTGTGATAGTGTTTTACGAATAAAAATTTCAAAAACACTTTTTGTTTAAAAGACAATAAAATTACGTAGCATTGCAGTCAGTGCAACATTGCATTCATTGATAATTAAATGAGTTTACTGATGAAGACAACTTGAGGAATATCATAGGAATCCCGAAATTATGTATGAGAATATTGTATCTTATCAATAATTAAAATAGATAATTGTACGTCCAATGTAGATCAGTGAGTTGTAGATTGACATCTATTGGAAAATACAAACATCACCTCTGTAGAGTAAACATTATTTTTCATCACTTCAATATCCATGTTGCATTTGTCATAAAAAACATGACAGACTTGCTTCACCTAATGAAAACTTGTTTTGTCCTCGTGTGACCCTCCACTTACCTGCTTATCTGAAGCTCTCAAATACCTTTCCAACCGTTCTTGCTACAAATTTTACAGAGGAGGGATTACACCAGTTTCACGACTTCTGAAGTTGGTAGAGACCGTGAGAGGTCAGCTCATCACTGAAGACTCGGCAGAAATGCTCCGAGGAGGTGCGGGTGGTCGAGGGTGGCGGGCGGGCAAGGGTGCGAGGGGGGGCGGTTCTAGCGTGGCTGACAGGCTCTTAAACTTTCACAGCCTGTCAGAGGGCGCGCAAAGGGCGCCCGTCACTTGTTCGGCGCGCGCAGGCACCCAATGCACGCACCTTCCCCGCATCCGCCAGTCCCGCCTCCGATCCGTCCCCGCCCCCCACCGTTCCTTCCGGCATCCACCGCCCCCCCCCGTCGCCCCCGGCCCGGCTCACGTCTAAGGCTCCCGGCGCGCCGTCAAAGCGGTGACAGGTGCTGTACAACGTACAGCTCTGCTGCAAAGACGATAGTTCTTTTGCCACGCGCAGTCGGAAACTCAAGAATGGAGAGTACTCTGCACAAACAAAAGCAGTAACTTTCTTTCGTTGTTAACGACGTTGTTATCCATGCAATGTTTCTTCATTACATATTCTTCTGATCATGCGATAAAATGTAACATGCAATTAGTGCCCACATTATATATACTTCACAACATTTTAAAATTTGTTTTTAAAGATGATTGATACACCTGCGTTACGTTTAGTAATTTATTGAGATTTACTTGTTCACTAGGAGTGTATTAAATAATTTTATCCATCGTTCGGCTGCGTTCATCTTATTGAATTTTTGCTCATTCGTCTAACTATTCAGTTCATTATACAAGGCAGGCCTCGTTTATTGGATTTTTTAAACATAATATCAAATTGGTCTTTTCTTAATTAAATTAAAGCGGTGATAATACAAACCAATGCCAACACTAATTATTGAGCATTAGTTTCATCCATTTACCCTAAATGGAAAAGCTTCCTGTTTAACTCGCATATCTTATTCACCACAACGAACACTATCACTAATTGCCACATTCTCAGGCACGATTTTCCGCTTACGGTGTGCTTCTCAGTGCCTACATAATACTAAAAACGTACTTCATTTGAATGAGAATCAATGCCGTCGCATTCGTTTCATTTCCAGAGTTCCTTTCAATTTGTCTTCTTTGAAAGTTTTCTCTTTAAGTTGACATTATTTCTTCACACTTTTGTTGTTTGATAAGTACTGGCAATATTAATTCCTATGATCAGGAACACTTTAATTCATTTTACAGAGGATTTCACAATTGGGCGCATGGATTTAACTATTTTCATCGCTCAGTTGCACACTTCTCGTTTCCCACTGCAGCGGAGGTTTCCTTGCGAACCGAGGGCGCCTACTTTGAGCCCAGTGCCTGAGTTGAAAAATATTTGGCATTCAGGAAGCCCTCAGAAATGCTCAGTGGTAAAATACTTTGTTAAAACAGGTTCTTCAGCATCAATGCTGTTCATTTTTGACACACATCGGTGAATGCATGCCGTATTGGTATATTAAGTTTTTCAGAAAGCAGTGCGACAATTTAGAAAATCAGAATCAACGGAAACAGCCATATTTTCTTTTCTTAAAGATGTCGCCTCATCATTGGATCAAAACGAGGCTCCTATTGGATTAGTTTTAGATCTCTCAAATGCTTTTGACGTCATTGATCATGGCATTTTACTTTCAAAATTACCTTCATATGGAATCCGTGGTATTGCTCTAGATTGGTTATGGTCGTGCCTTAAACAACGATCTCAGAGAGTGGAAATACCTTACTGGAATGATGGACCATTACGTACACACTTTTCCGACTCTTTGCCTATTGCACGTGGAGTTCTTCAAGGATCGATTTGAGGGCCTATTCTGTTCCTACTTTACGTAAACGATATGCCCTCGACGATTGGAAACGGAAGAACAGTTCTCTTTGCGGATGATACGAACATCCTCTGCCATAAAGAAACCGTAAATAGTACAATATCAGATGTTTCAAATTGGTTCCGAAATAACAAATTAATAGCAAATAAAAAGAAAGCGGTTTTAATGCAGTTTTTCATTTCAAATAAAAAATTCTGTGCTCCATTCAAACTGAACGGTGTACCATGTGACAGATGTTAATGCAACAAAAGTTTTAGGCCTTTCAATTCAGCCAAACCTTAAATGAAACCTCCATTTAAATGGATTAAACACAAAATTAAGTTCTGCTACGCGTTAAGAATTCTTTCAAATTCAGTCAGTCTTCATACTGCTCGTAGTATATATTTCGCGAATGTACATTCTCGCCTGAGATATGACATAATATTCTGGGGAAATACATCTTATAGCTCCCAGACTTTTAGATTACGAAAACAAATTGTACGAATAATAACCAAATCCCACCCACATGATTCATGTAAGCCTCTCTTCATTAATCTAGGAATTTTACCATTACCGTGTCTTTTTATTTACGAATCAGTGGTTTTTGTCAAAAATGATTTGCTTAAGGGCGGGAATATATTTTCAGAAAAAACCGAAGTCTATTACTATAACACTCGACGTAGAAATCATATTCATCAGGTGACAGTATCAACAGCTCATTACAAGAACTTCACATACAATACATGTACATTATTTTACAATAATTTTTCAGATGACATTAAATGATTAAATTCAATAGAAAAGTTTAAATCCCAAGTTAAATCGTTTCAGTTGCATAACTGTTTCTATACAATTAGAGACTATACTGAGCATTACAAGGAAAATGCATTATCATTACAAATCAAAAATGTTTAACAGTGATATTTAATGTATTATTTACCATTGGACTGTATAATTCTAAAGAATATGTAACAAGTTATAACAAGTATCGAGCTTCTGGGTCAATGACCCCCATCTCGATCAGGTTATTCGTCCAGTTTCCCTGATCCATTGAGCAAAAGCTGAGATGGCCCCTTGTTTTGCTTCTGGACATAAATGTAACTTCATTATCTGTAAAACAGAAAGTCCGAATTGGACAACAATTTTCGACTCAAGCAAAAGTAACTTCAGGGATGCCTCAAGGAAGCGTTATTGGACCTCTCCTGTTTCCGCATTTCTGAATGACCTGCCAGACAATTTATATTCAAAGGTGCGGCTATTTGCAGATGACTGTATAATATATCGAGTTATTCAATCAAATGTAGACGAGAATATTTTGCAGGGTGATCAAGACAGATTACATTTTTGGGCGAAAAACAATGACATGACAATAAATAGTTCGAAAAGCAAAACCATCACGTTTGGTAGGGGCCGCAAATATATTGAAGCTCAATACCGTTTAGGCAACGAAAACATTCCAAGAGTCGTGTCTTGTAAGTACCTGGGGATAATTTTTGATAGCAAATTGAGTTGGGAAAATCAAGTAAATTGTGTCGTAGGGAAAGCCTGGAGGTCCTTGCATTTTACTATGCGAATACTAAAAAAGAATACTGCGAAAACGAGAGAATTAACTTATTTATCTCTAGTTCGTCCATTAATGGAATACGGGGCTGTTTGTTGGGACCCTTATAGAAATTCCCAAAAGAAATATTTGAATAGAGTACAGAGAAGAGCGTATACATTTACTTTCCGAGGGAATAGGAAGAATGTAGAATGGGAGTGTCTGGAAATTAGGAGAGTTAAGGCAAGACTCTGTGCCCTGTACAAAGCGTATGCCGGTTATCCAGCTTGAAGATATATCTACATCCGATTGGGTAGACCTTCGTACTTTAGTAGGGGGATCACAAGCACAAAATTCAGTTTAGGCCACAGAGAACAGATGTTGGAAAATTTTCATTTACAAATAGAAAAATAACGGACTGGAATAAGTTACCTGGGACAGCCTTGGAAACCTTTCCTCCACGTGTTCAAATATTTAAAACGAAATTAACTAATGGTATTTGTAAACGTTGTTAATTTAGTTTATTATATCAGTTATTATTTGATTATTATTGATATTTTTATTGCTATTATTATTGTGTTAATTACTATTAAATGCGTTCCTGTTCTAAATATATAATTATATTCAAAGTAGTATTGTATTGAAGTGTGGTGACGTGTTGTGCAGTGTAGTGCAGTATAGAAGTAGAAAGTGAAGTGAAATGAAAGTGAAAGTGAAGTGAAGTGTAATTAAAAAGTCGTGTAGTCTTGTATTTAATAGTTTAAAATAAATGTGCAGGTGTGTGTCAACCATAAAATGTAGTTAATGCTATTATTGTTAGCATATTATTATTATTATTATTATTATTATTATTATTATTATTATTATTATTATTATTATTATTATTATGTCTTTAAATAATTGAATGTTACGTTGTTAAGTAATTTAAAGTTAATATTAGTAATATGTAAATTGTAGAGTTCTGCCACCAAGTTGTATTTACCTATCTGCAGAATTATAAATATCTATCTATCTATATAATTTTATTTGAAAATTTCATCGTGCCGATCATTTTTAACCTGGAGCTTAATTGTTTTGGAAATTTGGCACTTCTGATTTATCTTATAGTTTCCGTGAAGACTGTTCTTTCAAGAATATTTGCTGATGCTGTTACTTAAAAACTCAATTTAATTTTCTAAAAAGTTACATTTTATAAACAAAGAAATTTAATATTTTTACAGGATCCAGCGGCGCGGTATATTTTCATTGGTATTTTTTACGATAAAAATCGCACAAGAAAGGATAAAAACATCCAAACATTTACAAGAAAACTGGGCACTATTAAAAACTTACAATTCTTGGTCGTATTTCTATCGCCCAACTCCAGAGACAGTAAGTCATCTTCAGTCGCACCTCGAATTCATCGCAAACATAATAGAGAGAATATGGTGTAACATTCCCCTCCACAGAATAGGATCGATGTCAGGCTAGCGTCTACCTCAAATTAAAGCAAATGAAGCCAATTTTCCAATCGAACACAATCCTCACCCTAATTCAAAACCTCAACTTGGAGACGTGAAACTTTTAGTGGGTTTTGTATTATATGTTGTTTCTGAACTTCTGAAGAGCATTGAGGAATATTTTTGAAACTTTCTAAAGCTACTGTAAGTTTCATTTAAGAATGTAGTGAAATACAGTGAACATGGCCAAAACTTGATCGAAATGATTCATATAAATATATTAAATTTCTTCTTCGTTGTTTAATTCTAATTATTAGCATAGCAATTTTGATGCTTGAATAGATTAGATAGAAAAGATGCATAGTTTCTAAACTGCTCAAAAGTTATACTCGTAAACTAACATTTCGTTACGTGATATACAGATACATCGCACAGTACTAATAAATAAAGTATTTTGACATTTACATTGATAAAAGAATCTACAAAAAGGTTTTCATTGAGTGTTTTTCTCGTTAATGGTTTTGTCCTTGCCAGCTGCCATCTATCGCCGCCCTAATATTTTTTGGACATTTTCTCAATTTTTCGGTTTCTTAATTGGAGAACCGAAATACTACTTTAAGCATATTAAAGAAGAGTAAAACATCGTCCTAAATAGACATTTTTATTGCAAAATTCGAAGCGGTATTAAAGAAAATTGCGATAAAGCATTACAGCAAAGGCGTATATTGAAGCTCTTTATCACAGGAATCTAATTAATTTTCGAAAAACTTCATTTGGTTGCTTTTAAAGCATTTACACCTACAAATTTAATAATGTGTACAAATCGATGGAAATGTGCATATTAACGGTGTGAGAGATTTTTAAAAAAATTGTGAAAATAATGACTTTAATGTATATATTACTGACGTAAGAGCCAAGTCAAACAAATTTAATTTTTGAAATTTTTGAAAAAAAAGGATAGAGCAATAAGGCGTTTATGTCGTGGTATAGGTTTCGTTTCGCACTAACTCTACCAACATTTTACAGAAAAAGTTTGGAACCGTTTTTGAGAAAATCTTGTTTAAAATAGCAAATATTGCACGTACTAGTGTACGAAAACTACTAAATGTTTTCAAAAAATGTACATGACATTATTGAAAGAACTACTTATGCCCAACAAATTTCATTTGAATTTCATCTGTCTTCAATTTTGTAGTTGTAGAACGAATTTTCGAAAATTCCGAGTTATCTACAAAAATCGAACCTATCCCATATTTAGAAGTGTATTTGACACTATTCTTACCAGAATTTTAAAGAAAAAATTTGGAGTAGTTTTTGAGAAAAGTTTGAAAATGCCCGGGGGCGGACGGACGGACGGACAGTCGGACGGACGGACAGACGGACGGACAGACGGACGGACAGAGACGACGGACGGACAGTCGGACGGACGGACAGACGGACGGACAGACGGACGGACAGACGGACGGACAGACGGACGGACAGACGGACGGACAGACGGACGGACAGACAGCAGACGGACGACAGGCACGGACAGGACGGACGGACAGACGACGGACAGACGAACGGAGACGGACGAGACGGACGACGACAGACGGACGGACAGACGACGGACAGACGACGACAGACGAACGACGGACGAGACGGACGGAGCAACGGACGCAGACGACGACGGACGGACCAGAACGGACAGACGGACGGACAGACGACGGACAGACGGACGGACAGACGGACGACAGAGACGAAGACGGAGCAGACGGACGGACAGACGGACGGACAGACGAACAGACGGACGGACGGGCGGATGGACGGGCAGACGGACGGGCAGACGGACGGGCAGACGGACGGACCGACGGACGGACAGGTCGACAGACAGACGGAAAGATAGCTTGGAAAGATATCTACATTCGACTGGGTAGACCTTCGTACTATTATAGGGGAGATCACAAGCACAAAATTCAGTTTAGGCCATAGAGAACAGATGTTGGAAAATTTTTATTTGCAAATAGAACAATAACGGACTGGAATAAGTTACCTGCGACAGCCTTGGAACCCTTTCCTCCAGGTGTTCAAAGATTTAAAAATAAATTAACTAATGGTATTTATAAACTTTGTTAATTTAGTAAGTTGGATTATTATATCAGTTATTATTTGATTATTGTTATTTTTATTGCTATTATTATTGTGTTAATTACTATTAAATTCGTTCCTGTATTAAATATATATTTATATTCAAATTAGTATTGTATTGAAGTGTGGTGTTGTGCAGTGTAGTGCAGTATAGAAGTGGAAAGAGAAGTGAATTTCAAATGTGAAGTGAAGTGGAGTGAAGTGAAGTGAAGTGAAAAAGTGAAGTGAAGTGAAGTAAAATTAAAAAGTCGTGTAGTCTTGTATTTAATAGTTTAAAATAACTGTACAGGTCAGCCATAAAGTGTAGTTAATGCTATTCTTCTTCTTATTGTTATTATTATGTCTTTAAATAATTTAAAGTTACATTGTTAAGTAATTTAAAGTTCATATGTAAATTGTAGTGTTCTTCCATGAGGTTGTATATACCTACCTGCAGAATAATAAATATCTATCTATCTATACATAAGATTGCCTGTCGTTCACTTCAATTTCAGATTCATGTATTTGAATTCTGAATAGAAGTGGATTTAACATAGCTAATAATTATTGTCAACGTACCATTTAACATAGTGCCAGTTTTCTCGATGAGGGGGTAATACAGCCAAAACGATTCATAAGCCTCGGGTTCGGAGGAAACATACTGAGTGTTGCAATGCGAAGGGTTTCACGTTTGGTTCCTCGTAGCAATGCAGCTTGTGCCAGTACTTAGATTCGGGTCCAGATTTTTCAAGCAATCTTTGATAAGTGAGTTTTGAAGGATAGAGCTCTATCAAAGTTAATGCCAAAATATTTACGTCGGGAAATGTACGGGAGAGCCACTCCACTTAACGTTATTTTAAATTATGATTCGTACTTTGAAGGTACGAACATTTAGTCTGTCTGTTTTTTTGTTTTTGTTTTGTTGTTGTTGTTTGTTATGTTAAGGTCGCATCAACATCTAGGTCATTAGCGACTGCTATTGGAGTTAATGGTATGGTAACTATGAAGATGAAACGAAATAGTGATGATAAGGGTTGAAAGGACGAACACTAACTTAACCATGCCTGACGCGGGACTCGAACCCGCGACCCTTCGGTCCGAGATCACTACGACACTACTGCCCTGGTGATCTCGGCTACTGGGCAGACTGGTCTGCCTATTGTTCAAGTGAAAAAATAAGTTTCTGTTTTAGTTGTGGTACGAGTTAAGACTCCAGTATTTGAAATTATCTAGAAACTTCAAATATTTGATAAGAGAATTTCTCAAGATTCAGGTAAGGGATTTCAAATTTTTAGATTTTTGATTTGAGAGGCAATGGCTAAACCGTCCACGAATTTTAAACAAAGAGCACTACCTGGAACTGAGTGCAGAATATTCGCTTATGCCGCCTATTTAGCCCTTGGCCTACCGAAAACATACCATCTCTTCGGAACAAAACAAAACGTTTCATTTGTGCTTTACAAACACGTCTTCTTTGACTTCCAGTTCCTCCACGAGCTAGTAGTTGCTGCTCCGCCACAAAGCAGTCAACCCGGACTCTTCGCTCGCTTTTTCCTTTCGCAGCGAAGCGGACTTCGAGTGGAGTGGCGGCTGGAGGGAGCCCGATCGACGCACGCGTCATGAAAAATTCACCTGCAGTGGTGTCGCTCGCCGACGCCCCGCGCCGGACACTCGCCCGCTCCCACGCCTCACTTCACGCGCCGCGTCGCATCGCATCAGCTGCGCCCCACTCCACACCCGCCCTTGGGGTTGATAGAGCTCTTGGAGAGATACGGGTCTTCAGTCAGGCGGGCACCCAGCACCCGTATATGCGGCTATTGTAACGGGTCAAACCCACCCGAATCATACGGGTACCCGTATCATACGGGGTTCAGTACGGGTACCCGTACAGTACGGGTACTCGTACAATATGGGTACCCGGACAATACGGGTCGACCGATAATACGGGTCGCGGATATTTTTGATAGATAGGAACAAAAGGAATTCCGTTTAAGATTGTAAAGTTATCGATTTATGCTGAGATTACTACATAACAAACAAAGCAGAAAAGTAGCGGAACGAAACAATAAATCGAGGAAGTCTTAGGGGCTCTCTGTGTTCATTCAATGCGTACGTATTAGATGTTCGTACGTTAATCGCTAAAGCATTGTACGCTTCTGTTCAGAACAAATTCTTGAGTTGCGAATTCACATATACGAAGCCAAGAGTATAATATATATATATATATATATATATATATATATATATATTGTGACGTACCGGGTAGGCCGGCTTGTTCTCAGTAAATTTATTTGTAGGACAGGTGTTCTTTCTCGTGAATGGGCTCGGGTTATTAATCAAACACGACTGTTCCGTGAACAAAATAAACTGAACTATTTATTAATTCTATACAAATCACTAATGATACAATATCTATGGTGGTCTTTACCCTTTTCTTTCATATAACCCAGAATCACTGTTAGTCTCTCGATCTTATCGATCGAAGAAATATTTACCGTTACTTCTTCCACTACGAGCGTCGGCGGCTTCGGGGACCCTCGGGTTGCCTCGCGCTCCTTCGCTGCTTGCCGGGGTCGTTTCACTTGGGACCAGCCGAGGTGAGGCGCTGCGCTTCCGAAGTACGTCTCCTTTCCAATTCTCCGATCCACTCGACGTCTTTTGATCTGTGTTACTCCAAATAGCAGCTATCACTTTGGCAATATGTCCGATCGACTATTGATTGTTATCACGCACAAATTGTCCGTCAATTAATCTTTCTGCACTCGTTCGTTCGCGATACTAGTTTGCTTTTCGATCGCGGAGCAGCCCCAGATACGTCCTTCCTCGCCGGCGGCCAGCCAGACACTGACTCCTCGCGGCCTCGTTCCCACGGTCGGCCAACCGACGACACCTCGCCGCCCGTAACCGTTTTTCGTGGCTAGCGAGCGCCCTCTTGCAACCGTTCTGCCGCGTTCTTGCTTGATGTCTCGCCGTTTCTTTGGGTGGAAACGCGGTGCGTTTCAATATATATATATATATATATATATATATATATATATATATATATAATAGAATTAAGAATTTGTTCTGAATATATATATATATATATATATATATATATATATATATATATATATATTGAGATATACAAAATTTTCTCTCTCTCTACATTTATATCTGCTAAAGATCTTAGCGTCCGGCTTGCTGGGTCAATGGGTCACGATATATTATAATCCTTATTACCTCTATAATGGATTATAGGATCCGCCGACTATACAGCGCAGCTGGGAATCTGAAATAGAATGATTCTATTCCTAGTTCATTTCTGTTTGGATTGACTAAATGAAAGATCACTTTCTTTTCTAAAGAACAAAATTCAACAAAGTTTATTTTTACGGTTTTAGTAAACAATTTAGTGAATTTACAATTTTTTAGGCCTTTGATCAAGATATCTTTCAATTTACAATTTATACCGCGGTTAGCTTATCTTTTCTTCGTTGATGTCCCTCGTAGACTTCTCAGTCGAAATATCTTGCGATCTTGCCGTAGTCCAAAGTTCCAAGAAATCCTCTTCTGCCCCTATCCAAGCTGGTCTCCAACTATCAAAATTATCAGTCCCGATTACGTCCTATGACATAGTCCCGAACTCGATTACCACTCCCGACAAAGTTCCAATTTATACATCAATATTGCTTCCACATCAAAATATCTGCAATATCATTCACAGTCCTTAAAATTTCACTGATAACCCAATTCTATCTCGATTGTACTCGTTCCCTCTCACGAACATACGATCAGTTCAGAAGCGCGTTTCCGAGCAGAATGAAATCTTCCTGCATGATTCATCCCTCGAAGACTTCGTATTAAACTACCTTCATTTTTTTCATAACATTTGACCGTCCTTCTCTCACCCAGCCAATCCATACGTTTGTTATATTTTGGTGTAGCTGACCGTCTAAACTTCTTCGCCCAATCCCAAATTTTCTACTTTCGGCACCAAGCCATCTCTTAATGCATTTAGAAAAAACAAAAACTACATTGTTTATTCACGGTCGTTGCTAAGCTCTAGCTCTCGTGATATTTCGTAATGCATGTTCCACCATATTGTCTACAAATAAATGTTAGTTTATTTTAACGTGACATATCGGTATGTCACAATATATATATATATATATATATATATATATATATATATATATATATATATATATATATATATATATATATATAGCGGGGAGTTCAACATAACTTTTCTATATTACTCCGTATATAAGTATGTATAAGAGAAAGTAAAAAAATACAAGATTTTCTCAAAAATGGCTCCAATTTTTATCTTTAAATGTTTGGTAGGGTTAGTACCAAATGACCCTTATACAATGATGTAAACACCATATTGCTCTATTCATTTTTTCTAAAATTACAAAAATGTAATTTTTTCGACTTCTCTCCTACGTCGGTAATATTTACATTAGAGGCGGTTTCTTCACATTATTATATTTATGAGTACATGTGCTTCAAATAATGTCATTTAAAATTTCTCGAAAACTCAACATTTTTCCGTGAAAATGATCTCAAAATTCCGCTTTTTCAGAAACGCGCAAAAGTCATTTTCTAAAAAATAGTTCCAATTTTTTTCATTATACTTGTCCAACGGATAGTGCTAAATGCACTGTCTAATATGTTATAAAATTCATTTTTAGTGTATTCCTTCGTCGTTTTTTTCAAAAATTAAACAAATATAATTTTTAAGAAATATCTCTTACACCGTTAATATGCGCATTTTTATCAATTTGTATACATGATTGGATTTGGAAGTTGATGTGCTTCAAAAGACTAAATGAAGGTTTTAGGAAACTCAACTGATTTCTGCGAAAAAGAGCTTTAAATTTCGCATTTACAGTAATTCTTAATCGCCATTTTTTTTAAAACAACTTTAAGTTTTTCGATGAAAATTTGTATTTAGGATGTGCTTTTTCTCTTCTTTAATATTCTTGATGTAATATTTCGGTTGTACTATTAGGAAAGCTAGAAGATGACTAAATGTTTAAAAAATTGTACTTTGGGTGACGATTGATGGGAGCTGGCCAGAGAGTGGAGCAAGACCTTAAAGCCACACCACACCAACGAAATTAGAAAACCTTACTACGAGAAAGTCTGTACTATTCTGAAGCAGCACTAGTTCGTTATTAGGGCCCGGCAATGCATTTTTTCTGCCGACAATGCGCCGTTTTTTCGCGCATTAATTAACTTCCTCTATACAAAATTTATGACTCCGTATATACGTACGTATATGAGAAAGTAAAAATATAAATGTCTTATTCATGGAAAACTCCTCAACAATCGAAATATCGGTTTGAAAACTTCAAAGTCTTCACACCGTTCGGCTCTATCAGTGAATATAATTTTGAAGAAAAGCCACTGAACGTCTTCGGTGCGACAGTCTTCCACAGACGGAGTGATAGATGTTGGGTTGATAACTCCTAAGGTCATTAGTGCTGTAAGTGTAGAACATATTTTTTCTCGGTAGGGAGCGGTGATTCCTCCCCTCCCCGGGGGAAAATTTGGCGTCGACCTACCGTCAGCTACCGAGATTTTCGCCAACCAGATACCTCCCGCCAGAGGGTTATCCCTCGAGCCCGGACAAGCTCGGCTCTAAGCTCCCAACTGGTCTCGCTGCATGTGTGGTAGTGTGGTGCATGTGAGTGTATGTAAGTAAAGGGTAGGTTAGGACAAGGAAAAATCGCACGCGGTTCATTTGGTAGGGTAGGTTCGTGAACTGCTCCGGCATTCGCCTGGAGTTAATCAGAGAAACCACGGGCGGGAAGCTACCGATCAAAGCAGCCGGACGCTACAATTCTTTTTCATATAGCCACAGAACTAGACCTAGGTATTTGACAAGTGTCGTAAATACTGCCATCGCCAAGACTAGAACCTAGAACCTTCCGGTAAGTGGGACTACAATGACATTGGTTGATGCCGTGAACGAACTATCCCGGGCAGCCCTTATTGATTTCTGTCCATCCCATGCGTAGTGTATATATTGTATTTAAATTTCACATTGATGTATTCGTTATTCTACTTACATCGGTCCGTACTGATGCACAGAATGACAACCAATTTGACGTGACAAACATTTTACAAATAGAACAAGAGATGTGAAAATTTGTTGAAAAGTTGAAAATAGGTAGGTCACATACAGACACTTCCAGTATATTCATCTTAATCAATTGTATTTGTAATTAGAATTGCTTCAAATGGTTTTCAATGAAGTTTCTGGAATTCTCAATAATAAACAGAATTACAACAAATAATACCAATTAAACATTAAATACTAAATTAAGCTCATTATGTTACGCATTCAGAATTCTTTCTAATTCTGTCAGCCTTCATGCAGCTCGTTGCGTGTATTTTGCAAATGTACATTTCCGCCTGAGATATGGCATAATATTTTGGGGAAGCTCATCCTTTAGTTCCCAGACATTTAGATTGCAAAAGAAAATTATCCGAATAATGAAAAAATCCCATCCACGTGATCCCTGCAAGCCTCTTTTCATTGAGTTTGGAATCTTACCATTGCCTTGCCTATTTATTTACGAGTCTGTAGTATTTGCAAAACTGACTTACTTAACGGTGGGAACTTATTTTCATGTAATACTAATATTTATAGTTACAACGCTCGACGTAGAAATCATGTTCATCAAGTATCGGTATCAACAGCTCACTACAAGAAATCCACATACAATACATACAATACATGTACGTTACTTAACAACGCATTGTCAGATGAAATTAGGCAATTAAAATTGGTACACAAATTTAAGTTAAAAGTAAATTCTTTTCTGCTGCAAAACTGTTTCTATACAATTAGAGACTGTACTGATCGTCAAAAAGAAAAATAATGTTTACTATATCAAAACAAAGATATAGTATAATGAATTAGTTTACATTTGCATTGAATAATTAAAAAAAGACGTATGCCTGTAACAAGTAATGTACTTCAGCTTCCGGGTCAATGGCCCCATCTCGATCGGGTTTTTATCCAGTTTCCCTGATCCATTGAGCACATGCTGAGATGGCCCCTTGCTTTGCTTCTGGACATAAATGTAGCTTCAGCGCACGTTTTGTTGAACTTTCCTTTTGCTTCTAGTGGTAGTAGAGCTTAGGGTGAGTTTCTATTTTATTAGCAATACCGAAAAATCAAATCTGTTCGTTCATTTTTAAAAAATAAGTTTTCTATAATTCAGCAACGAAAATATCTAGTTTTGAAATGTTAATCTCTCGCTTTTTTAAATTTATTATTATTATTATTATTATTATTATTATTATTATTATTATTATTATTTCATTTTTCAACTATTAATAGTTAAATTGTTGGGAAGGGATTCTGAAACTCAAGAAAGCGTGCGCAGATGATTTTCTCCCCCATACGCCACATATAGTATTTTACTGTTTTTGACTAACTAAATAAAAAATCCCTGAGTAAAGCTCTAACCACCGAACCCTCTCTCCGAAGAGCTGAGTTTGTATCCGCAAATTAACCACCCGGTGAGACAGAATTTACACTTTTATTATGATAATATGAGAATGGTAGTTTCAGTTCTAGCGTTAGGCAGCCAAAAAATTGAGAAAATGTAAAAAACTATCATTTGAGCGGCAAAAGATGGTAGCTGGGAAAGGAATAGGGCATAACCCAAAAGCTAGTCGAGACTAAAGAGTTTAGAAAACTAATAAGTGCGAGGAAATCAGTGCCATTGTACGACACCTCTAGTTCTTACTAAGTTTAGCAACAGAATATATCCATTTTTTCGTTACTTGAGCCCGAGATTTTTGCCGACAATTCGCCGTTTACCGGCGCACGCTTACATAACTTTCTCTTCTTACGAAGAACTTCGTATGGGAAATACATATTTTAAAAAAAGCGTCGCTACAAGGCGAGTTGCAAGCCTGTCTTTGAGCTAAGCTCAGTCGCTTCCAAAGGTAGAGAGAGGTAGAAGAGGGGAATCTGTTGGGGTAAGAAGAAGGGAATTGAAGAGGTGGAAGCGGTTGTGATGGTGACTGAAAGTGAATCGGTGCGTGGTGGTAGCGAAAGGGAAAGCGAGGGAGTGATAGGGGGATGACGATGGCAATGACGTCAAGACAACGACGGCGGCGACGCCGGTGGGGACGGCGGCGGCAATGGTGGCGGAGGTGGTTGCGGCGGGGGCGGGGGCAGCGGGGCGTGCCGGCGGTGGCGACGTTGGTAGCGACTGTGACGGGGCGGCGGGGCGGGGGGGGCGGCGGGGCGGCGGGGCGGCGGTGCGGGGCGGGGGGGTGGGGTGAAGGTGGCGGGCAGGCGGGGCGCCGTAACAGCCGTCACGCATTCGTCACCGCCATTCCCCGACATCAGGTCGTTCGGACGCCCCTCGAGGCGCTCGTGACGCATTTCCTCTTAGATGTTTGTGAGCAGTTTTCTGAGGCATTTTCGGCTTAGAAATGAACTACGGAATTATGCGGGGAGGCGAAAATTAGGGTGATGTGAGTCGGGAGGTCTGGAACTTGATGTTCACAAGTCACTTATGTTCATCGCTGAAAAATGTATTAGCAGAAATCTAGGGTTTGAGGTAACAAAACACGAATACAACAGAAGTATTATTTTCATATTACAACGTATGTAACTAGGACAGGATTTTTCGATATTTATACTCGAAGGGCAGGAATAGGTACATTTTAGAAGATAGCTGGGTGTCAGTCTTAAATAGTTTAATTTTACGTAAATTCCGCGTGTCATTTGAGTCTTTATTAATTCCAAGTTACTGAAAACAGTACTGTACAAGTGTAAGAGTATACTGCTGTAGGTCCATATTCGGACAGTCACCTCCAAGAAATAACCTTTACAAACGATGCAAACGTTTGTTGGCATTTAACGGCTTTAAAGAAATAAAAATGTTACAGGTTTTCCAATCCTAAGAACGACTGTGTGAAATACAAAATAAAAACCGTCATTGCGAAAAGTTAAGATTTTCTCCCATACAGCAACTCACACATGAAATGAGAAAATAGAACTCATAATCCAGATATTTCATTAACAAACACTATTTAGACCAATTCAAACACAAAATTGACAAAAAACATGCGTTGACCCACGGACCGGATTTTCTTTTCTGTGCGGCAGTTAACGCGCTAAATTAGAAATAAATGCCATTGAGCTAAATGGATTAACACATGTATCGTGGCATCATGTTATTTTCTTCAACTCAAAGTTAAGCAAAATGCGAGTAAACGGAAGATTAAACTTTTTATTAACACCTACTTAGTGTTCCATATTCACACTTGATCAGAAATCAATTTTGTTCCCCAATATTTATAATAATTAAAATTAATGGTGCTCCAAGTGCATATATTTTCTTGTGTATATTATTTGTGTTTTGTAAGAACATTTTTGGATATCAGATTTCCACAAAACATGTTCGGCACTTTTCCCGGCCGCATTATCTGTCTTTCTACCAGGTAGGTGCGAGAAAGTAAACTAGTGGTGGGGCTACAACAGCACATATTTTCTCGTATTCTTTGTAATTGTTAAATTGATTCAACAGGCCACGATTTACCCCCGAAGGTGATTTCTGTAAAGTCAGACTGGTACACATAACTCCCTTTTACATTTCGGGGAAAAGTTGTACATTAAAAACGTACCTGACCCATTTTATAAGCTTTTTTCATATATTGAAGCAAAAAAATTTACAGAATTGAAAGCCATTTTTTAGATCTGCGGACGCTGTAGTTTTCGTATAGTGACACCAGAAAATTTAAATATCCTTTTAAAATTCAAGAGGTTGCGAAGTCGACCAAATCGATGAAGAAATTTCAAATATGGTGAAAATTCTGCGTATTATTTACGCACTCTTGTTTTTCATAGACGGCGAGACAGATGGATGGACGGATATGCCGATTACCGCTTTACGTTGAGCGTCAAGAATTCCAAGAACTATGGATGATGACTATGTAACTCATTAGAGAAAGTAGCTAATGGCATATAGGAAAAAGAAAATTCACTCTTCGGTATCAGGGACTCACAATTCAAGGTTTCATGTCGAACAAATCGGCACTTCTTGCTGCAGTATTAGAAAATGTTCTCTATTATACTTAGTAGTTCGCCAGGAAATAAAATCACTTCTTGTACAAAAAATTGGTTGTACACCTGTTTTTCTTCACGCTTCATCGCGAAGATTCACTAGATGTTGACTGCATGTCTTCTGTACATCTTTACTGCGGCGTACCAGAGTTTCTCTTCTTAATATCCGCCAGTGGTGAGCGCTTGGTGGATCGGGCACCAATAGCCGCCGTTGCCGGTCCTACGCTGAAGAAAGGAGAAGGGTTTCAGGTCAAATTAGCTCCCTTCCTGCATAAAACAACTCTGCTCAGAGAACCGCGCAAAGCCTCGAAACTTTACTCAATGTTTACTCCAATTTGTATTTCCAAATGCTTGCAAGAACTCTGTTAATTTCATAATTAAAAAATATTTTTTTTCAACATAATTTCGCATTTACATTGACTTGAAATAATGGTGGTCTGTGATTTCGAAAATTAGAACTTCTAAAAAAAAGTGAATAGTGATCAAGCTATCTTCAACAAACGGAGCCGTTCGCGAGACACTGTGAATATGAACTCTCTGATGCGTATACTTTAAGCACCCAACAACTCTCTCACGATATAATGGTTTTGGTAGAGCTAGTCATACCGCGGAACTTATGAAACATTAGTTTTTCAATGGTTCAGTGATATGTCACTGACAATCAATGACATTACAATGAACAATCAATGTGATTATGAAATGTCGACATGTCAACATAACTGCTGCGCTCCTTCTGTAGCTTTCTAAAGAAGTTTGTTCATCTCTACTATTTCTGGAATTTCTTTTTATGTTCAATTTATTTATACACGCTTCGACGGTTTCGTTATTTGTGACTATTACAGGTATTGTACTACATTGGGGTTACAGAAATTTTATTTGACAAAAACGATAATACAACTTCACTTTACAATACACTTTAACAAATGTTAAATCAATATTTGGGAGGGATAAATCTTTATACAACAATGGGGTTCATTTTCAGTTAATATATTGGTAGCTTTAGTAGTAAGTAGTTAACGGTTGGTAGCAGTAGGTAACGGTCTCTTTAATCTAACGGAGTTGCAGGAAAGGTCAACGTCCATTGAGTTTTCTTTTGAGGCAACTTGGTTTCTCGCGGCCGGCGCAAGGAGAGGGGTGGAGGGGGCAAGCTGTCAAGGGCAAGGTTAAAGCAAGAACTTTCGTTCACCTTATCGCTTTCGGGAAGCGTACGTTCAAATGTTTTGGGAGAAACATTATTAGAATTATCAACAATCGTATTAGTTGATTCTGTGATTTCTACTTCTGTAGAAAGAGGTAAAGTATTAGTTAATTGGGCATGGATTTGAGCAGTTTTTCGCTATGTGGCACTGATTTGTACACAAAAACAAATAGGAACAACAGGGGTTAAATATATCCAATGGGGGACATTATCTATAAACACTTGAAATGATTCAGGTAATTTATGCTCATCGTCCAGTGAAACCAAAACAAATCCTGTGAAAGAAAAACAAATCCAGTGTTTGGCGGCAAAAACTGAGGAGGTGGCTCAAGTTGGGGGTTATGAAATCCAGCACGAAGGAAGGATAACGGTACTACAGTTCTGACATCGAATGTTAATAATTTTTCTTCAATCACTTCTTGTGAGATACTTGTGCAAACATTTGATAAAATAATTCTTTTGTTCCTATAAATTAGTGGTGGGGAAAACTTGATTAGATACAACAATGTTCTTATGGTTGTACACTCGATCATCTGCGATTTCCTTGGTGGATAGATAGACATACAGTCTGTTGTTCGATATTTTTGAAGCAAACTTAATATGACAGGGGTTAAATGACGTAAATAACTTTTTAATGAATTCTACAATTGGTGCACTATACGCCGAGTCTATGATGATAATATTTTTTTCTTTGGAAAGAGAGATTGCATAGTAACTTAAGCGTAATTAATAGCAGTCTTACTGTTCTGGTCTTCTGAAGATTGATGAACTTGAGAGGGCTCCATAATGGTAACGAATAAAACAAGGAAAATAACTTTTCACTTACTTAAACAATTTCACTTCACTTAACAATAACTCCACCTCTACCACATTTGACATGATACTGACAACTATCGACTCAGTGAACGTACGCACAACGTGACTTCGCCTGGAGCGGACGGAGCGTCTGACCACCTCGTCAGTCAAGACACGACTCGCGCACATCTTATTCTTAGAAAGAATGCTTGCTCCCAGAGGCCAATTTTCTTATTGACATTTAGGGAGTAAAGTGTGCTTGTTGACTGATGATGTTGCCGTATTCGTATGTGCACCAAAAGATGTTCCAGTGAATGATTAATTTGTGATTGATATTTTCCCAGATGTCTTCAAATTTATTCATTTTGTTTGGGAAAATCTAGTTACTATTCGTCACAGCAATTTTGGCTTCCAAATCAGTAATTTCATTACCAAAAATTTCTTTGCGAGCAGATATCCAAGCAATCACAATTTTTTGCTTATTGCTTTCTTGTTACGTCCGAATATATAGAGTAATATACGTATGATAGGGAAAAGTTATGTAATGCTGGGGCAAAAATAACGCGATGTTTCGTCATAGAAACTCGTAATGTAAAGCCATTGAAGAAGAAAAAGTACATATTTTTATTTATGTATTTATTTATTTATATTTTTATTTATTTATTATTGGCCAACTAAGAGCCTATTAAAGGCAAGGGGCTCCTGACTTTTTTTGCAGGAAATACTGAAATGAAGTAATAGGATATTGATGAGGGGTGAAAGGACGAATTAATGAACTATGATGTGTTAGGATGATGAGAGGTGGGGTGGTGAGAGGTGTTCGTGGTCTTTCTACAGCATTCACCTTACCACCGAGGGAAACCATGATAAGATCCCGGTCAGGATGACCAACCAGCCCGGGTTGATCCCTGACCTCCTGAACGTGAAGTCAGCGCGCTACGCACTGAGCCACTTTTCTCGATAAAAATACATAAATCCTATTCTAATGTGTAGTAAATTACTCGCTCTAAGACGTTATGTAGTCATATTTTAGAAATTGAGAGTCCTTGATTCCGAAAAAGTGATGATTTTTTCAAAACGTTTGTCCGTCTGTCCTTTCGTCTGTGAACAACACTAGCGCTTAAACTATTCGTAAGATTTTGTCCAAAATGAATATTCTCCGGTCAATCTGGCTTGATTTGAACATTTGCGATTTTGAAAATCATTCTATAAAATTTGGGGGTACTTTACGTGAAGTCTGTGGGGCAATTTCAAATTATTTTCAAAAATTGCTTTAATTTGTATAAAGGTTTTGAAACAAAGAGAAAAATACATTTATAAAGATGGGGGAGGTCAATTTTCACTGGTAACTCTGTATTTTTGAAAATCGCAAATGTTTCCAAAGGGCCTTTTAAGATAGAGATTTCTCCTTCAAATGAAATTTGTTCTCCATAATTAGTTCTTTCATTAAACTCACGCACAATTTTTAAAAAGTTTACTAGTTTTCACACAATATTGCGTGAAATATGTGCAATGCTAAAAAAATTAAAAATAAAGAATTTTTCAAAAACGGCTCCAATTTTTTTTATCGTTTGGGAAGAATAGTGCGAAATATACTGTAACATATGACATAAATGCCATTTTGCAGTATTGTATTTTTTTATTACAAAAATGTAATTTTTCTGTAAAAATGAGATAAAATTGACGAAATTTCAGAAAGGCTCAAACGCCATTTTCGTAAGAAAATGGTTCCAATTGTTTTCTAACTTTTTGTACGGATAGTGCTAAATACACTCTATGAGATGACATAAAAGCCATTTTTTTTGGCTTTTTCAAAAGTTACGCAAATATTTTTTGAAATATCTCTCACGTGTACATTATTTCATTTGTGAGTGGAAATGCTTCAAATTACTTCCTGTGATGTTTTTTATAAACTCATAAGTTTCTGTGAAAAGGAGCTTCAAATATCGCGTATACAGTATTTTTTCAACGAAAATTTTCACGTATGACTCATATATAAGGCGACAGATAACAGCTGGCAAGAGGACGTGGCAAGACCGAAGAAATTAGAAAACTAACTAAAACCAGTAAGTCTGTGCTATTCTGTAGCACCACTAGTTTATGTTATATTGCAGTGGATTTAGTGAATTCAATTGTTTATTTCTGATCTAGATATACACATTATTTCTTCCATTGTTAGGAGGGAGTCTGCAAATATGATATGTTTCTCAGGAGATTTTTCAATCTCTCTTAAGGAGAGTAATATGGAATTCAATTCTGAAGATTTATTTGAAGTTAGTGGGTGGAGAGTCTGTTTTTTATTTGAAATCATGCAAATAAATAGCTAACCCGATTCCGTTTTCAGTTTTTGCCCCGTCTGGATTTATTTATTTATTTATTTATTTTACGTCAAAAAAACAGTTAAAAACTGCGTATGACGTGCTATGGGGAAAAGTGAATTGTGTGCACATTTTCAAAATTCTGTGATCCCTACACTAAGTCTAATACTAATTAAATTTTGAATTTTTGAAAGGGAAAAAAAAACAAAAAAACTCCCATGTAATAAAATCTATTTTCAAGGATAAACAAGCAATAAATTTTGAATTTTGAAAGGAGACAAAAAAAACTCCCATTTAATAAAATCTATTTTCAAAGATAAATAAGCAATAAATTTTGGCTCTTATTACTTCCTGCCGCGACAACATGGAAACGATAATTTAAATAATTGTATTTCCCACTGAATTCTAGAAGACGTGCACAGAAAATGAAGTTACATTTATGTCCAGAAGCAAAACAAGGGCCATCTCAGCATTTGCTCAATGGATCAGGAAACTGGACGAAAAACCTGACTGACTTGGGGTCATTGACCCGGAAGCTGTAGTACAATAGTTGTTACAAGTTGATTATACTTATTTATACAGTCCAAATGGTAAATAATGCATTATGTATCATTGTTAAAATTAATGTTCCTTTTCTTGTGATGCTCAGTATAGTCTCTAATTGTATAGAAACAGTTTTGCAGCAGAAACGATTTCACCTGGGATTTAAACTTTTCTATTGAATTTAATCGTTTAGTGTCATCTGGCAAAGGTTGTAAAATAATGTACATGTATTGTATGTGAATTTTTTGTAATGAGCTGTTGATACTGTTACCTGATGAATATGATTTCTACGTCGAGTGTTATAGTAATAGACTTTGGCATTTTCTGAAAATATATTCCCGCCCTTGAGCAAGTCATTTTTTACAAAACCACTGATTCGTAAATAAAAGACACGGTAATGGTAGACTTCCTAGATTAATGAAGAGAGGCTTACATGAATCACGTGGTGGATTTGGTTATTATTCGTACAATTCGTTTTTGTAATCTAAAAGTCTGGGAGCTATAAGATGTATTCCCAGAATATTATGCCATATCTCAGGCGGGAATGAACATTCGCGAAGTATACACAACGAGCAGTATGAAGGCTGACTGAATTTGCAAGAATTCTGAACGCGTAGCATAATGAACTTAATTTTGTGTTCAATTCATTTAAATGGACGTTCCATTTAAGGTTTGACTGAATTGAGAGACCTAAAAATTTTGTTGCCTTAATATCAGTCAATGGTACACTGTTCATTTTCAATGGAGCACAGAATTGTTTATTTGAAATGGAAAACTGCATTAAAACCGTTTTCTTTTCGTTTACTATTAATTTGTTATTTCGGAACCAATTTGAAACATCTGATATTGTACTATTTACGGTTTCTTTATTGCAAAGGATGTTCGTATCATCCGCAAAGAGAACCGTTCTTCCGTTTCGAATCGTCGAGGGCATATCGTTTACGTAAAGTAGGAACAGAGTAGGGCCTAAAATCGATCCTTGAGGAACTCCACATGCAACGGGCAAAGAGTCGGAAAGATGCGTACGCAAGGTTCCATCATTCCAGTAAGGTATTTCAACTCTCTGAGATCGTTGTTTAATGTACGAACATAACCAATCTAGAGCAATACCACGAATTCCATATGAAGGTAATTTGGAAAGTAAAATGTCATGATCAATGACGTCAAAAGCTTTTGAGAGATCTAAAATAATCCAATAGGTTCCTCATTTTGATCCAATGATGAGGCGACATCTTTAAGAAAAGAAAATATAGCTGTTTCCGTTGATTTTGATTTTCTAAATACATGTTGGCAATCTGAAAGCGCGTCGTGTTTAGTGAGAAAGGTTTCCATTCGTACGTAAAAAGTCTCTCTAATATTTTGAAAAAACTGATAGAAGAGAAATGGGCCGATAATTTTGAATTTCATTTTTGTTGCCTTTTTTGAAAAGCGGCTTAATTTTAGCTGTTTTGAAAATATCTGGAAACGTTCCAGTGCATAAAGATGCATTAAATATGTGAGTTAACGGGTGTATAATGGCATACGAACAAGTCTTTAACAAAGAATCCGGGAATTCATCTAAACCGGACGAATATTTATTTTTTAGTTTACCGATTATTTTGAGAATTTCATAGGAAGAAGTTTCAGAAACGAACATTGTGTCTAAAATTTTGGGTGAACTGTCTGTTTTTGAATTTTGTGCCTGAAGACCCTTAGTGAGATCGGCAGCAATTCTCGAAAAGTATTGGTTAAAGAGATTAGCCACTGTTGCCGGATCGTTCACATCTATATCGTTATATTTTAAAACAACATTCTCTACGGGTTTTCTAGTTGATTTGGTAGTATTTTTTATTATATTCCACATTGCTTTTGTTTTATTATTTGAGTTCAAAATATCCTGATCGTTTTTCATGATTTTAGCCTGCCTTATGACTTTTCGTAACAATGTTTTGTATTTTTTAAAGTAGATAAGGAAATCTTGAGATACGTCATGACGTTTAGAAATAAAGTAGAGAGTACGTTTATTTTTACACGATGTTCTAATTCCTTTTGTGATCCAATATTACTTTTTCGTGAAATGTTTCAAGAGTCGAAATAACTTTATGTTAACTGTAGTAAATGCTCGGCACATGCGTGTTTTATTTATTGAGTCAGTATTCATGTTATTAGTAATTGTAAGAATTTGTGCATCGTGGTCACTGTAACCTAGATTATTCGTTATTATTTCATATTTAGTTGTGGTTTTGTTAATTATAATTTGATCTATTGCTGTTTGTGATTTAAGAGTATTCCGTGTAGGTAGTTCCTGTAAAAGAATTTGTGCATCGTGGTCACTGTAACCTAGATTTTTAGATTTCATAATTTTGTTGAGAAACTGCTCTTTTTCGTGGGATTCGCTCAGAAAATCAATATTGAAATCTCCACATACAACAATGGATTTAAAAGAGAGATTACTAATTTTGTTCAGAGTTATCTCTAGATTTTCTACGAAATGGAAATAATCTGAAGCTTGCTTTGTTTGAGGTCTGTAGATGCAAAGTAAGATAATTTTGAGCGTAGTAAGATGTACAACTGTTATTTCAAAAACTTTTTCAACTGCATATAAATTGAATTCTGACAAGAAGGTAGAATCAATATTATTTCTTACATAAATACACGAACCTCCGTAAGCAGGGCCTTTATTTGATTCCCTTGCTCTACAATAAGATCCTGCAAGGTAAAAACTAGGAATTTGGAGTGTGTTTAGATCATTATTAGATAACCAATGTTCTGTAAAGCAAAGAACATCTATTTGACTGAGATCACACTCTAATGCTGCCTCGATAAATTCAATTTTATTTGAAAGAGATTCATTTTATTTGAAAGAGATTCATTATTTGAAAGAATTCAATTTTATTTGGATCTTGTTAACGACTCACATAGCAAATAGAGTAAGCGAAACAAACTAATTGGACATTGCGTGCTCCATCTCACACCCGTCATCCCCTTCCCTGTTCTCTTGAGTTGTTGACTAGCATTATGGAGTTATACACCATGGAGCTATTCTTCATGGAATCCTGAAAGATCTGCTTCTTTCCCTTAGCTAGAGACGGATTTATTGTTAAGCTAAATAATCTCCAGCTTGGGGCCCTCAGAATTCAAGAGACCTCAAAAATTATTAAACAAAATTGAAAATTTACTAAAAATTGTTTGATGAAAATAGATTTATATAAGTTCATAATTAGTTCCCCTGAAGGAATAAAGATATGTTCTAGCTTGGGGTCTCGAAAATTCTAAACCTGCCGCATGAGTTGTATTTTAATTTTATTGTTCTTGAGTTGAGTGGTAAAGTTTCATTTTATCTTAGATTTGATTTCATGTATCAATTATGTATGATTGCTAATTCCAGTTAAATAGATTGTTTTTTTTTACTTCGACTGGGACTTCAGGTAACTCTTCATTTAAAAAACTGAATATATTTGACACTTCTACATTAGTTTTTTTTTTTTTTCAAGTTGTTGTCGGTGTTCAGTTCTAAAGAAAGATCTGTCGAGGTCATGCGTTTGGCGTCTCTGTCACTGGCGTCACCTCCGTCCTCGCGGTTTCGTTTGCCTTGCATTACCTTGCATTACCTTGCTTTGTTGCGTATCTGAGTGAGTTGATCCAGTTGTTTGTTGTTGTGATGGTACTTGTGCAGATTCAACAGGCGCCGGTGATGATCCAGTCGTATAAGAATGGTTGAATGCATTTTGTTGTGGGTGCGGCGATGCCTTCGATGTAATCCATGCTGCTGCCCGTGAAGTACAAACAGCCTTCCGTGGCCGCCATGGTGGTTGGATATTCTCAGTGCCAGATTACCCAATAGGCTGAGTAGGCTGCGGCTTGTGGCGCACAATTTTTGGGGGCGCACGAATTTCAGCGGGTGCAAAATTTCATAGGGAGAACTTATGAATGTTTTTATAGAAATCTTTCTGTCCAGATTTGTATTGAAAGAAAGTGTTTATTAATCAAATATAGTTTCAAACGGCCCAGAACAGTGGACCATTGACAATGGTTTTAGAGAAGTGGTTGCCAAAGATGAATTTAAGCAAAACTATGACATCGATTTTTCTATCTCTAAAAGGTATAATATTTCTCAAAAACAATGCCAAATGGTGCTACTTTGCTCGCTACAACAGACCTTAACGAGTGGAAAAATAACAACAGTATTTCTGAACGATTACAGTTTCGAGCATCAAGATTGCGTAAGAAAATTTGTGTATAGGTCTGCAGTTTTTGAAAGAGTGGATTCAGAGCTTGTGAAACAACACAAGAATAAAGTGGAATATTGAAGAAATGTCTTAAAACGAATCGTAGGAATTGTGAAATTTTAGCATCGAGAGGATTGTCTTTTTCGGTAACAACAAAATGATTGGTTGGGGACCATGGGACCACATTCGTGAAAGAGAGTTTTGAAAATGGTAATTCGGAGGGCATTCTTTATTAAAGAAATTATCGTTACAAGATAAATTTCCAAATGACGAAATTATTTTAAGATTCTAATAATGTCTGTGACTAATGCAAATGGCGAAGCATCTTTCTCTGCTTTGAAGCGCATAAAAAATTACCTGAGATCGAGTCGTATATAAGGCACATTGAATGCATTATCTCTGTTATACATAGAAAATTACATTTTGGGACGCGTAGAGTTTGAAGATGCTGTTGAGAAATTTGCCGAGACTAAAGCGAGAAAACGAGATTCCGTATGCCAAAGCATATTTTATACGTACACTTAACCGTTAATTTGAATTTAATATCCATTTTTGTAACAAAATGTAAATTATACCCGAAAATATAAATTATTTTTTAATGAACTTATATTTTTAATTTATTGACTTACAAATGGCTGATGTTATAAAAAAATGCGAACATATAATCAATTAATATTATACGTATACAATATTTGCAATTGTTTACAAATATCGTACAACATTGTTTTAATTGAAAATATTATAAATAACTTGTCTCAAAAAAGCAAATTAAATAACAGGGTGCTAAAACATTTGACAGCGTAGGGCGCACATAAGTCAAAGTCAGGCACTGGATATTCTTGATTATAAATTGATTCTAGGGCTTGAGTAAATAGCTTCTGAGAAGATCATTGTTAGACATACAAATAAAGATGCGCTAACACTAAACACACACTTTCGTCCACTTAACACAGTTCAGTACTAGCACAGAAAAATCTATCACCACTATTCTGCGGAGCGATGTTGCTCTTCGAAAGCGCAGAGCGAAGTGTAACCTAACCCAACTACACTTGTACCTCAGTTGACGCTTTGCTGCGCATTTCGGAGTTGGCAGCAGCAGGATCGACTTTCGGCCTTGGCTATTTACATCAAACACCTTGGGTGAACCGTGAACAGACGTAAGGAAAATCCCGTATTTCCAACACAGTTTTACGCTAAAAACTTCTCTCGAACACAAGACATACACCTTACGTTATCGAGGACCCTCTGGGCTAATTCCAACTTCACCCTAATGATGTCCGAAATAATGCATTCACCGTCTTACAACTTTACCCTAATCGTTTGACTAATATGAAAATTAACAGATTAATGAATTGTGGGAATTCTGATGTTGTATTGTTGACGTAAATTCACGGAGAAATAAAATGTCATCTCTATCAACTTCATACATTTATTTAGAGAGACGGCTTTCAACGGCTTTGCCGTCATCATTAGTCTACAAATATTTATATTATGTAATCCGGCTCTCTAAATAAATATATTAAGTTGACGGAGATGAGTTTTTTTATTTCTTCATTAATAGGCTAATTCGTGAACAAGTCATATATTTTACTTAAGCTCTTACATATATTGTCTCTGACAGTTTTCGACTGATGACTATACTGAATGAAGAAATGTCAGAGATGCACAACAGCTCACTTCCATTTCGTAATCATTGTGTTTCCGAACTGTATTATTAATTCACACACTACGATTTATTTTATACTATATCATAATTGCACTTACATTTATTTCCTTATGCATTTATTTATATATTCAATGTGCTATTATACATTTTGTACGATGTTATATACTACAATTGTGCGTGTGCATTATCAGGTAACAGTAATATTATGTACGTGTGTATATAATATTGCTATTGCTATAAATAATCAATTCACAAGCCGTATCGATTGAGTTGGTATCTGACGGGAGATGACGTTCATGGCCACAGGCGTTCATCATGGAGTGACAAATCGTGAGGAAACGGTGCCCGCTCGCACAGCCTTGGGGCCATCACGTGAGAGATCCCCAGTCACGTCCGCCAGGTCATTCCTACGCGTTGTCAGACAGGGAACTGTCGTCAGCCGAGGTGCGAGATAGAGCCAGACGAGATACGGCCAGCAAAAGAGAAGGATAGGAGGCACTTTTTATGAAATTCTCTGTACAGAGCAATTTGGGAAGATGTTCAAATTTACCCAGTATAGAGATATAATGTACAGTGACGATCCGTATTCCAAAAATCTGGAACAATGGTTAAGGTTTTATAATTTTTAAAAGAATTAAGAGATTTTATTTATCACATTAATTTTTGTTGTAAGAGTGGAATCATACCTGAGTGGGTACTTCCTGACATTCAACTCAACCTTAGTTGTTGACAGATTGTTTGGAAAACCCAACGAGTGGGAACGCCATGGAGGGAAACACCTTAAAATTTGACGTAGATAATACAGTACTGAAGGCAACAGTATTATTGCGTGTCAAAGAGCCTTTACAGAATTAATATATGCTGATTGAGATACTTAACTGGTGGTACGTCTTACAGTACCACGTTCATTTCAGATGTTGGCCATATGATAATCCTCTGGAATTACATATTTTCTGTTGAGACTTCTTTTCAGCCGAAACCGGTGACCTTCTACACCACATTGGGTATAGCTTCAACCATATACAATACACTAACACGCTAGCGAGATTTTACGATTTCCCCCGCGACAAGTTCACATGAATGACAAGGGACACACACACACAAGCCCTGGGCGACCTTTGAACTCGTAAACCTAATGTAGCGTCATTATGCGCACGGTTAGTTTACAAATGCAATTCGTTACAATTACTATTACTTATTACTACAAATGCAGATAACTTCCCTATCACTCGGGAGCGAAGATGTCTAATTTTTTCAAATAATGCTAATTTTGTCGATTTTTTAATCAAGTGGCATAAATTACGTTGTCAGAGGTAATGCCACGAGTGCTCTGGAAACTGTCAATAATTCCCAACTCATGAAGCACAGAGGAGATTTATCTGAGAATTTCCAAAGCACGAGCGGTATTTAATGGACGAATGAATTAAATTACGTTCAACAGAGTTCCAAAACGCGCCAAATATTGAAAATAACTGAAAACCTGTCAAAATCAAAGACGATATGTTATAGTACATACGAGGTTTATTGTTTGCCATCACAGTGATCGATACATACAGCCTCCTAAGACAGATGAGTCGCAGATTATTGACCAGTAGGGAGTAGCATTAAGAAAAATCGGATAGAAAAAATAATACATTTTTTTAGATACACCACCCTAATTGAGGCATTTTGTTTGTTTAGTTAAACATTATTAATTTTAATTACACGAGTGGAATAATCATAGAAAATTCCACGAGAGCTCTGAAAATTGTCGATAAATCTCTGAGACTTATTTCACGAATGAAATTTGAATTAAATAAATCGGTTCATTAAGTTATGTTAGTTTCTCGGATATATTTAAGTATTTTCATGATATCAATTAATTTCAATTTCATTTCATGAATTACATTTCATTTCGCGATTTATCATGAATTCAATTACTATGTGCGTCAACTTCCATTCTCTGTTTACTTATGCAATCATGGATGTTAGGTTATACTCTACACGTAAGGATTAATACAACACAAATGTGAATATATATAGAAAATCACGTAACGAAAATACAAATGTAAATTTTTTTTATTATTATATTTAAACGCACACTTGTTACACACACAACTATAAAAAAACAATAAAAATTGAAAGTACGTAACGAAAACATGAAATATATGGGTTTATTTGATTGCATTTTCTTCGAAATCTTTACAGAATTGGTGTACCTGTTCCTAATATATGGCGTCGGTTCTTACAAAAATTTTCAAACAGTTTCCCAACATATTTTATATTTTTACGAGAGTTCCGTGGAGTAACTTGTCGAATAATATCGTATATTTCTTTGTTCTCTGACCCATTTCAAATCTGTTCGCCATTTCGTTTGGTTAACAAGTGTTTGAATGAGACAATTGAGAAGCGCGCTTTATTGCACATCGACTCAGGGATCGATACATACGGTCTTCAAAGAGATGAAACGAAAACTATTATTGGGCGCTAATGAGGAGGTGATAATTAAAATCCATAATTTTTTTTCTGAATCACTGCTCTGATTTGTTAATACCGTCTGCATTCTTAAACATTAGTGGTCTTAATTTCATCAGTGGAATAGTCATTCTTATACATCGCTACTAAATTGAATAGGCGTTATTAAATTTTTATACGATTAAAACATTTTGGTTTTCATCGAGAGATGTTGAAAGAGACTCGTCTTCTCTTAGTCACAATTAAGTTATCGATATATGAACTCCTCGTCCTAATTTTTTTTTTATTTTCTTTCTAATTCTTATTTTTTGCTCTTGAAAGGGACGATATAAGTTTTATTTTAAATGTCTAAAAAGTAATTATTAAATTATGTATTCTCTGAAGGTTAATTCTAAGGAGGAAATCAATCACGGGATATACCCAAGCTGTCATTGCCACATTTTGCCTGTTCATGGTTTTCGTTACTTTCTCTGCTTTCTCCTGGAGAATGTGAGAAGGCCACAATGTTAACGGGTCTTATCACATGCTTTTTCCTTCAGATCCCATTTTGGTCTTAATAAAAACATAAGAAATACCCCCCCATCGCAAGCCCGAGCACCAAATCCAAATACGTTAAAAGTTGACTGGAAAAATTCCAATTGTTAACTAGTTCAGTAATACCTAAATTCAAAATTCTCTCAAACCTGTTATATATAGAGCAATCAGTCAACCATCTAACCATCTTAATACACACCACTATCAAAGAGACCGAACTAAAACCAAAGGGTACCAACAATGATAAACAATATAAACTTCCCCCAGAAATAGTGAAACTAGTACAAATCAAAAACAAAACCTGCAGAATATGGTTACTAGAAAAAACACCAGGGCTAAAACTAGAACTTAATATACTGTGATATACCAAAATGACGAACCATTTTTATTATGGAAATGTCATTTTATTTGACATAGAATATAGGGATGTCAATAAACGATCGCGAGGGGGTCGCTATATGGCAAATAAACAACCGGCGTTAAGGATCATTTTCGTTAGGTTGAAATGACAGAGCAGAGGCGTAATAAGCATTGTTTTGAGAGACAAAAGAAAAATACATAAAATTCGGATGCTTCCGAGTTTTTAGAACATTCATTCGCTAGAGGAACGCGATGATGAGCGGGTCGGCTTTTTATATATTTTACTAGATCGAGAGAAGACTGTAATTGACAATTGTATATAGCTATCTTTTTTTATATTAGGATAGAGCGTTCTTGTAAGAAGAAAAATACGTATCTAGGCGTCCACCCGAGACGTTAGTGAGGGAAGTCACGGATTATAATAGTATCGCCGGGAGAATTTGGAACCAGACACGGACATTAGGCGAGGACTTTATCCAGAATCAAGATTCTGCTGCGTCGACGGAGAAGGTTCTACGGGGCGTCATCGAACGAAGAAGTGAAGAGCGCGCGAAGACCCATGAATGTATAAAAAGGTTTAATAACTATTGTAATATAAAGAAAACTGGTCATGATGAAAGATAAATTCATTTTGATTAGCAATATAATAAATTCTAATTTGTTAAGTTGAAAGAAAGCTGATTATCATTGTTCGTTACATGCAATCCAGCATTTTAATAAGATTTTCTGATTCCTCGCCACTCCGTACGGATGGCAAATTGAATAATTCGTTGCAGAGTAAGTAGAACAATTATGAACTTCGAACCCCAATTAACTGAGCTAGCACATCATAATGTTGGAAGGAGAGATATTACGTAGGAATCATTAGGTTTCAAGTGTAACTTTTTCCTGGCACCCAAATTACATTTATCAGTAATAATTATGCTTCATAATGTCCCTCCAAGTGGGGCTTGTTTTTAAATAGAAAGACGGGGCATGTTTCAAATTGGCACCAGTCAATGTCGGGCATGTTTTAATACTAATAAACATTGTACGTAAATCAATCAAAAACTTCAACAGTCAGCCATTTCAAACACTACTTCAATCACTAAACATTAACAACCAATCCCTTTAGCAACTCACAAACAAAATATTAAGAAAAAAAAAGAATACCATCCCCCGCACTAGACATCCCCACAGGAAATGTGTATACGCCTGCACAGCAAGCCGAATAGCTAGCAAATTACTTGGCATCTACATTCGCTCTAAATAATACTAAACCGCACACTAGACTATCACAATTAGTAGAACAGTAAACGAAAAGACATATGGCCTACATCACAAAATGCACTACACATCACCTAAAGAAATAAATAAGAAAGGCTCCCCGTTATCTCCTATAACTTGTACTTGCTGACCTACCAAAATATAGATATATAAAAATCGCTCAATTTGCAGATGACACGGCTATATATTCATCAGGTTTCACCATCAACACAATAAATTCAAACTTCAGTTATATCTATACCAAATCGACAGTTGGGCAGCCAAAAACAAAATTAAAATCAACCGTCAAAAACAGAAGCCAAAATATTTTCCCTAAGACCTTTCATCCCCCCACTCCTTACAATTGAATCAAGAATCCTTTCTCAGACACCCGACTCAATTGGAAAAATCACATCGGCAATAAAGTTATACAAGCAAACATTAAATTACACCAACTAAAACCAATAAGAAATAGTTCAGCTAAATTATCATACATACTGCCTCACTGCTATACAAAATTATCAAACGACCACTATTATTTTATGCTATGGATCAGAGCAGCCAAATCTAATATCCAAAAATTTCAAATAATCCCAAATCAGTTCCTCCGCACCATCACGAATGCCCCATGGTACATCTCCAACGCACAACTCCATAAAGAATTTCAGGTAGAACAGATAACCAACCACATTATTTTTATTCACCCACTTTTTCCAAAATATTCCAAATATATCCAAACTGCTAAAATCCAACACAGAACCCGCATCAAGAATAAAATTCCTTTCCATTCCTAACATTCCTGAATAAATTCTCAGATCTCGACCCAAAGTAGAGATATTATGCAAATAGAAATGTAAGATGCATTTTAAGATTAGTAATAAGGTTATTGTAAGTTAATTATAAGTAGACATAAGCAACTATAACAAATGTAAGTGTATTAACACTGGTCTTTGTATTTTTCTATCCAAAATAAATAAAAAAATTAATTAACTATATAAAAAACGTATATACGGAGTAATATACGTAACAGCGAAAGTTGCGGCGAGAAAAAACAGCAAATTTTCGGCAGGAAAATCCTTAATACAGGACTCTGGCAACGAAAAAGTGGATAATAAATGGAATCCAGATGCTTAATTTAGACCAAAAAATCCTATAACGCGAAGTGTAACCAGAATCCATGTTGTGTGTGCCCTTGATACCGAAAAATCGATTCATGGAAAAACGTCCATCCTTCAGTCTATCTGTCCGTCTGGCGTATGTGAACAACACTAACGCCTAAACTATGCGTTCGATTTTTTCCAAACTGAATGAATCGTTGCCAACCTGGTTTGAGTCGAGGGCCTGAGATTTTGAAACATTCATTAACTTTTTGGGGAGCTTTACACGGAACACTTGGGACATCTTCAAAATTTTCTCAAAAATGGCTCTATTTTTTTAATGTTTAAATGTAACATGAATGTTTTGCATGAAACAACTTAACCACGAGCTCCGCTGTTTCGAAGATGTGCTATAATTTCAAAATATTGAAATATAATAATCACCGTGAGCATTTACTATATTATTGATTTATTAATACCTAATGATAATCTAGAAATAGGTTATTTGCCATAAATAAGTATTCACTTATTGCATCCAATGTGTATTGTATTACAGTATTCTGGAACCAATCAATACTCAACACCTATTAAAATCAAGACAACGAATCTGATGACGAGCAATAAAAAACATGAAATATTGCATATTGAATGCAATTGCACATTTCGTGATATTCAGGAATTTGAGTAATTGAAATTTCAGTTAACGAGGCTTCATATTCAATAAATTAATTTTTTGTATACCATCATTATAAACGACCCTTTTCGATACCTCGAATCGTGCATAATCCAGTATTTTATCGCACGCTACATGACGTCATCGCCATTATTAAACGCGACATGACATCATCACACATTCAGCCAATAGTAGCGAGAGAATCGTGGGGAGGTAGAAGAAGACGGAACAGCCGACCATCGTTTTCTCGCACGGATGTCAACAATGCCATCTTGAATTAGATTTCCAGAGGGCGTTGGATGTCAAGCACCCGAGACGTCACAAGAAAATTGTTTCGCGAAATTAAGTTTGATTCTCTTGTAAATTTATAATGCTGTTATACAAAAACATAGCGTATGCAACTCGTTTATAATGTTGCTTTATTGCATTCGTACAAATTTGAAAACTCGCTCCTAACGTCGCTCGTTTTCAAAACATGTAATCATGCAATAAAGCTTAACATTATAAACTAATTGCTTAACTACTATTCTCGATAAGTTTGAACCTAGCATTGTCATCCGATATTAGTTTAGGCGAGACAGACGCCGTCAAATGCCCTTTCACTTGCCTCCTGGAATAGTAGCTTGACTCGTTTGCGGGTGGGCGATAGCGGGAGGAGGAGGGGCACGGCCACTCTCTTTAGCGTCTGTATCTCCCTCGGGGTCCGAGTTCAGTCGCTCATTTCCCTGACCTTCCAGAAGGTTGTTAGTAGGGAGTTGTTATTTTCACCTGCTCGATTCGCTGATTGATGTTTCCGGACGCGTTAAGTGCTATGGTCATCAGTAGACATTGGATGTTTAGACACAAAAAAAAATGTCTTTTAGGCGCCTAAAAGGGCACTGAAAATGAGAAAGACGGTACTGTTGTAGGCACATACACAATGAAATAAAATATTGTTTGTAATTTTTTTCTATATTATTTTGTAAAATTAAAAGCACAAAACAAGTTCGTACATTTTAATGAAAAACTAGATTTACATATTTAAACTCTTCTACATTTGGTTCTTAATAGTTTGCATTAACCATTCATATTTGCAAATTACCAGTAAGAGCAATCACAATTTCAAATTTGCATTACATATAACTAATAACAGTAATCACAATTTCAAATTTGCAACGATTGTGAGACAAAATGGTTTTGAATGCGGAGAGGGATATCTCAACATCTAATGATGTGACCGGCATGTATTTTAGAAGTACAAACTACCAGCACTGAAACCTTCTGAGAATTTACATTTATTTCCCCTTAAAATTTCGGTGCCCTCTGTGTGTTGTCAATCATCCATGTTCCATGTTCTCAGATCATGACTGGGTTTTATGAAATAGGGAAGTGAAGAAAAATCAGTTGGTATAGTTTGAGGAATTCCGTCGTAATTTAAAATAACAAGACGTGAATTGAAGAAATCGTAATGTATGGTAATGTTGGACCATGGCCGATTTTCCGATATCTTAGCTTTTTGTACATAAAAATAATACATAAAAGGCAAAAATGTTTTAAAAACGTATTTATGAAAAAAAGGCATTTATACTAAAAAAGGCGAAAATAAGCATTATAAAACTTCGTCATATGTGTCATCATTTGTCATGATTCGTGCGCATATATTATCAGCCTTTAAACAAGTTCGTTGGAATAAAATAGCCATTTCCCTAAACATCGGATGTCTAGCCATTTGTCTCGTACGTTGTTGGGCACGTTATATCACGGCAGGTGGCGACGTTTGATAGGGTACTGCTCCGATATTGACCTAGAATTGATCGGAAAACCTCGGAAAATCGAAGAGTGGTTGCAGTTGCTATATTTATTGCACCGAACCAACTCAGCCGGTGGAGCACGTTCCGCTGTAAACCACTGAGCCGAAGTACCGAGAGAAGACAGGAGGCTTTGCGGACGGTGTTAATCATATATTATTACAATAAACTATGAGAGCTATTAATTTGTGAAATTTAAATAAAAAATGGCTTTGTGTGTTGATTTTTATAGTTTTCATTCAATGCAAAAAATCGTGTCATGCTCTCTTATTTTTTAGTTAAATCATTTTTGGCCACGTAGTGGTAAATGTTTGGCTTGCCTTGCAGCTATTTCCTAAGAAAATACATCCCTGAATGCTACGATGCTTATAAATTTATTCCATCTATTTTGCTAATTTCCAGTGTGCACAGAAAGTACACTATGCAGCCTTTAACAATATGAGTGGTGTCTGTGGTTTCGTTAGATTTTTATTTGCGTTTATCGTTTAGCCTCGGCCAAAGGGCAATTGGCCGAAGCGCCGTTAGATCTCGGAGTTTCTAGTCAGTCACCCAACCAGGAACCCGCGATGTCTCGAATTGGCTTAACCGTCGTGACTTCACGTTCTTAACGAATTCGGGAGCGACTTCGGTTTAGTGGCCGAGGCCTTTCAATAGAAGCCTTTGTCTGGATTTTTGAGGGAAACTACGAAAACCTCGGTCAGGATGGCCGGCACGGGAATTGAACCGAATGCGAAGTCAGCGCGCTACGCCCTGAGACACTTCGATTGATTTTAGTTAGATACCCAGGGAAAAAATAAAAAATTAAAGTTTTGATTTTTAATGAAAAATACAAATATTTCATTGTGTTATTCCACCTGTTCTCCGAGCGCGCGTAACAACTGAGTTCCCACACTCAGCGCGTCACTGCTTACGTCATAGCTGAAGTCAGTCGAGGACGAGGTTTCGAAGAGGAGGCCGCCCACCATTAAATATTTGCTTTTCAGGTGTTGGGTTACGGAACAGCAACATTTTTAATATTCTTTGAATAGAAAGAACTGTTGTTCTGTATATGCAGTATTCTATGTTACTGGAGTACACGTGAAGATTGTTAAAATATTTAATTCACTGAACGAAAATTTTTTGTTCTTGTGCATGGTTCTTTTTGGAAAATAAATTTGTGTAGTTTCATTCGGTAGAATTGTTTGCAACTGCAAACCATTGTATGCTTATATTTTTACTATCCTTTTGACCACGCATTACCTGATTTGAATTGGTCCTATTCAATTATTTGTCATTGTCTTCTTGAAGCCCGTGTTAAATCAAAAATAAATGTTTTAGAACGTTTGAATCTTACGTAAAATCTGTGACTAATGGTCTCTACATGATGTCCATATCGACAACTCATACAGGAGAAACATTATCAGATTTACAAATGGCACAGTAAATGAGTGTTAGATCAAGTTTTCTTTATTATTTTTTTAATGTATATTTTTTTTGTAAAACTATATTCTTAGAAATTAATCTCTTAAATTGTTTGTTTCTTTATTCTCTTGCACACACTTTTGACGATATTTATCAAGGTGAATATACCCATCCAGTCATAGCTCTTATTGAAATTCACAAATCAATACGAGAAGTTTAATGCGAAGAAATGAATGCAGGAAGGGCCATTTAAAACCAGGTCTAATGCTTCAGAATTTACCAAGAACTAGTTCAATTGTTTTAAAGTGTATTATTATTTTGTAGGTTATTGCGAGAAAAGAGCCTCTCCAATAGTTAACAACTGAATTTTTGCCTCTCTTTTATACAAAGTAAATAATATCTTCTCAGTTAGAGGAAAGTGAATTAGATGCTAAGTAGGTTGAATATTTTACGAACGCTCTTGAAACTGACAGATAACCTTTTAAAATGGATTCAATATACCCGGGTAACTTTTCACGTTTGGATTGTTGAGAGGAATTGCCTTTCCGCTTTGATGACGCAGTTTTGAGTTCCCGAATATCGAGGTCAATGTTTAACCTAGACATTCGATGGAGTGTGGTAACTCACAATATTTTAATCGCTCAGTCTCTCCCCTAAAAAGTAAGAAAACCACACAACATGGGGTGAGGTCAACCATACTTGATGTAATACCACATAATTAAAATTATGCCCAAGAATGTGAATGGAAATAAATGTTTTTCATTTCATTTATTTTTACATGGATGGTGGATACATAGTTCAGTTTAAATTAACGATACATGTGTTTGATGGCTTAATAGCTAACTTAAACTAAAATTTAAAACTAATATAAGGCCGAGGTTACCCTTGGGGCTACTCTAGTCGGGATCTAATTCGGAATTTTTTTTTTCAGGAAAAATGTGGAATGGAAATTTATTTTGAATTCGGATTCCATGTGATGAATTTTTGCCGAGTCTGTGAACTGATAGTGAAGGGATTTGGGAAATGTTTGAGAAGTTGGTAACTAGATATAGGTGATATGATGGTCTATAGTCTCTAGGTCGAATTCATTATGTAACTGTTGGTTGGTGACATACCAGGGAGCGTTTGAAATAATTCTGAGAAATTGATTTTGTATTATCTGAAGTTTCCTTTGGTTGGTTTTTGCTGCATTTGAAAGGTGTATAGTAGCAAAGGTCTTATTATTGTTTTGTATATTTTTAATGCTTAATTGTATGATAATGGGCTGGATCTGTGTATTAAAGACTTTAACTGTATTAATTTGATTCTGGTTTGAGTGATTTTGGCATGCTGCTTCCAATTGAGTTTTGTGTCCGTGTTCAGTCTTAAGTATCTGATTGGTTTATTGGGAGGGAGCCAGTTCATTTGAGTATTGAGTATTGTTTAGCATTAGTGGTCACGGGGGTGAGTGTGGACGGAGTGTGAAGATCTTGGCTGCCGTTGTGGTTGGATTGAGTTGGATTTTATACTTTGAAGCCCAGCTGTCTATTAGATTAAGGTACAATTGAACTTTGTTGCTGCAATCAGTACGTGAAAGACCGGAGTTATAAAAGGCTGTATCATTAGCAAATTGTGCCATGTGGATGTCGTTTAGCTTGGAAATGTCTGCAACATATAAATTAAATAAAGTAGGTGCTAGAGGTGATCCTTGTGGCAGTCCTACTAAGATTGGTCTTGGGTTGGAATTGTGGTTGTTTACATTAACTGGAAAGGTTCTGTTACTGATGAAACTTTGAATGATGGACTGGATATAATGCGGTGTGCCTATTTTTTATTTATTTTATGTATGAGACCTTCATGCCACATCTGTCAAACGCCTGCATTATGTCGATGAAAACTGCTACTGTGTGATATTTTTTAGAAATGTTGAATAAAGATGTTCGGTAGTACGGAGGAGTTGGTGCAGTGTAGAACGTTTTTCAGTGAATCCAAATTGTTCCTTCGGCATGGCTTTAGTTATCTGGAAGTGCTCTTTTTGTCTTTTGCGAATTATTTTTTCAAACATTTTGGATAACGTGGAAAGTAAACTTATGGATCTGTAGCTATTTGTATCGGTGTGATTTTTGTTGGATTAGTCAATGGGAATTACTATGGCATGCTTCCAAGATTGAGGAAAATAGCCTATTGGAAATAAATTTAGACACAATATGTTAATAAACAATTTATACGTAATACAGTGCGCCAGGAAAGTCTCTCTGCAGTGTCATAATGCTGGGTAGAGTGGTAGCCACAGAAATTATGTTGGTATCACGAGCATCAGCCAGCGCTGGGGCTGTCCGAAGGGTGGGGTGCAGAAGTAGCGGGAGAGGAGGGGACGAGGTGACGACATTCGCGCGACACTAGCGCCGCGCAACGCGGTGAAGCTTAGGGCGGAAGCGGCGGCGGTGGCCCTGACTCGCGTCGGGGCGCAGACATTTCCCGGGGGAGAATGAAACGCTCTGTCAACTTTGTTTGAGTGGGTTGGATAGCAGCTGGGGTTTCAAGCAGGTAAACTTTTGGGAAGAGGATGTGCAATAGTATTGTTTTTGTTAGTCAAAAGAGTTCATATGAAGTTCCGATGCTTGGGTTTTAGGGAAGAACAGTGACACTGTCTAGCAACGCCGTAACGGCAAACTTTGTTTACATTTGAAATCTAAATATAAAGTAAGATGATATTTGAAAAATATGATTTACTAAAAAGAGATGTTTATTTGTGTTATAGCATGGTTAACACCAATGACACATACCTAAAGGAGTGGGAAAGAATGGAACAATTATTTCAAAAGAGGTGTTAATAAAGGATAGGAGTGTAGAAGGTTAGAAAACGTTTAATTATTACGCGAACGTACTTTTCAAAAGGATTCTCTGAAAGAAGGGCATTGTCTTCTCTGTAGGCTTATAAAAGTACTTTTTTCCTCACATTTTTATGTTTTTAATGTTCCGTGACCATCATGTGACACTTATTATAAAATTTTGTTGCAATTTCAATCAACACAAAATGGTCAACATAAAGTTTTCTATTGCGTTTTTGATTTCATGCCATAAATACGATATTTTCAATAAGTACCATATAACGTGTATGTACTATGATCAATATAACTGATGTAATCAACTTTTAGAAAATAGTAGCTTAACCTTTTTATGTTTTGTGATTGAAGTACATTAACATCTAAACATTTACCTCAGTTCAGACCACTCCGTAATTGAAAATTCTTGTGAAAAAACTTGTCAGGGTCTATCTATTCCTTTTGCGGCGGTAGATGTGTGTGAAATAGTTTTTGCAGTGTTCTGCCTCTTAATCATTCCAAACTAAACTGGTATTTTCTGAAACTAATAAGTTAAGGCTTCAAAAGAGTCATTAGACTCGGCCGCGTGCTTTTTACTGCATCTAGGGTTGCGATTTTTGGAAGAAAATCTCCAGCGTGCGATGCTTGATAATGCACGAGCTTAGACTATTTGTGTCAGGGCGAGATTATGATATCGTAGGCTTCCGCGGCCAGAGTTATGATCTGGGCTCCCTGAAGAGGACCGCGACATGTCGGTCGCAACGTCGGCACCCCAGCCTTCGACGCGGCGTCACCCGGACAGCCCAGATCAGGGCGAGATTATAATTGTACATTTGATGTTAGGCGTTAAATTTAAATAAAATGATAACGCAGCGTAGTAATAAATAATTTCTATATTTTTTCTCGAACTTTTCTTAACACCTTATGGGTGTTCAAATCGATTGCTCTAATATTGCGCTTCGTCGTGCGCAGAACAATATGAGGCTATGTTTACAAAACTATTGAAGTGAGGAGGAGACGTGATGGTAAAGGGTTATAAGAAGGGTAAGTAACGAAAAGTAGAGCGATGAACATCACAAATTAAATCCCACTATAACCTAATGCACTACGACTTAAAGAATCATTTGACTACTAACGATCCTAACCTTTGCGTTTTTAGAACCTACACTGAAAGGTGATTAATAACTTTGTGTTTCTAGGTGCATCAACCGCTATTACATAATTTTTGAAAAAGACAAAAAATACAAAAAAGTTAACTTTACATCATATTAAACAGTGCTATTAGCACTGTCCATTTGGAAATTTTGAAGAAAAAATTGGAGCCATTTTTGAGAAAATGCCGTTTGAGCGTTTCTGAAAAAGCGGAATATTGAGTTCGTTTCCACAGAAAATTATTGAGTTTTCGAGAAACCTTGTGAGATATTATTTAAAGCACATGTACTCGTAATTACAATAACGTAAAGAAATCGCATCTAATGCAAATATTACCGACGTGAGAGACAAGTAAAAAACATTGCATATTTCTAATTTTTGAAAAACGAATTAATAGAGCAATATGGCGTTTGTGCCATCGTATACGGTTTGTTTGTCACTAACTCTACCAAAAATCTAAAGAAAAATTGGTGCCGTTTTTGACAAAACCTTGTTTTAGTAAATTTTTAAAATTGCAAATATTGCACGAAAACTACTAAAATTTTCAAAAAAAATGTACATGACCTTAATGAAATAACTCTTTATGGACAACAAATTTTATTTGAAGTAAAAATCTCTATCTTCAGTTTTATAGTTGTGGGAAGACGCCGAAAAAATTAAATTTTGCAATTTTCGAAAAGTCAGCGTTAACAGTGAAAATGAGACTTATGCAAATTTTAGAAGTGTATTATACTCTATTCTTACAAAAAAAAAAATATTAAAAACTTGGAGCCGTTTTTGAGAAAATTTTGAAAACGTCCGGGGGCGTCATGTAAAGTACCCCCAAATGTTAAATAATGTTTTTCAAACTCTCAAAGTTTCAACTAGAGACAGATCGACAAGGGATTCCTCAATTTGAAAAGATCGTACGTGTGGTATAGAAGCTAGTAGTATTCATAGACGGACGGACGGACGGAGGGACGGAGGGACGGAGGGACGGAGGGACGGAGGGACGGAGGGACGGAGGGACGGAGGGACGGAGGGACGGACGGAGGGACGGACGGAGGGACGGACGGACGGACGGACGAACGTTTTGCTTTCGATTGGGCATCAAGGACCCACAAAACTGAGATTCTTGCTACACCACGTGTTAGAGGACTTTTTTCTCTTAATTTAGCAACTGGATTTATCCACTTTCTTGTTTTCAGGGCCCGGCATTGAATTTCTTTCTGTCGAAAATTCGTCGGTTTTTCGCGCAGCATTACATAACTTTCTCTATACTACGTTTATTACTCCGTATATACGTACGTATATGAGAAAGTAAAAATGGTTACCTAAGTCTGGAATGTTTGCAGGGGTCTAACTATAATAATAATAATAATAATAATAATAATAATAATAATAATAATAATAATAATAACAATACAATATAGTGGAAAAACGGGACTCAATACACTTAGTCACCGCAGAAAAGTATGAATCTCATGGCAGTCGTTAGCAATTCACAAAGCTCCACACGTCGAAAGCACGTTATCGTCTGGAATGTGACAAGCGCTGTATTCGCTGTGCAAGAACAGCCAGTATAACTTTTACATCACATTTAGACTGACCAGGAACATAGAAATGGAGAAGTAAAAAGAAGAGAAAATAATGACAAAATGTTCGAACTTGTTTTGTTTTGAATGGTTTAATACACCAATAAATTGTCAAATGTTTGCTTTTATATAATTTCATATTAATTCTCAATAATTCTCATTTTGCAAGTAACAAGGCTCAAAATGATTGTATTAGTTCCCAAAGAAGTCCCTTGGTCCTTCTAACTCCCATGGATGTGTTTGGAGTTAGTTTGAGTATGATTGATCTCAATTTGAAGTTGAAAAGGTGAAGCGTCAATTCTTCGAAGCTCACGAGACGCAACGCTTTCCCTTCGCAACGGCAATACCCTCATTTCTCTTACACTTTGCGTTTCATGTGGAGCTCTTGAAATCTCTTTAAGTGTTATTTCGTGATATGGAACAGGGAGCATATTTGAATTATTCTTCTTTAGATAATTAAGTTTTCCAATATTTCCAATTTTTGTTCGATTGTAATACAAGTTTTAAAACGTATTTAAGATTTCACTTTAATACATTGTACATGATAACGGAAACTCAATGAAGCTAGAAATACGGGCGAGAGGAGAGGAGAACTGCTATTTACTGAAGAACGTGTGAATGAATGTGAAAGCGAGAGTGGTGAAGGTCGAAAACTGGCGTCCTGCAAAAGTAAAGTCGGCTGCCGGGAGCTGATGGATGAGAGAAGCGGGCGCAGTGCCTTGTTGCGCAAAGCGCGATAGTTGCAGGTTTATCGCGACTTCCCGGCTGCCCTGCAAGTGCTCACCGGTGTCCTGGCCGCCGCCGCCCCCACCGCCACCGCCACCTGTGCGTCCATCCACCTTCCGCGTCCGCGTGGCCGCCACGCATGGCGTCCTTTTGACGCGTCGCGCGCCGCCGGCAGCACTGCAAGGACGGCTTCTTTGCCACCCGCACCACTTCGACGCAGCACAACTTCCAGCAGCCGCCAGCAACCGCAGTCGCCGCCCGTGAGTAAACACATGCCTATCCAATGGTGTTACAGCTTAGCGCGCACTCTAGCGTGACAACCATTTTCGCGCGATATTGTCGGAGAATTCCGAACTCTAGGAAAAACCGTCTCATGCGGCATGGAAGATCGGGCGGCATCGCCCGGTCTCAAGGGTGAGCATGGCCATATGTTGAATGCGGGCCGCGGTCCTTTATCTGAAGTACTGTCCTGACATCAATTTGGAAGTGATCGAACCAAGTTCCTGAAGCCTAGATCATCGCGTCCTGAGTTTAATTTTTTATTGTAAAGTGTAACTCGGATAATGTTTTTTCAGGTCATAAAAGATTTCTGACGATTTAATTACGAACTATTTTATATTACACGCGAGGTACATGCTGCGTTCATGTCACCCCATGCATTGTTAGGCAGTAAACGTTATATGATAACAGGTTGAAGTGATAGTAATCTAGAGCGTCGTGAATCAAAACTATCTGGTGACACAGTTTCGAATATAAGAAACGAGACGTTTTTAGAAAAATAATCAAATTTAAAATATGATTGATATTGCTTGATATTTATTTCATCACATAATCAATTTGAAAAATAAGTAGATTTTTACTTTCTCGCTACGGAGCAGAACGAAAGTTATATAATGCTGCGCGAAAAACGGCAAATTTTCGGCAGAGAAATTCTTATTACAGGGCCCTGGTAACGAAAAAGAGAATAAATCAAGAATGATAGCGTAGAAAAAATCTTCTAACACGTGGTTTAGCCAGAATCCATGTTTTGTGGGTCCCTGGTGCCAAAAAATCAAATGACAACAAAACGTTTGTCCATCCGTCTGTGAACAACGCTAGCCGCTAAACCTTTCAACTGATTTTCTCCAAAATTGATTTTCCCCAATCAATCTAACGTTGTGCGCTTTAAATTTAAAATTTATATTTTAGTTTTCGGGGATATTTTACATGACTGGTGGAGGTATCATGTTCGTTGAAAATCCTAATTTTTTGAAAATTGCAAAAGTTCAAAATTATTTCGACGTCTCCTACAACTAAAATATTTAAGATAAAGGTTTTTCCCTTAATGAAATCTGTTTCTTATATATACATTTTGAAATAAGGTTATGTACAATTTTTCCAAAATTTGAGTGTTTTTTCGCGTAATTTTGCGTGCAAATACTGGCGGGAAAGTACGTGCTTTTTTAGCATCACTAGTATTAAATCCTGAAATATAGCATACTAGTAAAATGTGATGTCGCCGACGCTGCTTTAAAAATAGTTTCATGTTTTGAAAATTTGATTCGAACTTCATTTCTTTCATGCCTAGCTTTGTTCAGATATGTTCTTTCAGTATCTGACATTGGACTCACCAATGACTTGTAGTTGATAATGTTATACTTTCGTTCAGAAGTCTCCAGCATCCAATGGCCTTGTATCTTACTTCCATGTGGGATAAGAACAGCTAATATTGCAATTTCAAAATTATAATCGCCGTAGTAAATACTTATTGATGATGTATATAGTTACATTTTAGTACAGCTACATTGTTTACGCTTTTTTGCTAATATGCACGAAAATGTAGGTAGCACATTTGCATTAGCACAAATACTAAATGCAAAAAGGCAAATCATTGCCAATTAGTACCGGACGCAACATCTTTTACATCTACATTCAATTCTTCCCCGGATTTGTTTAAGATTTCCATATTTTTCTTCCCTAATTTTTGAAAAGATTAAAACTCCACAAACTCTAATTTGTGTTCACTTCTACATCTGCAGTAGCCCTATTAATCGTTGTGTATGCGAATATATATAAACATTAAAAGGCGACTGTTTTGTATGTTTATGTGAATTAGGTGTTAGCTAAGTTTAATATGCATAAGTTGTGAGTTACATTAATTTGAAGATTGGTACGTGCACACTTATGTTGGAACGTAAAAGTGAAAAGTAGAACATAAGAACGTTCATTCATTCTCTAGCATTGCTCACAGTTTTATTTTTTCCGTATTTACTTGACATTCATCTTTAATAAGTTTCGAGGCCATACTATTCATAGGTTTTTGCAAATATCTTTTTTTAAAATACGATAGTTCGAATCAAAATTGAAATCATATATGCAGCACTATTCACTTAGTAATTCAATTGTTCACTTAAAGATGTTAACATCAGTGTTGCCAATGCTGTAAAAGAAAATTATGGCGTCTGGTGTGAAAATTGTCACCGCCACCTACATTGATCCACCTACATTATTCAACGCCACTTATATTGATCCATCTAGGTGGCGTTGTTTTAATTCCATACTCACTAAGATCGCAACGGCAAAACACGCTTTTTGAAATTTCTTTGAGTCTTATGGCCGGATCCGAAAAAATTATCAACAACTATCAGTTCCCCTTCAGGAGAGAGAGACATGCGTTGAGTGACACATATGTCTCGATTGGTGCACGGGAAGTGATCTAGACCTGAGTGAAGGAACTGCACATCCGCACACTCGGGAGTTACTCAATAGGGATTATGTTATAGGGAGTTTGTTATGTAACTCAGATATATAATCATGCAAAAACGGTACCCTACCAATATGCATCATTGATCCTGTCTTATTGTGATATAGTTATTACTTTAAAATCGTTTTTCTAATTTAAATAAGTTTATTTTCAGATGAGTGATGAAAACTCTTCTTTAGATTGTAAGAGAATTAATCGGAATTGGAATTTTTTTTTTTTTTTGCCATATGACAAAGCGGATGAATTAGTACTGTCAGTAATTTGCGAAGATGAATGGATGACGTTCTCAAAATTGATGGGCAATTTCTGGAAAAATAAAAGGTTATATTATTTCTCAAACTTAGGATAATATAGATTCACCCGAGATACCTCAACAGAGGAAACTTACTAACATGTAAAATCAACCCATGCAGAAAAAATGGTTTCGTTCAACTTCACAATTAAAATCTCTTTCAAAATATTACAATAGTATTATCTAAAGGTATTATAATATATTCTACATAAAATAATCTGTTTCTTCCATTTCGATAGTTTTGATTAATTTTTCTATGCTATATATAATCCAGAAACAATATGCAGAGTAGCAGAATTTTATATTCTTACTGCATGATATAACCCAAGAGTAACATATCTTAGTTTTGTGTTTTTCTCAAGCTCTATTTACTTATAAACGTTGTTTTATTATTTTTACCTTAATTAAAATAAAGAAATATAATGTAGTATATTTATTGTAAGTAAAAATGAAAAATCATGCAATAAAGGATCCACTCGATACTGAGAGCAATGAACTTCGACGATGGCGTGTGGAACACAGCAAAAGGTGTCTCCCGAAATGTAGTGCCCAATACCCATCTGATAATAATTACAAGATAAAGCCAAAACAATACGTGCTCCGCACAGAATGTGTTGCCGGCGTTTTTAAATGTAAACGAAAACTGCATAATCCGAATGAATGGGAGTTTAAATGATTAGAGAATAAGGCAGATATCACATTCTTTAAAAATATTTTCTTAGTATATTCAATGCAAGCTCAACTTCTTATTGTTTTGCGAGAAACGAGGGGAGGGAGTGATGCTGAGGAATATTCATGATCACGAGCGAAGGCACAGCAAGCCCTCCATTAATTGTGATTTTTAATATGAGCGCTGCGAGTCATTACGTACGTGTTGTCAGAAATGTCATGTAATTTAATGTAGATTAAAGCATTAATGTGCGTGATACTTAATGTACCTTTTACATTAAAATTAGTTTAATATATTTGTACATTAAATTTAATGCTTAAAGTCACTACATTTTATGTAGAGGTTCTCCCGTTTCCCTGCCTATCATTCTTATTATATATTCCAAAATATATGAACATTTTAAAAACAAATAAGCTGATTATAGGTCAATGATCTTCACGTAAAAGAACAGTGAATTCAAATTTACAGTTAACTATTTTCCGTTTTCCTGTCTTGCAATCGCTACTTTATTTGTGAGACTTATGACAGTGAATCTCAATATTTCGTATATGGCGTGAAATTCATGTCAATCTTTGTTTTCATAAAAATTGATTTTTTTGTTTTTATATACATATGGTAGATATTTTTTCACTTAGAGAAAAAATGCTGATAACCTCAGCTAAAGAACATTTCGAAAATTTGCAAAGTGTATTCTGAACTTTCAATTTTAGGGTGAATTATGTTAAAGTCTTTTTTACCCATAATCAAAGACGCTGTAGAAACTCATATTTTAACAAATGCTTGTAATGAATTGCATCATACTTTGAACAAAAAAACACATCATAAACAATTCTTGTGATTTCCAGGTTACTAAAAAACAGACTTACCAAAACAAACACGAAAGGAACGATCATCTGAGCTCTCTCTCTTGATAGCGGTAGGATAAAATTACTGCGGTATTATCGGGAGAATATAGGCATCATTTAAGGCAAAGAAAGAACCGTTTAAATATAGATACATTTGCAAAAGCAGAGATGATCATATTAAAATCAACACAAAAACATACGTGTATTACAGATTTATTCCCATGCGCGCAAACATTATGTTTGTAGAAAGTAATTACAAAGTTACTCAAAGATTTGTTTTCCTTGAGCGCCCGCATTTTCCCACTAACGGGCCATCGAAAGTGAGCCGTTAGGGCCGGAAATACTAGCAGGTCGTTCGGAATCCGGTTGTCTGCTTCGCTGCACCAAGAAACCGTCGGTGACGTCCACCCAGTCTACCGCGTAACTAGAGCTTTAAAAACTGCGCTGGAACAACACATACTTTCTCGCTTTAATGAGAATTGTTACTTAATACAATATTGCAATTTCTTTTCTACATTACTTCAATTTAAACGAAGCGCCTGCAGTGCATAACTGCAATTATTTCGATAGCCAGGAAAAAGGGTTATTACGTGCTTCTACAAAATAAACAAACATGAATAAATCTCAACTGTTGTAGTATTTGCAGCACAATATACAGGCAAGCAAGGATAATTTAACCCAATCATGCCTTTACATCAAAATGAGTTGCTTAATTTTCAATAGTTATATCATAACCAGCGATAAAATCTTTTTAAAGTAAAAGGAATGTATAATCTAGAGCCGAAGGGTATCCAATATATCCCCTTATGAATGCATTGAAATAAGGTTATAAATCTACCGCCTTTTGTCAATTACATATTATATCTGTAAAACAATAGAAACAGTTGTACGAAATCAATTTTTTTTTCAACCAAATTCACTATTACAAACTCAATATTTGAGCATCGTCTCACTGTATGCTATGGGTGAAATATATTCAAACTATATAAGTGTGTCATTACGTAATGTCCATCGTATGTACATATTCCCTAATACCTAAATATATAATCTTCCCCACTATAATACAGTTGAATGTATCATTTTACTGAATGTAGAGACATTGTAACATTAAGGTTAAATAAATGAATCTTCCTTATAATTCCAACCAAAACGACCGCCCAAAAAGAAATAATTCTAAGAACTTTAAATTCTTTAACGGTGCGTTGCCATTGTATATTTAACTGATAGCCCGTCCAACGATGAGCGGAAAATTGAAATTTGCAATTTCTAAGATTCTAAAAATTAGTTAAACTAGCCATATTCTTAAAACAATTGCACATGACCTTTGTTCTGAGCTCTTTGCTCTGTGCTTAAAAAATATTTCGTTTAACAAAAAATCTATCGTACTTTTGCAATGATATATTTTTTCAAATCCTCGAAAATACCCAGAGTTCAGCGCAATGAGATGAGATTGAGATGAGATCTGGCCACCCTGGCCACCCTGGGCGGTGGGCTTGGGTCGCTGCGCTTACAAGCGTAATCCATGCAATCCAATGGAACTTTCAAAACGTCAAGAAGGCACGCGCAAACTGCCTAATGCAGTTCGATGGAGAACATCGGCATGCTCAGTTCGGGTCGGGTTGCTGCGCGTACGACCTCCGTCTCTTTCAGCCGCTTTCTGTCTTTGTCAGCAACAGCGTTTATGCTCAATGCAGGGCCGCGCGCCTACGAGAGCCATTGTATGCTTACTTGGCAGAATTCTAAAAAACAAGCTGAGTTCTCAGAGGCGAGAGTGGTGTTAGGGCCCGGATTTTAATGACAAGTCATGTATTTTTTCTGAACCTTCATGTGAATTTTAAAACAATTTATGCACGAATCCAGGTATTGTCGATTAGACGTATTTTTATTGTGCGTATAATATCATATTTACGTGCTTAGTAAAAAGTCATATTTTGGCAAAATTTTGCCATACATACATATATTTGTCATATTTTTAAGGATTGTTTTTAGTAAAAGGTCATGTTTTGGTCAAATTTTGCCCCAAATGCATACATATGTCATGTTTTTAAAAGAACAAAAGGCTTGAAAATGTGTCTCGCATGACAATGTATCAGGTAATATTGTTACGAATAAACTCAAAAATTGTACCACAAGGATTATTTGAAACGTAAGTGAATTTGAACAAAGTGTGTTTGGTCGAGTTTTTGGTCATGTGGCTGAAAAAATGTACAACAAATTGCTAAGTGTTCTGCAGCATAATCCTGGATATTCTACAATGTGCAATATTAGCGATATCGTTTCTTGAAATGCCGCAACATTTGAAGACAATGAACCAAAGCTGCCCTGCAGTAACATCACCGCCTTTTAATACGCTCCCGTGGCGTCATGTGATGTGGAGAGGAGCTTTCCCAGATACAAAACTATCATCAGCGACAACCGTAGCTCTTTTAAGATGAAAAATCTGAAAATACACCTGGTGATCCAATGCACCTCTCTAGAAACTGAAGACTCAGAGTAAATTAGAAAACATTAAACAAGAAGTATGCAGCCGTAAAGCAAGACATTTTGTTTGATGGGTTTTACTGTAATTGATGGGTTGTACTGTAATTGATTTGTTTTACAGGCACAAGCATTTTTTTAAATGCTAGTTAGTTCCAAAGACTGCAAACCGTATGTACCATACTTACAATATGTTCTTGAGTGAATTTTGTATTTGTTATATCTAAAAAATCAACAGGAATTTTCAAAAAAATAAACTTGTATAACGTCATATTTTATATTTTAAGGTCATATTTATATAGGTTTTAGGTTATAAATGCTTGCATATTTCGCTGATTTTTAGGTCATTGAAATTCGGGCCCTAGTGATTATACGTGTAATAATTACATCAAACTATCTTTTCTCGAGGGTAAGAGCAGCATATCTAGCTTACCTGGAAAACACGCCGCTGATTAAGAGTGAAAGTGAAAATACTTCACACAAGAGAGTGATGTGACCCGCAGTTTGGCTAGCAGAGACTGACAGTGTAGTTTCTTCACCTTCAAACATGCGTAGACGGTGACGAGCAGGCTTGAGCATGCTCGTACGTAAATACGTGGAGAGGCGGAAGGGAGCCAAAATACAAAGAAACTTTTACCACGTATAGAAAATGGTTGAATGTATTGGCTGGTAAAATTTCTTCGTTCATTCGTCGTGTCCTTATCTTCTACACAGCATACTAGTGTTCAGCCATATTTATGATTTAACTGGGTCTAGTAAAAAAATTCTTTTATGTCATTAGGTGATTTGAGTATCCCCTTTTTTAAGAATTCTCCAAAGCAATATTCTGTTTTCAAATTATCAAAAGTCTTCTCTAGATAGATGAACAAGATTTTAAGTACTTAGGATGCTGTTACTTATGAAAAACATGAATTTCGAAGATAAATTAAATAAGTTTAGAAATATACTCGTATGTGGAAACATTCGCAGAAAATTAAAAAGAAAACATGTAAAGATACACGTATACATTTTTTTGATACTATTGCTGTTCCTGTACTTTTGTATGAAAGTGAATCGAAAGTAATCTTGGCAAGGAATAAAAATAGAAGTCAGGCGGCGGAAATAAAATTTTTAAGAAATATTCTTGGATACACCAGGAGAAGAATAAAATGTCACACCTGTGTTAGATGAAATACGAACTAATAAGAAGAAATGGTGCGAATATTTAGAAAGGATGCCGAATGCGAGATCGCCGGCATTAGCTCTTCAATATATTTCGCAAGAAGAAGAGATGTTGGCCGGCTAAGAAAAAGTTGGAACAGGTTGACATCTAATCCTTGTTGGTAGAAGAAGTGTATTATTATTATTATTATTATTATTATTATTATTATTATTATTATTATTATTTGGTTGAATTCCAAAAACGTTGGGCCATAGCCCATTTGACAATTTGATATTGAATGACTCCAATGTGTCTAAAATAATTATATTGTGCGTAACTGGCGTAGAGTGTTCTTCCCATTGTCCCTTGCAACATTTCCAATAACCATTATTCTCATTCCTTCGGGCATATTCAAATCATCTCGATGAATACATAAACTGGACACAGAATTGGAGAGTTAAAATTAACCCAGATAAAAGTGTGGCAAAAATCTTCATTATTTGTAGACCACGAAATCCAACTGAGCTATCATTACTAGGAACGAAAATACCATGGGCCATCCTCACCAGTAAAATACATTGGCATTTTATTTTATAAGAGGTTAACATGGAAACCGCACATCAATGCGGTTACAAATAAAGCAAAAGCAAAAAATTCAAAATTATTTCCAATATTAAACCAGCGCTCTGCATTGAAAATCGAATCCCGACTGCTAATATTCAAATCTACAATCCTTCCTACTATAACCTATAGATGCCCAATCTGGGGAGATGCAGCTCCTAGCAATATTAATAAAATTAAAGTAATTCAAAATATATTTCTAAGAAATACTTTAAATGCCCTCTGGTTCATTACAAATGAACAAATTAATCGAGAATTAAAAATTACAAAATTAGAAGAAACCCTAGCTAAATTAGCTAACAATGTTTACAATAATCTGCTTACCTCACCAAGTACCATCATTTTTAAAATGCGGTCCACCCATGCATAAAGTCAAGATTTCCCAAAGACAAATTCAAACCCCCGTCAACCACTATACCCTCTGCCCCTTAACATAATCATATTCCTTTCTTTTCTTAATTAACAATAACATTAAATCAATAATTATGTCAGAGTTTAAACCTCACTTACCTTATGGATGGCCAATCCAAAATTGTCATATAATAATCTTATGTATTTTTAAAACCCTTGAAAGACTGTATTGTCGAACAAGAAGAAATGAATTTAAAAAAAAGATCAGCCTCGTAATTGGGTTATCTCGACCTCATACAAGATTACGAGACCCATTCTGAATATTGCATTGTTCTAGGAGGATTCAATTGTCTGAGTCGTATTTTTCCCTTCTTGTGTGTCATATTAAGTCTACCAGCGGATTCCTGCAATTACATTGCACAAAAAGAACTTCCGAAAATTTAAATAAAAAAATTAGTACGTATGCACTCTACAGAAAATAGAAAACTCCAAAACTTTGTTTCATGACGTTCAGGACTATATATTTACCATGGTTAATAAAATAAGGGAGATTTATATATTCTGGCGCAATGGAATCACTATTCACTGTGATTCCAACTGTGACAGAGTTAAAAATGTTTCTGGAAAGTAATTGAAATTATTTATATTTACGAAGAAATGTACTGTACCAGAAAATCCTACTCTCAACCTTAACTTAACGCTGCTGTAGCTCTCGGGCCCATTTCGACCCAAATGAAATTTTAATTTCTTGTATAACTTACGAAAAGTGAGCGTTTGTTCTGTTACTCCCTGACTATTATTGTTTGATTGTTATCTGCCGGTGTAAAAAATGTTATCAACTTCTTTTCGAGATGAATATAGTTATGATTTTTTTCACACACATATTCTTTGGACCAATTTAAACCCATTGCCTTTCTAAGTTGAACTACTATTAGACATTTGATATAACTCGTCGAATTAATACTAATCAGCTTCGGAAGGATCGTATTGTCATCAAAGTCTTTATCTTTCGATAAGGCAATGTTTCGTCGAGCAATTCTATGCTATCGAAGTTCTAAGAACAGCTACTCCATTCGGTGGTAAAATCCTAGCTCTCTGTACTATGGCAAGGCAGGTCTTTCGAATATTTGAATGTATACTTGGAAATTCTAACGTGGCATCTCAAGGTCACGCGCGAAAGAGAGGAAAGGCGAATTCCAATAGGGAGCCGAAAAAGTCGGACCTATAGTGACGTTGCAGCTCCACATTGGAGTCTGTCTTCCCTCTCCCTCTTTCGCGCGTGATCTTGAGGTGCCACTTAAAAAGCCAAGTATAGTTTTCAGATGTTTTTTCCTCTTTCGATATTGTATTATTCTAGATTTTATGTAACAATCGGTGAATAATTAGTCGTTTTTCGATGGAATCATCTGTTTCGGCACACACAGTACGTGCCAAATACATAGGGAAATTTTGGGTTCTTTGTGACGATGAAAAAAGTTACGTGTGGAAAATTCAATCATATAATGGCGATCAAGACGGGCAACCTGAAGAACAAAACCTGACAACGAAAGTTGTGATAGAAATATCCTTACGTCTGAAGGGTCACAATATAACTTGTGACAATTTTTTTTACATCATACCAGTTGGGCCAGAAACTTATGAAACGAAACACCACTCTCGATGGAACAAAGCGCGGAAACAATTTTTGTATCACTAAAACTTCTCCAAACAAAGGCCATAGAAAGCTACTATTCTACTTTCATATTTGCGAATGACCCGATATTAGGGTCGTATGTGCCAAGAAAAAACAAGAACAGTTGTTCTTCAAAGAACAGTTCACAATAATGCAAGAGGCTGCTAGTAATAAGCAAAGAAACCAGAAATAATAATGTATAATTCTACTAAAAGAACTAATGATACGTTATGATTATCAGTTCTTCATCCTACCGATAAAACAAATTTAAATCAAGCCAACTAACAACGTCTCAGAAAACGTCAAGAACTAAAAGACGCAGAAATTAAATATTTTCTTTAAGAGCTCGCGCGGTCAGAAGCAGCAGGTTACTCCGTGACGTTAAAGGAAATAAAGAAACTGTTGTGTACTAAATGAAGATAATTGCAAATTTCAATTAGAACCCGCGGGAGGCCGAGTTGGAACAGGCTGTTCTAGACCATCAATTAGGATTCCGACAGCATTCAACAATTGAACACGTTCACAAAATAGTAAATGTGATCAACGAAGATTTTGAAAATAGATATTGCTCAGTATTCAGTATTTATAGATACGACACAAGCCTTTGACAAATTATGGCATCAAGGACTGTTATATAAAATCAAGAAAATATTTTCATCCAATGTCTTCACCCTTGCCAAATCCTATTTAACAAATACATTCTTCCAAGTAATATATAAAACATCCCAGACTTCATTTCGAACAGAAGTTGGAGTCCGTCAAGGAAGTGTGTTGGGACCTACACTATATTGTATCTCATATTCGCTAATGATAAACCCACATGAAACAATGTTATAACAGCCAACTTCGCCGATGATACGGCAGTACTAGCATCCAGCAAGGAGAGCAAAGCAGCATTAGAAGCACAGAAAACCAATTAAAAACAATAAACCAGTAACTTTCTCGGTGGCACATTCAAATCAACGAACTAAAATCTAAACATGTGACCTTCGCTCTAAGAAAAGGCGACTGTCCAGCAATAAAAATAAACAGACCCCTCAAAGTAATGAGGTTAAATACTTGTGGGTTCGTTTCGATAGAAGTTTAACGTGGATGGTCCATATAAAAAAGAAAAGAACTAGAATTAAAGCCAACATCGAAATTCTTCAGCGATTCCACTCAAAATATCTTCGTTCAGTAACAAATGCACCCTGGTATGTCAGTATTGAAGTACTTCACAACGACGACGTACTTCACAATGAAAGAAGAAATCATCGGCGTGTCTTCAAATGAAAGAGAAATCATCGGCATCAAAGAAGAAGTACCATCAGCGAGCCAGAAATGCCACACAAGACTGGAAAATCATCCAAATCACCTTGCTATTAATCTATTTATTTATTTATTTTACGTCAAAAAACAGTTAAAACTGCGTATGACGTGCTATAGGGAGAATTAAATTCTGTGCACATTTTCAAAATTCTGTGATCCCTACACTAAGTCATATACTATTTGAATTCTGAATGCAGGAAAAAGAAAAAAAACTGCCCCGATGTAATAAAATCTATTTCCAAGAATAAATCAGCAATAAATTTTGGGCTCTTATCCATCATGTCCTTCGTCAAGGAATAGTACTCCCTGCCGCGACAACATCGAAACGATAATTTTAATAACTATATTTCCCATAATGAAGTTTCATTTATGTCCAGAAGCAAAAATGAGACCATCTACGCATTTGCTCAATGGATCAGGGAAACTGGACGAAAAACCTAATCGAGATGGGGGTCATTGATTCGAAGGCTACGGTACAATACTTTTTAAAGGTTGTTTACAGTTATAGAGTCCCAATGGTAAATAATGCATTAAATATCACTGTTAAAATTAATGTTACTTTCCTAGTGATGCTCAGTATAGTCTCTAATTGTATAGAAACAGTTATGCAACTGAAACGATTTAACTTGGGATTTAAACTTTTCTATTGAATTTAATCATTTAATGTCATCTGAAAAATTATTGTAAAATAATGTACATGTATTGTATGTGAAGTTCTTGTAATGAGCTGTTGATACTGTCACCTGATGAATATGATTTCTACATCCAATGTTATAGTAATAGACATCGGCGTTTTCTGAAAATATATTAACGCCCTTAAGCAAGTCATTTTTGACAAAAACCACTGATTCGTAAATCAACAGACAAGGTAATGGTAAAATTCCTAGATTAATGAAGAGAGGCGTACAAGAAACACGTGGGTGGGATTTGGTTATTATTCGTACAATTCGTTTTTGTAATCTAAAAGTCTGGGAGTTACAAGATGTATTTCCCCATAACATTATGCCATATCTCAGACGGGAATGAACACTCGCGAAATATACACAACGAGCAGTATGAATGCTGATTTAATTTCCAAGTATTTTGAACGCATACCATAATGAACTTAATTTTGTGTTCAATTCATTTAAATGGAGGTTTCATTTAAGGTTTGACTGAATTGAGAGATCTAAAAATTTTGTTGCCTTAACATCAGTCAATGGTACACCGTTCATTTTCAATGGAGCACAGAATTGTTTATTTGAAAAGGAAAACTGCATTAAAAGCGTTTTATTTTCGTTTACTATTAATTTGTTATTTCGGAACCAATTTGAAACATCTGATATAGTACTATTTACGGTTTCTTTATTGCAAAGAATGTTCCTATCATCCGCAAAGAGAACTGTTCTTCCGTTTCGAATCGTCGAGAGCATATCGTTTACGTAAAGTAGGAACAGAATAGGGTCGAAAATCTATCCTTGGGGAACTCCACGTGCAATAGGCAAAGAGTCGGAAAGTTGCGTACGTAATGTTCCATCATTCCAGTAAGGTCGTCCACTCTCTGAGATCGTTGTTTAATGTACGAACATAATCAATCTAGAGCAATACCACGAATTCCATATGAAGATAATTTGGAAAGTAAAATGTCATGATCAATGACGTCAAAAACTTTTGAGAAATAATAAAATAATCCAATAGGTGCCTCGTTTTGATCCAATGATGAAGCCACATCTTTAAGAAAAGAAAATGTGGCTGTTTCCGTTGATTTTGATTTTCTCAATCCATGTTGGCAATCTGAAAGCGCGTCCTGTTTACTGAGAAATGTTTCCATTCGTACGTAAAAAAAGTCTCTCTAATATTTTTGAAAAAACTGATAGAAGAGAAATGGGCCGATAATTTTGAATTTCATTTTTATTGCCTTTTTTGAAGAGCGGCTTAATTTTAGCTGTTTTGAAAATATCTGGAAACGTTCCGGTGCATAAGGATGCATTAAATATGTGAGTTAACGGGTGTATAATAGCATACGCACAGGTCTTTAACAAAGAATCCCGGAATTCATCTAAACCGGACGAATATTTATTTTTTAGTTTACCGATTATTTTGAGAATTTCATAGGAAGAAGTTTCGGAAGCGAACATCGTATCTAAAATGTTGGATAAACTGCCTGTTATGGAATTCTGTGGCTGAAGACCCTAAGTGAGATCGGCAGGAATTGGTTAAAGAGACTAGCCACTGTTGCCAGATCGTTCACATTTATATCGTTATATTTTAAAACATTCTCTACAATGTTTCTAGTTGATTAGGTCGTATTTTTATTATATTCAACATTACGTTTGTTAATTCTATTAATTGTTAATCTATTAGACAATAGTGAAGAAACAAGAAGACAACATTACTATCAATATAACTTACCGATTTGTTTAAATAGGATTGCTACTGTTGAGTAACATTTCGACTTATGTAAATATCAAATATATTAAAGCTGTAGAGTCCAATTTTGGTAACCCTCCTAATCGGCTTCCAGTGTTTGGTTTTAAACAAATGAGGTACCAATAAAAAAGAGAAAAAAATAGGAGTGGAGTAAATTAGTATTGAAGAGATCGCAGCTTTCCTTTATTAATAAAAAGCTACGAAATTTGCGTTGCTTGAATTGCGCGGCTAAAATGGAAGCGTAAAATTGGCGTCATGCGCATCTTCGCGAGATGGCGGGAAATGAAGGAGCAGCATGGTCGAGCAGTCTTGCGTAGAGAATACGTTGCGTTGTTTTTTAACAATTGTCATTATTATTACCTACGATATTACGAAAAACGATTATTACCAATTGTAAGTATTTAATAAACTTTCTTATATACTAACTGAACGCGTGCGATTGTGTCGCACAGAAGGAGAGCTGTGGAAAAGTTACCACAGAAAATGGTGCATTTCCATGAAAATTCACGTTTTATTTTCTCGAAGATCTTTACACATATGTTCATGGATATTGTTTTGGCCAATACAAGCAAATCCTTACCTTATCGTAATGACTGAATTGTTTAATGGGATCGCTGAAATTTTTATGTAAAGACATTTTTTCAGATTTCAGATTTGTTTCAGACGAATTGGACTTCGAAACGTTTGTTATTTTTATTTTGAACTAAAATGTAAATTTTATTGATAGAAATGTTGATTAATGATATTGATTTGATGATAAATTGGTTATTTAATTTTTTTAAACTGAATTATTTATAAGTGTAATAATTGTTCCGTAAGTTGTTAGCTTATAATACGTATATGTAAGTACTATTATCTACAGAAAGTTATGTAATAGATCCATGTAACTATCTCTGTAACTATCACACGCGGTGCATTTCCTTGTACACTTCAAATAATTATTTAAAATATTTACATGGAGAAGTTGTTCAAGTTGTTGGTATACATTCATCACTTGTGGAATATCTGTGACTGAGTATACCTGTAATATCACTAATTACTACCGACGATGTTATGATAAACAATTATTACCAATTGTAAGTATTCAATGAAGTTTCTGATTTATAATTATTGTGATATCTGCAAAAAACATCAAAGAGGTGAAGGAGTTCTTTCTCTCACAATCGTCCATCTGTTACCTAATACAGGACAAACCTTCCTCCACTTTTTCTTGGGATTAGTTAGATCAATAAATGACTTGTTACTCTCAATTATATCACTTAGGTGACTGACTTATGTCCCTTTACATACAAATTTCAGTGACGATATTTAACAATTCAGTCATGAAGATAAGGTAAGAGTTTGCTGTTATAAGCCAAAAGAATATCCATGTTTATATGTCTTGGTAAATATAAAACGTGTATAATCATGGAAATGCAGAATTTTCTGTAGTAACTTATCTACAGCTCTCCTATGCGATGTAATCGTACGGGTGCAGCTAGTTACTATTAAACCATTTTCCTAATATTTCTGTAGAAATAAATTATAAATAAACAGAATTCATTAAAAAACTCTTAAAAACGCAATTAATTTCATTATTATAACCACTGAAAATTGTCTGTCAAAGGTCACGTGCCAGGCAATTGCGGAACATTGTATTCATATAGCCCTGCTTATCTGTTCAAAAAACATAATTATTTTCACACTAAAAAATAGCTATCTTCGCTTACTAGAACGTCAAACTCACTCACGAAATACCTACTTCTTTCGATGGATCAATTGCAACTCACAAATTATTTAATTAACAAACGGCAGCGAAGCAAAATTTCTCTTAATTTAAAAATATTCTTACAATTTTGTGTTTATACTGCAAAAAACTAATTTGAGCAGGCGATAACACATGTAGAACACCATATAACTTACTCTTTAAGAAACTGAAGGTGTTACATCTGTATACACTTACTTACATTCATAACGATTACATAATAGTAGAATACCCCAATTTCTGTCCATATTAACACATCTCAGCCATCACTTGAAATCTCATTAACAATTGTTGCGCATTAGTCAAGAAAACGCATTCTTTTAAATCTAATACAAAACAAATAGGAGAATAGAAAACTGTGTTTCAAACAGCAAAGAACCAGTATCGCTCAACAAAGAGAAATAATTTTATGAATTTCAAACTACTGTGGCACGGCTTTGCCAGCGTCTTATTACGACCTGATCCTCGTAAAACATTCTTTCAGAAAATGAAACGTGAGAAATTTGAATTCGCAATTTCGAAGGAACCTAAAATTACGCGAAACTACTCTCGTTTCATAAGAAAAAGTATATGTAAAAAAATATCTATCAATAATAGTGTGGTTTTGCAACGTTAATTATCTGCAGTTCTAAAAATTACAGGGATTTTTTCAAAAATTGGACCTGCACCAGTTTTGGAACCATACTTTGCCATTTGAGAAAAAAATAAAGAACTAGAGGTGCTACAGAATGGAACAGACTTTCTACTAGAAACTTTTTCTAATTTCCTTGGTGTGGATTGGCTTTAAGGTCATGCTCCACTCTCTGGACAGCTGTCATTTATCGTCACCCAAATAACGTTTGTGACCTTTTCGGTATTTTAATGGTAGAAGAGTAAAACCTCATCCTAAATAGAAATTTTCATTGAAAAAATTGAAGCTGTTTTTAAGGAAATGGCGATTAAGCATTACTGTAAATGCGCAATTCGAAGCTCTTTCTCACACCAATTTTTGTTTTCGAAAACTTCTTTTGAAGTAATTTGAAGCACTTTAACTCACGAATGCAATAATGTATACAAATAGATGGAAATGTGCATATTAACGATGAGACATATTTCTTAAAAATTATATTTGTGTAATTTTTGAAAAAATAAAAGAATACATCAAAATGAACTATACGTCATTGCAAAACAGTGCAATTAACACTATCCATTAGAAAAGTTTGAAGAAAAAATTGGAGCCATTTTTGAGAAAATGGCGTTTGAGAATTTCTAGAAATGGGGAAATTTGGGCTCATTTTAACAGAAAACTGTTGAGTTTTCCAGAAAATTTATGACATTATTTAGAGCACTTGTTTAGAGTACAATAACGTGAAGAAATCGCCCCTACCGACGTGGGAGACAAGTAAAAAAAAATACATTTTTGTTATTTTTTAAAACTGCAAGTATTGCACTAATGCTCAAAAACAACTTAAATTTTAAAAAATCTACATGATCTTCATGTAGATTTCATCATTTTAAGGAAAAAATCTCTGTCTTCAATTTTATAGTTGTAGGAAGACCCCCAAAAAATCAAACTTCAGCAATTTAGGAAAATTCAGAGTTAACAGTGAAAATCGGATTAATCCCACCTCTATAAATGTATTTAACTATATTATTTCAAGAAATTTAAAGAAAAAAAATTGAGGCCACTTTTGAGACAATTTTGAAAATATCCGGAGGCTTCATGTATAGTACCCCCAAATTTCAAAGATTTTTTTTCAAAATTTAAAAGCTTCAACTAGTGCCAGATGGACAGAAGTTTCTTCAGTTTGGAAAAGACTGACTGACGGACGGACTGATAGACAGACAGACGGACGTTTTCAATAAAACAACACTTTTTCGGTATCAGGGGACCCAAAACGTGTATTTCCGTTGAAATCTCGAAATAGATTTTCCGCAGCTTTACATAACTATACTACGTATAATACTCCGTATATACGTATGTATACCAGAAAGAAAAAATTTGGAGTCTTTTTGAGAATTTTTGTTTCCATTGACTGTATTTCATGCAAAATACGCGGGAATTATCCGTACCTTCGAAAATTTGTTCTTAACTTTATTTCATGGTCTGTTTTTAAATAAACATTTCATTAAGAAGAAATCGATCTTCAAAATTCTAGTTCTAGGAAGACGCCGAAATAATTGAAATTTTACAGTAATAAAAAATTTGAAGGATTTATTTAAAATGACACCTATGCCATTTTATGCGTCGTTTGTCTTTCGGAAAAAAAAAAAATAATCAAAACATTTGGTATCATTTTGGAGAAAATTTTTAAAATGTGTGACTTGGTGTAAAGTAGCTCCGAAAATCAATATATTCGTTTCAATTCACAGTGCCTTGAGTTTGGCCAGAACGATCAGGGAATATCAATCTTGGAAAAAATGAGCTGAACGATTTAGGCACTAGCGTTGATCACAGACGAACGGACGAAGAGAGACAGACAGACAACGGCATGGAGAACATTTTCCCGTACACCAATTTATCAGGATCAAGGACTCTTACTCGTAAAACGCTGGCTGCGCAAGGTGTTAGAGGCAGTACTTATTCATAGGGCAACAAGAATTATCTACTTTTTCGTTATCAGGACCTCACAATAGGAGTTTTTCTATCTAAAAACGACCAATTTCCACCGCAGTATTACAGTACTTTCTCGATATTAAGTAGCTAGTACGCACGAAAGTAAAAGTCAGGAAATTTGTTTGAGTAGTAAGCTCATCAACTGTCACTGCAGCGCCTCTGACCGGGAGGTCCTAGGTTCGAATCCTGACGGCGGCACGATTTTCGACACTAGCTTTTCAGCTAAGTCGAATTCAGTCGCTGTCTGAAGGAGAATTCTAGCGACCGGCTGCTCTGATCGGTAGTTTTCCGTGGTTTCTCCGATCAACACCAGCCGAATACCGGAGCAGTACCCTATCAAACGGGCCACGGACCGCGCGCGATCTGTCCTTTCCTACCTTGTCCTATCCTCTCCCCTTACACACTCACTTACACTAACATGCACTACATTACCACATATCCCGGGAGACCGGTCGGGAGCTTAGAGATTGTCCCGGCTGGAGCGGTGCCCCGCTGATGGGAGAGTGCTGGTTAGGGGGAAACCCCATTAGCCGACGGTAGATGCGCGCCGGATCTCGCCATCCAGCGGGGGAAGATCACCGCCATCTCCCGAGAAAAAAACATGCACTACACTAACGGGACTAATGACCAGAGCAGTTGACGCGCCCGGAAACATGAATAAATCAACCAATTATCATGATATATCAGAAACCATGATGTCCGGGCAACATGATTCATTTCTCTACTACTCACTGTCCTATTTGTATAAGTAAGCTGGTATTCTAAAACTTCTTGCAAATTCTATCAAATAGGATAACCACAAGATGAAATTGATAGTTCTTCAGGGTTTTCAAAATGCAATCATCAGGTACATCACAGCTTCTGGTAGTCAATACAAGCCAAATTACGTTTTCATTTGTATATAATTTTAGATGACTTTGTTGTGCAATAAATTTTCCTAGCAGCCATAGAAACTTTAACGTCGTTTTACCGTAACCCATGTTCACACATCAAGGTATCCAGAAAATGTTGATGCGTTTTACTCAACATATTAGAAAGTCATTTACTACAAATAGGACCAAGAAAAATCCACGTTTCGCATCAGGGACCTAGAAAATAAGAGTTTTGGGTCGAATAATCAACATTTGTTTCATGTAGCATTACTGTAGTTTATACTACCTAGTAGTATACAAGAAAACATTCGTATTGAAATTGAAAAGCATTCGTATTTAGTAATTATTCTGCCTTATCAGTTTCGCTTCTGCTAAACAGAGATGGAAAGTGTCGTTCATTACAGTATCGCACGACGATGATAAAATGTTTTACTGTTAGCTGTGTTTGTAATATTCCAGTACCAAAGTTCACTCGAAAGTGAAATCACATCAATTAGTAAACTTATATTCAGAACTAAAGAACTTCCATCTACGTATTTCTAAGGATTCTACTGAAAATTTGGTTTCTGAACATTCTATATGTTTAAATAATTAATAAATAACGTGTTTTACATTCTGTAACAATTATAACTAGCGGTGCTGAAACAGCTCAAATTTTCGAAAAATTTACACGACTTTATTTCAAAATCTCTTTAAGGAACGGATTTCATTTAAGAATCTTCATTATTATTTAATGACATAAACTTTCTCGTACTAGTACTAGTACTAGTAGTACGCCAGGCACCAAAATTGAATTCCATGTTGCCAATTAAAAATGGGACGGCCCTCTCAGTCATTTTGATTTTTCCATGGAATTTGTAAAATGGTCAGTTGATACGTATTTGTCACTTATTGAAGACAGACTGTTTATTTATTTAAATACTAATTTAAAAACTGTTATCTGCGTGTTCAAAACTAACCAATAATTACCGTGTGTTGCGCGTGTGGACATACCAATTTCTTTACAAAATTCATGTAGTATTGTGTATTCTTCAGATTAGGTCATTTTAATTTGTATTTCCTATTTAGATTTAAATTATATATCAAAACAGTATTAATAAGTTCCTGTTTCTGGTGGCATTGTAAGAGAATTGTTCATTTTGATCTGCATCACACTGCGATGTTATAATTAATTGCCTCTCTCTTTACGTTTTCACATACTACAGACGTAGGATAAATTGATCTAATTTTTTAAATTTTATTTTATTTCAAGTCGCATCAACACAGGTTATTAGCGACTAAATAAATACAATATTTTACTTTAACAATCTTAAGATTTTACAATACTATAATTCTATGATTATCGACACAAAAACATACTGTACATTAACATTAAAATTGCATCAATGATGGACCCTTGATCCCGACGAAATTGTTTACGGCAAAACATCTTTCCGTGTGTCTGTTCATCTGTTGGAACAACACTAGCGTAATTGTGTACCCTAGTGTAAACTGTAAGCAAGAATTTTGCCAAAACTGATATTTCCCAGTCGATATGACTGACATCAAAGTCTCTTGAATCTCAAATCAATGTTTTAATTTTTAGGGGTATTTTATATGACGACTCAAGGACGTTTACAATTTTTTCTCAAAATTGCTCAAAGTTTTATTATTTATTAAACTTTGTCTTCGGTTAGCGTCAAAAACGCTTAAAAATCTAATCTCAGTTTCTTTGAAAAATCTGAATTTTCGAAAATTGCAAAGGTTAAAAATATTTTCGGCGTACAACTACAAGAAAGATATTTTTCCTATAAAAATATTTGTTCTTCTAAATTACATCTTTAAATAAGGAGATAAACATTTTTTCAAAATATGATTTTTTTGCATAGTTGTTTGCGAATAATGGACAATATTTAAAAAAATAAAACAAGATTTCCTCCAAAAACGCTCCAATTTTTATCTTTAACCGTTTCTTGCGGGTAATGCTGCACGCAATAATTTCCTACAAACGCCATTTTGAAGTATTTTTTGATTTTTTAAAACGACAGAAAGGTATTTTTTGGAAAATACCTCTCACGTCGTTAATATTTATATTGCGGACATTTTCTATGCATTATTGCATTTTCTAACACAAGGGCTTCAAATGATTTCTGCAGAAGTTTTTTTGAAAACTAAAAACTCCTCTGTTAAAATGGACTCAAAATAGCTCATTTTCAGAACGCTCAAATGACATTTTATCAAGAATGGCTCCAATTTTTTCAAAGAAAATTTGCATTTTTAAATATATTTTACTCTTCTGTGATTTTCTTAAAGACGTATTTCACTGCTACTATTAAGGACCGAAAAATTGAGAAAATGTGAAAAAAATGTTTTGGCGCTGATAGGTAGCAGCTGGGATGGGGCCATTCTGAAAAACTACACAAAGCTAAAGAGATTAGAAAACTTACTCGTGTAAGAAAGTCTCCGCCATTCTGTAGCACCACTACAACTAGTGGTCCCCATTTTTTGTTAGTTTTTGTAATGTTATTTCCTATATTGTGAAACATAATTCAATTATATTCACGGGTCCTCACTGAAATATATTTTTTTTATGAAAGCTCGATATTTGTGGAAGTAAAAACATTAACTATTATCTTTGTTGGACTAACAAACGCAGTTCTTGAATGGAAACAAAAATAGTGTGAGAATCGAAAGAAGGAAAGGCAATACATCAGTCTATATGCAAAGGACCGAACTATAGTCAGAACGGGAAATGTTTTAAAAGGCTAAAGAAAACTGTACCATCATTTTCCGTGGGAGATATCGTTCGTTGTCTAGTGCAAGCAGGAGTGCGAGTGAGATAGCAGATAGGAGAGCGAAGGCTTTTACGGGGAAAGATAAACGAGAGTCGCTTCTGTGGTTTTGTTTTCAGTCAGATACCATCAAATTTTAAAAGATTTCTTATCACAGCATTATCGTCTCTTATATTATTTCATTAGTATACACTCCTTTTGCGGCTTTCACATGCCACCAATAGTTATAAATGAGGTCTCTAAAAAAAGATAATTTCACAGAGACATTACGAATTGCACTGTCACTTTAAAAATATGAAGGATTTGTTTAAAAAATGCAGATAAATATTCACGAAAAACGCAACCCGCAACACATGACAGCATCTAAATCGTAAAATATCTCCTAAACAAAGCTTAGGGACTTTAAAACTCAAATTGTGAGGCTAAATACATCAAATAAACGTTTTTCATACCGTAATCTACAGGATGAGATCTTTTCAAACGTTCTATTATATTTTTGTTGGCTCGACGGTTCTCGACTCTACCTCACCTGTTCAGAGCTTGTAGAATCTGCAACAGTATGTTAAATTAAACTAATTACTTGATATTCTACGCAATTGAATCACACGGGTGTATCTCTCTTCTCCGAAATAACGTTAAATAAGATTAGTTTGTATTGAAAAGGGTGTATTGGATTAATCAATTACAAGGAGAAACAGAACAAGTGACGGACGATTACGCACGGGAGTTACTTTTATTCCCAACAACAAGAGTTAATGTGTGTTTTTCTAATATCTCAAAAAGTGCATTGTTTGTAATCGTAGAAATAATTAATTCCAACCTTTCGTTTGATCATCTTTTATATGATATCACATGATGTCACATGATATTCTCACTTTCAGTGAATATACATAATCCTTTCAAGGGTAATTAAATCAAAGTCATTTCCTTAAGTCAGATTGTGTTTGTAATGATCATTCATGCTAAATAATGCATCTTCCCACCGACGAAGCAACAGCCGAAGGAAGCATAATCATTATAGGTAAAACAATAGTGTTACAGTTCAGTTTTTGCAAGATTTACACGATAACATGGAATCTTAGTGAATTTTGTACATTGCTTTTTAGCGTGTACTTCTTGTACAAAGTTAAAAGCAGTTTTATAATTCATGAGAGTGTATTAAGTTATAAGCATGAAAGCTGGAGAAAACAGCAAAAGCCATAAATGCCTCAACACACAAGAACGAGCATTAACAAGGATTAAAACTGGGCATATCAAACTAATTCATCTTCATATGATAGAATAATTCTGTATCTTGACCATGCGAGAAAATATTATAGAAGAACACAACCTCTTTTTATATGAAACTGTTTATATGATTTGTTATATAAGTTATATGTTTATATGAGCTGTTTTTAAAAGTATGTCATTTAAATACTTCTGATATGCGCCATTTTAACTTCATTTACACACGATAATTTTAGAGATAATGAATTCCGTGAAGTGCAAATACCTTTCCTAAATGAAAGGTTGCTCATTTTAATAAGAATCGTAACTGAGCTAGGAACTAGTGGGGTTTCCCATTACAAGCAAATATTAGAGTGATTAAAACATTCAAAGCTGATTTGCTTCAAATCATCCCTTCGTTAGAGGTATTTGAACTCCGGAATACCCACTTTCTGCATTCCCTTTTTTTTCGGTCCACGTGGATGCAAGCTCCAATCCAGGATTCCAGACCGTTGTGATGTCCCAGCAGCTGTGCTTTCTCTTACCCGAAAGGCCCATCTCCACTGTTAGGTTTGAGCCAAACGTTATGAAGTTTTATTCTTCTAAAGTCTTGATTTCTCTTGTAATTTCGTTAAGTTTTTCTTCTCCATTTTACTTTGTGTTATGTGCAGTGATTCTTCTCTGTCTGCTGTTTTTGTTCACATCATGGTGCCATGTATGTGAGCAGGCAGCATACAAAGGCAAGGATAATTTGATTATGAAATACGAACTGTTGTTCATTATAATTTTCAATATATGTCAATGAATGCAAAAAAACTATAAGAGTCATACGAAAGGAAATGCATGTAGAGTTGACTTCATTACATAGCTTAATACTTAATTCATAGGGCACAATAAATAGCAAATGTATTTTTTACTTAAATTTTTTTGAGATTAATAATGCAGTCCACTGAGTAAGTTCTTTTAATTGCTAGAGTGCTTCGCAAAATACATATTCAAAGTTCCGTTCTGTCCTCAGCTTCAAGGTGTCACATTTCTGAAAACAATAATTTCTTTTCTCTTATTAAGTTTGATTCAGAAGCAAAACTACTATGTAATATGATGCTTTTCTTGTCTCACATCACAATTCTAATGTTCTTATACCACAAAGAAAAATATCGACATTCCAACCCTAAGTAAAATGAAAATTCTTTCTTCGAGCCTATAAGTGTTAAGAAGCCGCACACATTGTTTTTCGAAAATATATTCCACCATTGATCAGGTTGAATCTGAGGACTGCAAATTTTAAATGTATCTTTTAATTTTGCAGGGTACTTTGTTTGAAGCTCATAAAATATTTTCAAACTTCTGTCAAAACAACGAAATTTTTTTTTGAAATTTGTTGGTCGAACACTTACAAACACAACAAAATTCCGATATCCATTACAATTTTTAAATTTTTTAAAATTGTAAAAATTTAACTTTCTTCGAACGTATCCAGCGCATGCAATATTAAATCTACGGTTTTTTCATTAACACAATATTTTTCACAATATTGTATTATTAACTTCTTTGTATGCTTTTTACAAAACCTAGGTAAATGAGCGTTTTCAGACACTTTTAATAGACATATACGTGTCCCAATAACTAAATCAAACCGAGTTTATGGTATGAAGCAAAACGATGACATTCATAAACACGGAAGAAGAAAAAAATCCGGAAGAGACGATTGCAACAGTGTGAGGAGGAAGGCAACCATGTGAGGAGGTGGCGGCGGCGGCTGTGGTGGCCGGCAGGGTGGCGGTGACGGGTGGCCGTGAGGAGAGGGGGTGGGGTGGGGGTGGGGGCGGTGGGGACGCACAGGGGCACCGGTCGGCACTATGACGCGAATGCCGCTGCCGCCACCGCCGCCGCCGCCTCCCTCTCAAGCGCATTCAGAAGCGCCGACAAGGTCTCAAGACGGCCAGTGCCGAGGGGTGCGCGCAGCGAGCAGCAACGCCGGAGGTGCGACTCAGCGCGTCCCACCGCCCGCCCGTCCACGACCCACGGTGGCGCCAGACGCTTCGCGGCCTGCCTTGTCTCCCAGCCGAAGGTTCCAGGTAGAGTTCTTGCGGAGGTATTGCCGGTGGCGGATCGAGTGAGATTGAACAAGCCGTTCTCCGACCAAATTGAGATTTATATTGATTAAAACTAAAAGAACTTTATCGATGTTGCCTCTCGAAAATCCAATCAAATACAATAGACTTTGTTGACTCTATTGGTCGTCCGGTTGATCATTTGGTTTTCATTTATTTTTGGAACAGTTACTTAATGTAAAAATTGTAGCATTTCTCTAATGAGTGTTTTATTTTTTTTCACCTATTCTTAATAGGCGCTTGTTTGTTCTTCTGTGGGTGCGGGGACTCATCTCTGTGACATCTGCGTCTTCTCTTTCCAAGAATAATAAGATATATTCACTAAAGAGTAGTGTACTTCTTCGGAGTGCGTCGAGTGTCATGAGTGTAGAAAGCTTTTGTTCTAAAAGCATCGGAAACGTACCGTATTCAACTTAATTAATTTGAACGGTGATATAAAATCGAATGACTTTTGTCCACTTTTTCCATACTTTTCAAATTTGTTCTACGTCGACGGTTTATTTGCCTCATGGGGTTTGCATATGCTCCATACAAATCAGAGGAATTGTTAATATAAAAGTTTTTAAAAATGATAAACCAGCATTTAATTAGTTTATCATAGCTTGAGTAACTATCTACGGAAAATGTCTCTAATCACTAAGTATACACTAATGCGTAGGGTCCTCGGCTATTGGATCAACACTTCTAGTGGTCTTCCTTTACTTCATACAACAGAGAAAGTGTACTATCACCCAAATTCACAGAAAACTGAAATGCACCAATCTTTCGCTCTGAAGTGTTGAAACTATAAATTGACTCTTTCAGAAGAGATTGTTAATGCTAAAATTAATGCTGCTCGGACACTTGATGTTTAGCCAGTTGGACACTTATTGGTGTATTGTAGCCAACGTATTAAGCCACTTGTGAAATCCGATGATGCATTTCAATGCGATTCTTTAAAATCTTAATCCCTTTGCGATTACAAGATGCCATTTATCTACTAATATTTTAATCGCTTTATGAACAAATAAACTTCGTATTATTTAATAAACGAATCGTCCTTTATATGTGTGTAAGCGCAAGGTTATCGACAAGAACAATCAATTTCAAAATTTTGGGTTTTCTGAGAAGCAGTGAAATGTCCATCACCACTTTGTCAATATTTCATGTACGTACAGGGTTTTGAATTACAATGTTAAAATTATTTTTGCTTCTAATCAATGATGGTGAGTATATTTCCCAATATTTAAATTTTCAATAACGGTTACTACACATTTTAAAAATATATGTTCCAAATATTTGCGAATCACAGTTGAAAGTGTCTCATCCAGTGCTTCAACAGCTGCCACGAACGACCTCTTCAAAGGGATGTGTAAGGAGGTGATCGACCAGCCAGATTGCAAATGGAATGCGCCAACAGCCAACAAGTGTAGTTGAACATTTCATGGTGTACAAAACGCATTCGCAGCTCAGTACACAATTTAGAGCTGACCAACAATTTGAAAGAAAGTTATCAACCGTCCCTTACTCAAAACATTTTTATGGTATGTTGAAACTGTTATATTACTTTAATTTACAATTCTGGGATACTGTTCTGTTGGCGCATTACGTTGTCACGGAGCAAAAGTGCAGACACGACGAACCTCGGCCGCTGTGGCACCGGAACACGTCTGCTGACGGAACGCTTCGTCATCGCAAAGTGCCCATTGCATTGAGAACCCGAGGACTTCGACCGCTCCGCTCCTTGCGCCTCAGCGAGGCAAATGGGCGGAGCGGGATATTGGTTGGGGCAAAAGTTCCAGAAGGTGCAAAGAACTCAGACTAAAATAGTTTGAGATATTTCAAAAAAATTTAATGGTTCAATTTAATGAACGAATTTGTGAGTTATTACCGTAATAACTAATATTACTTCCTCTGAGATTTGTATTCTATTACTTATATATTAACCTCTGGGGGTTGATTCTCTGTTCAGATGTAGGTATATTTATGGAGTTTCGAGATGACGGCGTCATATAAATTATACTAAACCGTCGACTTTTCTTAGCGTGTTTTATAGTGTAGGTGTTTACTCGAACCTGATACTCACCTGAGACATGCATGTAAATTTTCAATAATTTATCATTCAGTCGTGTAGGTTAGTGAGACACACTGTATTAAAAATACGAGAGGGAATGTGGTAAAAAAGTGGATAATATTAAACTAGAAGCAATGTCTTGAATGAAGGGCTGAGTCTAAAGTGCTGTCGTTATTCTTTAAGCTAAACATTATACAATTGTCTTTAAAAAAGTTTAAATGTGTGACATTCAAAACAATTTCCAAATACGTAAATTACTTACTGATAACATTTCATAAAACATTTGCGTCTTTTTCCAGAAGTGTCGTAAAAATGACTGTTAATAGTGGTACACGTAGAAAATATTTGTATATCAGTGATAAGATTGGAACATATCTAAAGATAAATAAATTGTGTTAGAAAAACGACCTTGAGTTTGCATTCAGATCGTTTTTTGTAGCTTAGCCAGATTGTCAGTGCCCCCTACTCATTCCTTCAAGATAGCAGTCAAGGAAACAACGACGCATCTCTGCGGTCTTCGTCGAAGAATTTGGGCCGATCCCCTCGTTATGGCGCACGACGAAAAACAATGGAGCACGAAATTTCTCCATCCTTGTCAGCTTGCCCGGAGCTACTTAATTAAGGAAAAGCGACTACGATCTTCAGGGGGAAACCCAGTTACGTTGTGGACAGACCCTTCATAAGCGCTACCCATGGTCCCATCTACTCCAGTCTCTTAACGTTGTTCTTCTAGATCATTCGATTTTGTGGGTATCTGCATATCCATCATATACATTTCTACGCCTCACTCATCTGATCCAAATGTGTTGTTCGTCAAGATTTAAAATTATATAATTTCTGCTGCACATGATTATAGTCGTTCAATTGGCCATTTTTCTGAACAAGCAGTCTACGATTTATGAAATAGTAAAATTAAGACTGTATTCTTTTCAATATTAACATATTATAATTATTCAGTGACCAAACACGATTCTTTTATTTGAAACAAGAAAATTATATGGTCTTGAAAAAGCATCACTACAGTACAAAATGTAGACCATCACAAACTGAAAATATTACTTATCAGTTATGTTCCATTGTCTTCGTTGATCTAATAGTCCGGCACATTAAGATTATTAGGAATAAAAAGTACAATCTCCTTTCGAAATACATCGTAAAGTCTATAAGAATTATTACTTTAACAATTCGACATCCAGAAGGAAATAAAACAATTTCAAACTAGGATGGGACAAAATAAATAACAATGTGTGTGTGTGTGTGTGTGTTTGTGTGTTAAGGGTGATATTAAATTACATCGTTTTTTTCTTCGACTTTAAATTGAAATTACGAACATGAAAACGAATTGCATATTGCCAGTCATTTATGGTGCAAGATAGGGCAGTAAAACTGTTAACAACTGAGAAAATGTAGACCCCCAGGTGACGATAGAAGCGAAGGGAGCTAATTCTCTCGAGATTTTCTCAAATACAATATTTTGACTAACCGCCATATTATGTAAAAACGAGAACATTTAATTGCAATATCGAAATGTTTAAATGTCACCACACACTTTCATATTATTGCGTAGAGGAAGTGCGCGTAAAACCAGATCTATGTTTGATATACAAACGGAGTAACAAATATTTTGTCCGGGAGAGGTGGCTCAGTGCATCAACTGATGTCACTGCAGTGCCTCTGACCGGGAGGTCCTAGGTTTGAGTTCCGAAGGTGGTCAGATTATCGACACTAACTTGTCAGCTAGGTCGAATTCAGTCGCTGCCTGGAGGAGAATTCTAGAGGCCGACTGCTCTGATCGGTTGTTTTCCGTGGTTTCTCCGATCAACACCAGGCGAATGCCGGAGCAGTATCTTAACAAACGAGCCACGGACCGCGCGCGATCTTTTCTTCCTCTTCCTTGTCCTATCCTCACCCCTTACACACACACACACACACACACACACGCACATACACACTTACACTAACATGCACTTCACTACCACACATGCCGGGAGACCGATCGGGAGCTTAGAGATTGTCCCGGCTGGGGCGGTGCCCCGCTGGTAGGAGATATCTGGTTAGGGGAATTCCCGCTAGCCGACGGTAGGTCGGCTCCGGATCTCGCCATCCACTGGGGGAAGATCACCGCCACCTTCAGATTTAAAAAAAACATACACTACATTTACGGGACTGATGACTTCAGTAGTTGACCTACACGCAATCACTAACAAACAACAAATATTTTGAATAATCCAAATATTTCTTTCGGCTCAAGTAGATCATAATTATCCATTTTTCTGTTGAGACTATTGTCAATGGAACGTAAGGAAATTTATTTATTGCGATATACTTAAATTATTGTAATGATGACAATTAAGCGTTTTGCCGCGAACCAATAATTATTTATAAAAATAAAGCACTACAGTGAAACCTGTTTTGAGCGTTCACTCATAGTTTCAGAGAAAAATGGCCCTTAGAACAGGTGACTGCTTCATGGCGGATACGAGAACATGGGATGCGTATATCTGGCAGAAATTTTCTATTGCCAATGAAGTTTGCTTGCTATGCAAGTAAAATATTAAATCGTTTTCGTTACTATTAAATAAATAGTTAATATATTTAAATTATAAATAATCTACGTAATATCGAAAGCGTCTTCTTGCGTTCGCTCACAAAAAAAACCTGTAAAATATTTAAATTACCTGTATTTACACTCTCCTTTTTCACCCTACTGGTTTTCTCCCCTTCATTGGAATTGATTACCAACAAGACTAGAAATGCAGTTTACGTTTGAGGAAATTTCAGACCGTGCATGAATATCATTGAAAATTTAAAATTTCTGATATTGTTATCTGAAACTAATAAACCTGCAAGACAAGAAAATCTAGATATTACTGTTCCACGTAGCCTGACATTGCGTGGCGTCGCAGGAAGATCCTGAGTAAACAATAGAATGACCTCTTCTTCTTTTTCAAACGTTACGGATGAAAAGCGCAAATTCATCAGGAAGTTGTGGCCGCCTAATTACGATTTATTTTCCAAATGAATATTCACACACAGTTTATGGGAAAATCAATCGGTTCCACGCAAGAATGGCCGTTAATGGAGGAGATTGCGTAACCGAGGTGGCAGTTTGATCAGGTTTCATTGAATGTGCCATATTTATTGAGTAATTAAAAAGTATAAATCTATTTCACACTGTATGATTAAATGTGATGGAGGATTATTATTCAGCTATTTTTAAGCAGTTAATGCGTATGAAAATAAATGCGTGTTACATGATTGTACAATAATTAGGAAATAATGTAAATGTTTTAGTTCTTATAAATTACTCCGAGGTCACTAATAACTAGGAGAATTTGAAGAAACCATATTATTGCCGAAAAAAAGTAAATAAATAGTTATTTATGTATCCCTTTTTACGCTCTGCCTCGGTTGGAACCATTCTTTCGAAAAATATTTACTTACCGAGGGGTATTCAACATTTTTGAACACTTGCCTCAATTAAACTTGTTTATTACAGTCATCTTGTAAATGTTGATGTGGAGGGAAGTGTACTTGGAGTTTTTCTAACGTGGCATCTGAGGGTAGTATCTCCAAGATGGAATATGGCACGATTTTTTGCGTCTCTTTGCCGCAAGATGTCGCATGATCGCGACCATATCAAGCAGTGCTGCAGATCAAGCGTCTCTAGCAACACGAACGAGAAAGACGCGAAAAGCCGTGCCGTATTCCATCCTGGAGATACTACCTTCAGACGGCTCGTTAGAAAAAACCAAGTACAGTATGCAGTGAGTCTTGGTACTTGAGATGCTTCAGACCATGGGGCTCAGATCCGCGGGATCTGATTACACGACACGATGGCTTCTGCTCTGGCCACGTGCTTTTCTTTAATTTTCATTCATTCATTTTCAATAACCGAGCTTACCTCACAGGGGTTATTGAAAATGCTCTCCGCCTACTTTTAGGCAACTATGGCTCTAACAAGACTTCCTTTATTAAAATTGTATTGTCTCGGTTAGAAATTTCTCTCAATACATGTTCTTGAGCACTCGTTACTTGAAGATTGTTTTTACTATTTTTCCTTCAACAAACTTCACAAATAGCTGAGATTGCTAAGGTTGTAGAGCTGCATTCTTCATTTATTATGACGTGCCGTTTGCTACACTCGGCCCTGCAATCTTTACCACTGCCTCAACCGATAAAACTGTTGAATTGGAGCAAACCGAAAAAGTTTATTATTACGACGATAAAGAATGTCACATGACCTTGTAATGCTCACCATTTACGTGATCCCGGTTCCTTATATCTGAATGCGCCCTTTCAACATCTTTGCTTTCCTGCTCGGTCACTCTGCTCACCGTCGCATAGCCAGAGTGTTCCTGCAATGACTGTCCCCGCAATTGTGAAGTCAGGTGCTGCACAACAGCGGACGCTTCTTCAGTGTAAACATTCTGTTATTTGTGTGTCAATTCATACCGTTGTTACGATTATATCATACTCGCACATAGTCTGTCGAAAACTAACAACTAAAATTATTTGACACGATGAAAGACTAGTTATTTCCTCCCATCAGATTTCTCTTTGATATTAAGATAGACAGAGATCGGTCAGTTGAGATTAAGTCATAACTGCCATACGAAATCTTTTATGAAGATGCAAATCAGAATGTCATATTTCGTCAACAACGAATATCGGGTATAAAATTGTTCACTAAGATCCCAGTTAAGAAGTCAAATAAGGTTTCTTTGTTATGGATTTAAATTAATTTGAAAGCACAGTCAAAATATATTCCTGTTGCATATACCAAAATTTAAAAATTTTAACATGTTTAAAATAATGTCAAAACGCATTATTTGTAATGTAATATACGGTAATATTTTTAAATTAATTTATTAATTGAAAAAACAATAAATGCGTAACAGAAGTCATTGTACGAGTTGAAAACTTAAAATACTCAAGAGGTTTTAAAAAATGAAGAAATTACGGTCTTTACATAGATAAGTTACATGATTCATTAAAGAAACACGTTGGCAAAATATTGGTAAGCATACACTATTTAAGAAGTAAAATCAAGTTTTGCGGGATAACCTTTTACTTCGTTGATAGACAGTTTCGAATTTTAAACGCTTTTAGAAACATTTCTAAAGTCATTCTCACACTCGATGCAAAATACATTCCTATATTAACATTTAAATAATGTCGTCATGAGAGATTGCACATACTTACGTAAGTCACTGCATTTGCTTCAAGGCGACTTCTTCAAAGCTTTCTCCAAGACGGTGAGTCCCCTGCGTCTATCTCCAGCGCTTTCGGTGGTACAACGCAATCACCACCGAAGCGAGTAGCCCCCTTCAGGACTTCCTGAAAAGGAAGTAACAACCCAAACTTATTCTTCTAGTAACATCTCCTCCTCAGATGCTTGCGACCAAGTGAATTCATTCTTAGCTTTCGAAAGTAACAATGAAATGATTTATGAATAACGTATATGATGGTGGGCATTCCCGTATACACAGAAAAGTGACACTCAATGAGCACGAAAGAACAAGGGAAGAAATGTCGTTTTTGTGACTTCCAGACAGCAGAAAACTTATGAAGATGGCTAAACCATCGAAAGCTGCTCTTATTGAAATAAATAGTATTGTTGACAATGACAACGCCTTCAATCATTTCAATTGTGTAAATGTCAACTACAACTCACCACTAAACCAATAAAGAAATGAGGTTAGAAAATGGTATTTTGTACTAATAAATATTCATAAAATTAGTTCTCAAGATAATCCATATATAAAATGAAACGTTTTGACAATCCGAAAATACACGGCTCAGATTCAAATCTTTCTCTTGCAAAATGACACTTTTTTAGATGTATCACTTTTCTTGTAAACGGATGATATCATGCTACATTTATACGACGAAAACATCCATGCCTAATGAGTTTCAAACTCACAACCCAGACGCAGAGCTATAAAGACCGAAATGTTTTAGATGCCTGTACAAATACAGTGTACAAATACGTTTGTATTATTATTATTATTATTATTATTATTATTATTATTATTATTATTATTATTATTATTATTATTATTATTGTCTTTTTAATTCATTAATTGTAATTTAATTCATATTTGAATTCTAAATAATAAATGCATAAATAAGTCAATATTTAAACGTTTTCGCCCTTTTGGCTTCTGACCATTTGAAAATTCTCTCCCGGAATATGGAAAAATATGAAAAAGATAATCAACCTGCACTAAATTTATTCCTTCTTACTTTTTCCATATCTTTTTCGCGGTGAAAGAACTTCTCAGTATATGAACGTTAAAATATATATATTCATCGCAATAAAAGAACCAAAGAACTCACTGTTTGAAAATGTTGCATTGACAACTCTCTGCGAGACACATCGCACTTTCTGAATGCAATAAAAATTACTGATATGCACCTACATAATTGAAAAATATCTGTATTCCCCTACAAAAAGAACAAAATTGCAAAGAATAAAACTGGACCCTTCGTTTATTAAAATTATAAGCTGATGTTGGCAACCTTCCTGATATTATTACGTAGTGTAAAACAGCAAATATTCTGCCAAATAACATTCAATAAAATCGATAGGGAGAATGGATGTTGACCATGATAATGAAAGCTGTCGAGAACGAAAATGACATCCATTAACATAACGTTCGCCAAACGACCCTAAGATATAAACATCAGCATTTAATTTCATCCAAAACCGCCAGCCGAAAACACCGGCTACTATTTAGATATTCACTATCACTAAATTAACGATGACCACAAATTCATTTTGTTGCAGAAATACGTAAAAACAGGGCTATGACACATGGTTATGTTACTTTTGTTGTTATCGGCCCTTATGCCGAAAAATTTCGAGACAATGTGAATCCTTCAATGTCAATGTAACTAGTGTTGAGGGAATAATGAAATTCCAGTAAGCAATAAACTAATTATTTCATTTATAAGAATCACGAATGGATTATAAAAATGCTGCAGAATAAAAACTAATAAAATGGTTCTCCCAAAAGTTGCATGCACTGTGCTCAAGAATAACAAATAAAATAGTCTCGTGTAAAATAGCAATAAATTAAACATGTTAACAAAAATAGTTTTCATGTCTACTACAATAACATAGTGTTGAATTTATACAGTACAATATTTCTTTACATGCCAATAATACCAAAAGAGTTGTTGTTCCATAGCGCAACCCTTGAATAGCAAATATTTAATGGCAGGTGGCCTCTCCCTTGGAGGCTTACGTGACACCATGTATGTGTACGTACTCGGTATGTGTATGAGTAGTGACGTACTGCGTATGGGAATTCAGTCGGTAAGCGCAATTAGAAAAAGAGGAATAATACAAACAAATATTTTCATTTTCAGTCAAAATCGAATCTGATTCATTGCTTTGCGATTTTTTCTGACTTCCTGTGTATTTATCAAAACCACAGACACCTCTCATTCCGAGAATGCATAGTTTCCGTTCAATTTCTGTACGCATTGGAAATTAAAAGTATAGAATACTTAAATGAAAACTTGGCCCTAGATAATTTTTGTGGAATTATTATTATTATTATTATTATTATTATTATTATTATTATTATTATTATTATTATTATTATTATTATTAGTGGTACTAGATTTACTGACCAAGGCCGGAACAAAGCCGCTGCTTATTCCTCTGACAAGTGCAGTTACTTAAGTAAATTGATTTACTCTCATTTGTAAATATGCTTTATTTACAGCTCTGCATACGTGATTTTCACAATGCAAGCTGTATTGCATCTGTATTCTCACATCATGTGCTCAATCCAAGGGTGCGTTTGCCATGAAAAACGAAACCTGATAAATATAATGGAAAATATACTATTTACAATCGCCGAGAGAAAATTAAAGTTTAAAGTTTGAATTAAACGCAGTACCTCAATTCATAAATAAAGTATTATAATGATGGCAAGATAATTCAATATGCCGTACGATATACGATAATTCAATAGACACCGTATTTTGGAATTTTTTTTTCTTCCGTTACTCGTTTGCAGTCGCACCGTCCTTTCGCGTAAAAAAAACTTAAATATAGTATGTGAATACTCTAAAATACGATGAGAATTACCTTAGTAAATGACTAGCAAAGAGTCTTAACATTCTTCTAGATAACATAAATTCAAATGCATATCTAGACACCTTTTGTTCAATTAATTAATTAACTATCGTCGACTTCTTACCGTGTCAAGACGTTTTGATGCCACGATCGCCACAAATTGCAGATTGCCCCCTCTGATTCCGATTAAGCCACTCAACTCTCTTCGCTTTCTCCCTTTATTTTCCTTTCCACTTCTTTTTTCATTTTTACTTACTCGCCTTACGAAGTTCTCTCGCCTTAAGAAGAGAAAGTTATGTAATCGTGCGCCGGAAAACCGCGAATTTTTCCGCGCCGGGCTCTGGAAACGAAAAAGGACATAAAGCCTGATAATAAATTTAGTAAAAACTCCTCTAACACGTGGTGTAGCCAGAATTCTTGTTTTATTGGTTCTTGATACCGAAAAATAGATTGACAGCAAACATCTGTCTGTTCATCTGTGGTCAACGCTAGTTGTTTATCTGTGGCGCAGCGCTTAAGCCATTGATTGGATTTTCTTCAAAAGTAATACTCTCCAGTCGATCTAGTTGAACTCGTAGGATTGAGAGTTTCAAAGGAATATTTTAGTTTTTGAGGGTACTTCACATGAAACCTCAAAAAAATTGTCAAAATTTTCTCAGAAATGGCCCCAAATTTTGTGATTAAACTTTGCCTTAGAACGCTTACGAGAATATTGGTGGTTTCATGTTTTTGTCAGATGTCCGAGTTTTTAAAAATTGAAAGAGTGCAATGTTTTTGAGGCGTCTTCCTACATTTATAATATTGAAAATACATTTTTTTTTCTTAATGAAATCTGTATTTTAAAGACGGATTTTTAAATAAGTTCCTGTTAAATTTTTCGAAAATATGAATAGTTTTTGTGTAATTTTGCGCGAAATATGGGCAATTTTTTTCCTCAAAAACCACTCCAAATTACTTCTTTAAATTTTCTCCTCATATGTAACAGAAACGGTAAAAAATATGGTGGTATTCCCATTCTCGGATATTGTTCTGGTTTTCAAAAATGCGAAAAAACGGGAACATTTCAAAACTACTAAATTGGACATAGCGATTTTCGCATTAAACGAACTCTGATGTAAAAACACGGGGAATGAAATGGGGTTGCTGAGACAACTAGTGGGATACTCTTTGAGGGACCAGAAGAAAAATAAAGACATTAGGTCAAAACTTCAAGTGTGCAATATAGGCCAAATATTAGATCCACATAGATCCGAATGGTACGACCATCTACAGAGAATGGATAGTTCGCGCATCCCTCTTCAAAGTTTTGGATACAGACCGCAAAGCAGAAGAAATGTAGGACGTCAACGACTGCGAAGGAAAATGAAACTCCGATCCGATCAAATGAAACTGCTGGAGACGACACAGGTCTAAAGGGCTAATCCATGCTGTGTATGATGATGATGATGAGTTAAAACTGATACGAGAAAGTATGTGATTTTGTAGCACCACTAGTTTCATTTTCGATTTATAAGTGCGGCAGGTTCCGCGAGAGAGCAGAAGATGACAAGTTCCCTCTCTCTATGCTCGGCGGCGTCCTTGGCCATGCGTTCGCGGGCATTTATTCGTTTCCGCAATTTTCTCACACGCCACTTCCGTAGGGAGCGTGCGTTCACGCAGCGGTGCGTCTGGGGCCCCTCCCCTTCCATCGCGAGTCTCCTCTGCTGAAGCAGACCTACGAGGAGCTTAGGCATTTAGTGATTCTGCTAAGCTTACGCACACCACAGGAAATCTCAACTAACAATGTCAATTTTCTAAATGTATCTTCTTATATATTATTTCTCAAAGGGCTGTTTGGTCTTTTCAATAAATTGGGCGACATACGAAACCGATCTGTATAAAGAAGCAATGGATTGAAAAGTCGTGTTTCTTTTCACCTGCACATGGGACATTTGTATTGAAAAGTGTGTTAAAAATACGTAAATATTAAAAAAACGTAGATTTCGGGATCTGTAATTTCTGATCGCGATCTTTCGGAAGAAAATTACACTGTCGGACGGTGGCGGGAGCACACAGCGTTCTGGCTTGCCAGAACCAGTGCGCGTTTCGTGCACGTAAATGTGATACGTGTAAGCACGTAAATGTGGTTTTCTACATTGAATACAAATCTTGAAATAGAAGAGCTTAGTGATCTTAATTTTTGCATACATACAATACATTATTTTATTAACTGATTCCATCAACTTATTTATGTATGTAGCCTTTGAATGAAGGTTAGAGAAATACAGTATTATTATTTTTCCACATATATTACGTGTATTTAGAATGTTCACGTTCACAGCGTTTTTGTTTGTTTCAGTTTTAGTCTAGGTTGTATAAGCACGTGAACGTGATCATTGAATAGAAATCTTGAAATTGAAGAGGTTAGTGATCTGGTTATATTATCTGATCAACTTATTTATATGTAGTCTTTGAATGAAATAACTAACCTGCGATTTAATCGCACGGGTTCTCACTAGTATATCTTATTGCTAGTCCCAGCCGAAGCCCCCGGTGCCTTCCCTGAGCATTCTCATTGGATGCTAAGCTAACGGAGGATTTAATTTCAATAATGATTGTCCAAGAATTTGTTCAAGTGACTCCCAAGGGATTTTTAACTATAGGCATAATATAATAGGCATCCGTAACCTCTATTTCCACAACCGCAAATCCTTCGTCTTTCGCTGGTGTCCACTCTAGAAATTTGCATTCTCAAACTAGACATGTTTTCCGAGACCACCAAAGACTCCATACAATTTATCTAAAAGTGTGGTAATTTAATAAAATAATTATGTGTTCATGATCCCATTTTATATTTTTACCCAAGTTAAGAAACAGATCTCATTAAACACATTAAATACGAAGCACAACAAAAATGAGTTAAATATACAGTTGAATAAAATATACACGATATTAGGGCGTTGCCTAATTTTGAGAATCAATTAGAGCCTATTAAACACGAGCCTCTGACTGCAGCAGTTTATCAGTACTTCTTGTAACATCCTAAGAAAATAAAGCTGTGTTAATATTAAAAATTTTTATTTGTTGTATTCACAGTTTGGTTTCATATTTTTAAATATTTTTTTATTATTTTATCATTTCTAGTACATACGCATTGTGATAAATTTTCGTTCTTATCAAGCTCCGCGGTGGGCTAGCTATTTGAGAAATTTTACATTAATTTATTGATATATACTCTCGACTCAACCACGGGTTCGACACACAACATACACTCCTTACCTGTTGCATTTGCACGTGTAATTCTATACAGAATCACGATTCCTGGAAATTCAATTGATTGAGTTCAATTAATAGATTGATGGCAACTACTATAAATTATCAACCTTTTCAACAATAAAAATTTAACGTTTATTCCTGTATATGTTACTGTTCTTTCCTTCTCATGAGAATAACTTTTCACTTTGAAACATTAAAAACACCGTACGGGTTTGACTATAGTTCGTAAGCTTACGTTCGTAATCTTGATCGCTGGCTTCTCGGCTGACTAGGCGAATATTCTCCATGGAATCCATGGTTTACCAATTTTCGCGTCCTTTCCTAAATAAAAAAATGTTTCAGAACGTCCTCAACGATTGCTATAATTGAACTTGGTATTCCCACAAATTGAATACGCGGTCACTACTTTCCCTATCTGTGTTTTGTATGAAACACAAACTCGCGACTTATATTCAGCAACTTATTGGAAAATTCTTCCATCTACGGAGCTACCCTACTGTATATATCCTCGATATATGAAGTTATTTAATTCAAACTTGGGACTATTGCATTAATAAAATTCCCAATTACAATTTACGATTACAATTCACACAAGACCAACCTTTCAAACTTCAAACTAAACCCAGTTCACAATCATTTACCTAATACCCCCATCATTTACCTATACTGAAAATCCTATCGCACCTCACCAACCAACGTGTGCTCGCGACAATAATCTTTTAGAGAGTGAATCCATGCCTCCTTTCTAAAGATCACGACCATTCAACGTCCTCTTCACACCTTCTGCACATAATGTGTTCGGGGCCGTGTCCATTTGCACAACGTTATGACACCAAGCATCGAAAATTAAATCTTGTCGATTCGTTGCCTTAACAATGCATATTCTTTGACATCCGAATCTGAAAACAATGCCACATTACTGACGCTAAATGCTGGGTTTATCATTAAAAATTAATTCCAGAGTTCTTGGCTTAACACAGTATAATTTAGTTATTTTAATTCTGGGATTAGTGTTATCGGTTGCCGATCAGGAGAACGAGACTCGTCGAATGACAACACATTTGTCTCGCTTCGTGATCCGCAAGTGTTCCAACCGTGAGTGATGGACGGACGCAGGATACTCGATTACTAAGCATGTAAACTCTAATATGTTTATTGAAATGCGAGATATTCTTCTTCTTACACAATTACCAACGTATACTTTTCTTTTTTACTTTGTAAATGAACAGTATTCTCTTGTTTCCTCGGCTGTATTCTTCTCCCTTTATCCGCAAAAAATTTCCAGCTTTGTCTCTGTCCAAAGGTTTTGCTTTTAATTTTAATATATTGAAATGCATGTTTATATGCTCTTAAATTATAATTACACTACGTTTTCATCACTACTCATGTATGACCATTAAATTGCATTCCCTAAATTCCTCTCTAGTTTTGAGTCGTTTTCTTCCTAATTATTCTATCGCAATTCACTTCACTTTTCTACATCGATTTCTTCATCATTTAGTCATACACCTAACTTAGTAGCTACATTTTGCACAACATATACTATATATATTTACACTATCTTTCTACCTTACTACTTCCCTTTAACATTACCCTAATTAACGTGCTCTTTTTGCTGAACAGTTTTCTTTTTTACTCAAGATAGTTTTGGAAATAGATTTGTAAATTTTCATGGATTGACCATTCTATTTTCAATACCTACCTATATACATTTAAAATACTAAATATTGTCGTTTACAAAGAAGTTTGAGCTTTTTACTCAACCAAATATTATGATTATTTCTTTAAAAGTATGGTACAGGGTCCTAGTTATGTTATCACACTTGCTTCAATTAACTGATAATATTGTAAAACTATTAAATTTTTAATAATATATTAAAGTTAAATAGAATGAACGAATTATTGGCTATCTTTTGCCTATTATGTCATTTTCAAGACTAACTTCAACGCAAAGGGTTGGTCATGGTTGGTTTATTTAATGTGTTGCAATCGAAAGCTGTCGACATTTCATCATGCGTGTGAGTGCAAGGTTAAGCATGGTGCAAGAACATCAGGAGATTACAGTTGGTGAAGTGCATATAAGAAATAGGTAATTTTAAATGCAAAGATCACAGTCTTTATTTAAGCGCCATGTCCACCAATCGTAGAACACAGGAGCTTCTTCACGAAAAACAATGTTCGCGATTAATATTTTGTAATGCATTATGTTTCTAACCGAAGGTGGATAGCAGAATATCCTACAATAGTTGACGACAACATACACGTACAGATCTTGGTAAATATTAAACAATTCAATTTTGTTTTCAGAAACATATTTAAGTCCATGGTTACAATATATAGAAATTGTATTGTTCAAGAATTTGTAAAAATGTATCATTTCATTGGTTTTCAGGTTAAGTACTGAACGACTTGAAATAAATCATTGGAGTTTTTGATTTTCCCTATAGGGCATATGTAATACTTTTCCACTGTAGCATTTCTGATATCTTTGACATCTCTTTGTGATGAGGACGTGAAGCTGAGTTATGTTGAGGTCTTTGTAAAGCGTCTTGATTGGCATGAACCTCTGGACATTGCCGAGACTTCTTAAACTTTTAGTTTCAAATGTTCGAATAATTTCTAGTTTCGATTTGCGGGTCGAATTGAATAAAGCAATACCATAAGTCCACGTTGGTTTTATAATTGCCTTGTAAATGAATATTTCGTTGAATAACGAACTTCAAGCTTCCGTGATTTCCGGGACTTCCTCGCTCCCTTTTGATTCACTTATGGAATACTTTTCAAGAGAATATGCACGAGCATGTAGAAATAGAATTAGAAAGCTGTGTTGGTCGCGTTCATAACATTCCTAGGTGAAGAAACTCTCTTGAAAGTTTGATTTCGGGAAAATTCATCATAAGAGACGTTAAACTTTCATTCAGAATTTCCTTTACAATAAACCGGTAAATTTTAGAATGCAGTTTTCGACTTACATTACCGTGTACAGTGCACGGACATTTTCGTTGTCCACTTTGATAGCAAATTTTATGTGAATAGTACTTTGACAGTCTGCACGTGTTGCTTAGAAAACGAGGGGAGCATGGTGAACCGGAACTTCTTTCTCACCTTCGTCTTGTGAAACGAGTGTTTGGATATTATATTGATTTGGGGTAAATTAAATTATTTAGGTTCTAATCATTTCGAAAGATCCACAAAGTTCAGTTATATAATAGGATATTCATGAACTGTGGGGTATTAAGGTTCAATGGAATCTAATGAGTATTTAAAGATACCATGTCATGTGGGATTAGTGGGTTGCAGCGCACATACGTATTTGCATAATTTCACTTAAATGGTTTCACAAAGAAAAAAATTTTCATGCGAATTTTCGGGAAAACATTTGGAGCACACACTGAGGATTAAAACATCTAAACCTTTCTGAAGACGCCATTTTAAGGTCTTTTACATCAAAATTTTTGAGATTCTGAGAAACTTAAAAAAAAATTAATTTGGAATGTTTGTGTCCACAGCTACATTAAGCAATTCAAATCGTTCTATTTCAGGCATCGCATCTACAGATTTAAAATTCTTGTAGGGGTTTGACAAACCTCCTCCTGATAAGGGAGATTAAAAGGTTAAGATAAAACCTTAAAGAACCCACAGAGAAGAGGAAATGGAGGTTGTGTAAAGGCGTAAAAGAAGAATGGGGATGGAAGAAGGGAGTAGTGGCATAAGAAGGGGAGAGGGGAGAAGTAGTATAGGGAAGGGAAAGGGGAAAGAAGTGGTATGAGGATGGGAGGGGGGGGGAAAGGGGGGGGAAAAGGGGGAAAAGGAAGGAGAGATTGAGGAGGGAGATGAGAGTGGGCGTGTATTCGACTTCAAATTCCAAAAACGCTCACTTGTTCAAAGCTTCGTTCTTCCTCCAATAAACTTGATTGAGGTTCCATATTGCGCAAGCGGAATATCTGCATAATGACATACATTTTACTAGATTAACGCACTAAATTTTATTGTATTTCTTCGCCAAGAATTTGGCACTGTCATCATTTCACCCAAGAGTTTTACGATACACGTCACGAAGCTGTTCATCTCGAAGGTGGTTAGGTGTAATTACAGTGGTGTAGGTGTAATTCAAACTTTGAATGGAGTGTCCGTTCGTAACGGTTAGTTATGTGGTATCAACTGTGTGAGAGTGAGGTATTTCGTAATGTTTTCTTGAATGTTCTGCTGACGTGGTAATTCAATGCGATAGCGTTCCCTCACTAAGTTTAGCACCTGAAGCTGTAACAAAACGAGTTACGAAACGTTGTGAAATTACTGAATAAATGATTGTCATAAAAAACTTTGTTTACATAACCCTTGTATTTCCCTCTGAATTCTAGAAGACGTGCACAGAAAATGAAGTTACATTTATGATTTGTTACATTTACTCATGATATTGCGTTTCGTCCTCCCAGCCATGTGATGGAGCTGTGTTGTGTGTCCGCAGTGGATACGTTGGCCGAGATGGCTCCCAACACGACAGCGGCGTCCAAGGGGGCGGAGTGCGTGGGCGACGGCGACACCGGCGCCCCAGCGGCCATCCCCAGCGGCGTTGTGTCCGAGGCCCAGCGCCCCGTGTGGGTGGACAAGTACAACTACACGGGCCAAGAGATCATCTGGTTGAACACCGTCGCCATCGTCCTTTTCCACGTGTTGACCGTCATTGCCAGTCTCTACGTCGTCCGAGATACCTCTATACTTACCGGCTTGTGGGGTGAGTATGCGAAATGTGTAAATGGCAGAGTTAAGAGGAGTATTTGGGTGGCTAATAAAAAATCTTAGAATGTTTGTGTGCTTCCCATCTCAGATTGGCGGAACCTTTATGGGAACGGCCACGTTTCATTTCCAAGGTTTAGCTTCTATTATATTTTATTACTTATAGAAAAAGTAATGGATCAAACTCGATGTAATGCTTATTAATACACTCTGCTGAAGTACCGGCATTCACTGCTTCTCGCTTATATCAATATACATCAAACCATCATTAATTTCATTATGTGCTACTTTCTGTAGTAAAACGGTATTTTGTATTATACTGATTCAGAAAAACTATAGATAAATTTCATTTTACAAATGAAAATATACAAAGCAAACTATAAATGTTAATTTCGGTTATTTCCAACAATTAATTTTACTGCATTGCGATTTCTTTCTGTCACAGGTATTCAGCTTCTGGGTCATTGATCTCCATCTCTATTAACTTGACCTTCCAGTTTCCCTTAATCAATTGGGCAAGTGCTGAAATAGTCCCCAGTTCTGCTTTATGTAAATGCAAGTTCACTATGTGCACGAGTATTCTTGAGCTCTCAATCAGCTAGCAGAAAGAGAAGTTGGGGCTGGGTTATTTAGTAATTAGTACTTTCAAATCAAATCCGTACCTCGTTTCCTAAAGAAAATAGTTTCTATTACACGGGAGTCAAAATGGTTATGAAATATTGCCAAAACCCTTTATTCATAATGAAACTATGTGTGTTAACAGAGAATTTAGTTATTCCAAAGCGCGACACGCGTACACTATACTGAACCCATTCATTAGAGGACTTGTTGGTTTTTGACGATATGTAAATAAAAGTAAATGGAATACGCGAACAGCTATTTTATGTCAGTTTCCAATTTTCAACATAGATGGGGATTGTTAAAGCATGTTAAAACAAAATATTATTTCAGATCTTCTAAAATATTTCGAAATTTTATTTTCTGGAGGATGTAAGATCGACTAAATCACGTAATTTTCCACCTTCGTCTCTCAAACAGAATTCGCCTTATACTTGACGCTTTCAAAGTTGTATATCTTTGACACGCCGTTTCCCTCCTTACTGCACTGAAACCAGCGCTTTTAATTACATGGCATGGTTTTCTTTTTAAAGGTGATTAAAGAGAAACTATAATCACGGTTTTACGTCTGATAAAGTTATGGCAAGGTGACATAGTAAACAAGATACGACAACTTAATGTGAACAAGAAGAACACTTTATTTATAAAAAATTATTATTGTGTTACAAACTATTGTCACTTTAATTTAACATTTACGTTGAATTAACTCATATTTAAAATATGTATTTCTGTAACATTTATGCATTCTCTGATTCATACTTACAGTATTAACTCTGAGTAGACGATGCATCTGTTTTCTCATTTAAATTTCTATTATTGACCATTTATTGCTAACCAGTTGAGAAACAAATTTTATCGTTAACTGATTCCTCAGTAATAAACAGTTGTCTCCCAGGGATTCCCAGAAAACTTGTGGACGAGCGCCAAAAGCATTACCACACAGCACAGCCTTTATTAGAACATTACTTATTTGCGCGAATCATGAGCCTCGTGCTCGGGACATAATCGTTTTAACTCATTTATGAAGTAACTTGAATTCCTTGTGACATAATTGTTTCAAGGCCGTTCCTTTTAAAATTAAGAGCAAAAGTAAGCAATTTCATGAAGAGTTAATTTAAGGTAATACAAAGTGCGTTCCATGAGTAATGCGATTAATTCTTACTTTCTCGTATACGGAGTGATATACGCAGTTCAGAGAAAGTTATATATTTTCTGATGCAGTGGTGATACACTGGAGTGGGTGGACGGAAGGGGGGTAGTAGATTCAAATTTCGTCCGGCCTCAGACACCTCCGAGCTGCCGGAGAGCCAGGACGTGCGTTCCCATGAACCTCGTATTGAGATTATGTAATACGGCTAAAACTAATTCGTTCCTATTTTTTATTTATTTTCTTCCTGTTCGGCAGTTTTGCCTTTCAGGGGTTTGGACATTTTTTATTTGTAATACATAACTTTTTTAAGCATTCACATTTGAGCATACAACCTCTCACTTCTTGTATCTTACTACTAACTAATTTTTATAGTATTTAATACTTAATGGTGGTGATGAGGGGTGAAAGGACGAACACAAATACAACCATGTCCGAGGCGGGACTCGAACCCGCGACCCTTCGGTCCGAGATCACTACCACACTACTGCCTTAGCGATCTCGGCCACCGGGCCGACTAATTCGTTCCTAACAGGACCAGTGTGAATGCAGTTCTCTATTTAGAGTGCTGGAAAGGTTGAAAAAGAGGGCGACAAAGCGTCATCAAGGACGCGTGGAAACTTCACGATAACGCGCCAATCCACAACGCCTGTGCTGTCAACGATTTCCTGGCCAGGACCTACATTCCAATACTCCGCCAGCCTCCGTACGGTCCAGAACTGGCATCAGCAGACTTTTTTGTCTCCTCACTTAAAAGGAAACCCTAAAGGGAAACACTGGGACACTGAAGAAAACATCAAGGGTCCATCTTACATCGGCTCTAAAGAACATCAATGAGAAGGACTTCCAGGGTGCTTTCCAGCCCTGGAAACACCACCTCCAGAAGTGAATCGACGCAGGAGGGTGCTGTTTTGAAAATAGTTGACCAATTGTATGAAGATGTTCAGTAAATTATTTTTTTGTGGGTTTGGTCGCATTACTTATGGATCGCACCTTGTATAATGCCGTATTCAAGGCTTCATCCGCAACTCACATTCATATTTTGCAGTTAAGCGATGTTTTGTAAAAACGCTCCACTTTTATTCCTGAGGGTAGTTCGAGATTCGAGGGAGTTCGTGGAAGTATGGTCCAGTTTGTTGCGCCTCCGATGAAACGATTAGAGTTTCAGAATATTTTACCACAGTTCGCGAGTTCAAATCTGATCGAAGTTATGGATTTTTAAGGGCGAAAAAATTCTTCGTACGCCGTCCTTCTGAGGGAAGTAAAGCAGGTTGTGCCACGTTGTAGATTTACTGCATGTAAACGATTCCCAAGTCTAAAAGAAGCGTCGTCTAAGCTAAATACAAATAGACTGTTACGTTGTACGAATGATACCATTTTTCTCTGCTAGATGGCAAAAGAAGCGTAGTTGAATTTACGTCAGGCGGAACAGCAGGATTGATGACCGTAGCCTCGCCACATCAAATAAGGCATCATTGAATTGAGCTGAATTGACATTAATTGAATTGCGGTGTGCATGCAAGTGAGGTGGCGGCGTGTGTTGCAGCCTTTTTCGTGGGGATCGCCGGAGGCTTTGGCGTGACGGGTGGCGTGCACCGCATGTGGACCCACCGCTCCTACAAGGCTAACTTCCCCATGCGCGTCTTGCTCATGCTGTGCTTCGCCATGTCCGGCCAAGTAAGTGCAAGGGTGTACTACGGCCCACGGTTCAGGGTTTCTTCTACGGTAGTGTTGGTCAACCACATTTCTGCATTAAAAGCCAATAATTCCACGGGCAAAGACATTTAAACGATGGCAGAGAATAAACCCGCTTCCAAAGTTGCAATAAAAACGACTCTTACCTTGGTTATTATTTACTTTTATTGTGATATCATTTATATTTAATAAATAAATATAATAAGGATGGTAGATGTTACCTAAAAAAATAGTATAATGAGTATTTCAAGGTATCTCTCAAAAGCGAAAAGGGTGAGAAACTTATTTTTGATGCAATTCACTCACCGCTAAGGTGCAAGTCATTCGTGTATCTGCGTGAATTGCATATGTCTTGTCATTTATGCCAATTATAACAGTATGGATTACTTCAAAGTATTCATGAATGTGTCGTTATTTTAATTCTATATTCTTTATTTTCCAATTTAAATGGATTACTTAAGTAATAATATTTTCTATTTAACATTAGGGACAATATTTAAATATTAATCAGTATGTCTAATGCAATGCGTATAAACTGTATTTCTGACAGAAAGATTCAATATCTTAATATATTAATGGTTTTATTTAGTATGCCCCGTAGTAGTTTACAATGCTCCGTATTTCATCATCTCATTGCCATTACTTTCCTCGTCCACGGGTGGGAATATTTCTTCAGACAATCCCCCATCGATTCACGAGGAATCCATTTTCTTCCTACTTTGTAAGTCCAAGTACGATTCCAGATATTATACACCGTTGGGTAAGCCCTGTCTAAACGCGGGTTGGTGTTCGCGTGCATTGCAGAACAGCATCTTCGACTGGGTGCGCGACCACCGGGTGCACCACAAGTACAGCGAGTCGGACGCCGACCCGCACGACGTGCGCCGCGGCTTCTTCTTCTCGCACGTGGGCTGGCTGATGATGCGCAAGCACCCGGAGGTGCGGCGCCGCGGCGCCGTGGTGGACATGAGCGACATCCTCCAAGACCCCGTCGCCGCCTTCCAGATCAAGTGAGTTCGACGGCTCTTCTGGCCTTCCACTCACTCCGCACGGCAGACGGGCTTTCCTCGAGTTATCCTTTCTATGAATGAAGAGTAGATAGGAGAGCGTGTGTCATGACCGTATGTGATGATTAACCAATAATGGTTGGTGACGATCACAAGATGCAACAATTTTGCTTTCAAAAATTAAAATAATGTATTAATATTATTAGAATCATGTCATTATTATGATTATTATTATTATCATTACTATTATATTATTATTATTATTATTATTATTATTATTATTATTATTATTATTATTATTTAAGAAGATGATATTATGCAAGATTGAGCATTAGTAGGTGAATCTTCTGTAACTGCAATAACATTCTTATTAAAATGATATATTACCATAGCGAAAATTATATTAACAGTGGAACGTGCGTGGACTGTGGTTCTCCAATTTTGCCTCGGAGCAACATTCTTACTAGACTTCCGTAGTTATTTTGAGCAAGCAGATATCGGAGAACGTAAAGTTTCGAAGAAAATATCAAGTGAGTTCTTCTTAACCGTTTTAAAACATTTACGTATGTTTGGGTAATTTTGAGTAGTTTTTAATTCTACTAGTAATATAAAAAATCAATAAACAATATTTAAATTAAAGTCTGATAAATGATAACAATAATATTGAAAAATATTAATTGAATGAGTATTTACTGACGAGTAGTCTTCTAAATATAAATGAGGTATCATTGTCTGCTTTTTCGTATGTCATTCAACATTCAGCCATATACATTAAGCTGTATTAAAAAATATTTCAATTAGCAAAAAAATGATAGTTTTCAATGTAAAAACAACATCTGCACCAAAGAAGGGTTTCCTAAATTGGGTTTAGGGGGTATCAAAAATCATAAATACCCTGTTTTTTGCCTTTTTGACATACTTTTTTTTTTTTTTTTTTTTTTAGAAAAATTGGAAGTAAATGCGAATATTATTTAAGGATTTTTTTTCAGTTTTTTTTCTGCGATGGTACCCACATTACATCTCATAGCAATGTCGTGATCAAAAAATATGACTTGCTTGACTCAAAAAAGTGCCTTGCATGTATTCGAAATATTACTAATTTTGCTATGAAACCATAAAAATAGACAATTTTCAAATATCCATAGTTTCGTGAATTTTTAGCCCAAGAATTTTTAGTTTACAACAAATTAAACCTTGAAATTTCTACTTTAAAAATTAGTTCTACGAAAAATTTAAGTATTTCACTGCAACTAGCTAACATTTAAGCTGCGCGCCTCATTGTTAACTATTAACTTTTGAGCAGCCCTACTATGTCTGATTTTTTACGCATTTCTGAATAGGGACGAGTAGTCCACAGGTCCTTGGTCTTCGCGATTTACGTAAAACAACATGAACAATGCAAACTTCAAAATACTCCTCGCGAACATGTAAGACGCCTTGCGCTCTGACAAACAACTTACTTTATCCAGCGTCCTGTAGCTAATATTATCAGGATGTTTTTCAAAATGATCCATGGTTCATCATTCATACAGCTTTATCCAAGAAATCTGACTAAAGGGCGAAATAACCCAGAAATTTGCGAATTAGCCTCATTTAAGATTTAAACCGTGATAACATGTATCTCCAGGCAGATTCTATTGCAAGATTGAACATTGCACATTCCGAAAACTTCTTAAAGACTTCAGTTATTTTACATTGTCAGATAATGTTCCTTTATTGGCAGAACTGCTTATTGATTAGTATTTGGTGCATACCGCTATACAATTTTATATGTAGGACTCAAAATCAGAAACTTTTGGGAGCATCAAAGAAAACTTGTCTCCAAATTACAGAATCCAAGTAGTCTAAATCCATAATAGTCTTAGTTCATCCTCACATAGGTAATATTTTAAGCAATGAGAACCAGTGCAACGATAACACCAGGCATCCCCTTAAAAAACGCGAATTACTACAACAATCTGTTCACATGTGAAAAAATTGATTATCAGTATTACTCGGGCACACGCTTAGAAGTCGGCATATTAAAAGAAGGATTTTAAGTATTATATACTAAACAATAGATTATTCTGGGTTTAAAAAATTTCCGAAGAAGTAATGCCTATATTAGATCTCATGAACAAAATGTACCATAAAATATTAAATGTAATAATCCAAAAAGTAAAATCCTTGTTATTGTTCGAGTCAAAACTGTTAGTGGTAACAAAATAGACTTTATAAAAATTATGCTTAATAGTAAAATATACTAAGCCTTTAGCGTATTCGTAGTTGAAAACGGACAAGTCCAGGCCCAGGTGCGGGGAAACAGGACACTCTGCCCTATATCCGGCATTGACGCTTCGCACGATTTCCAAAAGACCGCAGTGACCTCATTTCCTGCTGACTTCCATTTCCCCAACTCCACTCAGGAACCATGCTGACCTTCGCGTGTAGCCTTCCTCAATACACATCCTCGCTCTTCGATCTTCTTTGATGAATTGCATCCGCCCTGGCTTCGGTGATCCCCTCGGGAGAGGCACCATCCCGCGTAGGGGGCGTGTCAAGCGACTGCTCCTGTGGCTGTCTGGGCGCAGAGGGGGCGATGCAAGAGCAATGAAATATCGCCCTCTTCGGTCAGGTGCTGCGTCTCCTCTGGAGCGGGATTAATACGAGGGTCGGTCAGAAAGGAATGCCCCTCATTTTTTTTTCACAAATATTTATTTGAAGAACTTGAAATTTTCACGCCGACCTGGATGGCCGAGGTGGCTAAGAGCGAGTACCGACTCAGCGCTTCGGTCCGAAGGGTCGCGGGTTCGAGTCCCGTCTTGGGCATGGTTGTTTGTCCCTTGTCGTTGTATGTATGTGTTGTCGCGGAGGGCCTCGCGTTCTGCAGACCCCAGATCAGAGGAGCCCGCAAGTGTGTTGGTGTCTACTGTATGGTCGAATATGCGTTCCATCGGGACGTAAAGGGTAACCGGCTGTCGGCTGGATAAAAACCCTAGAAAGAAGAAGAAGAAGACATTTTCACACAATATTAATTACATTACGACTTGTACAACCATTCGCCAGCGTGAAACAAGGATGTGCATGCCTGGCGGTTGCAAGTCTTTTCCTGACGACGTTGCCCTTCCTTCACTTCGGGCCATCTTCAATTTTTCCTCCGCAAATAGCGCTTTTCAGTGTGTCGCAACAAGAGACGCACCGACAAAAATGGATTGTGCTTCCTCATCCACCATACAATCCGTATTTATACCGTTTTCCACCCCTTTGAGACATTTTGATCCCTTTGAGCTCCATCTTATTCTTGTATCTATATTAGGTATTCTATCTTTCAACATGGAAAACCTCCCTTTCCATTTTACGTCGCCAGTGTTGCCGCTGTGTTTTTTGTGCTATTGTTAAGAACCACTTTCGAGATCTATATAGCAATATGGAAAATCTCACGAACCCATTATTAGCATTTTGATTTTTAAACTAATTTTTTTGTCCAAAAGTACAAAAGAAAGGTTCCAGAATTTATTCCTTAAAATCATCTTCTTCTTATTTCTTTTTCTGAGCTGTTATAGAGTGCGATTAGTTAACCTAAATATACATATACTTGCACGTATTCTACACTTGATCTCTGAATTGATATTGTGATCGGTTGCTCGTTGGTTATTACTTTCGTTTTGGAAAAAAATTATTTGCAAACTTACTTTCGTGCAAGAATTAATTAGGGCAGATAGCATTTGTTCTATTGTTTTGGCTGAAGTGGCGAATTAGGTAATATCGTCTGCGAATTTTAGATTTGTTAATCGACGACCTTTTATATTTATCTGGTTTTTAGTTTGTAATTGACTACGAAAAAAATTTCTAACAGACCGGTAGATAATTTGGGATAGACAGGGTCTCCTTGCCTTACTCCACGTTTTATATGGAAGAGGCTTCCTTCAGGCAGTTCTTACATTTGGCTTGCTACTCGCGTGAAGTTTGGCTAGGTTGATTGATTGATTGATTTTTCGTGTTTCCGGGCGCGTCAACTGCTTTGGTCATTAGTCTCGTTAGTGTAGTGCATGTTTTCCTCGAAAGATGGCGGGGATCTTCCCCCGCTGGATGGCGAGATCCGGCGCCGACCTACCGTCGGCTAGTGAGGTTTCCCTCTAACCAGGACTCTCCCACCAGCGGGGCAGCGCCCCAGCCGGGACAAGCTCTAAGCTCCCAACTGGTCTCCCGGAATATGTGGTAGTGTATGTTTCTGTTAGTGTGTGTGTAAGGGGAGGGGATAGGACAAGGAAGGGGAAGGAAAGATCGCGCACGGTCCGTGGCCCGTCTGTTAGGGTACTGCTCCAGCATTCGCCTGGTGTTGATGGGAGAAATCACGGAAAACTACCGATCAGAGCAATCGGCCGCTAGAATTCTCCTTCAGACAGCGACTGAATTCGACCTAGACTCCAGGCCGTGTATTAGGCCGCACTAAATTCGCAATATGGCAGTTTGAAAGATTTCCTGTCGGAATAGCCAACTTATGAAACTATAACTCTGATCAAGTCTCTCACTTTTGTTTTGTTTGTTGTCTCCTTCACAATCCTCGCGCGGTCTCGAGTCTTGTCCACTGTTCAATAATACATGTTTCGTTTTTCGGTAGAATTAAAAAGAGATGTTCATCTATAAACGAATATTAACTCTGTGAATAATTATTAAGTTAATTAAGAATTATCATTGTCAACTATTGCGAGCTTAAGAAGTGTTAAAAAGTATCAAGTGCAAATGAAAAATACAACCTCAAAAGTTATCTGCGGTCATACTTCTAAGTTATTAATGATTTGAGATGTGTGTCAACAGTTCCTTCACGTTTTGAACTGGTAGTAATGAGTTTTATTGAACGCAAATAAATACCACAATTATTGAAGTTAATGGACGTGATATACATCGTAGTTTTTAAGTGATCTAATGAATTGTTCCTAACAGTCCAGTTATGTCAATATCAATGCAAATGCATCCATTTAATTTATTTGTTCAATTATTCATTAGCTTTTAAAAGTAAGTTAAAAATAATGAAAATCATAATTAGTGTAAGTAAGTCTTCAATAACTTATCCATTATTACCAGAGACACTCTTTGAATACGTGTTATCTTCAAAGGTTCAATATTAAGTATAGACCCAGATGTTGTTGGGCTATCCATTATTTTCCAGTTATAATTAAAATGAATTCAGAAAAAATAATAATAAATATAATATAATTAATTTAAAACAAGAAATACTAAAGGGACACTTAACAACAACAAATAATGAACTACTATAACTATTTCAATTAACTTTATTATTATTACTAAAGAAAACAATTGGAAAATAATAAAACTCAAAAACGCCTAGTACTACTAAATAAATAAATTGAACGATAAAACGCAATGAACGAAGAGCACCAAAACGCAAAATGGAAATCTTTAGCAACACTCGTAAACTAACACTTCACTTGGATGGCTTTGAATGTTGGCGGAATCTACGAAAGTAGTCATTGTTTCATTGCAAACTTAAATTTTAAAAAATGTCCCTACCGCTTGAAGGTAATATACACAGGGTATTTGTGTGACGGTTGGCAACAACTTTTGCCAACATAAAACGAAACGAAACTACCCTAAATCGAGTATAAATGTATGTTCTCATCCGACAGTGACATTTTTCAAAAGTTGTCCCGTTAGTTCGGCTTTTTAGCTGGCCAGCAGCTTAGCTGAAAAGCTAGTGTCGAAAATCCTGCCGCCGTCAGGACTCGAACCTAGGACCTCTCGGTCAGAGGCGCTGCAGTGACATCAGTTGATGCACTGAGATACCGCTCCCGGTGAAGTTTGGCTAGGGTTCTCATGTATTTACTATGTATTCCTTGTATTTTAAGAGTTTCAAATTTTCATTCTTGATTGACAGTGTGAAAAGTTTTACCGAAGTCACCAAAAGCGATATATTGTTTAAAATTGTGTGATTCTGAGTTATTTCAAATATTTTTTAACTATTGTCTGTCAGAAAATCTGTGACCAAATTCATTAAATATAATTGAATTTAATAGTGACAATTTCCTGTTTATTGAGTAAATGGATCTTAAATGTTTGTGTAATATGCAGTTTCTTTGACATTTCAACCAAAGTATATTATTGCCAAAAGGCGTCTTTGGCAAAAGAAAAGAGATGTTGCCATTTTGAAAGTACCTACTAATGCATCAAATTGAACATAAAAGAATCTATTTAATAAAAAACGGGCCAAGACGAAAAAATAGGAGACAACTAGCACCCCTTTAAGGCTTCTTCGGGGCAACGGGACCAAAAGCTACGGGGTGACCAGTCGTCCCGTTCTCCCGGGACGTCTGGTCACCCTATATGAGACCCCATTTCACGTGTGTGTGAAATTACAGCTGAACATAACTTTTAACACGGACCTGAACATAACCTTTAACCTTTAACGAAAATTTGAGTCTATTGCTGATTCCAATGCTTTTCCTCCCAATATTATAATATAGGGAGGAAAAATAAAAATCGTGTGTTTGAATGAGAGGCATATTCTGATTTGGGAAGGTTATCACCTAAATCAGTTTAAACTCGGGTTTTGAAAAATCTCACATTTTGAACATTTATTTCTGTAATTATGTAATTAATATTGGTTTAAATTGTAGTGTAATAGCATGAGCGTACTAACTTCGATAACACAAACCTGTTTGTGCCATTTGTGGTTGCAGATACCACTTGCCGCTGAAGATCCTCATGTGCGTGGTGATCCCCGTGGGAGTGCCTATACTGCTATGGGGTGAAGACGTATTCGTTTCCTTTGTGATGTTGGCCATGACGAGGTACATGCTTGGCCTCAACTTCACCTGGCTGGTCAACAGCGCCGCACACATGTTCGGCAACAAGCCTTTCGACAAGTGAGTGCACTCTCAAGAAATATGACGAGTTAGCGGTTTAATCACAGAACAGGAACTAAATTTTTGTTGATTTTTTAAAAAATATATGAAGTAAATTTGCAAAAGAACTGCGAAATCTTTAAATTTTGAATTATTGTATTTTAGCCATCTTTCAATGCTGTCGACAGAAAGAAGTTGTAGCGCCTTTATATTTTTGCAATGTGGTATAAAGAAAAAATCGATATCGATATTGAAGGAAATAAGTTTCTGGGTTTCTGATACCAATTTGTTTATCAATAACCATCCCTCCGTATGCCTGCCTGTCTATAGTGGAATAAGTGAAATAAGCATTTCTGTATTGTTAAGCTATCTCTTTATTTTGCTTTATATAGCATCCATTTCTTAAATATTGCTAACACGATTCTAAATACTTATGTATTGTGTCTTCTAGAATAGTAATTTACGTAACTAGATCAGAAGAATCTTGGGTGTAAGAATGATTTGTTGAAGGACTACACGACGATAGAGGTAGGGAATTTTGAAATTAATTTGAAATTTTGAAATTTGAAATTAATTTTCAAAAGATACTTCGTACGATAAGCGTTCATTACTTTTTAGCACTAATTTACGAAAACTGAAAACTATATCTCGGGGTAATTCACAATCTGCGAGAAGAGAGGTATATCGATTAATGCTGCTCCGGAGTTTTGTTTACTTTGCTGCACTTAGTGTTTTACTATTCTTCTCGAATTTTATCTTTCACTAATTTATTTCTCTACCCTTCTCATTTTCTCTTCTGACATATCTCCTTTCTTTCCTTTTTGGGTCATATACTTGTAATTTCCTCTTTTCTCTCCTTACACATCTCTTCTTACTCTAATTGGTCTCCTTTTACTATATTTCCACCCCTCTTTTTTGTTTTTGGCATTTTTTTCTCATTATTTGCATTCCATGTGTGCACAGGCGCATCGCCTCGGCGGAGAACCGCGCCGTCAGCGTCGTGGCGATGGGAGAGGGCTGGCACAACTACCATCACGTCTTTCCTTGGGATTACAAGGCGGCCGAGCTGCCCGACACCAACCTCACATTGCACATTCTGCATTTTTTCAAGCGCATCGGCTGGGCCTACCAATTCAAGAGCGCCCCCCAGAGCCTCGTGCAGCGCGTGACGAAGCGCTACGGCGACGGTAGCCACCCGAAGTACGGCTGCGCCAACCCCGAGGTCCCCATTGAGGCGCTGGACAACCCTGAACTCATCGATAGGCTCTACGGCGATGGCGTGGGAGAAGCAAAGCAAAAGTGCGCGTAGCGGGCTTTGCTGCTCTCGCAACTTTCGAAGCTCTTCGGAAGTCCTTCGAAAGTCCTTCGGAAGCCCTTCGGAAGCACTCGGCGCGCCTCGGGAATGCACGTGGCCTGACAAATCCGGTCGGCTGAGGCTGGACCTGGCCGGATTAACTTGGAGACTGCGCACCATCATATGAGGGGCCATTCGATTACACGCATTCCCGACCCGAGTGCTTCCGAAGGGCATTCTATGTGTAGCACAGGCGCATCGCCTACACGGAGAATCACGCCCTCAGCGTCATGGCGATAGGCGGCACAACTATCACCACGTGCACCCGGGGATTACACTGCCGAAATGCCCGCACTCCAATCTCACGCTGCACAATCCGTTCAGGTTCAAGCGCTTCGGTGGGCCTGCCGCTTCAAAGCCGCCCTCGTGTAGCGCTTGACGAGGCGCTAGGGAGACGCCAGTCATCCGAACCACGGCAACCCCTCCCCTAGACTGAGATGCGGGGTGGACGGGAAGAGCTCTACCCAGAGCCGGCAGAAGACGGGGCAAGCGGGGGTAGCCGGCTGGCCGTCCAGCTGCTCTGGCAACTGACCGAAGAGTCCTTCGGAAATGTTTCGGATGTTCCCGGCGCTCCTCGGGACAGCAAGTGGATTGAGAAACCCGGTCGGCAGCCGTCGGACCTGACCGAGTACTACGCGCCATGTTTTTTAGGGTCCCTACATCATGTCTTCGACCCAAGTGACCCGTGAATCTTTGTAAATATGTTTTCTCCCGCGAGTTGGCTAAATTCTCACTCTCAGAACGAGATGCAGTAGCCGTTTTACTTTTCAAAGATGCAGTAAATGTTGCGTCTGTTTCTTAGGCACCCAGTGTAGAGGAATTCAACTCTGGTCATTCTCGATAATATCCTGAAATTGTTCCCTGCAGATAACGCATTTTCGTATTTGAATATTTAGACAGTAAGAATTTCCAAATTGTGTGAGATTATTACATGTCTCCTTGAAATGTTAGGAAAGTGTGTGCTTTCGAAGGACTCATATTCTGTTACATTTCAGTGATATTGATAAACGTTTCAGTTATTTATTAATAAACCAGAAATAAAAACATGTCCAATTAAAATCTAAAAATTGCTAAAACAAAATAAAAAAATATTATACTATGCTCGTTCCTTATTTTGATGCCTGCAGTCCGGGCATTATGTAAATATAGATGAAATCTAAGAATGCTCATGTGATGTGGAATTTTTGATAGGTCTGCAATGCACTGATGGGCTGGCCAATAGAAGATATTGAAGAATATCGAAAAGTCTCGACTTTGGGACTTTTTATCCCTGACTGATGCGCCTCGTTCGGATTGCATTGGAATGACATCCCTGGGAAGAGGATGTACTTGCTTTATTAATTTGTGCTCCTAAGTTATTGCTTTATTATTTTGTTTGTGTGTATTTTTTTTCATCTTTGCGCTGTCTTCTTTACAGTTGCAAAGTGAATTACGTCAAATATTATTTTTTCGTGATTATGTAACATTCCTAGGAGTATATGCTTTGTAACGTAGAAACTACTCTCATACTTTTTGTGAATATGACTCGTTAAAAGGAGAAACCCCACATGACCATGCAAAAATATTTTTCAGGCAACAAGAAAACAATATGATAACTGTGATAAGAGCTAGCGGGCTAGTTTTCTTTTGTACTTATTTTCATTTCATAAAATTGATAAATAATAAGTGGAAGAGTAGAGAAATTTTAATTTAAAATAAATGATTTTGCAGTTCGTGGACCTGTGTGGTTTCCCAAATGCATAACAAAATTCAAAAATGTAGTTTTAAAAAAGATTACTTCTAGAAACAATGAAAGAAATTACTTCTAACATTGGGGAAAAATAAATATTATTAAGTTATTTAATTTTTATTCATTTTCTGCGCTAAACATGAAACCAATTTCTTTTTGGGCTTTGTTTTTTTATCAAATTTTTATTTGACTTAAAATAAAAGCTTTACCAACAAGTTTTCTGTTCTAATTCTTAACAATAAAATATTGCTAATTCACCGTAACATAAGTAAGAAATCTACAACAAAGTCATCGATTTCTTTGTTAACCTTTCATTTGAGCTCTTGGACCAAATACTTATGGGGTAAATGACTTTTGCTTTGTTTACCTCAATGGCATAAATATCAAATATATAATTGCTGAAAGTAAAATGTCTTTAAATTGAAATAAAAGTAGCTGAAGAGTTTGCTTGTAACGATACTATATTATTTAAGATGACGTATTCTTCTCGTGAACTGTAAAGAAAAACTATTAATTTATCAAGACCGTCTTGGACCTTTTCGTGTTCCAATAATTTTATAAAATAGAATACAATAGAAACTACAATGATTGAAGGATACGTAAGAATTTCTTGCAATAGATGAGCTTCAAAAATATGTCTATTTTATGGAATAAAACTTTGTCAAAAACGTTGGGACATGTGGGGGTTTCTCAGATTTCTGATTCATACCCAAATAAACACGAAAACTAATATAAGTAGTTTGATTTAATTCACTTTCCTAATTTCCTCAATAAATCAAAACATATATAGTGCGACGTGTGCTATTAGATCACTGGTTTAGTATTACCCCTGTAAATTACACTGCATCACATGGAAGTGAAAAGTAATATTAACAGTTTTTCTTTTTGGTTAGGTGCTACTGGCGAGCATCATAGATTTATGTGCCTGAGGTCGCGGTTCAATGCAGCGTCTCTCTCTGGGTTTACTCTGGATTTTGAAGCAGCCTTTGTAAGCGAAGAACTTTGTGGCTGTCGCTTCTGGTGGAATATAGAGCTATAAACTGATAATCTGGCGAAGCAACAACAACACAACTTTACTCGAATTATTTGAAACTTTTGCAATTTTTATGAAATTCAGAGTGTTTAACGAACATGAGAACATTATTTTAAGCACCCATTGTTCTACCCCTGGAAAAATTTAAAGAAACTAATTTTGAGCGGTTTTTTTTTAGGAAATTTATTGTTTAGAAATTGTACCAGTTTCAAGCACATATCACGCAAAAACTATCTCTTTGCAAAAAATTGTACCTACATTACCTTTTTCAAAGAGCTACTTGTTTACAACAGACTTTGTCTGCGGCAAAATCTCCATCTTCATTTTTGTAGTTTAGAAATGTTAATTTTTTTGCAATTTTCCAAAAATTGCAATTGTATTAATTTCAAATAGCAAAATCTACTCTTTTTTAATTTACATGATTAAATTTTTTAGAACAGATTCACTTAAAGACAAAAATCTCGATGTTTAATATTCTAATTTTGCAATGTTAACTTTTTGCAATTTTCGAAAATACAGATTTCGCTGAAAATGGGAGTAGCATCAATTTTTTTTAACGTTCGTACATACAAGATGAAAATTTAAAGAAAAATATTGGAGTAGTATAAAATTATTTTACAAATTGTAAAAATATCAATTTTGAAAAAAATCGTCAGAACGGTTTAGGCCCCAGCGGTGACAAAATGATGTAAAATTGTAGTCTATGGCATAACTCTGGTTCAAGGACGCGGAGGGTAGAACTGAACGGTCGGAGGGCTTAGTGTCACGAGAGACGTTGCAAAATTTTTTGAAATGTGTGTACATCTTGGAACACGAAGTAAGCTGCTGTCGTAATAATAGTTGGACGATATTTAAAACTAAATGGGAAGAATTATATTTTACTGACTAGAACTGGAGACTGTTTATCTACAAAATGTTTTATTATACATAATTAAAAGGTGATCACGTTAAAAAGAATAGTCCAAAAAATATTACACGCTGAATCATGTACCGGGAGCGGTAGCTCAGTGCATCAACTGATGTTTCTGCAGCGCCACTGACCGGTAGCTCCTAGGTCCGAGTCCTGACGGCGGCAGGATTTTCGACACTAGCTTTTCAGCTAGGTCCAATTCAGTCAAAAAAATTTAATCATGCAGAAGAGAACATGTACACCAATTAAAACATGGAGCTGCTGCTATTAACTTCAAAAACAAGCTCTTCTCGTCAGATTATTTATTTCTTAGTAAGAATTTGTTACATTTTGGAATTTTATGCATCGTGTATGCATCGTGAATGGCGAGTATTGAAATGACCTTTTTCTTTAGTGTTATGCATGATTATCTTAAAAGTACCATTGAAGTGAATCATCTCTGAAAATAAGTTACAGAATCGCACAACAAAACGATTGGCAACAATATACTTTTAGGTTGTTTGCAATGTAGCTTTTAGATAAATATATTTACATGATTTATACAAACATTTTATATTGAAACCTTTTTGTCGTAGGTTTAATTATATCATTTTCTCTTTACAATTATTTACTAATACCATTGCAGGCGAGAATAATCATCCGAACTCAGTCTAAATATATGTTGTGGTTTTTCAGCTCGTAGCTGATTTGTTTGGAAAGTTTGTAAGGTATCATTTGAAGCAGTTGTTCTGACAAAGGCAATAGTTCGTACAATTCGTTTTTAATGTAAATGTTAACGACGCGAGAGAGAGTTCAAAAAAACTTTTGAGCAATTTTTCGAAACACAAAATGCAGAAAAGTGCGTAATGCAGAAAAATGCAGAAATCTTTTACGTAAAATTATGCAGTGCATTTAGTACTATCCCTACTACAACTTTAAAGACAAATATTGAGCCGTTTTTTGGAAAATACGTGTTTTTGACATTTTTAATACTGCCCAAATTTCACTCAAAATTGCGCAAAAATTACTAAAATTTCCAAACAAATGAGCATGAAAGAACCTAAACGTGGAGAACAAATTTCACTTGAAAAAATCGCTATCTTGAATATGGTGGCCGTAGGAAGACGCCGAAATAAATGTGAACAATTGTAAGTTTCAAAAATTCAGGATTTCAACGAAAACAAGACCCGCACGTTCTCTTAACCGTTCGTTACCAAGATGAAGACGAGTTAACCAAAAACGTTGGTGCCATATTTGAGAATACAGGGTGAGTCACGTAACTTTAGCACCTCCTATAACTTTTGAACGGTTGAAGATATTGAAATGTAGTTTTCACGGAAGTGCATGAGAAAATAGGGCTAACTGATACGTGTATTTATTTCCATTTTATCACTTGTATTTTACGAGATATGTGAGGTAACTTTGAAAATAGGGCTAACTGATACATATTTTTCAGTCTATCATAAAGAGCGTAAAAAGACGAATCCAATGATATACATAATGTCATATGTTAAATAAGGATTTTTTTGAGGAATTTTTATTCTTTTGCGATCAGTTCTTAACGGATATTTTGAATGTAACCGACGCCACAGAAGGTCACGCAGCGCTCCACCAGCCAGCGCGCGCTCGGGGAAGGAAAGGGATCTTAGTATTTCAAGACACAAAACATATTCCAAATATTCACTAAACTTGCCATTTTTTCCCTGAACTCTGCTTTCATCTTTCCCCATTTTCAAATATTTTATTACTTAAGGATTGAAAATACGGATTTGTCATATGTAGTATGTATTGAAATAAGATTGTTATTTAAATTTAATTTAAAGGGATATCGTACCACAGGATATTAATGGGATCTTGGAAACTAAACACAGTAAGAATAAATTATTAAGACTTTACAAAGAATATTGCATATTTTCAGCAAATAGTTTTATTGTTAATGATAATATAACAATTCCTTGTGAAAACAAACAACTACAGAAAGATAATGATAATGACAAAAATAAAAATAGAATTCAAAAATACTAAATAAAAATAGATTACTATTCAAATTACTTTAGAATGTGTTCAATATGACTACCATTCACAAACACATCTGCAGGCGCTTTTGAAAAGATTTCTTAACTGCGACCAATGTTTCTTTTTTAACTTCAGAACATGCAGCTACAATGCGACTACCCATATCTTGTGATGTAGATGGAGCCTCTTGGTAGACGTGGTTTTTAAGAAAACCCCAAAGAAAAAATCTAGTAGCGTCAAGTCTGGGGAACGCGCGGGCCAACACACAGTACCACCCATTAATATCATGTAATATAAAACCCCATTAACTGGAGTAGAAGTAATAAACAATTTTATTACAATACATACTTACAATAAACCCTTATTTTTAACCCTTCCATTTCTTAAAAATAATCTGAAAATGGGGAAGGATGGAACGCAGAGTTCAGGGAAAAAACTACAATAGTTTTGTGAATATTTGGAATATGTTTTGTATCTTGATATACTAAGATCCCTTCCCTTCCTCGAGAGCGCTTGCTGGTGGAGCGCTGCGTGACCTTCTGTGGCGGTCGTTACATTCAAAATATCCGTTAAGAACTGGTCGCAAAAGAATAAAAATTTCTCAAAAAAATCCTCATTTAACATATGACATTATGCATATCATTGGATTCGTCTTTTTACGCTCTTTATGATAGACTGAAAAAATATGTATAGTTCCATTTGAAAAAACAAAGTTACCTCAAATATCTCGTAAAATACAAGTGATAAAATATAAATAAATACACGTATCAGTTAGCCCTATTTTCTCATGCACTTCCCTGAAAACTGCATTTCAATATCTTCAACCGTTCAAAAGTTATAGGAGGTGCTAAAGTTACGTGACTCACCCTGTATATGAAAAAGGTTGAGGCTTCAAATATAGCCCCTGAAAAATTAAAATATCTGTTTCAAATTGAGAGGATCTCGAGTTCATTTAAATAGATCAGGGAATATCGAATTTTCGGCATCAAATACCCACAAAACATGGATTTTATCTACACAGAGTGATTCTAAAATAGTTACCTTAAAGTAACATTAAATAACTCAGTAGATTTACTTTTTTGAAATAATTTATTAACAGTTCACAAACTGACAGATCATCAAGTTTCTTCCTACAAATGTTTAATTCGACTTCCTTTCGCAGATATTCCATCAGGACGAATGTTCTTACCAGATGCGCGAGATTATCTAACTCAGTCAGCGAATCATTGATGCGTTGGGGAAGCTCGTCAATAGTTGAAGGAAATGGAGGGATTACACCTTGTCTTTAACATATTTCCACAGACCACCAGATTTCCACAGATATATTAGATGAGGAGATTGCGGGAGCAAAGCGATGAGCAAACTTATAATACGAATTAACGATACGAATTAACAGCAAAACAATAAATTAACGGTTATTACTTAAAAACTAAATAGAAAAATACACAAGTAATGTGAAACTATCAAAATATGTTAAATGTGATGGCATATCGTAATTTTCTTCTCGATAATTTCTCACACAAAAAGTGCATCGTTTCGTGAAATTTACTTCCTCTTCGTACAATGCTGTGGAACAAATACTACGCAATGCAATCGTTTTGCCTTTACTGTCATCGGGGACGGTCAACATTTCCGATTTAATGAATGGTAAAAATATTAATTAACTAATCTAGTGTCGCGTGGCCGCAGACAGCTGGCGCCCGCGTAAGCATATTGCGTAGCTCCGCCTCGGGAAGAGCGTCTCAGCAGTAAAGGCCTATAAAACAGCTTGACCTCCGCTTAGCGTGGGGACGAATGCTATCCGTGAGCTCGTCGCCCGCGTGAACTGACCTTCCACTCCTCCGTCGATTCACATTGGCCCAAACTGGCCCGGCCGACCTCCCTTCACCCCTAGTCGGCTCAGATCGGCCCAAACTGGCCCTGCCGGCAGCCCTTCATCCCTCCGTCGGTTCAGATCGGCCCTAACTGGTCCTGCCGATCCTTGCTAGTTCATATCGACCTTCCGGGGTCCTGCTAGCAGCTTTCCGCCCTCTCCCCTGACCGCTGTGCACTTCGTGTGTCGCTAACCCGGCCGATGGCCGCTGCAAAGTGTCTCTTCCGGAGAACAGTCCTTGACGAGGCTGGGCTACGTCAGGTGCCAGTACGGCGTGTGTAAGTATTGTGACCGCTCTACCTTTTCACTATTCTCTAAAAAGCCTACAGCGGGTCACTCAAGTAACCTTGTAGTATTACTTGATCTGTGACTTGTTATGACAATGTCACACCAAAAATTAGGAATAGTTTCATATATCCTAACTGTCCTATAGGAGTGGGTCCGTCTTTTATCCTGCTTTTGTAATAAAAGAAACATAGGCAAGTTAATCTTTTAACTATGAACAGCGTTCTGAATATATTATGTTTAAATATTGGAATACAATTCTACTCTAGCATTTACACATTGCATTGAACGATTCTATCACTTGCTCTACCCTTTAGCAATTACGTGATTACCTAACAACTGCAAATATGTTTTAACACTTGCATAAAACTTTACATAAAGTTATATTACCCTTCACTTCACAAAAAAACACAATAAAATGACTGTACACAAGAATATAATACATGGAAACACAAAATACTGAAAAAGAATCACATACCAAAAATACCTTTTGCATGCACTTTCAAAGAAATTGTCACATGAATAGTGAATGAAACATATACAAGACGTAGTTTCACTTTCACATAGATTATTACTTTAATTTCCAGAAAAAAATATTGTTATCAATGAACCAATAAATAACTCTTTTACTAATTATTGGTTTTGAACAATTTGAAAACTATTAAACAATAAATTGAATGCACACACTAAAAGAACAAATATTACCAATAATAGAAAAATGAAATTAATAGGTTTTTCTATAATTCTTTTACAGGAATTAGTTATCTGGCTTCCTTTTACGACTGCAATATTATATAAGATAATGTCTAAATGATTTTAATGAATTTAACTCGACTATCTACGTCTGTAAGTGAGGTGAATCTATCTCTGTAGCATAATTCTCGCTTCTTTAAACAGTTCTTTTTATGAGAATTTCTAGTGAATTTTCTGACTCAAAAAACGTCTCGAAGAAATATTTCCACTGCTTGGAGCGGCGACGGCGACCCAGATCCTTTCAAGTTCGTGGCAAACCCTTGTTTCGGTGAATCCGTGCTCTGGTGAATTTCTACCACAGTCCTACGAATTTTATATAATCTAACTGCAATGTCTTCGCGTAATGAATTTCTTACGTGGTAAGCCAAGTTGAAAGACAAAACAAAAAAAAGCTGGAAATAGAAAGAAACATTTTCTATAGCACATGCTTTCTATTTCAGTACACGTTTTTGAACGTTGAAATGTATTATTTCCTCGTAGATAGAAAAATAGTATATTCCTGTGTCATGCGTTCATGTGAATTTATCAGAATGTTTATAATTTAAAGTTCTAAATTCTCTCATACATGGTATAGTTTATTTTAACATGATGAGACGAATTACCTTTTTCAAGCTTCAAATTGTCGAAATAAGGCGAATTCTCCTCTCCGTCCAGCACGAACAATTGCGGTGTGATCAGATCGGCGAGCGGCAGCAAAAGAGAGAGCTTGTCCTAGCGAGGGTTTGCTCTAGGGCCGATATTTTCAAGGGTGATTTTGATTGGTCCTCGATCTCTTGTACGCGAGTGCGTTCAGAAACTTTTAGTAAATTCTCGCAAAGGATACCCTTTACTGCTGGCGCGATCTCTTGCAATTCGTTAACACTATAATTGATGCTTGTCGTGTCTTGACGTTCTCGGATGCTTCTTAAAAATCAATGTAACCGACATATGAGCGGTTACAGTATACCACCCTAATAAACTGCTGTTTGTCATGCCTGGTGTCATCCCTGTTCTTATTGCTCCCTCTCATCCGCCTTAGGCCATTAAGAGAATAGGGAACCCAGACAGAACCATCTGCCCTTACCGTCCCTCCACTTCCCCGCGCGTGGTGCTAGACCCATCCATCCATCCATCCCCCCTCCACGACAATGGTGTCAGGTGTGGGGTCCATGACGCACCGACCCATCCATCCATCCATCCCCCCATGACACTAGATTCACTAAAGTATAGGATATTATACACACGGTCATGCAGCTACAGCACGATCGGCACAGATCGGCACAGATCACAGCACGATCGGCACAGCTACGATCGGCACAGAGTAGCAGCAGCGAGGATTCATGACTCAGGTGGCCGTGCATCTAGAATAGTGCTACCAAATATTATCCTTTTATTATTTCAAATATTCTAATCTATAATTTAATTATCTCGAAATAATTTTATTCTCTATTATCTACAACGACTATTGTATCGAAAGGGATAAAAAAACTACAAAAAACTCATCACGATCTTATTTATCTCCCTTACGGGAGATTTACTTATTTACTTATTTATCTCCCTTATATTCATCTCCCTTACGGGAGACGAGTTGTTTTGGGCAATACAAATATGTTTTCAAATGATTTTGAATCTTCTGCTCAATACGTTGAGCTTCAAGCAGTTAAACATCAACATCTTTTCAAGAATCTTCGGCAAACCTAGTGCCACAACCTGAAACTAACATAGAAGACATCTCTACCAACGTTCGTCATCCTCATCCCCCAGATGCCCTGAAAACCCTTCCAAACGCTCAAAACCATCTACATTTATATTAATATCTTGATCCACTCCAGATATGACACTTTGGCTAATCTACAACTATCGACTATTCACCTTTTTCACCTCAAAGAGTTCTACCTATAACAGTACTTGGCATCACCTATCCCTTATTACTTCAAGAGATTGCAAAAATGGTTCACAATACTTATTCAACCAAATCTCGTTTCAATGAAATCCAAATTATTTTTACAGACATTGATGACCCTCGAAACTTCATAAAATCCTGTAAAAGTAATAGTATACACTTGTATACATTTCAAGATTCGAACAAGTAAGTATTCTAGGTAATGATAAAAGACATTCCGATCTCATTAAGTGAATTAGTAACTTTAAATGAACTTATTCTGCTAGAATATCCAGTGCTTCAAGTTCGTCGCCTTTATGACAAACTAAGGCATCCTCTTCAAACTTGCGCAATAGACTTAACAGACTCCCATCAATTCAGAACTATTTTAAAATTAGATCGTTTATATCATTCAATCATATCAGACAGAGACAGAGACGGACAGTGACGGACAGAGACGGACAGAGACGGACAGAGACGGACAGAGACGGACAGAGACGGACAGAGACGGACAGAGACGGACAGAGACGGACAGAGACGGACAGAGACGGACAGAGTCGGACAGAGTCGGACAGAGACGGACAGAGACGGACAGAGACGGACAGAGACGGACAGAGACGGACAGAGACGGACAGAGACGGACAGAGACGGACAGAGACGGACAGAGACGGACAGAGACGGACAGAGACGGACAGAGACGGACATAGACGGACAGAGACGGACAGAGACGGACAGAGGCGGACAGAGACGCACAGACGGACGTTTTGACGAAAAACCACTTTTCCTGCACCCCAAAACGTGTATTTCCGTTGAAATCTCGTAATCGATTTTCCGCAGCAGTACATAACTTTCTCTCTACTATGCATATTACTTCGTATACACATATGTACACGAGAAAGTAAAAAATTATAAAACTGTATTGCGTCGCAGACTTTATACATTCACTTCTCAAAATAGCATTACTCAACCCTTACAATTTGGGTTCACGTACTGGAAATATTCTACTCTGCATCAGCTATTGTGTATTACTGAACACACAGAAAATTCTTTTTATTTAAAACTACTCTCACTTGCAATCTTTTTGGATATAGAAAAGGCATTCGACAAAGTTTGGCATAATGGTTTAATATATAAACTACATCTTGTAGGTATTTCTATTTACCTTATAACCATTATTTAAAAAGTCCTATCTAATAGAACATTCATGGTTAAATATAATAATTCCTTCTCTCAAAAATTTAATATTTCTGCCGGGATCCGTCAAGGTTCCTGTCTTTTTTCTCTGAGTATTGAATATTAATCTATCTCGCATTTCAAAATTTGCTTCTTCTAAATTAACCATTTTTGCAGATGATACAGCACTTATTCATGCTAATATTCACACGCTAATAATGATCTTGCTAGATATAAATTTCAAATAGATCTTAATCGTTATTCAGTTTGAGCCAATAGCTGGAGAATCAAAATCAATATGGATAAATGGCAAGCCAAAATATTTTTGTTATGCAAGCCAATAACACCTTCTCCCCTTCTCATTCATAATACTTCTATTCCTTGGATTTCTTCCTCTTCATCTATTAAATATATAGGTCTCTATTTAGACACAAAACTGAACTGGAAAATTCGTATGAAAATGGGATACAAAAACTCACTATTAAAATACATAAACTAAATTACCTTGTATAATAACTCAACTCGTGTTAAAAATGCCAAATTAATATAACTTCAATTATTAGACCTACTGTACCATATGCATGTCCAATTTGGTCAAATGCAGCTAAATCAAATATACAAAAACTTCAAATTATCCATAACAAATTCGTAAGAAAAATTCTACATGCACCTTGGTTTATTCCCAATACACAAATTTATGATGATTTAAATATCCCTACAATACATGATATGATTAAAAAGTATATAATCAAATTTTTTAATACTCTTCCTTCATTACATCATGCACAATTTTCTAATGTTAGTAAAAAGTATCATTTTTCCAGGCCCCTTTTTTTTTCTTTTTATTTTACAATCTTCTTATCTTTACAACATTTTTATAAGTCTTAAATGTTGCCTTCTAAATCCTCTTAACAAGTTTACCGTTAGTGCTCATAACAACTGAGCTTTTGTAGTAAATTTCGATGCTCTGAAAGACATATTGTCGAACAGAAAGTAAGAAAAAAGTACCGAGAACTGTGGGACCAAGGAGCTAGGGATACAGGGAAATAGGGATAGAGGGAAATGCCATGATGTCACAAACTTGAAGCCACTTCAAGCAACAATCGGCCATATTGCTGTGCCCAAACGCTTGTAGGCGTCCTCGTGTAGAGATGTGTTATTTATCATAGTTTTTAGTCTTTAAATGCCTTAATCAGATTAACAAGCTTTCGTAACAGTTCGTCATTGTTACTTGTGTGGCTTACTGCAGTACAAATGATTCGGGGAAGGCGTTATTACTTTTCTCATGTACGTAGTTTTACGTACATGGTTTTATAGGTTACGTACGTAGTTTTATGGTTTAGAGAACATAGTATTTGAAGATATGAGTTAACTTTCGTGATTTTGCTCTTTATACCAAAGCGAGAAAAATGTGTATTAGAATTGTGGAAAGAGAGTAATCACTGGTACAGTGTACCAGTGATTACAGCAAGTTATGCTCGGATCATTTGAAGGAGAGGATACAACTTTCTTATAATAGGTACGTTTGTGGAGATTCGCAAGTTCAACACTTTTAGCAGATTTTCTACGACATCGACGAGTAGTAAATTGTGCAGGAATAATTATTCTCTGAATACTTGTTCAAAAAGATAACTAACATGATTATTTTTGACCTCTTCTACAAAGAAAACAAAAAGTTTTGCAAAATGTTGACATCAATTTTTTTACTGGCCCATCAACAAACTCCAAACTTTTGGCCCCTGCTCTTGACTTCAGATGAAAATATTTCTTGTTTACGTAAGGAAATGGTGAAATAAAAAAGTAACAGTTTAGTAACGCAACGTGCTTTTTTTAATCATATAGTTGCTATGGTAGCCAGACTGCGAATATTGTGACAACACTAATTCTACGAATATCGTCTCCTATATTATTATAGTAGTATACGTACATTTTGCGGCAACCACAGGCAACCATTCATTATAAATCCAAAGAATGAGCATTTCACAGAGACGAAACGAATTGCACTTTGACTTTAAAACTATGAAGGATTTGTTTAAAAAAATGCATGTTAATATTAATATCTTTTTTTAAAATAAGTATTTATTTGTATTTATTTTACGTCAAAAAACAGTTAAAAACTGCGTATGACGTGCTATGGGGAAAATCTATTTTCAAGGATAAACAAGCAATAAATTTTGAATTTTGAAAGGGAGAAAAAAAACTCCAATGTAATAAAATCTATTTTCAAGGATAAATAAGCAATAAATTTTGAATTTTGAAAGGGAGAAAAAAAACTCCCATGTAATAAAATCTATTTTCAAAGATAAATAAGCAATAAATTTTGGCTCTTATTAGTTCCTGCCGCGACAACATGGAAACAATAATCTGAATAATTGTATCTCCCACTGAGTTCTAGAAGACGTGCACAGAAAATGAAGTTACATTTATGTCCAGAAGCAAAACAAGGGGCCATCTCAGCATTTGCTCAATGGATCAGGGAAACTGGACGAAAAACCTGATCGAGATGGGGGTCATTGACCCAGAAGTTGTAGTACAATAGTTGTTACAGGTTGTTTATACTCATTTATACAGTCCAAATGGTAAATAATGCATTATGTCTCATTGTTAAAATTAATGTTACTTTTCTTGTGATGCTCAGTATAGTCTCTAATTGTATAGAAACAGTTATGCAGCAGAAACGATTTCACTTGGGATTTAAACTTTTCTATTGAATTTAATCGTTTAATGTCATCTGGCAAAGTGTTGTAAAATAATGTACATGTATTGTATGTGAATTTTTTCCTTTAATTTTTTGGATTTTCTGAAAATAATTCCGCCCTTGAAATCTTTTTTACAAAAACCACTGATTCGTAAATAAAAAGACATGGTAATGGTAGAATTCGTAGATTAATGAAGAGAGGCTTACATGAATCACGTGGGTGTTTTTTTCACTTACTTGGCATACTTCACTTACTAAAAAGAAGAGGTAGTTACGGATACTACATGGTATAAAAGGATTAAAACTTGTTTTTCTAAGGTTTGAGTATTTGAACATTTAGGTATTTATAGATTAAAATTAAAGAGAATACTTGTCAGATAGTAATATTTTATTCTAAAAAATATGTATTATTTCTATTTTTTATTTTATTTTCAATTTAACGGTTTGTCCAAATGATTACAAAAATTACAGATAAATAATGACATCTCAATAACTCAAACTTCAATAAAGTACAGTTGATTTTATTACATCTACTCCTGGATATTATATTATTCATTTTTAAATAACACACTTTTTGTGTACAAATCCTTTTCATTATAATTCTTGCTTCATAATGTAATCTTACATCTAAATACTTGCTAACTACCAGATTCATAAGTGCAAACACATGGCTTTCACAAGGTATCTCATGATATGTCAACTCCTTTTTGGTATCAATTCGTGCATTTATGAGCACACCAAGAAACAACCCACTTCACTCGACAGAAAATTGCCCTCACAACACACAAGAACACAAAATACAGCTGAAAGGAAGTTGGGAAAGTCAATATCCGAACGCGGCAATACAGCCAATTGCGCTGTTTCTGCCAAACTGTGACGTCACGGAGCAGAGTTATGTTTGCTTCAAAATTATCCGCCCAGGGCGCCTCTATGCATTCTATGCTCTAAGGGTATTTCTGTGTGTGCGTTCTGGTTATAATCTTTATTTGGTATTAATTAACCATGACGAGCATAGAGAATACAAATAGGATGTCAATAATTGGGGAAAAGGAAGTTTATCACAATATATCACTTCACACAATCGCACTTTGACACACCTAACCACAAAATCGCAATGGCCGATCCCCGTTAGTCAATCATTCTGCCCCTAGGGTCGCTTAAGTCAAACTTTAGCTTTCTGCATGAAAAATTATGAATATGTTCACATAGAAACGTGCAGTCTGGACTGCACGTTTTCTGTACGTCCAATCTGCACGAAAACTGTACCGTGTATATCGGACTATAGCTCCATGCGTTGAACTCGGATGTCCGAAATTCCACGCATCGCACAACAGCTCGATCTAGAACGCTGCACAGTGGGGCAAGAGGGCCTCATTTCTGGCATTAATTCGAGTAACACCTATAACCCATAGTATTGCATATCACTGTAAAGAGAAATTCATGTTGAAAGAAATGGTGTAACTTCCCAAATTTGATACCTCTTCATCTGACAAAAAATAGTCGATTTTCTAGAAATACGCATTGTAAATAAAAACAACAAATAACGTTACATTACGTTTTATTGAAGGGGGAGCAAAAAATGAAAGGTTTTACTAATTACATAAATTAAAGTCAAATATAAATATAGTGAAATTATATTAAATCATTAAAAAATCATCATCATCATCGCTATCAATAGTATGAACTGTGTCATCGTAATCATCATCCGCGCGGGCCTCATAATTTTCAGAATGAACAATGTGTTCGGGTGGATGAACCAATAGTTCCTGAGCTTCTTCTGGGAGGCTTTGCACATTTTTCGTAGGTAATTTTCTCTTGTTGACGATAAGTGGATCTGATCTTAAGAGCAGTAAATTTAAAACATCACTATTAGTTTTTTCACGGGAACATTTTCGGGAGAAGTGCTCTCGTTTTTCTTAAAATCTTTGTTGAGTGCTTCTTGAGCTTCCCGGAGGCAAAGCTGACGAGACAGTATCAGGTCCATGAATAAAATACTTGTGCAGTGTAGGTGACATGTTGTACCATGGATATTTTTAACAAAATACCGAGCCGTGTTCTGAGCAAAAACCCGTAACTTTTCAACATGAATTTCACTGCCACTTGATACGACAATCATAATTATTGCAACATTTTAAATAAATTTACATCAATGCGTGTAATTTCAGCAGATAGTTCAAAGTTCTGAAAGAACCGTCGAGCTGTATTTCTGGTATTTGTATTACCGGATCCTGGTTTTGGCTGATCCACAATCAAACCACTGCGTTCTCGAATCTCTCTCTGAATACGAGCTTTATTTTCAGCCACAGTGTTTTTAGCATTCCCTCGCGCTTGCCACGTCTTAATAGGTAACTTATAAGCCAAATGCAATAGGCACTCAAACATGCGTATCAACCTATGTAGTATTGACAAACCGTGAACTACACTTTGTTCTTGTCTTCAGTTTTTCAGTCAAGAAATCAATTTTTTGTCTGTTTCTCTCTCATTAGAGCTTCACATAATATCCAAAAGTTCTTTTCTCTTGATATGAACAGTATTCGAACTCTTGCCTGCCAAAAAAAAAATTACTCACATAGTACACCATTCATTTCCGGTATTTTACGTGCAGACACGTCCGTAAAAATCATTCCGGTGAAGAAAGTAGCAAAAAGTAGCAAGAAAAAACAGCTGTATAATATATTTGGAACATTACTGAATAGCGAGAAACAAAGATCAAGGCTTGATCACCTTTGATACATAATTAAAAAGTTGTGTGTTTCACAAAATAAGACGTACGTTTTAAATGTTAAAAGCTATTTCTTTGTAGTTTTATTTCTATTAATATTAAGTCCTAGATTTTGTGTTTGTCACATGCTAAATAACATTAAATACCTGAACTTGAAGCTTCCATTGCAAAAAGTTGGTTTTCTTCACACACACTGACTGAAAAACACCACGAACCTAGAGATAAATTCTCACTAATGAAAAGCACGTCCGACCGTCACTACAACACCGCATGAACTGAAAGCTCTACGGTGGAGACGGACAGCCCAAGGGGTGTGACATGCTAGGACATATTCGTCCAGGTTCTCCTTTGCACGAAACCATAAGAAATTTTCACCCTAAATAATTTTGGTTTTTTTAATTTCTGCCAGGTTTTGCTGTCATTTGCCCCATAGTGCGCTGCTGGGATCTTTACATGGACGATTTTACTCGAATCCCTTGTGAGCGCGCGACGAGTGGCGCGCAGGAGCGTGGCAGAAAAAAGAACCACTCTTGTTCACATCACGGTCGTGCCCACGCACTTGCGCGCGCTCTACCTTTTAGTCAGGAACGTCCCATTCAGACCCGCGGCATTGAATTTAAAGTAAAGAGCCTTTTAAGTCATCGCCAGGTCTCGACATCCAACGGGGATGATCACCGTCATCTTTCGCGATAAAAAAACATGCACTTCATTTACGAGACTAATGAATTTAGCATTTGAATAGTTAAGAATTACTAATTAATCAATTATTAAAGAATAAAATGAAAAAAAAAGAAATTCGTGCACGCCCTATTCAAGACAAAAACATTTCATATAGAAATTGATTAAAAAATGGGCATAAGTATTGTTTGATTACATTCAGCGGCTGGTAAAAAGTATGACAGAGGTAAGTAGGCAAGGCAAAAATAGGGTAACAAGGTTTTAAAATTTATAGTTTTGTTATGCACAGATTGATTTAGTGTCCCAATAATTTTGTTACAGAAAATGGTGAGTTTTACTTTTAACATACTTTAATGGTTTAGAAGTTTACACATTAATGACGACACACATTTTGATGTTCATGTTATGATTATTTCTATGACTTGCCTTTCTTACTTATTATCTGTACTTCGACATGCAAAAATCAATAGAATGTACTTTAAAATTTTTTACCAACCTTTTTCTGAGCCTCTGTAACACAGATGACTTGAAAAAATGGGAAAAATCTTTGTAAAATATTTTTTTTTCTTTTCGAACCAGAATGATTATTCTCTTCCTTTTCTAAAACTCAAAGTGGTGGGAATCCAACTTCATTCTTTAGAATTTAATATTGAGAATGGCGAAACACCAAGTGCCATTAAAAGAACTTTAAATGTTCTGGAAAGCAGCACGACAATAAATGATTCAAGACTAAAATTCCTGCATTATAACCTAATAAGTACTGCTTTGTATTCTGCTTTGTATTATTCAAAACCACCGAACACTCATTGTATTGTGTCTATGGCCATTCCTAGTCGAGAAGTTTTCTTTTTAAAAAGATTCTCAGGTAATTACGTTTCATTGTCAATATAATGACTGACTTTCCTTATTAAAGGTGCATTATCCGTACTTATATGATTCCTTGAAGTGGGTTATTCAATAACATCTTACGCAATTGCACGAGTAGCACAGAAACCACTCACGCAAAACGTCCCGGTATTTGCTAATTTTGTGATCCCGTCACGCCAAGGACGCAAGTTTTGTGAACTTTTGTTCAGAATGGGAAAAGAAACGCACACCCAGGACGGCCTGGGTAGCCGGAATTACAAGGGCTGGAGGGCCGTAGCTGCCTCAGCTTGAAGAGCGCGGTTTTGAATCCCGCCTTGGGCATGGATGATCGTGTGTTGGTGTTGTCATTACGTGTACTCCCTCTACAGTTAAACCAATCGCAGTGGTCGCTATATGACCAAGTGGTTAAAAAGCAACATAAAAACGCACATTCTGAATATTACCGAGTCATAAGGAGCGGAAAATCAATACATACTGTACGCAATTTAATAAGACTGGCAAAGTACAACATGCTTGGGCAAAATCATCCAAAAAATACGTGGCAGAATGATAACACAAAATCATTACTGAATCCTCAAATAAAATAAATAATTTCGTACTTGCATAAGTGTGTTCCAGTTCATATTTTGTTTTCATTTTACTCACGACAAAAAACAGTGAAAAGTGTAACTAATATATAGCGCGCTACATCAATGGATAACTAAAGGTGCTACAGAATGGCACAGACATTCTCCCAGTAAAGTTTTTTAATTTCCTTGGTGTGGACTGGTACTGGACAGTTTTAACCTTTCCCTCTTGTCTCCTGCCATCTACCGCCGCCTAAAGTTTTTTTTTTTTTTTTTTTCAAATTTTCTCAACTTTTCGGCTTCCAAATAGTGGAACCGAAATATTATTTTAAGAATATAAAAGATGGCTAAAATCTTGTCCTAAATAGCTATTTTCATTGAACATTTCGGAGCCGTCTAAGAAAATGGCGTTAAACGTTACTGGAAATGCAAAATTTGAAGCTTTTTTCATAGGAATCTATTGAGTTTTCGAAAAACTTCATTTGAAGTAATTTGAAGAAATTCTACTCATAAATTTAATAGTGTATACAGATCCATTAAAAGATGAGTATTAACGGCGTGAGATATTTTGAAAAAAAATTACATTTGTGTAATTTTTGAATAATAAACAAACAAAAGAATACACGAAAATAAACTTTACGACATATTAACTGTGACATTACTACTATCCGTTCGAAAGTTTAAAAAAAATTGGAGCCATTTTTGAGAAATAGGCGTTTGAGCGTTTCTGAAAATGTGGAAATTTGAGCTCATTTTAACACAAAACTGTTGAGTTTTCGAGAAACTTTGTAAGACATAATTTAAAGCCCATGTAGTCTTTCCATTTCCTTTTCCATTTCCTGATATTGACACCGAAATATTATTTTACGAATATTAAAGAAAAGTAAAACCCCTTCCTAAATGGCTATTTTCATTTTTTTTAAAATGTAGCCGTTTAAAAAAAATATGATTAAGGATTACTGTAAATGCGAAATTTGAAGATCTTTTTCATAGGAAACTATTGAGTTTTCGACAAACTTCATTTAAAGTCATTTAAAGCATTTCCACTCACAAATATAATACTGTATATAAATAGATGGAATTGTGCATTTTAACGGCGAGACCGACATTTCAAAAAAAATTGATTTTTGTAATTTTTGAAAAAACAAAAGAATATTCCTTAATGAATTTTACATCATATTAAACAATGCAATTAGCACTATCAATGAGAAAAAATAAAAAATTTGGGGTTTCTGAAAATGCGCAAATTTGAGCTAATTTTTACAGAAAACTATTTAGTTTTCGAGAAAATTTATTTGACATTATTTAAAACACATGTACTCGTTCATTTAATAATGTGATGAAATTGCCTCTAATGTAAATAATACCACTGTGATAGAAAAGTAAAAAACATTTAATTTTTGTAATTTTTAAAAAACAAAAGAATATAATATCCAAAATTTAAAAAAAACTATTTATTGGCAACAAATTTCATTTGAAGGAAAAATCTGTATCTTGAATTTTATACTTGTAGGAAGACCCCAAACAAAATCGAAACTTTTGCAATTTTCGAAAATTCGGAGTTAACCGTGAAAATCGGACCTATGCCATACTTATAAGTGTACTATACTCTATTCTTACAAGAAATTTAAAGAAAAATGTGGATGTTTTTGAGAAAATTTTGAAAATGTCCGGGGGCTTCCCATGAAGTACCCTAAAATATTAAATTTTTAATTTGTAATTATAAATTTTCATTGAAATATTTGAAGCGGTTTTTGAGAAAATGTCGATTAAGCACTATTGTACATGCAAAATTTGTAGCTCTTTTTCACAGGAATATATTGAGTTTTCGAAAATGTTGCTTTGAAATCATTTGAAGTACTTCCGCTCACAATTGTGATAATTCTTTTTTTTCCGGTTTAAAAAATTAATTTTTAAAAAAATTTAAAATAAGTAGATCATTAAACTATATAGCACTATCTATTAGAAAATTTTTGAAGAAAAATTTTGGAGCCATTTTTGAGAACATGGCGTGTGAGCGTTTCTGAAAATGCAGATTTTTGAGCTCATTTGTACAGAAAGCGGTTGAGTTTTCGAGAAACTTTATTTGGCATTATTTAAAGCATATGTACACATAAATATAATAATGTGAATAAATTGCCATGAATGTAAATATTACCGACGAGAGAGACAAGTCAAAAAACGTTCATATTTAACATTTTTGAAAAAACAGAACAATAGAGCAACATGGCGTTTATGTTATGGTATAGGGTTCGTTTGGCACTAACCCTATCAAAAATTTAATGAAAAAATTTGGAGCCGTTTTTGAGAAAATTTTCTTTTTGTAATTTTTTAAAATTGCAAATATTGCATGCACTATTGCACAAAAACTACTTAAATTTACGAAACAATGTATCTGTTCTTATTGAAAAACTATTCACGCACAACAAATTTCATTTGAAGGAAACACTCCGTCTTCAATTTTGTCCTTGGAGGAAGTCGCCGAAAAAAATTCAAACTTTCGCAATTTTCGAAAATTTAGAATCAACGGTAAAATTCGGACCTATGTCACCTTTATAAATGTTTTTTATTCCATTCTTACAAGAAATTTAAAGAAAAAATTTGGATCCGTTTTTGAGAAAATTTTGAAAATGTGCTAGAGGCCTTATGTAAAGTACCCCCAAATTTTAAAGAATATTTCTGAACATTTTAAAGCTTCAACTAGGGCCAGATCGACTGGGGATTCTTCAATTTGGAAAATATCGTACGTGTGGTTTAGGCGCTGGTAGTGATCACAGACCGACGGACGAACAGACAGATGGAGAGACGGACGTTTATTTATTTATTTATTTTATTTATTTATTTTACGTCAAAAAACAGTTAAAAACTGCGTATGACGTGCTATGGGGAAAAGTGAATTGTGTGCACATTTTCAAAATTCTGTGATCCCTACACTAAGTCATATACTACTTAAATTTTGAATTTTGAAAGGGAGAAAAAAAACAAAAAAACTCCCATGTAGTAAGATCTATTTTCAAAAATAAATAAGCAATAAATTTTGAATTTTGAAAGGGAGAAAAAACAAAAAGACTCCCATGTAATAAAATTATTTTCAAGGATAAATAAGCAATAAATTTTGGCTCTTATTACTTCCTGCCGCGACAACATGGAAACGATAATTTGAATAATTGTATTTCCCACTGAATTCTAGAAGACGTGCACAGGAAATGAAGTTACATTTATGTCCAGAAGCAAAACAAGGGGCCATCTCAGCATTTGCTCAATGAATCAGGGAAACTGGACGAAAAACCTGATCGAGATGGGGGTCATTGACCCGGAAGCTGTAGTACAATAGTTGTTACAGGTTGTTTATACTCATTTACACAGTTCAAATGGTAAATAAAGCATTATGAATCATTGTTAAAATTAATGTTACTTTTCTTGTGATGCTCAGTATAGTCTCTAATTGTATAGAAACAGTTATGCAGCAGAAACGATTTCACTTGGGATTTAAATTTTTTTTTTTTCCAATTTGTTTTTCGGCATGGGTTTTTTTTTATCTTAATTTAGCAACTGTTTTTTAGCAACTGCAGCCCTTTTTCGCCAAGAGAGCCAGGCAATGAATTTTTTCCGCCGAAAATTCGCCTTTTTTTCGCTCATCATAACAGAACTTTCTCTATATTACATATATTACTCCCGTATACGTATGTATACGAGAAAGTAAAAAAGAGAGGAGCCTTGTACTTTCTCCCCCGTAAACTAAATCCAGTAAGGAGATTTCTTTGCAAACCCCAAACGAACAAAAAAAACTAGTGGTGCTACATAAGGGCACAGACTTTCTGGTACTAGTTAGATTTTTAAATCTTTTGGTGAGGGTTATTTTTTCGGTTTTGCCCCACCGTCGACCCACCCAGCTGCCATGTTTGCTTCAATAAATGTATTACGAAGGATCAAGTTCAAATGAAGTTAACTAATAGAGTGTAGGAACGTGTAGGAAAACCAAATAAAACAAGAATACATGTTAGCTGGTCGTGGTTTCGTTTTGGGTGAAAGACACCAAAATAATAGCCTTTAATGTTACGCTCTAAAGAGAAATGATCCGTCAAAAAGTTAAATTTAACATGAATACTTTATTATTCTTGAATGTGACACCAACAGGAAGTTGAGGATCTATGACTGACATTTGGCAATTTTCCTAAAAAATTACTAACAATTTTCAAGATTTGCTCTAAAGGCAATGACAAGATGGTTGAAACATGGTCTAATCAGCCTTTGGCGTAATGGCGTCCCGAAGGTCGAGAACCTACTCGCAAGAGTGACTGGAGACTTGCGATTTCATTTCAATTTCAATTACCATTTCACATTCATTACCATTCAGTTGCTGCAGGGGCTACTCACACGTTCTAAAAGACTATCAAGTGATGTGTTGCAAATATGTCACTTGCGAAACTGATGCAATGTTGCCAGGAAAATGGTATTTAGTGTCAAAATGACCCAATTCGATCACTCTTGAATTCGATCTTACATCAATACTTATTTCCTGTTTTGTTTTCTTTACTCATAATCCATTTCACATTATTTTTAGCATCATCATACGAGGAAACATGACAAAATATCACAAAAATTGAACAGCATTTATCATTTGCATATAAAAGAGCGGAGAAAAGAAAAAGAATCAGTAAATATTTCTAGAAAAAAATCTATTCTATATTACTGACCGATTAGTTTTGTTGTGTTTCAGTTTATTTATTGTATAATTTGGCAGCGTTGTACCACTTCGTTTGAGTTCTGAGACGTATGGTGCTATATGTAAAAAATATATAAGGAGAAATCCAGAAAAAATATTTTTCCAAAAAGGAAACGTTTTGAGATTTTCCTGCGATTTTCTGACATTTGGATACGATGTGAGGAATAAAGGATTAAGATTTGTGTCTTATTTATTTTCTGCAGACATTCTGGATGAATTCACCCTCCAGAAATGAGTGCTGAGAAAGGTAGTTTTACTATTTTGCACAGTATAATGTAATATTTTCAAGCTAACACAATTATTAAATGTATGTAACAAAAACACATTTAAAATTTACTGAAGAACATGTTTATTTTAATTGTTACGGTGTGTAAACAACTCCAAAAATATGATTCTCCAAAGACGTACTACATAAAAAAGGAAAATTTCAAAAAGAAAGTGTATGAGCTAGTCTTTCGTTTAAATTTATGTGATTTCACATTTTTCGAAATAATTCTTGGGTAACTATTTTGAGTTTTTCCAGCAAAATTGTTAAAACAATTAGTTTTATTTCAAAGGTGGTATTACACATTTATATCAAAATTGCAAAAATTTCTTAATCACAATTAAGTATGTTTGATAAAACGGGGTAAAATCACCTTGCCTATAGATGGTGAGGCCGCTTCCCTGAGTATCTGCTATTGATGTTCGAATGTTAGGAATATATTTTGTAATATTTGGGTATACTAATTATTAATCTTTTCCGCGTTTAGACCGAAATCTTTTGCATTTCAAAACCTTTCTTATATTCATGTTTTAAATTAGGAAACCAATTTATATAAATGTGTTTTTAATTTTTAATCTTTTTTTTTATATTAGGCCTCAATGGTATTTATATTTTCTTTCTCTTCGCCTGAGCAAATGTGTACGTCGAATTTATCATTATATGTTTGAACTCCTTATAATATTTTCAGACACGTGAATAAAAAGAATGTAATATATTTCGAGGTGAACATCAATGGCAGTATGTATTGGCGAGATACATTTTACAAGGAAAGCAACAAAGCAGAGTTAAAAGAGGAAAAGCGAACATTTTTCCCTTCCTGCGAAAAGTATTCAAGAGGTTCTCGGGACGGTCCGAGAGAGTTATTGCAAATATTACAAAAATAATAGAATTCATAATATTGTAATATACTAGGAACACTACCACAAATAGCTAATGAGCTCCTAGTTTAATTACTGCTCGCAGTGGCCATATAATGTTGTAAGAGAAAATCCTTCCCCGCCTTTTGTGAAGAGCAGGTATGAATCGAGCGTGAGTACGAGTTTACATGCAATGAGTGTGGTACATTGCACATAGAAAACGTGGCCAATCAATGATACAATTTGCGAAACAATGGAGAGAGAAAACAAACAATTGTAGTAATCGTGTTCTTCATGGAGTTCACACATTAAATATAAGTGTTTTTGTGTGCAAATGTGTCGAGTGAGAGCCATTATAGCAACGAGGTATGGTAAATAACTCCCACTCATACATTTTGAATGACGACACATGTATTACATTCATTATATTGCTGTTACTGCTTATAATAAGTCTTTTATTGTAATTTTAGTTTATATCAATTTTGTCAATTACAGTGTTCTGCCATATTATTATATTCCCTAAGAAAATATCACATTTTTCGTTTCTATATAAAAGGAAAATATTACTGATGAAACTTTTTAAATCTTCTTTTTATGCAAATAGGAGGGTTGCTGGAAATATTTCTGGAAATGATAAGAAAAACTATACGATTTTATCACTGTACATAGTTGCATTCACCCAAACCACTTTGTGAAGTGACAATGAGTCATTATTTCTACATTTTAACTCGCCAAAAATTCAGGGGTGTGATGTATCGAATGAACACTAGCATCGCCATGGTGGGGAATGATTCCCCTATATTATTTCTTTTTTCTTATCTCACCGACGATTTCCGGCAAACAAATTGTGGTATACCGATCACCTTTGACTGGTTTACGATTCTCTCAGGCCACGATTGTTACATGTTCAGTTTCGCGAAATAAACAAGCGATCATATACTTCGCACCACTGTGTGAACGGACGTTGGTTTTAACTCATCTTTAAATATCCAAAAGAAAGATTGCTTTTAAGTTTTGGGTGTAGGAATAAACCCAAGTTTCGTCATGAGTAATGATGTTATAAATCAAATTTGAACGACCTCCGTTGAATTTCTTGAGCATTTCTTTGCATCAGTTGACACGACACTGTGTTTGTGTTTCTGTCGAGTTGTGTGGAATTCAAAGGCTACGTAGCTTCTGTACGTTCAAATATACCCTCTCCCTCGCAACAATTTACTGGCAAAATTCTATCTTCCCAACCGACAAAATTGGACACCTCATGGCCAGGGGGGCAGGGGGAGGGACGTGTTTACCAATCGCTAACAGGTAGAACCACAGTTGTCTGTGATTGGTACAACATCCCAAGGGGTAGAAAGGACGCTGTCTCAGGGGGAGGGGGCTAGTTCGTTTACGTACGAGGCGGAAATATTGTCATATTACCCTGACGAAGGAGAGACTTTTGCCTGCGTGTACGCCACGACGAAAAAATATTTCAGAGCCGGATTTTCCGTCCAGAATTATTGTCAGTAGACCAGTCAATATTTATCATTTTAGTAATCGATTTGTAACTCCTGTCAAACTGCTATTTTGAGATGTTCATTTCAGGCACAGTTTTCGGAGCTTTCCCGGCTGTTCTAACTCATTTTCCGATTTTTTTATAACATTATAAATTGTTGCAAAATTGTTAATTCACGGTTTTCGGTTCTGGGACATCGGGAGACTCTCTCCCTTTTAGATTTACAAAATTTGGAAATCGTTTATAAATTTGCAATTGTTGCAAATTGTTGCAAACGCATTACAAAATTCCGGAATCTGTTTGGTGCTATCATATTTCGTTCTCGAGATATATGTAATTTATAAGAAATTAACATCTTACAATGACCCTAATTCTCAGGAGGCCTTGTATATATGGAGACATATTATACAATATTCTCCGGGATTTTACGATTTAAAGTGACTTACCTTACTCTAGTGTATTAATACAGCACTGATTCGGACTACCAATTGATTAACAAACTAGTAAATAAATTAACATCGGTGTCTCGATCCTCTTCACTGAGAATAATATGCCTTTTCAAATAACCAGCTCACAGAATGTTACTAGAATTACATCCGTTGGCACGCTTCAAGATAATGCTTGTATTCAACAAAAAGCAGAAACTCAAGATTCATCGATGATCAACGAAGAAATTGTTCAACACCAAAATATCGAAATTATTCAATCTACAAATGATATCTCAACAATTCTTGGCTTATATTATTATAACTATGGACTTCCCACAACATTAGTAACAAATGATTCATCATCGTCTCTGCCTCAAGATCAAACAAATAACTTATCTCATATATCAACTCATACCTCAACAGTGAATTTACAGAATTATTTCCAGTTAACCCGATACCTCACAACTACTTCGTGAAATTGTCAATCTAACATTCCTGTACCATCACCAACACCTCAATCCAAAAATTGGGCCAATAACAAGAAAAAGTTCATTACTACAACAAGCAGGTAAAAGATCTACAGCTTTTAATTACATCACGACTACAACTAGAAGTCCACTACAAAGTATATATGGACAATTATCACAACTACAAGACACTTATAAAGAATAATATATTATTCTTTATATATCATCAATTATTGTGAGGGAGAGGGTACAAGTAAAATCACGTGTATTGCTTTCATGCCAATTCCCAAGGATGCTTCATTCTCTCGGTATGTCACATGTCGATCTCCATGAATCGGGTCTCGCACAGCATCATCATGAGCTACAAGAGCAGATGTTGTAGGACGACCCTCACGAAATTGGTCATTGAGAGTGATGCGTCCACGTTGAAATTCTGCAAACCAATTTTAAACACTTCTCTTGGATGAAACTTCATTCCTAAAATTCGAATGAAGTCTATTTATGCATTGTTTTGTTGTCACACCGTATTTGAATTCATATAAAACATTGCACGGAAGTCTTCACGTGAGATTTCTATTTACACACATACCTACTTTTTTTAAAAATGCTTTGAGGAAAAAACTATATCACTTTAGAACGAATTATGAGTTGAACTATACGTAAAAATGCCAAATTTTACTAACGTGTCAATTGAAGATCACTTACAGGACACAGCAGATTAGATTCCAGCTACTTTTCCAGCAACCTCCATATTATACATAATTTCTAACAAATTTACTGAACAAATCTATTTTATTAAAACATACATTCCATAAATTTAATATGAAATACTAACATTTTGTGAAACAACCCTTAGCAGCAATGAATGCAACGATCTTTCTTCGCATACTTTAAATGCATTTTCTTGTTAGTTCTTCTAAGTAGGGTCATTTCTGAGCTTTATTTACTCTTTATATAAGAATATTCTTATTCGATATTACTCCTTGTTTGATTATTTCTTTCTTCACAACCTTCCAAATGTTTTCAATTAGATTCACGTGCAGGTAGTTTCCCGGCCAATACAACACTTTAATTTTCTGGTTGTGTAAAAAGGCTGTAACAGATTTTCTTATGGCATGGGGCAGAGTCATGTATGAAAGTAAAATCTTTGTTTGGAAACCCATGTGCTCCTTGTGGAAGAAGTTCACTCTTTAACACTGACTCATATTGATCCGTCCTGAAGACTCATATTGCCCCTTGATCATAGACCATATAATATTCTGGAGAGAGGATGTTTCATCCTTTCTACATCACATGCTTCGATATATGCTCATTGGTGCAGCGTCTAATAAACTCAGTTTTATCGTCAAAATTTTGTTTTGTTTTTGTTGTTTTGTAATTTATTAGTATTTCATTATCGCTACATAGATTCGTATTAAATAACTTTACATACGTATTGATCGCTTATTATCTAATAATTATCTTACAACTATATAAAGGTAGAGTATTCCCATACAGGTCCTCTAATCAGGTTCCAATTCAGCGAATTTGATGAGGAATGAATGATAGGAGTCTTTGTTTTTAATTGTAGTATGATGGATAGGGTTTTTTGCGAGTCTGAGTGATACCAGAGAAGGGATTTGATTTAAGCTGGAGTAAAAGTTGGCGGATAGGTAAGAGCTGTGCTAACGCATCGAGGTTAAATTCCTTATGGAGTTGGAGGTTGGAAACGAAACGGGGCGTTGCCTCTTGTTCTGAGGAACTGAATTTGTATAACTTGAATTTTATTTACATTAGTTTTGGAGACTTTAATCCATATAGGGCAGGCGTACAGTAGCAGAAGTATTATGATACTTTTTATATATATATATATATATATATATATATATATATATATATATATATATATATATATATATATATATATAGAAGAATTGAATGGTATGGAGTTATTTCTGTGAATTAGTGGTTTTAGCTGCATCTATTTTATTTGGGCTTGAGTTATTTTGTTATCTATGTGATGCTTCCAGTTGAGTTTGATGTCTAGTTTAAGTCCGAGGTGTTTAGGTCCGGTTTGTTGGTGGATCAAACATTTGTATTGTCGATTACCTGATAATAAAACCAGGAAAGGACAATGCTAGAGCAATAACTCACATTCTATATATTTTTTGGTCTCATTTATGCTCAACAAAATTATTATAAGTATTTACGAACCTTATTCCAGTTGTCTTCTGACCAATTTCTATACTAGTTTTGCCCATTCTAGTCTTTTTTGTTGCATTACAACAGTGAGGTCGATTGTTTTTAATTTTTCGTTTACGGGAGTAATACACGTAGTGCGGAGAAATTTATGTAATGCTGCAGAAAATCGATTTCGAGATTTCAACGAAAATACACGTTTTGGGGACTCCTGATACCGAAAAAGGGTAGTTTGGTTTCAAAACGTCCGTCTGTCGTATGTGAACAAACCTAGCGCCTAAACCGTCCGTAGGATTTTTTCCAAATTTAAGAACCCCTGTCGTTTTTGCGTCATCTAAAGCTCTGCGAATTTAAAAAATATTCATTAATTTTTTGAGCGTCTTTATATGAAGCTCTAGAAACATTTTCAAAATTTTCTCAAAAACGGCACCGAATTTGATCTTTAAATTTCTTCTAAGGGTAGAGTTAAATACACTTATAAAGGTAGCGTAGGTCCGATTTTCAGGATTAACTCTGAATTTTTGAAGGAATGGGACGATAATTCGTATAATGGAGGGTAATGAGGAACGCATAATGATGCGGATATCTGTCCAGAGCCCCGGGTTCAGACATCACCACCGCCACCACCACCACCACCACCAGGAAACTTTTCCAGGTCACTGCGCTGGCGAAATGTTCTCTACATGCTAAATTGAGAAAAAGAACAATGACGTCTAATAACAGTGCATTACCTTGAATGATTGTCACAGTTTGCTACGAATACGCAACTAACAGTATCACTAGCATTAAACTGTTTTCCATGACCTACATTTTATAACGATCTCTGATGAATCATAATTAAAATTAAAATTTGAACAAAACTTTGTGTTGCATCTGTACACCATCTTTATAAATTCACTTTCTCGAAGCATTTTGTTTATAAAATAACATTTTATGTATCAATCATTACGTTATTGTTTTTTCTGTCGGTAGTAATCAGTATTGTTTTATATGATGTGAAATCTTTTGTAGCCATTGACTATGCGAAGATGTAAACAACTTTTTCGTTGGTTTTACTTTCCTTTTAGGGAATTTTTTGAACATTTTAAGATAACTTTATTGATTGTTTAATGCAATGTTTTAGGTCATCAAAATCCGCTCTCTAGTGCCTCAGTTTTGGTGCAATGGCAAGATAAAACGTATAATGGAGGGTAATGAGAAACGTATAATGGAGGGTATAATAATGCCAATACCTTTCCAGATCCCGGGCTTCAGACACCACCACCATCCCATCACCACCACCACCACTACCACCACCATTAGGAAACTTTTCCAGGTCACTGCGCTGGCGAAATGTTCTCTACAGGCTAGCTTGAGAAAAAGAACAATGTCGCCTGACAACTTTGCATTACCTTGAATGATTGTCACAGTTTGCTACGAATACACAACTAACAATATCACTAACATAAAACGGTTTTCCATGACCTACATTTTATAACGATCTCTGATGAATCATAATTGAAACTAAAATTTGAACAAAACTTTGTGTTGTGTATTTTGAACACCATCTTTATAAATTCACTTTCTCGAAGCATTTTTTTATAAAATTACATTTTATGTCACAATCATTACGTTATTGTTTTTCTGTTGTCAGTAATCAGTATTGTTTTATATGTTGTCAAATCTCATGTTTTCATAAACAATGCGAAGATGTATATAACAACCCACTATATTAATATTTAAAATCACATGGTGTATAAGAATAGATATTGTGATAAACATTATCACATGATATGATAAACAATATCAATATAATACGTTTCTCAATGACACAGCATTGACTAAATTAGTACATTGTAGATGGGTTTTTTGTGTTTTTTTAAATTTTTTTTTTTTTTTTTTTTTTTAATCTAATATTATCTACAACAATAGCTACAACAGGCGATTTTTGAAAATTTTCAGCATACATGGCTAAATTTAAGCCTAAAAAGCCTAAAGAAAATAAATCGTTATTAATTCTATTCTTTCTTCGACTGTTTTCACCTCAGTGTATAACGCTCGTTGTGTAGATAGATCCTATTCAATGATGGGTAGATATAACGATCAGATATATTAAGATACATTCGTTGTTTCTGAGAAGAAACGCTGGATCTGATTAAGGATTATAACTGGGCAGAATTTTTTATTTGTACATAACTATTTTTTGTTAATTCAGTTAATTTTTACTCTATCGCCCTGTATCATAGTGTCTAAGTGAGGACAGTGGCGAAGATGAAATAGAAGATGCTGATGTAAACCATCTAACTATAAACCAGCTACGAGGCCTGGGAGAACTGCAAGCAACAAAAATTACTTTCTTTGGAGTAGAAGAAATTATTTTACCATCGCAAGAAGTAACACTCGATGTTATTGAACCAAAGGATCGTGTCTGAATTGACCACAGATGCAAAGAACGCTAAAGTTCTAAACTGGGTAAAAACGGACATTGTACCTCTCCCAGAACGTACTTGGGAACAACCGGATTGGCTGCAACGTGAATGGTCTCCTATTGATCTGTTTGAATTATTTTGTGATAGTGAAGTAATTGATTTTCTTGTTGAAATGAGTAAGAAGTACGCTGTTTTCAAAGGCAACACTAAATTTGATGTGTCACATTGTGAAATTAAAACTTTTATTTCAATTTGGTTGCTCAGTGAGTATGGTGGTTAATGCAAGGTACCGTCTCTACTGGGATACGGGAATTGACACACATCACCCAGGAGTAGCAAGAGCAATATCTAGAAATAGGTTTGAAGAACTTCTGAGATATTTTCATGTCTCTGACAATAATAATTTAGTGAAAAGTGATAAATTCTCAAAAGTTCGACCTTTGTGGGCAATGATAAATGAAAGATGGCTCACTTTCTTTTCCCAAGATGCGCACTTGTGCGTGGATGAAACCATGGTTCCGTACTACGGTCGTTATTCCACAAAGCAACATGGAAAACCAATATGTTTTGGTTTCAAGGTATGGTCCCAATGCACTCGATTGGGCTACCTTGTACAAGCGGAACCGTACCAGGGAGCTTCTACTGGGAACGAAATGCCAGATCTTGGTGTGGGGGGATCTGTTGTTATGGACTTGCTCCAAGAACTACCCGAGAAGAAAAAGTACAGCTTATACTATATGGACATTACTTCCATTCGTCTTCTAGAAAAACTAGGTAACATGGGACATGATGCAACTGGTACTTTAAGGAACAATAGAGTCGAAAAAGCCCCTCACATGGAGCCTTCTAAAATGAAGAAGATGCAGAGGTGCGTATGATCAAGTGACAGACCAAGAAACACCAATCAGTGTTGTCCGCTACAACGATAACAATATCGTAACTGTTGCCTCCAAGAAATTAGGAGGATCTCCTCTAGAAAAAGCTAAACGATGGTGTTTATATGAGAAGAAGAAAATTGAAATTCTACAATCTGCTTGCATTTCTGCCTACAATTTGTATATGGGAGGGGTGGATCGGCTTGACCAAAATGTCTCATGTTACAGAACAGCAATCAGAATGAAAAGGTGGTATTGGCAACTTTTGATGTTTCCCTTGAATGCATCCATGAATAATGCATTTCAATTATACCGTCTCACACCTTCCGGAAAAAGCGTGAATCATTTAGATTACCTACAGTGTATCAGGATAATAGTTCAGACATAATGTGACGTCATGGGATTAGACAACCCCATAACGCCACCATCAGCTACGAAAAGAAGCCCACGAACAGAGAGGAGTAGGGTACGCGGCGGAGCGATTGCTTGTAAACGCGCCATCTACCCACAGCTTTTCGAACTCTGACGCCCGAACTAGCGAATAATGTTTTTCCTGGAAGTCACGAAAAGAGAATATTCACCCCTCCAAAATGTCCCCAGGCGCGAGTACCATAAGTATCACGGCGCGCCTCGGAGGAGCCCTCTTTGACTGCAGCAGCGACGGCGACTAGACTGAGATCTCTATGATTGCAGCAGCGACAGCGACTAGACTGAGATCTCTATGATTGCAGCAGCGACGGCGACTAGACTGAGTTCTTAAGGCGATTGTAACTTGATAGCATACGAGTTTATTTTAACTTGATAGTTAAAGTTAGCTTGAGAAGCGTATTAACGAAAGTAATGTAATGGAGAATTGGAGTGCACGAACATTCTTCGCATTAACATTCATAATATTTGAGAGAGCAAGTGAAGTGACTGTTTGACTCCTAAATAATTTCAAATTTGTGAAATTCGCGCAGAAAACATCAACTAAATCCAGCATCTCATATTGCACGCTGAGACCACACACGCCCAAAGTGTGGTAGGTAGGCCGAGCATTTAAAGCATAACTGCAGCAACATTACTTATTCGAGGCTGGAAGCGCGAACAAACTTGTACGAGGCGCGGCAGAAGAAGAAGGACGACCCCAGGAAGAGCGAAGCGTAGGTGAGAAAGATTTGGACTAGAATGAGAATCGTACGAGTCCGGAGAACGGGAGAAGAGTGTGGAAATTGGAGGCTTGGCGGAGTCCAGAATTCGAGGGAAGGAAACAGATACGTGGGACAGCAAGCGGAGAAGAGTGGCGACGCGGGACTGCGAGCGGCAGAAAATTCCCAAGGTTACCTACAGGAAAGCGATGCGGAGCTGTTGAGGTAAAAGAACTGGCAACTTTTATGCGGCGATCATTTGGGGAAAGAGAATAGCGGTAAATACACGACATTTCGTATTAAAAGTGGGTGAAAAGTCCAGAATATGTGGGAGAAGAATTCCGAACGATGTGGTGGCAGTTTCAACTGCCACGCCTGGTGGCAGTTCATTTACTGCACGTGTCATTAAGTTCATTCAAAGTGGCCATACCTTGTACAATTTTACTTAAATAATTCATGATTTTCACATGTTGTACAGTTGATATTATCTGGAAACGTCAGTTTATTGTATTGTGTAAAAAGTTATTGCTTTCTGTGATATGTAAAGGGCTCAGATTTAAGTAACATGTATATTACGTTTTATTGTTTTTTCTCTTTAAAGTTCATTGTTATAGTGAGTGCGAAGCCCAAGGCTAGCACCTGTAAACGGAATTCCTTAAAACGAGTGTAAAATTCATTTTAAAAGCCGTGCACGGAAAAACTAGAGAGTAAAAAGAGTAAAATCATTTGGTAGATGAAAATTCAGAAAGAGGAATGAGCAAATTGTAAATTGTAGTTGGTGAAAGTGTGTTCAGTCATTCGAGGTGACGCCAATTTTTTTTGTTTGGCCTTGTTTTTTTTTCAGTGACCAACTACTTTAAGTGCATTATCCTGTTATAAAATTGCGTCACTGTATTTTTTTCATTGAATATTTGTTCATTTTATTCGTATTTTTATCTGATTCAGTGTGTCACGGGTTCAAACCTTTCTCACACGAAAAAGATCCAGCTTCCTGAGAATTTTAAGCTCGCTTTACGAGCATTCATTCTCTCACGCCCTCACCACGTGTGGAAGGTAGTAGGTAGGTGTGTTAGAATACTTAGAACAAAGCTTAGAGCGAAAAATAGGTAGATCGAATGTGGAAAAAATTGGATACCAAAAAGAAATGACTGGATGGTCGTGATCATATAACTGTCAAAAGGGAAACACAAGTGAGATGTGGCGAATGCCATAAAAACACCATGAAGAAATGTAAAAAATGTAATGTCGGCTGCCATGCAAATTGCTTTGAGAAATTTCATTCATAAAAACATGTAGACCAGAACATAAGTTACTTCGTTTCTATCAGGGTCTACCGAACACTTCCCAAACATGCAATGCTCAAAAAATTGTTTACCTGTTAATCATCATTAAAAAATTTCTAATTTAAAGCTTAAATATATTTCGTAATTATTTAGTGCAATAAAATAAGCATTTGCTCTTGAAAATAAGGTTTTCTCCTAAAAACCCTGTACCCTCCTATTCCCATTGCCCCATTTTTGAGGCGGGGCTCCTACACAATATGAAATGTCATATTAGTGAAAATACAAAAAGTTCATATAAATTAGACCAAAACAAAAAGGGAAACTTCATGTCAGCATGAAATTCCAAACAAAAAAAAAAGTTGGGAATATATGGGTTAACGTTCTTTTTATTTCTAACTTCACACACGTCAGGATTAAGCACTGTTTCAAAGACGGTTAAAATTAGTGCAGTAGAAGAGAAAATTCATGCAATTATGTATTCGAAATTCGACTTAAAATTGGATGGATAAGATGGATTGGATGGATATTTCTCTCATAACTCTTTTAGGTTAGGCACTTTTGCGCAAAATCTTGAAAAATATGTCAGGAGTAAAAGCTAGTTCTGGAGATCACTAAGATGTTTTATTTTTTGGAGATAACTTACATGAAGCTCCTAGGACATTTTCTGAAAAATTGCTGAGATTTTTGTATCTGAATTTGTTTCCTCATATAGAGGAAAGTGGATTTATAAGTACGGTATAGTTCCGCCTTCATTAAAACCACTGACTTACAGGAAATTACAAAAAAAAATACATTTACTCTAAGTCTTGTGCTTTTTCTACATAAAATCATTCAATTGTAGATCATTAAATGATCCATTTAGAACAACTGAGTAATTGTTGAGAATTGCACTTAGAGAAAGCAAAGACGTTTCGGTATACCGTGCATTCCCACGAGTGGGAAAATCTTAAAAAAAGTGTTAGTATAACATCTTTTTCCTTCGCTGTGTAGAAAATATCCAACGAATCTTACTTTCTAGCCCTTCCAAATAGAAAATATTGTGTCCAAATAGTGCACCGGAAAATTTAGAAATTTCGGCAAACTCTTGTTGTCGAATCCTGGTGAATAAAATATTTTCCGTTATATAGTAATTTGCAGTAAAACGAAATTAATGAAAAAAACATTTTCCTTTATGTAGTAAATTGATTTTTCTCACACGTGGTGTAGACAGAATCCATGTCCAGTGTTACGCGTAGATGGACAGACGGTCGGCTCTGAGAATATCACATTTTAGAAATCTGAGTCCGACAGTACGTGTGTTTTGACTATGCTACGTAAACAATGTAGTAGAATATCTCCTATCGGTGCAAGAAATATTCTACTTTTCCGGTGTCATGGACTCACAAACATTTTTTTCTGTCAAACAATCGACGTTTTACTTTCTCGTTTTCCCCTGCGTTATCGAGTAAACTCTACTTTCTCTATACTACGTGTACGAGATAACAAAAAAAAGGACAACACGCGTGCTGACGAAAATAAAATGAAAAGAACGCAAACCGGCCAGAATGGAACGAAAAGGGAGCGAGCGGAAGAAGAAGCACCCATGGGCTGAAGCAGAGAGGCGCTGTTGAGGGCGGGAGACACAGCTGCTCTAAATTAAGCATGTTACGAGAAGGGGAGAGGGAGAGAGAGGGGAAGAGAGAGAGAGAGACCGCCACACGGAACCGGCTCGTTTATCGTCCGTATGATAAGCCAATTCCTCTCCATTGACCCTCTTAATTCCAAGCATACCGAGGACGCGGGGTCGGCTGTTGTCCTCCGGCGGAGGCGATGCGTGCCCAACAGCTGACGGTCGGCCCCGACGCAACCGCTCCTCAATGGCCCTGCGAGGACGGTGGCGAGATTCAGCCGTTCATTCATGACCACGATTGTGGCGGGGATGAGAAACTTGTGCTACACACCTGGAAGTCCTCGGCCGAATCTTTGTTTCACGATTTGCACGATTAGCATATTCTATACAGAGTATTTTTTTTCACAAATATTAATATTCTTTTTTAGCTGCCTATAAGTGGGAATTTTCGCACCGGCGCTTAACATTTTAGTCTGCAATGCTGATAGCATTACCATATGTTTCCGGTAATCAATTCATTGTCTTATCAATTTATTCAAATACAAAATGTAGCTGCAATAAAGCAACATACTTCCCATGATTCCGCCATTTAATAAAAATGTGTCACACAAAAGAATTTCAAGTATAATCCCGTGTAATGATAACATTCGGTGTAAATGTACCGATTGTGAACATTCTTTGTATAAACTCAAGTCTTTTCTAATGTTCTCGAACGATATTATAGAAAATTGTGTAATGATTTAAGAACGCCAATTTTTTCAGACAAAAATAATGTTTGTCTATTTTGACACTTTTTGTTTGATATACAATCCCACCTTTTGTTTTAAATATTCCAACTTCTGTTTTAAATAGTTTTAATAGTCGAAAATGAAATACGACTACTTACGTTCTGTTATTAAAAGGTAAATAGTCTTATAATGTGACTAATTGAAATGTTATTTTTAAAATCTCGCAAGTCAGGAATTGTAAAGTTGTGGGAAAACAAGGAAAACTGAATAATTAAATAAACTCAGATTTTTTCTGATTTTTTTCTGTAGCATAAATCTTGATTGAGAACGTCATGGAAACATGTAATTTACTTGTATCATTAGTACAATATTCGTTGGACTTATTAAAATTTATGACTTACGGGATTTCAAAAACTAATCAGGAATTTTTACTAAACATATAAATAAATCCATATTGCAGGTTCAGTTGGTTTTTTGACACATTTATTACAATATTATGAGAAATTACTAACTGCATCGACATCAAACGTAATTCATATGACAAAAAGTTGCTTGAAATATGTTTCTACGATAGTACGTAGGAATATTTTCGCATTGAACCAATCTGTCAGTGATATTCCAGTCATACAGATTGTATACATACAACACACAAACATACGCCGCAAGGCAATGATTTGCCGTTTCAAAACCAAACCAAAATTTTCAGTGCCCTCAAGGCCATTCTATTTAACTGATTTATAGGTTTACACATGGAACGATGCATCTATCCTGCAGCTTCTATTTTCTCACAAAAAGCAAAAGTGTAAAAGAGAGGGGCTTACGGGATTTTTAAAATAACGGATTTAATTACACTGTGATGCAATAAATGGCTAAAGAAATTTATATCAAATCCCTACAGACTCCTAACCACTTCATAAACAATTGTTGAACTGAGCAAGTACTTTGTTTCATCAATTAGAAGTTGTAATTTGTTCTGAATAAACCTTGTCCTAATCTCAGGATTCCAGACAGGATAGGCTGTTGGCATTTTGGAATCAATTTAAAATAATCTAATGAAATTGCTTGAAATTTACTAATCAAAATAATAACTAACACAAAATCAAAAACAGAAAAAATCACGTACCTCGTGACCCCTGAAAGGTATCTATAACCCTTGCCTCTCGCATTCCTGTAGTGTGAACGAAATTGAAGTACTTGGGCGTTCCATTGCGCTGGCAGCTCCTGTGCGCTAGCGCCGAGCGGCAATGACCTCGCCGTCGAGCGCGAGTGGGCGGCCTGCGGCCACAATATCATCTCCGCTCTACTCTCGCGACCTCGCTCTCTCGGTTCCTGCGACGACGGTGCAGGAGAATAGGAGTATCAACTTTCCGCTTTGTTTCTCGGATATTGTGGAACCGATTTGAGGCTAGGTCCTCGCTTCTCCAGGTGCGCTGCATTCGGCTTTAATATGCCTTCATATACTTTTAATGTATAGTTGTTTTTTTACAGCAAACCAGTTACATTAATGTACTGCGAAAAATTCATATTTACAATAATTAGTGTCTTTTTAATAAAATCTCTAATTATACAATTTGACAATTTTAAATTATTTCTTCTGATTGATATTATATAGATCATGAACACTTCGATTTGTTAGATTTCACAATATTTATTGTATAAAATTTTACTAATTACTTACACTATAATTATCTTATAAGGTAAAAATAATTCTTAGAACGTGTTCTTACCTCACCTCTCGTGTTAGTTTTGGAGTGTTTTTCGCAAGTTTAAACTTTTCTGTTTAATATCCTCTTTTTTCTGTGGTATAACTTAGTGTATCTTCGTATAACGTAACAGAAACAGTTACTTGGTCAGATTTACATGACTTATCACACATTGTATCCAAACGATTTCGACCTATATTTCCCAACTTGTGTATTTATTTTGGCTCTCCGATTATAACTTAAGAGTTCTCAGACACGCCGTGTTTACAACAAAACTACCGGACATCAGCGGCTCACTTTGCCCGCCATCTTGACCCCAAAAGCAAGTTCGCAGTGCTGTGTGTGAGAACTGGGAGATCTAGCCTAAAAAATCTTTTTTATTTATTTTATCTCAAAAACAGTTAAAAACTATGTGTGACGTGCTATGAAGAGAAGTGAATTCTGTGCATGTTTTCATAATTCTGTAATCCCTACCATAAGCCACATACTACTTGAATTTTGAATACAGAAAGAAAATTAGCGTTTTTTGCTAGGATTGTTTACAAAATATTCTCTGCGATGTAATAAGATCTACTTTCAAGGGTGAATCAGCAATAAATTGAGCTTTTATCATGTCCTTCGTCAAGGAATAATACTTCCTGCCGCGACAACATGGAGAATGATAATTTGAATAAGTATACTTTCCTCTAAATTCTCAAAGACGTGCACAGATAATGAAGTTACATTTATATCCAGAAGCAAAACAATGGGTCATTTCAGCATTTGCTCAGAGGATAAGAGAAACTGGACGAGAAACCTGATCGAGATGGGGGTCATTGACCGCCTGCAGTACAATACATGTACATGTTGTTTAGAACTATATGGTAAATAAATATATTAAATATCACTGTTAAAATTAATGTTACTTTCCTTTCGATGCTCAGTATAGTCTCCAATCAGTTTAAAACTTGAAGTTGACACACCTATTCTCTTACATCGTGGTACAACGTGCTGTAGGCGTACAGATCATACTTCAGCAATTACTGACCTACTGCAAAATTATCCTGTTCTTTTTCACAGACTGAAATAACTACTACTACTGGATGCCAATGTGACATAACCCAAGACCACAATGGCGTCTTCGATTTCGTAATTCTAGGTGAAAAAACATTCTGCAATATTTCACACTAGAACTGAACGAATTCAATCAGCAAATATCTAGCGAGAGAACGAGTTTCGTCGCGGAGATGTGACCTAGCGCAAGCGTTCACCTCCTCGCCGAATCAGGAACAGCAATATCATGCGGCTTTGCACAGAATTTAAAAGCTATACTTGGGTTTTTGTAACACGGCTGATGACAGCTGATCAGCCGTTACGGTTTCGTCCGATAAGGAGCTTAAACATCACCACAGTGACGTCACCATGATGACGTTTTAGGTCTCGATTGGATGCAGCTGGATGAACTGTCATCGGCCAGGTTAGAAAAACCCAAGTATAGCTGCAGCTATTTCCCCTCATTTCTCTACCTTTCAGCGTGACAATCTCGCGTAGGGCTGATTGGTCAGCTTGTTTCCTCATGACCTCATTCGGTTTTGTTTGGAAGAGCCCCGCTAGGGGAAGCTTTTTCATTTTGGACTATGTGGTTATCACAATATCAAGTGAAATGAAAATAGGTGATATGGGAGACTATTAAGAAAACACAGAAATTCGAGTGTATAAATTGGTATTTTCTAAAGTGTTTCTCTTATTTTGAGGACGTTATTAAGGAACTTTCTTATGACAAAACAAAGAAATCAATTGAACATTTTAATCAGGAGTAAAAAGAAAATAATTGAGCCAACTGGCTCCTGCAGCATTGGGTAATGTGAGTCCCATGTAGAAAAAATAGAAGCAAAGTGTTCTTTTGCATTTCACTATCAAAAAAGTAATTTTTGTGTATATAACATACAAAAAATCAATTTGAACTTCTTCCTTCTTTGTGCATAAAAATGTCAATAGTTTTCTTCTTTTGTCATCTGGACTGATTAATTTTCTCTGCCCCAAAAGTTGCATAAAAATTAATTCTTTCAAAACAATCTGTGCAACGAAGATATATTAAATTGTTGCACATTTTATACTTTTATACAAATTCGTATTTTCATTCAAATCAAGGAGAATGAAGCAAATTAAACATAAGTGATCCTATATAATTCTGTCATCGAATTTGAACAAGAAGACGTGATGTCCGTCCCTGATTCAGCCCAACACATTCGTGGTGGTGGTCTAGGTCTGGTCATTTAAAAAAAATATTTTTTTCTTTTTCCTTACTTGCATTTCAACATATGGTCTTGGGATCACCTAATGATGCGACTCGAAATTTTTATCCTAAAATCAGTGTTTCAGGTTCTTTGGAATTGTAACATACACACGTCAAGATTAAGGTATATTAGGGCTGTTCCAAATATGTTAATAAAAATTGGTGCAGGCGAAGAGGAGATACATGCAGGTTTGTGCCCGGTAATTGGTATGTTTAGATCGATGGATGAATGGATGGATGGGTCAAGTATAACTCTGTCAGGTGACAAGTTTTTGAGCTGAAACTTGGTAAATACATCAGAAGTGAGATCTATGTTACACTGTTCCGGAGATTATTAAGACATTTTAATTGTTAGGGGTACTTGATATGAACCCTCTATGATATTTTCATTTTCTTGAAAATGTACTTTCTGTTTTTAAATTGTTTGCTTGAATAGACGAAAGTTCAGAAAAAATATAATTTGCCTTTAACTTGTACAAAACGTTCGCAAAAACTACTCTTTTTAAAAAGAAATTGTACATGACCTTATTCAAAGAGCTCATTTTTAGAACTAATTTAATAAAGGAAGCATACATTTATTATGAAAATTGTACTTTCGCAATGTAAATTTTTTGCAATTTTCAAAAACATTGAAGGTTCGCCGAAAAGTCATTTGAGCTACCTTACCCTTTGAGCATCGTTCGCTCTCTCCAAAAAAAAGTAAATTAATTCGTAACCGTTTTTGAAAATATTGTAAAATTGCTTTTACTGAAATTAGTTTAGAAGCTCACTTGCTTATTTAGAGAACTCACTTGCAAAGTTTCATGTCAGAAGAAAGTGAACTGGTCTAAAATAAAAATATGTGCTCTAATCGGCGAACTAAAGAACACTGAGTCAACGCTCAATTGGAGTAAGAATAAAGCTTTCCCCAAAAAATTCAACGCCAACCTCAATGTCTAGCATGTGGAATTCAAATTACTTCACGAGGGCTACCATTACCCAACGTTTCCCATTATCGAGGTGTCTATTACAGCATATGGTTGGTTGTTGTTAGTGATTCTGGGCGCGTCAACTATGGTCATTAGTCCCGTGAGTGTAGAGTGTGTGTTTTTCCTATGGAGGTGGCTGTGATCTTCCCCGCTGGATGGCGAGATCCGGTGCCGACCTATTGTTGCCTAGTGGGGTTTTCCAACAACCAGGTATCTCCCATCAGCGGGGCACCGCCCCGGCCCGGACAAGTTTAAATTCCCGACCGGCATGTGTGGTAGTGTAGTATATGTTAGTGTAAGTGCGTATGTAAAGGGTGAGGATAAGACAAGTAAGAGGACGGTATGATTCGTGGCCCGCTTGTTAGGGTGCATCTCCGGCAATCGCCTGGTATTGATCGGAGAAACCACGGAAAACTACCGATCAGAGCAATCGGCCTCTAGAATTCTCCTCCAGATAGCGACTGGATTCGATCTAGCTAACAAGCTAACGTCTAAAATCTTGTCACTGTCGGGACTCGAACCTAGCACCTCTCGGTCAGAGGCACTGTAGTGACATGAGTTGATGCACTGAGCCACCTCTCGCTGTTTACTGTATATGAATATCGTTGTTTTATAAAAATACAAATACAGTATACAATATTTTAATGCCTCCAATTAACGATATTAATGAAAGAGCATTAGGATTTGAAGACACTCCATGTATTTTCATTCAAAAATAATGTTTTACTAATACCAGTATTATGACACGTTTGTCCTATCATATGCAAGGAAAACTTTTTTTTTCAATTATACTCGTTGAAAATGTAAATTAATTTTACCAAGGAAAGGATATCAACATAAATATTTTCAAAAAATGGCAAAAGAACAATCATATTTTTACATCTATAACTTTCTTTTTCATTTATTTGACATAGATGGTGAATACATAGCTCAGTTGAAATAACTCTACATATATTTGATGGGCTTAATACTAACTTAAATTAAAACTTAAAACTAAAACAAGGGTTGAGGTTACCCATGGGGCTCCTCTAGTCGGGATCTAGATCAGAGAAGTTTTTGAGAAAAATGTGGAATGGAAACTTATTTTGTATTCGGGTTCTATGTGATGGATTTTTGCCGAGTCTGTGAACTGATAATGAAGGGATTTGGGACATGTTTGAGAAGAAGTTGGTGGCTAGATATGTGATGTGATGGTCTAGTCTGTAGCTCGAATTCGTTATGTAATTGTTTGTTGGTGACATACCAGGGAGCGTTTGAGATAATTCTGAGGAATTGGTTTTGTATTATTTGTAATTTCCTTTGGTTGATTTTTGCTGCATTTAACCAGATTGGGCAGGCATATATTTGCAAGGGTCTTATTATTGTTTTAAATATTAATAATGCTGAATTATATGATAATGGGCTGGATCTGTGTATTAATGGCTTTAGTTGTATTAATTTGATTTTGGCTTGAATGATTTTGGCATCTATATGCTGCTTCCAATTGAGTTTTGTGTCCATGTTCAGTCCTAAGTATTTGATTGGTGTATTAAGAGGGAGCCAGTTGATGTGTGTATTGTTTAGCATGAGGGTCGCGGGGGTGAGTGTGGACGGAGTGACATCTATGGGTGTCATGCGGCGGCGAAGATGTAGCGGTTAGCGTATCGGACTGCTATACCCAAGTTTGCGGGTTCAAACCCGATGGAAGCCGTGGATTTTTAAGGGCGAAAAAATCCTTCGTACGCTTTCCTTCGGAGGGGAAGTAAAGCCGGCTGTCCCATGTTAGTACATTTACTGCATGTAAAAGATCCTCAAGCCTAAATGACGCCTCTGAGCTAAATTCAAATAGCCTGTTTCGTCGCCCAAGTAATACCTTCTTTCTCTCATGATAGGCGAAAGGAGTGTAACGAAATTTGCGTGGTCAGACGGAAGAGCAGGCCTCATGAGTCTCGCAACGTAAAATAAGGCATATTCAATTCAATCTATAACTAGTGCTTGCGCCACAGTTCCTTCCGCCCGGCCTCGGCCTCGGCCCCGGTCGCGGGTACTGGTGGGGAGGTCAAGGGCTCCGGGGACGCGGGGCGATCGGTGCGTGCAGCCTCTGCGCGAGCCCTGTCGAGGGCGCGTCTGGGTGACGCGGCGCGCCGAGAGATAGTTAGTTAGTTAATGCCTTATTTTACGTGGCGAGACTCGGGCCATCAGGCCCACTCTTCCGTCTAACCACGCAAATTTCGCTACGCTCCTTTCACCACCTAGCGGAGAAAGGAGGTATTATCTTGGGCGACGAAACAGGCGGAACTCAATTTTGCTCAGAGGCTTCTTTTAGGCTTGAGAATCTTTTACATGCAGTGAATCTACTAACATGGGACAGCCGGCTTTACTTCCCCTCCGAAGGAAGGCGTACGAAGGATTTTTTCGCCCCTAAAAATCCACGGCTTCGATCGGGTTTGAACCCGCAAACTCGGGTACAACAGTCCGGTACGCTGGCCGTTACACCACCGAATCCGAAAATAGATAGGCGGACGCGCAGCGCCTGCCCGCGACGGTGCTCGGCAACTCGGCAGGCGAGGATGGCGCCTCGTGGGCCACGCGCGGGCAAGGCCAGCAGAGCACGCGCAGGTAGTTGCAAGGCGATCTCCAGTTTTATTTCTTTTATTTATTTATTTTACGTCAAAAAGCAGTTAACAACTGCGTATGACGTGCTATGGGGAAAAGTGAATTGTGTGCACATTTTCAAAATTCTGCGATCCCCACACTAAGTCATATACTACTTAAAATTGAAAAAAGGAAGAAAAAAGAGGGGGAAAAAGCTCCCATGTAATAAAATCTATTTTCAAGGATAAAAAAGCAATAAATTTTGGCTCTTATCCATGTTGTCCTTCGGAATAATACTTCCTGCCGCGACAACATGGAAACGATAATTTGAATAATTGTATTTCCCACTGAATTCTACAAGACGTGCACAGAAAATGAAGTTACATTTTACATGAAGTAACATTATTTCATACAAAATGAAGTTTCCGCTCACCGGCCGACCAACTGCTCGCTCGCTCCACTGCCCCCTCCTCATAAATGTATGTATGCGTGTATTGGGCGTTACTGGGTGGGTAGTCCGACTTCGCCGGCCAGCTACCGGTATCCCCCGTGCCAGGGCCCAGTTAAATTCCCAGGCGTTGGGGTAAGAGCGACATCAGGCGAACATGACCTATTCTCTTCACCGTAACTAGCAAAATCCGCCTGCTTGAGCTTTTCTTCGTCACACAGCTACAGAAACCGGGCCGATTTTAAAGGAAAACTACAACCATATTTTTGCCTCGACTGAACTGGGTCATGACACGCGAAACAAAAGTCCGTTTCTGAGATTCTGCCCACTATGCACTTGAAACAAAACTGTGATATTGAAAACGTGGCCGGAAATTATGGCTGGTTTATTAGTTTTTTCGTATTAACGCAACGTAATAATTATTATTAATTACTGAAAGTCGGCTGAGATAGAAAACAGAAAGACATCTCCTTAAATGTCATCGTCCTATTATTATTATTATTATTATTATTATTATTATTATTATTATTATTATTATTATTATTATTATTATTATTATTATTGTCATTGTTATTACTATGGTCGCGAATTGCTCATCTTTAGACCATTCAAACGTGCATCTGTCCCCACCGTGGCCCAGTCATATTCTCGCGGGCGCAAGTGACTTTTTTTTTGGGAGGGGGAATCGACATTTCTATGCAGAATCCATTTTTACATTCTGAGGTTGTTAGCGCCTAACTTGCTTATTGAAAATAACATTCATTTAATAAATCTATATGATAAAAAAATAACATCGTTGAATTTCTTCAAAAAAATCACCGTTTTGTTAGGAAAATAGCACCAGCAATTCACTCATTTAATGAATTAGACACCTCATTTTAATGATGAAGAGAAAATCTTGAAATAATCATTCCAATATTTTAAACTGAACTTGTGTCATAAGTTTCAATTTTCCATGTTAAGGGAAAAACCATGTTACTGTTGCCTGTACAGGCTACTAAAAGATCGTCGAATACCGAATCGCCCCGCCAAATGTATTCTTCCACTAGCTGTATGCGCACGAGCGCCAACTGATAATTCCTCACGGTGTCAAGAGGAGTGGGTGCACTTGGAGATTAGCGATAGTTTTCCCGAGTAATTTACATTGTTCCAATGTCGCCACTAGGAATTTGTCAGAATTAATATACATATTATTTTCGAAAAAGATATGGATACCTATGACTTAATTTATCAAAGAGTTATCAAACTTAATTGACCTTAACAGATACAAACGGACAGGCCATAAATTTCCAAGAGCCCGCGCTTCCTTCGCGCATTCAATTAAACTTAATAACCTAATGTTAAGCATTCAATTATACATGTATACAGTAGGTGTTGAAAAGGAAGCTTTAACATGTACTTGCATTTTGTCTACATAAATACATATCCTCCATTTTAACTACATAAATACATTGATAACATGCAAGCATTATCTAGTTAGTGCAGTGGTAAGAATAATAGGTAGTAAAACTGTTAAAGAACAAGTTAGCCAACGTTTGTGAAATAATTGTGAATCATTTCTGCGTGTTAGACACTGATCACGGTCCCCACACCATATTGTTTAGCATCAAGGAGTGTCAAATCTCACACCTCTGAATGGAACAGACAATGCTGAAAGGAGGCATTTAGTTATCCCCTCTCCTAATCAATCAAAACCTTCAAAGACTAGGCTACGTAAAAAGTTGAACAACCAATTAAATGCTTCTTTACATTAGTTTTCAGCTTTGTAATTTTGCAAAAAATTTTAAATCTGGGTTTCACTTCAACATATCGTATATGCAATCTACATCCCAAAAGCCTGGAATCTAGATCACATTTTCCTTGTCACATGTCATGAGAGGTGTGCGATAACTACTTTGTATACCCCACCTGAAGCGGCCAATCAGCTCCCCCCCCACACACCATTTTTTTCTTATCTGCTGTAATTGTGCCAAGGCTGGTGTGGGCCTACCATTTTTAATTACCTGATCCTTCGTGGAACTATCTCATTGAAAATGATCTCCTCAAAATATCAATTATACACTTTAATTGGAAGACATACTTCACAAAATTATGCCTGAATACACATTAGATTAGACAAAGCACTTTTACTACACTGCAAAGCTACTACAAAATCTCACGAAATAACCAGTAAACACGACAACACGCCATAAACACTACAATGAATCACCACTGCGTAATGTGCTACCCTGCCACTCACATTGATTCTCTAAGAAGAAGACGCTATGCTATTAAAAAAATTCGAGGTTTTTGGGATCTGATCACATGTGAGTCAGAACTTCCTTCCTCAGAAAAATTAATAAAATCTCTACTGAGCATTCTTGTTCTCCCTCAATACGTAGAGAGAGAAATATATGCCCCATATTCATTTTATAATTTATAAACTTTTCGACAAAAGGTACGTAAATTTATACTATCAAAAATGTCATTTATAATAACTTTGCATCGTGGTAGCACTGGCTAATGAGTCACTGAGTCACTAGTCACTTTCACAGACAGGACGAGCCAGGCGAGGCCTGTCCTTGAAGCAGCGGGAGGGGGAGAAACCTCGTCCATCCCAGCTAGCTGAGTTTACTGCGTTATAGGATGCGGCTTCCCCCTGATAGCCGCCTCCCGCTGGCCCAGTGAGTAAGATGCACGCGCTATCAACACAATCGGTAGATGGACCTCATCATAGAATTCACTACATACACTCTTTTGGAGAAAAGAAATCACACAATTAATTAGAAAACTATCAAATACAAAATCACCAGGTCACGATAAAATAAAGAATTTGGTACTAAAAATGCTACCCCCACCAGCAATACCTTATATAAATAGCATATACAACTCTTGTTTCAGAATAAGTCACTTCCCTTTTACCTGGAAACATGCAGTAATTATCCCAGTTCCAAAGCCGAATAAAAACACGGAAAATGTCAGCAGTTACAGGCCAATACGTTTATTACCCCCCCTCTCTCTCTCTCTCTCTCTCTCTCTCTCTCTCTCTCTCTCTCTCTCTCTCTCTCTCAAAAATTTGGGAAAAGATAATTCTAAAATGACTGACCAAACATATAGCTGCTACTAATCTTACATTTATACTCATCATTTCAAAAACAATATCATACAATAGCAATTTTCTTAGACATATCACAAGCCTTTGATAGAATCTGGCACCAAGCATTAATATACAAAATAAAAAAAATCGGTACCCCATACTACTTAACGGAAATCATAAAGAAATTCTTAGAAAACAGAACATTCTCAGTAGCAGTAAATGATCACCACTCAAAACCCAAAACAATAAAAAAAGGCTTACGCCAAGGATCCCCCTCTCACCCACTCTTTTTAACATACATGTAGCAGACATTCCGAAGTTGAACCCCATACAAATAACCCAGTTTGCTGACGACACAGCAATTTACTCATCCGGAACCTCACTCACAGCAATCAAAAATAGAATGCAACCTAACTGAAAGCTGGGCAGCAAAGTCAAAAATAAAACTCAATGCAATTAAAACTGCAGCGAAGATATTCACACTAAGACCATATACCTCTCCTTCCCCATTAACATTAAACAATGAAACGATAATCAGGTACCCATCAAAGAAGCCAATAAAATACTTATGTCTTAACATTGATACAAAACTAAACTGGAAACTTCACATTGACAATAAAGTAATACAATATATAAAACAATAGACCCCTCCTACTGCATGCATGCCCAATATGGCTAAATGCAGCTAGAACCAATCTCAACAAAATCCAAATCATCCAAAATCAGTTCCTAAGAACAATTACCAACGCACCATGGTTCACATCTAATGCACAGCTCCATAAATAATTCAATCTTCAACCCATAACCAATCACATTCTATACCTATCCACCCAATTCTACCCCAACCTAATGCAGATAACAAATTTAACCGGATTCAACCTAGTCAGAAACCCCATCTATTCCACAAGGATAAAAAATAAGTACCCTTTCCCCTATATTCCTACAACAATTTTCCGAAATAGACCCTGATTAGAGGTGACCATTAGGTTTCCTGGACAGCAATGCTAGTTGTAAGATTAACTTTAGTTTAGTTTAGTCAACAAACATGTGTAGAGTTGGTTGATTGATTGACTGATTTTTTCGTGTTTCCGGGCGCGTCAACTGCTTCGGTCATTAGTTCCGTTACTGTAGTGCATGTTGTTTTTTTCTCGGGAGATGGCGGTGCTCTTCCTCCGCTGGATGGCGAGATCCGGCACCGACCTACCGTCGGCTAGTGGGGTTTCCCCCGAACCAGGACTCTCTCACCAGCGAGACACCGCCCCAGTCGGGACAAGCTCCAAACTCCCGACCGATCTCCCGGAATATGTGGTAGTGTAGTGCATGTTTGTGTAAGTGTGTGTACTGCTCCGGCATTCGCCTGGTGTTGATGGGAGAAACCACGGAAAACTACCGATCAGAGCAGCCGGCCGCTAGAATTCTCCTCCATACAGCGACTGAATTCGACCTAGCTGAAAAGCCAGTGTCGAAAATCCTGCCGCCGTCGGGACTCGAACCTAGGACCTCCCGGTCAGAGGCGCTGCAGTGACATCAGTTGATGAGAAAAAAAAGATGCGCGCGCAACACCCTGGCCCAGCGAAGATATCAGAGCTGGGGTTAGAGCAGTGCAGAAACAGTGGGCCGCCGCGTAGATCGCAGTAGAGTGTACAATGGGTGCAATATTTTTCATCAAGTGACATACGGTATATTGTAAGTTTACCTGTAAGTCTCAAAATTCATCAAACTCTCATTTTTACTTTCTCCAGCAGTGCTGGGGTTGCTGGAGTTGAGTGCACGCCATGTATATCATACTGTACCATGTAAATTCAACATCATCATCATCATCATCATCATCATCAACATCAACATCATATTCTTTGGCAACACTGTGCAGACAGTGAGCTCTCACCTCCTCTGACGCAGCCGCTTCATGATAAATTAACTACTAATTTTGTTTACAGCTAAAATTCGCATCGTACATCATTGATACTTTCATGTTCGTAAACATAATGTAAATGAAAACAATGAATTAAGTCAGACGTTTCCTGTAAAATTTTTATTAAAAAATAAAGATATTATTTTCCGCGCTTTGTTTTCGAGTATTTCAATTGATAGTAAGATCGTAAATGTCACATTATAATATTATATAATCGTTACCAATATTATGGCAAAGCACGAACTGAATGCACTGCAAACATAAAACAAAATTTTAGCACCACTAGTTTTACATTGCAATGTATTCCTCAAAAGCAAATTATTTCGTGGAACGTTTTTGACAATATTAGTAGTTTTCTCGAAAGTGTGAGCGATATGGTGACTAATTTCAAATTTGTTTTGATCCTGGACTGGTTCCCGCTTGTGTCCCGGCCCCTTGAATTTGAAACCTATATTTTAATTTTTTGTAGGGCTTCACTTTACATGAAGCCCTTGGACATTTTCCAAATTTTCAAAAAATGTCTTTATCGATTTTGATTAACTTTTTTGTTGCGTACTCAGAAGGACGTTTAAGACAATGGTGCAGGTTTCATGTCCCTTGAAAAATCTAATTTTTCGAAAATTGCGAAACTTCAAATTTTTTGGAGTCTTCCTACAACTAAAATATTAAAGACGGAGGATTTTACCTTGATGAAATCTGTTTCTTAAAATTAGATTTTGAAAAAAGGTCATGTACAATTTTTCAAACATTTGAGTACTTTTCGCGTACTTTTCCTTGAAAATACGGCCGAGAAAGTACGTGCTGTTTCGGCACCACTAGTTTTCTTTAAACTTTTTGTTTCAATATATCTAAATGCATGGAAAATCATGTACGCCGTTTTGATGTAAACTTTTGACTTTGGAAATATTTCACAAAATATAATTTTTGTATTTTGAAATATCTCTCATGTCACTAACATTTATAATTTATTGCATTGTAAACACAAGTGCTTTAAATTATTTTTATAAAGTTTCCGGAAAAGGCGGGTGGGCCCTGAAAACGGTCCGAATTGTTCCTCAAACTTTTGTCGCAGGACCGCGAGGACGCCAGGGAGGGTGGGAAGCACCAAGCTTGTGGGTATAAGCGCCAGGCTCATAATGACAGCGCATTCGGTAGTTAGCAGATGTTAAAGGGGAGCAAATACTCCTGTAGTAAATGGTACAGCACTTATGAATATATGTGTAAATAAACTGTGTATATACCAAAGCCATCTTGTCTGTGATTTGTTCAATCCACAACGTCACACAGGGCAACGCCCCTACCGAGACACGCTCTACGCTTCCAACTGGTTTCCTGACAATAATATGTGGTAGTGTAGAGTATGTAAGTGTGAGTGAGTAAGGGGGGTGGATACGACAAGGAAGGAAAGATCGTGGGCGGTCTGTGGCTCGTTTGTTAGGGTGCTGCTCCCCTGGTATTGATCGAAGACATCACAGAAAACTATCTATCATATCAGCCGACCGCTAGAATTCTCCCTACGAACAGCGTCTGACAGCTATTCAGCTAGTCAAAATTCTGGTATCGTCGGGACTCGAACCCAGGATCCTCCTGGTCCGAGACACATCTTATTGTTTCTGTATGTTTGCCTCGAGTTAATTTAGCTTACAGTTAATTACGAAATAGAGCCAGCACGAATTGCTCAGTGCATAATAAATATCTATTAAATTAAACCAGTAACCCCTGAAGCATTAATGCAGCAAATCATTGATATAAATCGAGTTTTGTCGGCTTTTTTCTGGTTCCCTCACTGAAAAGTATGTTTTACGAAATTGAGTATATTTCTAACTTTTACCACAAAAACATTGCAATTATCTATTTTCAGAATGTATTGGACTGGATAACTGAACGTGATGGAATTACAGCAATTTAACAGGCAAGTCTTCAAAACAAACAATTGTAATAATTATTACAATTATTTACATTTCAATAAAATTGAGCATGAAATGGTAGGATTCTTCAGTCTGAGTCAATAGTCTGAGTCAATGGCTGTCCGTTCAAAAAAATTGAACTTTTTTTACTTACATTATGAGCCCTTGTGTATGTCTCACTTAATTTGCAATAAAAAACGACACAGTACTCATTGGGCTGAGGTACAAACATTTTTCATCCCAGCACGTCTGAAATCAGAATTAAATTATTACGTTCGAGTGGTCTGTTTGAAAGAATAAATTTCCAATGTCAGGCGTTAGTCGATTTGTTAGTTATCAGCACTTGTTTGCATGCTGGCGTAGCTTCAAAGGCCAGGAGCGCTCAACCTGATGGAAGGGGAAGTGGGAACGTCAGCAAGCAAACTGCTGTGGAACGGCCGCAACATATTCCAACGCAGCTAACTGCATTCTCCGCGCTGTGCTGTGATTTCTTACTTACTCCTTACCTCTCATTCTGTAGTTTTCAGAAATTTAAGAATTCATGCTCACTATAACATTTTAAATGCGTTCGTTATGCCATTAGCATAAGCAGTGCTGGAGAATGGATTTATCTCGAGAATCGAGAATCTTAGAGTTAGTGTTCAAATTCCCGATTCGGCAAATATTTCCATCTTCCTTCTTCAAATGTTTTGTTGAACAGTGCTCGACACACTGAATTTAATGGCAGAAAGACACTTCATACTTTTATATAAACATTAATAACAAAGAATAATGTAATATAATTTTATTAATCTCTCTCGCTTCCTTTGTTTGGAGTGACAGAAGATAATAACAACAATTCAATATTACATAAGCATTACAAAACGTAATAGAATGTTGTAACACCATTACTTGTTTACTACATACCCACTCCGTCTCCACAGAGGTCAAAATATATTAAAATCATGTCGAATTGTGTTCGGGTAGTGGCTAGACTAAGTTGAGTTCACAAGAAAATCGCAAGTGATTTTCTGCTTTACCATCTCCGTGCTGCGTTGGGATATGCTATTCTCGTTCTACAGCAATTTGCTTGCTGATGTTCCCACTTCCCTTCCATCAGGATGTGCCTCCTCACATTTTAAGCAACGCCAGCGTGTTTGCAAGAGTTGATAACTAGCATATTGGTTAACTCTTGACACTGAGAATGTATTTTTGCAAACAACGAATTGTTCCAAAGTAATAATTTAATTATACTTACTACAGCCATACCACCATTGAAAATGTTTGTTAATCGACCCAATTGTGTCGCTTTTTATTGCAAATTAAATGAGACACACACAGAAGCTCAGAAATTCAGTGAAGCAAGTTCAATTTTATTAAAATCTGAATGGGTTAGTACACTTTTTGCTGTGTACATTTATGTGAAAAATGGTTTAATCTCCATCAGCTCCATCATGTTCATTTATTCTACCCAATACATTCTGAGAAGTCTATTAAGAAAATAGTTGTAGTGGCCAAAAAGATATCAATTTCTTGCAACATAATTTGTTCCAAGAATCTCAATTACTTGCAAAATAATTTTCGTGCTGTGATATACCAAAATGACGAACCATTTTTGTGTATGAAAATGTCATTTATATGAAGTAGAATATAAGGATGTCAATACACGATCGCGGAGAGGTCGCTATGTGACAAGTAAACAACCGGCGTTAAAGGCCATTTTCGCTAAGTAAGTGATCGGGCGGAGGCGGAAATAGTATTGTTTTGTTAGATAAAAGAGGATGATATGGAGTTCTGATGCTTTGAGTTTTAGGAAGAGCAGTGACACTCTCTCTAGCAACGCGGTAATGAGCGGGTCGGCTCCTGACATTTTACCAAGTCGAGTTGATGGACAACCAAATCCCATGCAATAACTTGTAGTATAATTAAGTCTATCGTTCCTTGTATAACGTAAAACGTATAACATAAAACGTTCTTGTGAGAAAAGACGAAGGAATTCTAAAAAGTAATAGTCAGTATCTGTATAGGCGTCCATCCGTGATGCGAGTAAGGGAAGTAACGGATAATAATAGCATCGTTGGGAGAATTTGAACTTGATCACGAACATTAGCAAATGTTTGCAAAAACATTTGCGAATGTACATTCCCGCCTGAGATATGGCATAATATTCTGGGGAAGCTCATCCTTTAGTTCCCAGACATTTAGATTGCAAAAGAAAATTATCCGAATAATGAAAAAAGTCCCATCCACGTGATCCGTTGAAGCGTCTTTTCATTGAGCTTGGAATCTTACTTCTGCTCTGCTACTTTTCTGAGCTTGGAATCTGCCTTGCCTATTTATTTATGAGTCTGTAGTATTTGTCAAAACTGACTTACTTTACGGTGGGAACTTATTTTCATGTAATACTGATATTTATAGTTACAACACTCGACATAGAAATCATGTTCATCAAGTGTCAGTATCAACAGCTCACTACAAGAAATCCACATACAATACATGTACGTTACTTTACAAAGCATTGCCAGATGAAATTAAACAATTAAAATTGGTACACAAATTTAAGTTAAAAGTAAAATCTTTTCTGCTGCAAAACTGTTTCTCTACAATTAGAGACTATACTGATCGTCAAAAGGAAAAATAATGTTTACTTTAACAAAAACACGATATAGTATAATGAATTAGTCTACATTTGCATTATATAATTTTAAAAAAAAACTCAATATGCCTGTAACAAATATGTACTCCCGGGTCAATGACCCCCATATCGATCGGGTTTTTGTCCAGTTTCCCTGATCCATTGAGCAAATGCTGAGATGGCCCCTTGATTTGCTTCTGGACGTAAATGTAGCTTCACTATGCGCACGTTTTGTTGAACTTTCCTTTTGCTTGTAGTGGTAGTAGAGCTTAGGGTGTGTTTCTATTTTGTTAACAACACAGAAAAAACAAATCTGTTTGTTCCTTTACCGTTAAAAATAAGTTTTCTATAATTTGGCAGCGAAAATATCTAGTTTTTGAAATGTTAATCCCTCGCTTTTTTTAATTTGTTGTTGTTATTATTATTATTATTATTATTATTATTATTATTATTATTATTATTATTATTATTATTATTACTTTCATCTTTCAACTATAAATAGTTAAATTGTTCTGAAGGAATTCTAAAACTCAAAAAAGCGTGCGCAGATGATTTTCTCCCCCATGCGTTACATACAGTTTTTGACAGTTTTTGACTAAATAAATAAATATATAAATAAAAAATATCGGCGGAGGACTTTATGAAGAAGAAAGGTTCTTCTGCGACGACGGAGAAGATTCTACGGGGCAATTCAGTGTAATAATATCTGAAAATTCAGCTGACCTCAGCAAAAAGCTACAAAACTGTAGTACTAATTTCTTCTGCTCATTTAGAAGGAATAATTGATGACAGTAATTGCCTCCCAATAATAAGTGACTATAACAAGACAAAAGGAGCAGTAGACACCTTTGACCAAATGTGCAACGGCATGAATGCTGGGCTGAAGACAAAGTGATGGCCATTATGTTACTTTTATAACATGTTGAATATAGCATTCGTATGTGATCTATTAACATAACTCATACAGTGCAAATAATAAACCCGGTTCAAGACTTCAATTCATGTTGACACTTGAAAAAGTGTTTGCGTAGATTGAGTAACCCAATAATTCAAACAAACCTGAAGGTTTTAATAGAACAAACTTTAAAATTACAGAAGCCAACTCAAGATAATATATCCCAGGAAAATGCAAATAATTCATCAAAAAAGAAAGTATTATGCTTTCTGTAACTGCAAAAAGAAGGCACACAATATCACAATATAGAAAATGCACAATACACATTTGTGAAGAGCATATGACAAAATATGTCAATCATGTAATTTGTAAATTATAGAACTAATAGTTGATACAAATTATCGTATTGTCATTGAAAACTGATTTTTGTAAGCTTTTGATTAGACTAAACAACAAACAAATTTTTTAATGAAAAAGAAAGTTACTGAATTTATTTTCTGATAATCTCTATTTATCTATAATCTCTATTTATTCTTTTACTGATATGTAATAATTTTTGTTGTTCGTATTCCTTTTTTTTTTTTTTTTTTTTTTTGAAGGGGAATTATCAAACTGTACAATTCCACAAAAAGCGAAGTCGATGCAATGGACAAAAACCTTGTAACTTACGCTTGCAAGAGAATCACAAGGTGGCCAACGGCATGGCTTTATTCTTTAATGTTTGGGACATTGGTTTCCTAAAAGGTTTCCTAATATTTATATTACAACATTCTACTTACCACAGCAAGTTTCTTACTGGTATCGTTTGTTTTTAGTTTTTCTGGCGGGATGATCAAACCTTATTCACAGAAAATGAGCAGAATAATTCACCTCAAAAGGAAAAAATAAAATATGAATATTTTTCGAATTGCTTCACAAAATAATTCTCCACCCACAAGCACCCTAGGAACACGAATAAAAAGAAAACCCTGTGCAATGCGAACGAGAAATGAAGAAATAAAAAGTTCTATGTTATGCACTGAATGCAAAAAAACTGCTGGACATTACAGCATAGTATGTACCATGTACAAACCTACTTAAATTGTCACAATTACAACATAATAAATATATTGTATCTTTTATACTAATATAGTAAGTTTGTACTAAATTTGGTGTTTAATTCACGCCATAATCATGATAACATTGATGATCATAATTATATACCATACTGACTTAACCGGAAAAATTTTTTAATTTCTGAAAAAATATTTCTAAACATAAAATAATATAGTTAAAATATGATTTCCTGTTGTAAACGTTATTAATGATTAAATTCCAGAATATAATTCGGAAAAAGCAACCCAGAGGTATAATTTATCAGCCTGGGGTCAAACTGACCCCGCCATTGTAATGGAGTGGGTAAAACCATGATTGCATCCGAGGGTTAAAGGTTCTTGGTGAAATAGTGCGTGTTTACATGAAGCGTCATGGGAGAAGATGCATATGCAAATCAGATTCCGGGTACGGGCGGAAGGTAGGAACACGCAGACATTCAAAATAGATTACGTAAACACATCAGAACTGAACGGTGACTGTTGCGTCAGATCAATACAAAGTTTAAGAAATGTCTTTTGTATGGAGTATGTTTACTGGACATGCACGTATTTTAAAGAAAAAGGTTAAGTACTACATTTAGGAGAGTTGGAATCCGCACTTGGAGTTTTAGGAGAATAATATAATTAATTCATGGAAGACATGCGTCGTCAAATGTAGGTCTGGTCTGGACTGGAAACTGCTTGAGGTGAGTAAATGAGACAAACCAGATTAAAAATTTGAAAGATGAGGATAAAACAGATTCCCTGAATAATACTAGGCGAATGCCGGAGCAGTACCATATTGAGATATACAAAATTTCCCTCTCTCTACATTTATATCTGCTAAAGATCTTAGCGTCCGGCTTGCTGGGTCAATGGGTCACGATATATTATAATCCTTATTACCTCTATAATGGATTATAGGATCCGCCGACTATACAGCGCAGCTGGGAATCTGAAATAGAATGATTCTATTCCTAGTTCATTTCTGTTTGGATTGACTAAATGAAAGATCACTTTCTTTTCTAAAGAACAAAATTCAACAAAGTTTATTTTTATGCTTTTAGCAAACAATTTAGTGAATTTACAATTTTTAGACGTTTGATCAAGATATCTTTCAATTTACAATTTATACCGCGGTTAACTTATCTTTTCTTCGTTAATGTCCCTCGTAGACTTCTCAGTCGAAATATCTTGCGAGCTTGCCGTAGTCCAAAGTTCCACGAAATCCTCTTTTGCCCCTATCCAAGCTGGTCTCAAACTATCAAAATTATCAGTCCCGATTCCGTCCTATGACATAGTCCCGAACTCGATTACCACTCCCGACAAAGTTCCAATTTATACATCAATATTGCTTCCACATGAAAATATCTGCAATATCATTCACTGTCCTTAAAATTTCACTGATAACCCAATTCTATCTAGATTGTACTCGATCCCTCTCACGAACCTACGATCAGTTCAGAAGCACGTTGCCGAGCAGAATGAAATCTTCCTGCATGATTCATCCCTCGAAGACTTCGTATTAAACTACCTTCATTTTTTTCATAACATTTGACCGTCCTTCTCTCACCCAGTCAATCCATACGTTTGTTATATTTTGGTGTAGCTGACCTTTTGATCGTCTAAACTTCTTCGCCCAATCCCAAATTTTCTACTTTCGGCACCAAGCTATCTCTTAATGCATTTAGAAAAAACAAAAACTACATTGTTTATTCACGGTCGTTGCTAAGCTCTAGCTCTCGTGATATTTCGTAATGCATGTTCCACCATATTGTCTACAAATAAATGTTAGTTTATTTTAACGTGACATATCGGTATGTCACAATATCAAACCAAGACGGATCACGCGCGATCTTTCCTTACTCATCCTTAACTCACTCTCTCGTTATATACAGAAATGTATAAATGCAATTCGCTACCACACATGTCGGAAACCAGTCGGGTGCTTAGAGCCGCTAGAGGAGTTACCCCGAAGGGAAGAAATTCACCGCTGTTCAGGTCGGCGCCTGATCTCACGTTCCAGCGGCGGAGGAACATCGCCATCTCTTACTACACTTACGGGACAAATGATCTAAGTAGTTAACGCGCTCAGCAACAATCCTCATTCTCTTCCCTTTAACAAAGTTTGGTAATATTCATTCATATACACGTAAATTCTATTATTTGTTCTACCACTCCTTCTCGTAGTTCCAACTTGCTTTGGTTCGTTAAGCTGGCTTGCAAGAAAATGGCGAGCAATATTATTTCGCAAGAAAAGTTGTCAATTTAAACATTGCGGGAATAAATATTTCTGATGTTGGCAATATTTCTTACTAGATATTCAGGTCGTAATGTAAACTCGTGTGTTTCCGTCCTCGGAAAGATATTGCCGGCTGTAGCTAGGACCAGAATTTTAGTGCAGTCTGAGCAAGATTTTGCTCGAAGAAGCCAATGACGACCACGGTCACATGCACAGGAAGTACGGTTAGGATAGTACATAGACTATTATTTTGCATTGTTAAATGTGTTTTTTCGTGAAATGGGAAAAAGGTAAAATTGTAAAATTTCGTGAAAAAGGTTTAATACAATAAAAGAAATAGTAATAAATATTCCAATTCCTCTATGGTTGATGATCGAATGGTTCACACTTTGGTTTAGCTACAGATCGCCCCTGGTTATTAATTTTTTACGTGAAACATTAGTAATATATTAAACTAATATAAAATACTTTTAAGATTAATCTATGTATCAGTAAGAGGTAATGGATATTTTAAAACTTTTTACCGAATTAATAATTGGACTTTTTTATAAAAAGAAATTTAATTTGCTACCACGTAAAACGAAGTTCACGAAAACATTTTGTTTAATGAAGAATATTGAGACACCTCTTCATAATTTTCATAAGCCCCTTTTTCCTTTCTTCTTAAAATCCAGTCACACGTCCTCACCAATCATCTACATCTCCTCATCTCCTTCATCTTCTCTCCACAATAAGTGCGAACGCGATTCACATCTTCTGCCTTCCACTAGCTATGTTGGAAAGTGAAGTATAACTTCACTTAAGTTTACCATAAGTTCATTTTCCTCGTGATGTCACCAAATTCGGCAACAAATAATCTTAATGTAAAACGATCTCCAACGTCTTGCCGGAAAGGTCTTGCTCAGCTCTTTCTGACAATATATTGCCACTTCTAGCTTTTGTAAAGATGACCGCAAGAAGCAGAAACAACTTGCTAAAAAATATTACGCAAACGTATTGCTACTGTAAGGCCAGCATAAGTATTATGGATGCGATGTTGGATATTTCAATTTAAATTCATTATATTGTAAGTAAAATTAATAGTGCAACCTTTGCAATTTCCACTTGATCTCCGCGAATAAGACGACGTCGTCCTTGCATGATATATTTTCCAGTTATTTCCTTATTTTCCATCCTGTAATCTGGAAATATTTTTCATCATATTTCATGCCATTTACTACCAGCCTGAATACAATATATTACCAGCAAAAAGATTGTTTCTGACAATTGTCCGTTCGTTCAAATTCTCAACACGTTTTGATGTAAGCCATTGCATTCAATGATACTCAATACTTCAAAACACTAAAGACATATTCCAATTTATACTGTCAAATGATATATATATATATATATATATATATATATATATATATATATATATATATATATATAACATTAAAAAGGATATTTATTCTAAAGCGTTTTTGCCATCATTTTCTGAATACGAAGAGTGCATATGTAAAACAAAATGAACGGATTAATTCCCCTGTACATTTCGGTTATACCTTTTTACCAGAGGCATAAAGATATTGGCCTTCCGTTGTGCTAATTGCACTGTTTAATATGCCGTAAAGTTCATTTTGGTGTATTCTTTTGTTGTTATTTTCAAAAATTATACAAAAGTATTTTTTAATATCCCTCATTCCGTTAACATGCATATTTTCATCAATTTGTAAACACTAAATAGTGATTAATATGAAATAAAGATTGCTGGCCTTCAGACGCCCGCTACAAATTTACGCAGTAGGATTCTAAGTAAGTTAGAATTTGTACATTATTTCGTATTATTATTATTATTATTATTATTATTATTATTATTATTATTATTTATATTATTCTTTATTATATTTATGTTCTTTCATTTAAAATTGCGTCCTTTAATTGTGTTAAATTTGAAAACGAATACATCAGTGGTCATTTTTTGTAGTTGTAACCCGTTGTTGTGCACTGACAGCAAAAGATGATAATGACGGCTGCCTTTCGTTCGCGATAATATAAATTAACACTTTTATATATTTGGAGAATATTACAATATCATAGTGTTTAATAATTACTATTATGCATTGGTTGATCAATTTGCATTTGTCTGCCAACGCTATCAGTATCGTATTATTTATTAACTTTTAATTCTTTTTTAAATCAATATTTCTTCTTGATTGTCAGTATATGTTTGCAAATAAAAGTATCCAAAGTTTTTTATGACAATAATTTATTCCAGCAATTGCACAACGTTTCGTAACTAGTTTTGTTACATCATCAGGTGCTAAAATAATGGGACACAGAAACCGTTATTCTACATATCAAATTAGTGTAATTACTAGTATGGTTTATAAACAACTTCAATTATCTCAAAAATAAAAGTCTATTGAGTAAAATTATCTCAAAATCGAACATATCTACTACAAAAGAGATCCTTTTAAACTTATAATTTTTATACAAAACAACAAAACAATACCACAACAAAACAAAATCAATACAATACCAAATAGACGATCACCTTAATGAGGGAACTGCTATCCCATTAAATTACCTCTGCAGTAGAACAATCGAGGAAACATTACGAAATCAACTCATACTGACTACAGGTGATATCAGACAACTAACAGTTCACGACAGACACTCCTATGTCAAGGAATGAATGACACCAATAGGCGTATGAATATGTAGTGAGGAATAACGCGGCGTATGAATAAGCAGTGTGCCAACTTAAGAACTGGATCTACATTCTCCGGATCTTTAATTTTAATTTTATATAACACATTGTCATAGGAATTAGTAAAAACATTCATTTCAACATTGGTATTAAGAGTCTGATTTAACTTACTCTGAAGTGTTTCTGAAATGTGTCGTGGGAACCTCCTGACCTCGGTGTCTAAAATAAGTGGGTTCTCAAAGTCAAATTCGTGTGACAAATTTAGTCTGTGTCTAGATAAAGAATTAAGTCGTGGAGAAGATTCTTTAATACTTCTAGAATGCTCTTTCATTCTTTGTTTAATTGGGCGCTTAGTTTGTCCTACGTTCAGGTAATGAACAGACAATAATTATGCCATATGTACCTAAAATACAGAATAAATTTAAGAAAGAATGTCTCCGTTCAAATATTAAACTGCACATATACAACACATTAATTAACAAACAGAATTTGATCAGGAATGTCAAAGACCAAGTTCCATTTATGGAACATGAGAACGTAGTATATAGTTTACCTTGCCAACATTGCAAACTACCATACGTAGGACAAACTAAGCGCCCAATTAAACAAAGAATGAAAGACGTCTGAGCCTTATCTTCCGGTTTTCATTTTTAATAGCATTATTGTATTACAAACTCGTAATATTCATTGAGCAGTTTGTAGGTAAACGGATACATAAAACTCATTATTGTACTTGTATGATGTGCTTGTTCATCACATATGATTGTTATTGATTGTTTTGTTCTTGTCGCTGATAATCTCAATCTTCACAATACTAACTGGAAAAGGAAGATGTGCGAAAGAAAAGTTAAAATCTTACTCCAACGGCTGGTAAACTGAGTAGGTTGGTAAAATGGGCTTTCTCAATAGGTCGATTATATGGTGTCGCGGATTTTCTCAGGTAGTAGACTGACGGACACGGCACGTCGCGTTGCTAAATGTTTTCTTTGTCAACTCAGCGGAAATGTTATTTTCGTGCGACGTGCTTGATGGAAATTGCATCCACAAATGTGTCTTGTCACAGTTAAGTATAGACTAAAATAAAATTAAGAAAGGAAACGCGAAACAAACAATATGGCAATACAGAAAAACATATTGAAGGAATTTGAGGTCAGTTAACCATACACACTGTAAGCACACAGCTATTAAGCTGTGTGCTGATGATATGAAGAATGTAGAGATAAGAAATCATATGCATAACATTTAGATGCATAACACTTAGATACTATTAAGTTATTTATTGTAAGTTGCTTGAATTTTAATTGAATTTTAATTGCTGTTTAACACTTGCTCTATATAACTGTATCCGGTTGTTTTGTTCATTATTATTGAACTTATTCTAACCTATTTCATTTTATTTATTTATTTATTTTATGTCCAAAACAGTTAAAAACTGTGTGTGACGTGTTGTGGGGAGAAGTGAATTCTGTGCACGTTTTCAATATTCTGTGATCCCATTCCTAAGCCATGTACTAATTGAATTTTGAGTACTGAAAGGAAATGAGGTTTTTTTCCAAGGATTGTTAACAAAAGTATTCGCTCCAATGTAATTAAATCTATTTTCAAGGGAAAATCAGCAATAAATTTTGGCTCTTATCCCTCATCATGTCCTTCGTCAAGGAATAATACTTCCTGCCACGACAATATGATCGCGGTAATTTGAATAATTTTCCCAATGAATTCTAGAAGACGTGACCAGATAATGAAGTCACATTTATGTCCAGAATCAAAACAAGGAGCCATCTCCGTATTTAATCAAATGATCAGGAAAACTGGACGAAAAACCTGATCGAGATGGGGGTCATTGACCCAGAGGCTGTGGTAGAAGACGTGTTGCGGTTGTTTAGAATTATAAAATTCAAATGGTAAATAATACATTAAATATCACTGTTGAAATTAATGTGACTTTTTTTTGATGCTCAGTATAATCTCTAATTGTATATAAACAGTTACGCAGCAGAAACGATTTTACTTGGGATTTAAACTTTTCAATCGAATTTAATCGTTTAATGTCATCTGGCAAAGTGTTGTAAAATAATACACATTTATTGTGTGTGAATGTATTGGAATTAATAAGCTGTTGATACTGTTATCTGATGAATATGATTATTACGTCGAGTGTTATAGTTAAGATATCGGCGTTTTCTGAAAATATATTTCCGCCCTTAAGCAAGTCATTTTTGACAAAAATCACTGATTCGTAAATCAACAGACAAGGTAATGGTAAAATTCCTCGATTAATAAAGAGAGGCTTACAAGAATCACGTGAGTGAGATTTGATTATTATTCGTACAATTATTTTTTGTAATCTGAAAGTCTGAGAGCTATAAAATGTATTTCCCCAAAATATTATGCCATAGCTCAGGCGGGAATGAACATTCGTGAAATATACACAACGATCCGTATGAAGGCAGACTGAATTTGAAAGAATTCTGAACGCGTAGCATAATGAACTGAATTTTGTGTTCAATTCATTTAAATGATGTTCCATTTGAGGTGTGACTGATTTGAGAGGCCTAAAAATGTTGTTGCCTTAACATCAGTCAATGGTACACCATTCATTTATTTTACATTTATGGTATATCCATTATTTTATGCAGCCCTGAGGATGGCCCAATATAGAACCACATCGTTGGCAGTAAATATGTAACATCATCTTTTTTATGACGTAAAACCAAGAGTCCACTCCATCGTGTTTTCGTTTCTCCAACTTGTTACGAGGTTAGAGAACATTTTTAGGAACTAGTGGAATGGGCAAATGAACGTTTGGATTCCATGTCCCTCAAAACAAGAACAATGAATGAAAAATGTGTACCAAAACATACATTCACAAAATTCATTGATTTGATTGAAAATCCTGCGCCATGTTTTTGGAGAAATAACAAGTTTTACTCGAAGTTCCTATCTTTACTGGATTTATGAAAGCGCTCATTATTGATCTTAGTAGAAACCATTATTATTAATACTTCTACCTCATTGAATAACAAGGCTTTGTTCATCAATAGTAGCATATGTCAAGGATGTATGTCCTAATGACCACGGAAGCTTTCTTAAGTTATGTAAACCCACCGTTTTGTACTTCTCTCGAGAAAATTGTGGGAATGAATAGCGTTTCAAAACTTTTCCATTTGTTAGTGTTATTAAACACATAATTTGGATATTATAATGAGTACTAACGTGCTAATCGTGACACCACTTCACAATTTAGGAAAGTAAACTTATAATACTCTGCTACCACTTTCTTTCACGGAAACACATAGGAATGAAATGATTGTTAACAATAGGATAATGAAATGACTGTGTATTTGCTTTTGAAAAAATCACTACTTCCTTCATAATTACTGAACAACGACTCATTTCTAATGGTCATGACATCATTACAAAAAATCTGAAACTTAAGATAGAATGCTTAAAAAAATTTCTAATTGCTTTAATATTGACGATGTAAGAAATGTTCAATTTAGTGTCAACTTTATGATTTTTACAATTACATAACTAGAACTTACTCCTGATGAATAAGCAAGTTTCAGTTCAAAAGTTTCTAATTCGATAGAGTTATGCGTGAAAAATCTATCCATCTATTCAGACTTCCGAAATTTTGGGAATGAAATTGTGTCTACCACGTCACCATCTGCATCAATTTTAACCACCATCGGAAGAACATTATTGTAATAATGCTTAAACTGAGGAGTGCGAGAAGTTACAGCAGAAAACTACCTTTGACACGATTTTACGATCAAATATCGAGATCGTGTGGTGAAAGTGATTCCCATACAATACCTGAATCATGTCCTTCCAATAAAACACGCACACATTAAAATTACCTAAAATCGCACAATATTAGTGCGCCTCAAGTAAAATGTATCAGTCCTTCAATAAAAATCTAAGATCGTAATACTCCAAAAGTAGAACAGTGGATGATTTGAAGATTGCTCTACGTGTAGATAACATAAGACAATCCGCGTAGGAGTTCGTGGTGTGATCCGTGGGCCGATGACTGCAGCCCCTAGAGCGCGGCGCGAGCCTCGCCTGCAGCTGCGCCTCGAGAATCATTTGCAGATTTCGTGTAGATAAGATAGGACATTTCGCGTAGGAGATCCGTCGGCTGTCGTGTGATCCGTCGGCCGTGGTGTGGTCCGTGGCCGATGACTTCAGCCCCTAAAACGCGAGGGCCGGAGCTGCGCCTTTCGTGTAGATAAGAAGGACAATTGCGTAGGAGTTGTGGTGATCCGTGGGCCGATGACTGCAGCCCCTAGAGCGCGGCGCGAGCCTCGCCTGCAGCTGCGCCTCTGGCGGTGCGTCGCGCGGCATCCTGCGGTGCCTTGTGCGCGCGGCGGCGGAGGGGAACGGAAATGGAAATTGTAGGCCGGGGCGCGCGGCGGCGCGGCGGGCGCGGTAGGGGGCGCGAGGCGCGCGGCGCGACGGGGGGGGGGGCGCCTGCCGGGGCGGGGGCGTGTGCGCGAAGCCATAAAAGACGCTGCGGCTCGGCGGGACGTCGCTCAGTTGCCCGCCGCCGCCGTCGCCGCCGCCATGCCTCCGAACCCGGCCTCCCCGTCCGCGCCGCCCCCCGGACTTCTCCGAGGTGCCCCCGGCCCCACCAAACCCGCGGACGAGGCCGCCCCATAGACCGGCCCGTGCCTTGGGAGATCAAGTGGAGGAACGTTGTCATCCTCGCCGCCATGCACCTCTGGACGCTGTACGCGCTCACCTACATTCCATACGTCAAGTGGCAGACCTATCTCTGGAGTAAGTACAGTGTGTTGACGCACAGGGAACAGAAACCGAGTGACATTTTAAACGCGTATAATTTTATACATTGCACGATGCTTCGATCTAAGAATCTTTTTTTTTAATGTATTCGTATTAACAATATTACCTCTCATATTTGTATTGAAGATATGTGCCAACATAACAAATCACGTATTACAGTACTTATTACTTAAATTAGTTCAAAGAATTGGTCGCCCCGACCGGGATTCGAACCCGGGCCTTGTGGTTTATGCCCAGCTACTTTAGCCCTAAGCTATCGAGACAACCAACCCTTTGAACAGTTTTCACTAGCGCGATTATCGCTCCTTGTATGTATGCACCTTGTGACGGCCAAGGTGAAAATTAAGTACTTTAATTAATTACTGTTAACATTGAATTTCGACATTAGCTCTCATCTAAATTAACAATAGGTCTTAAATGTCTAAGAATCTGGATATAAAAGTGTATCCTTTTCCTTTTGATAAAATGGTATTAAAAGGAAGACGACGGAAGACAGCGAGAATTTGAGAAATAATCAGTTTTTATTGATCATCAATATATAGTCTATTTAATTTTTTTTGCATATAATAGGTTACATGGCGGATTTTGCTCTCAGTTACTAATAACTGAATAATTCATTTAGCTTTGTGATCTGAGTAGTGGATCAAAATGAACTGAACGTAACATCGCTTAAGAAAGAAAAAAAATTATGAATCTCTAATTGCGAGACAGAAAAGTCAGTCAACTTCTGTAGCATGTTAAAGCATGTTTGCGCTATATCCAAAAGATTTTTCTATTTAAATAACTATATTTTCATGTATACTTACAGATAATTTCCAAAATTACTGTAATGAGTTATAGTTTCGTCACAATTGTCTTGCATTAACTAAAAATCTGATACAAAAGAATAATCTGCACGTGTTTTCGGACCTGGTGGTTCTCCGTGTTCCTACCTGGTAGTCACAATTCCAAAGAGAGAGCGATGGAAAACCATTAGCTGCGAGAGGAGTACAATGGGGTATTGAGAGACGTGTGATGCTTAATGATGATTCACAACCTCAGAATTCTAAGGAGGGGTCCACGGTTGTCAGACAAAAACACGCGAATACGTCTGATCGCTCCCCCCCCCCTCGCCGCGTACATTTGCGCGAGCCGATTGCAAGATCCCAGGGGGTAGGAGTGGCCAAAGGTGGTAAGAGTGAGCAAGGCTCACACAAAACTGTGAATTGGCTCAGCAAGAGAGTTTGTATTTCATAAACGTTTTAGTGTAAGTACATGTTTACACTGAAAAGTACTAATGGAAAACCAACTTTTATGTGATCCTCAACAGGGTGAGCGCCGTACATCCTGTGAAATCATGAGAGTTCTTTAAGTTTTCTAGAATACTTAGCAGAGAGAATGAGTCTGCAGTGAGACGCGCACGACTCGCTTCGCCGACGCGACTAGGGATGACAAAAAAACTCGATGTTTTTAAAACATGGATGTTTTCCATCAGAAACTTCAATATATTATCATCGACGTTTTTTCTTTCGATGTTTTCTTCACATCGATATTTTGTTGCAAAAACATCAGCATTTTTAATTTTTAATTTTTTTTAATAAAAGGGTTTAAGCATTTGTAGAGTAGCAGCAATCCTCAGCAATATCGTTGTTTTGCGTCATCTTCTTTATCACGCTGCACATTTCAAAACATTGATTTATCAATGTTTTTGTAAAATTTGCCATCACTAGACGCGGCCCCATTCATTGGCCATCCCTCACAAAATGTGTGAACTATTCGGACTTATTTTGGTGGACAACCATTTTTTTGAAGAACCGAGCAAATTCTCTCGTTCACTCGTCAAATTCCGCTCTCACTCTACAGCTCTTGCTATTCCACTTGCAGTAATTTTTACTTTCTCGTTACCACTTACGCAGTAGTGTTATGTAATGCTGCGCTGAAAAACGGCGAATTTTCAGCAGAAAAACTTATTTCTGATAACGAAACTAGTGGTGCTACAGAATGCTCCAAATTCTGTCTTTAATCTTCTGGTAGGTATAGTGCTGAATGTAGTCTGTAAGGTGCCATACACGACATTTTGCTCTATTGCTTTCTTTTTCGAAAAATGCGAAAACGTAATGTTTATTATATCTCTTTCGCGTAGTTAATTTTTACATTATAGGCAATTTGTTCACTTTATTGCATTAGGAGAACATGTGCTTTAAATGATGTCAAATAAATTTTTCTCGAAAACTCAAAACTTCTATGAAAATGAGCTCGAAATTCCGCATTTTCAGAAACGCTCTTACGCCATTTTCTCAAAAACGTTTCCCAATGATTTTTATTCGAGCTTTTAGTACGGATAGTGCTTATAGAGCTCCTCTGAGGAAATCAAAAAATGAGAAACTTTCGAAAAATGTACTTTGGCGGCGATAGGTGGTAGCTGACAAGAGTGTAGTAAGTCCAACAAGCCAGCCCAGACCAAAGAAATTAGAAAACTAACTAGTATGAGAAAGTCTGTGCATTCTGTAGCACCAATAGTTACTTTCTCTCTACTACGCAGAATAAGCGTATACGTAGTAGAGTATGCTGAATTAAAAAAACGCGTTTTGACGACAGATAAACTCGTTTTGTGCATCTCTGCTACCGAAAAATGGATATTTGTCTCCAAAGAGCTTAATGTGAAACCTTTTATGAGCCTTATTTTCAAGTTTGCATTTTTTATGGGATTAGTAAGGCGACCCGCTCTATCTTCAACGTTTAACACGCTTTTCATTGGCCACAATCAACTGTTAAGTCCTCACGCCACTTATTGCTTACAAACAACTCGCGATATGCTTGCGATGGCCGTGCTTCTGCGATAATCCGCATTCTCTGCTACGATATTCAAACTTGCTCTCTGACTAGCTGCATGCCCTCGGTACCGAAACTGAATGGTGAAAGAATGCCATTATTTTGCAGCGATTTTCAATTTTGAAATAAATAGATTTGATGAAGAGTGTGTCATAAAAGTACCTTTGTAGAATTCTAATCCTTTAATGCCACCACACATGTAATTATAAGTATTAATATACAATTAATTAAATATATTTAGTGAATCTCAAAACTATACGAATTTGACGAAAAAAAAGGATAACTTTTTACTTCCATGTGTATGCGAAAAGTTTGAAAGTGTACGCTTCCGCGATCAGAGGCAGTAAGTATTAGGCCAAAGTTTTGGGCGTCATACTGAGACCTGCTGCAGGTCGAAATATGCATAGGGCTTGGCGCCATTAAACAGGTCGATGGAAGTATTCTGCTATAGTCTAACCGATATTTTTTCTCTTGTTTTCTGGGTGCAAATGAGTAATGACAAGTGTGTGGAGATACTCTCCATTGATATTCTGGCCAGGACAAGCAAAATACAGAATTGAAACAGATCGAAAATTTGAAATTCAATAACTTTTGTTTATTCGAATATAAAATGAATAGCCCTCTTTAAATAATTTTGAATTGTATACATCTTTTTAAGAATGCTTCTGTAAAATTAAAAGCTTAAGTGCTACAAGATACAGTTTGGCAAAAACGTGAGCCATTAAAAAGTTTTTCAAAAATTTTGGATTTTCTCTTGCAAATAACTCGAAAGACATTGGGAAAAAAAATATAATTACAGTCTCTCAGGAAATTTTGTCAGATTCTTTTTTGAATACACATACGTTTTCTCTCCGATTCTGGCAAACTGACGTTGGCAAACAAAGCTAACAATCCTTTCCAAAAGATGGTATTTATTTGTTCTATTCCAAAGAGCTTCCGAATTATTTTTCAGCGAAAATATAAAATGTTTCGGAATGTTTTTTTCCTCAAGTTTCTCGGTTAACTTTGCCATCTTTGCCTCAGCTTTTTGTTTTACAGTAATGTTCTCATATAAGATTTTACAGGTAAATAATTATCGTTTAAGTGGATTTTTTTATTTTACCTTCCCATGATCAAATTTCATAGAATTTTTAACCAGTCGTTAGTTTAAATTTCATTTCATTGTTCACCATAAAATATATGGTACGTGCATACGGACGCACTTTTTGCCGTATTTTTCATCAATCGACAGAAAAATACCCGTTTGGTCACAAGGATAGAGAAAAATTGAAATTCCATCGATCTTTAATGATTAATTGCTTCGCATTAATATTAGTTTCTTATTACTCAAATATAGCTTTATTTATTTAAATGTTTCCACATTTTCCATCCCTCAATTTTATTAATATTTTTGGTTTTAGCTTCATTGAGTTCTCTGAAACACGCGTGATAATGTCGCGCTCTGAAACTCGTGACAATTCTGTGAAACGCGTGATAATTCCAAAATGACTTCCAGCGTCGATACTTATGACTCATGTCGTACGTTTCCTTGGGACTTCATAAACAGCCTGATAAAATTGACAGTAAAATATTATTGTCTGTGTAATGGATACCATGTGTGTTCTTTTTTAAGTAACTGGGAACGCAATTACCAATAGATAAAATCGATCCATTTATGTAACAAATGCTACTGGAAATTAAAAAAAAATACGAACCCCCCTTATGGAAACCCTACTTAACTTACAGAAGATTATTAAACTTTCAGAAATATTTCCCTCCAGATATTTTAATGTTTCTTTAATACAATAAATATACTTAGCGTCACATCATTATTTTTTCTTTGATACAGATTATTAGTTCGTCTCTATTAATATTTCGTGGCATTTTTAAACAAGATACGTGCGGTGCTGGACTTTCAAACGTTTCTACGACCTCTATCGTTCGCTAGTACAGAACCCCCATCAATCTCTGTAGATTAGGACATCTAGCTAAATTTGTGACCTGTAAACGACAATTGACACCACTGTACCTAAGTATTATTGGGACAGACTAGAAATCACCAAATATAAGTTTGTCGCATGCAGAGGGTGAATGGCGTAGAGTGATTTGACCCCCCCTTCCCCGGCACATCGTTTCTGCGGAGAGATGACAAAAATGTTTAGACATTTTCGACCATTTTATGTTGTTATCAACAACCTCATTTCAGTAAAAATTAATTTGTTTCATTATTGGTTTAAAGTCACTTTAGAAATTCAAACTAGAGATACTTGGAGAGTTACATTAAAAATATTTAGTGTCAATATCTCTATAAATGAAAAGGTTGCAACTCAATTGAATATTCTCTTACGCGCGATAACGCTTTTCTCACAGTGAAACAGTTAAAAGTATTCCTGTATTTTGCTGTCTTTGTGAAATCTTCAGAAACCGTTCATAGCACAGACAACGAGTTTGCCGTGCGAACTGTCGCGCAATAATTTAAAAAAAAAACAGTGACATATTTTATACTGTGGATAGTATTTTACAAGACTTAAGCTACTACATATGATTCAAGTACATCCCTTTTAAAAATAGAAGATGTTTTAATCTACCTGATGAACGAAATTGCTTATCAGAACATTTGGTGATTTCCTTGTCACTTCAACCAATTCTTTTGGACCAACTGTGAACTCAATACCTACATTGCATGATTGTAAGGGGCCTTTCCGGGACGTTTCTTGAAAGGGATACTCGACCGATTAGGTAGCCAAGGTCGCTGTACTGCTCCGCGCCTTGGGGCTTAGTGACCGCGGTGCTGTGTGCCGTCCTTATTCCCAAACTTCTGAACGAATCTCACCATCTAATGGGGGAAGAACCTCGCCACATCCTGAGATAAAGCATTCACTGGACTTACGGGATTAGTACTATAGCAATAGATGTGCTCGGAAACATTAATCAATCGATTTGAATGGAGAGTAAGGGTAAAACACGTAAAGTAGGTTTGTCATTTAATTTAAGTATGTATTTGCTTTAGCCGTTTTTACACGAGAGAAGCGAATCCTTTTATATAACCGCGGAGCCCAAAGGCTGGAGTTTCACAATACTTCGAAAATACACAAGCGAAACAAGGCAATTTGGAGTCACCGTGCGCTCAATAGAATTGTTTTTCCCACGTATGTGAAGGTCGCGGACGGGGTAACTAGCGTAGCGTTCGCGGACACTGGGTCCAGAGAAACTGGAGGAAGGGTTGCATGAAAGAGTATAGCCGAATAAGGCGGTGAAAAGTGCTCCCAAACCAAATCGAATTTAGTGCATTGACCTCTATCCGTACACAAGAGTTTAAAGATACAATTTATTCATAATTTCAAAATTGATTCACCGGGAGCGGTCGCTCAGTGCATCAACTGATGTCACTGCAGCGCCTTTGACCGAGAGGTCCTGGGTTCGAGTCCTGACAGCGGCAGGATTTTCGACACTAGCTTTACAGCTAGGTCGAATTCAGTCGCTGCCTGGAGGAGCTATTCTAGGAGCTATTCTAGGGCTATTCTAGGAGGGGGATTCTAGCGGCCGGCTGCTCTGATCGGTAGTTTTCCATGCTTTCTCCTATCAACACCAGGCGAATGCCGGAGCAGTACCCTAACAAACGGGCCACGGACCGCGCGCGCTCTATCCTTCCACTTCCTTGTCCTATCCTCTCCCCTTACACACACACACACACACACACACACACACTTACACTAACATGCACTACACTGCCACACATTCCGGGAGCTTAGAGCTTGTCCCGGCTGGGGCGGTGCCCCGCTGGTGGGAGAGTCCTGGTTAGGGGGAAGCCCCACTAGCCGACGGTAGGTCGGCGCCGGTTCTCGCCATCCAGCGGGGGAAGATCACCCCCATCTCCCGAGAAAAACAACATGTACTACACTAACAGGACTAATGACCGAAGCAGTTGACGCGCCCGAAAACACGAAAAAATTAATCAAAAGTGATTCATAGTTTTTCAATTTCATGACACAATAGTTTAAAGATAAAATTAATTAATAGAAAAATATTCACGTATTTGATACAAAATTGTCCAGTTTTCGCTCAAAATTACGCGAAGACTGCTGATATTTTAAAACGTGTATACAAAATGATTTAAACATAAAAAATTATGGAATAAGTTTTTATTACAAATAAATCTCTACCTGCAATGGTAACGGAAAGGTTAGAGAACGTTGAACTCGGCATGAAATAATTCGAAGTTACGAGAAAACTTCTACTATTTTGAACATTTTATACATTAAAAGTTTTAAATAAACTATATACTGCAAAAGTTCCTTTACGTTGTGATATACCAAAATGACGAAACATTTTTGTTTATGAATGTCATTAATGTGAAGTGGAATATAGGGATATCAATAGACGATCGCGGGAGGGGTCGCTATGTGACAAGTAAACAACCGGCGTTAAAGGTCATTTTCGCTAGGTGAAGAGAATGTGGAAGTGAACGAGCGGAGGCGGAAATAGTATTGTTTTTTTGTTGGACAAAAGAGGCCCATACAGAGTTCTGATGCTTTGGGTTTTAGGAAGAACAGAGACACTCTCTCTAGCAACGCGGTAATGAGCGGGTCGGCTCCTGACATTTTACCAAGTCGAGGAAATACTGTTGATGGACTACCAAATCCGATGCAATAACTTGTGTAATTAAGTCTATCGTTTCTTGTATTACAATAAAACGTTCTTGTGGGAAGAGACGAAGGAATTCTACAAAATAATAGTCACTACGTGTATAGGCGTCCACCCGTGATACGAGTAAGGTAAGTAACGGGTAATAATAGTATCGCTGGGAGAATTTGAACTTGATCGCGAACATTAGGTGGAGGACATTATGAAGAAAGATGTTTTCTGCTGCGACGACGGAGAAGATTCTACGGGGCGCCATCGAATGGAGAAGTGAAGAGCGTGCGAAGATCCGCGAATGTAACAAGGTTGATTTATAATTATTACAAGATCGAAAGAGCTGGTCATGACCAAAGATAATTTCATTTTGGGTTAACGATGTAACAATTCATATTTAACTTTGATTAGAATCATATTTCACATTATAATAAATTCCAATTTGTTTGCTTTAAAAGAAAGCTCATTATCATTATTCGTTACGTGCAATCCAGTAGTAGATATTTTGATAAGATTTTCAGATTCTTCGCCACTCCGTATGGATAGCAGATTGAGTAATTGATTGCAGAGTAAGTAGCAACAATTATGAACTTCGAACCCAATTAACTGAGCTAGCACGACATAAGTTTGATGAGAAATATTAAAATTACGTAGGAAACATTCGGGTTACAATCGTAATTATTTCCTGGCGTTCAAAAATAACTAAATTATTCGGAAAATAATTCAAACGAAACGAGACATGAATTGAACACAATTAATTTTCGTAAAATTACGAATTTGGCTAGTAGAGAAGAAGAGCTTGTTTCAACGTTTGTAAAGGGTTGTAAACTCTTGATCTCTTATGAAAAATAGAAACACCCAAATAAACAACATAAACCAATAGTCTTCAGAGAATAAACACTTGAATTTAAAACTTCAAATCCGTTCTTGATTTTGGTAGGATATTAAAGAAATTCTAACCGTTAACTTTCATAATACTCGTATGTTATAAAAATCATTTTACATGAATAGCCACAGTTTGGTTGCAGTGAATAATTGAGAAATGATATTTTTTGTTAGAAAAAAGTAATATTATAGTGTTTATTTAAAAATTCAAAATACTTGTTCAACGATTTATAATAATAATAATAATAATAATTATTATTATTATTATTATTATTATTATTATTATTATTATTATTTACATTACGGATTGTCGTTGTTCCTCAATGCATTAAGGCAATTTGGACAAATAACCCGTATGTCACTAGACGTGAAAATAATTGGAAAATACTCGTACGTGAAAAAAACTCAAGCATAAATAATCTTAAATATAGCTTCGCATTTTAGGACTCGTCATTTCATGTATTGCTAAGAAGTAAGAAATGAATGGCCTTTTCCAGTAATAGCATAGTGAACATAATAATAAATACTTAGCAATGAATTTCCATTGCTGATTCAACACAAAGCAGTTCTTTGTTTCTATTATGATAATAACATTCACATCGCTCATTTGGGAAGGTTTACAGTTGTCACAAACAAAGGATATCGAGTCATTTACATAGAAATGTGTGAAATCTCTCACGCTTTCTAAAAGTGTCTATGTATGAATGTACATTTTTACAGGAAGATGTGCAAGGAAGTGAGTGTCTCGACATAGAGAATCCCGCTTCCGTTTTATTTCGCTTCATTACGTAGTATCACATTTGAAATTCTAATTTTTGATCCATTCAAAGAACTTCCTGGATCCAAACCATGTGCATACGAAAGTACTTTATGGATTTTGCAGTCTGTTCCGGGGTTAAATAAAGTCAAATTTAAAGACATCTCTTCTCAGGTGCAATGACGCAGTTAAAATTATTTGCTAGAAAGGGTGCCTAACAAATATGTTACTGTCTTCCTAAATAACCTTCTTCCTATTATACAAACGTAGTACAGAGAGAGTAATAAAATACTCGAAAAAATGGCAGTTTTTCAACTGAAAAATTCGTTTCAGATTCCCTTATATCATTTTTATTTTCTCGCACTTACTAACGTAAGAAGAGAAAGTATCGTAATCGTACGTCGGAAAACGGTGAATTTTCGGCAGAAAAACACTTCTGGCCGGGCCCGGGTAACGAAAAAGTGGATAAATCCAGTTGTTAATATAGAAAAATCCTGTGACACGTGGTGTCGCCAGAATACATGTTTCGTGCGTCCTTCATACCGAAAATCGATTGACAGCAAAACGTCCGTCTGTCTGTCAAAAATTAAAAAAAAAATGCTCCGAATGTTTTGATTAAATTTTGTTCTTGAATAGTGGGGTTGGTCTTGGTTGTTGAATGGTGCAGGTCTTATTTCGGGTGATCGCTAATTTTTCGAAATTGGCAAAAAAAGTTAAAACTACAAAATTGAAGATAGAGATTTTTGCCACAGACAAAGTCTGTTGTACAAAATTAGCTCTTTAAGAAAGGTCATGTACTACACAACCGAGTAGTTTTTGCGCAATTTGCGTTTGAAATTTACGCTTTTTTTCCTCAAAACCCGCTCCAATTTTTTTCTTTAAATTTTCTCCAGTTATGTAATAAGGAACGGTAAAAATGTGGTGTTAGTCCCATTTTCGGGTATTGTTTGGTTTTTTGAAAATTGCAAAAAAAATCAAAAGTACAAAATTGAAGATAGAGATTTTCATATCTGACAAAATCTGTTGTAGAAAATTAGCTCATTAAAAAAGATCACCTACATTTTTTTAATTAGTAATTTTTGCGTAATTTCTGCTTGAAATGAAATACACACGTTTCACATCAACTAAGGGACACGAGAAAAATTCAATGAAACATATGAAAATTAATTAATTTAATTTTAATTACAATTCACTATTGAAAACGCCAAATATCGGTTTCAAATTCCATGGGACGCGAACAACTGGGGAATATGAATTTTGGTGATAATCGGCAGAACGGTTTATGAGCTAGTGTTGAGCACAGATAGACAGACGTTTTGCCGTCAATCGATATTTCGGTATGAAGGACGCACAAAACATGGATTCTGGCGACACCAGTATTGAAAGATTTTTTTTCTCTGTTTAGCAACTGGATTTATCCACTTGCTTTATCCCCGGGTCCGGCAATAGGAGTTTTTCTGCCGAAAATTCGTCGTTTTCCAGTGCACGATTACAATATTTTCTATTCTTACGTTAGTGCGAGAAAGTAAACAAAAGGGGAGCTTTAAAAAATAATAGATTTCGCGTAATTTTGATTCATATACTTTGCATTTTCGAGTGAAAGCTGCATTGTTCATACGATAAAAGGTGCCATACATTAATATTGCATAACCGTTATTAATATTACGAGAATGTATGTGCTGTAGTAACAGCACTAGTATTTTCTCGTGCTGTAAATTACCTTTTTAGACATTTAACAGGAAGAAACAATAACATGTTCTTATATTATCCCAGAAAGAGGGTGTTTCCTCTAGGATATCCTTCAACCAACGAACAATACAGAATTATTATGCGATTTTATTTGTTGTTCTATTGCTGCGAAAATGAGACAATGATGGGAAATGAGATGAACGTAATGATTAATGATTTATTATTTGAATGAATGATTGGTGGACGTAAGTTCCCTTTAGAGAGTACGCCAGATGTAAGCCATGTAGCTGACAACACGTTTGCGGAGATCAGTATCGAGTAAAACCTTTCAGGCAGGCTCTGCGATGCGATGGCTACACGAGGAAACTATCTCCTTCGGGCTTGCGCGCGGCCGTACACAATCGTCATTCATCCCCTTTCCGTAGAAGCCGTACGAGGTCTCTGGGGCGAACTGGGCCGGCCTGTTGCCAAGGCTTCTCCCACGGCTATACACACATCATCTGTTATAAACCCGAAACAAAGGACAGATTTTACAATTTATGTGTATACCAAAGGAAACAAATACTTTTGTAATTTAAACGATTTCTGTTTTATTTGGATGTAAATAGATCACTATTTGTTATGGATAAGATGTTAATTATAAAATTATATTTTTACAGTTTGTATGATAAGATACTGCACATGTACTTAATACATTATTTGTCACATTTAACTTCTTAGCATTGCATTGAATAGTTCAAATTGGTTTTATACTTTTCTTTCTCCCATATGTAATTCTTTTTAAACAATATATTCACAATCAGAATCCATTTTCTGTGGGCTTGTGATGTGTGGTTTTCTAAAATTTGTCTGTTCTTCTATAAAACACACTAGTACCTAAATGGAACTCAAGATTTTCTCCAACATTCATATTCCCGAATTGATCTGGGATTTGTTGGGGTTCGTCATATTTGAAACTGGTATTTTAATGTTCCGTGCCGAACATATACAGTCCCCTCGTTGCGTCGGAGGTAGCGGGTCGACTTTTCGCTCAACTTTGAGTGAAGTATGGGCAACATCATAAACAAAATTTTCTCAAAAACGTCTTCAAATTTTAAAAAAAAGTTTAAAATGCACTGAATACCACGAAAGAAATGCACTTTGATGTATTCTTTTCATATTTTTTAATTACGCTAGTTTTTAAGTGCTTCGAAATGAGTTATTATCACGTTTCTAGAAAACTCAAAAGTTTTCTGTGAAAATAAGCTCAAAATTGTGAGCTTTCAGAAACGCTCAAAGGACATTTTCTCAAATAACCTTTCAAATTTTTCAATGAAAATTTCAAATAAAACCGGGTTTTACTCGCTTCTTACAGTCATATTTCAATTCTACTGTTAAAGGACCGAAAAATTGAAAAAATGTGAAAAACATGTATTTTGCATCCATAGATAGCAGCTGGGAAGAGGGTGGAGCAAAACCGAAAAACTACCCCCAGACTACAGAGATAAGGAAACCAGTACAAGATGATCTGTTTATTCTGTAGTCCCTCTACATTTAAATATCTCGTCATTAATATTTACTTTACAGATTTTCGGTCGGTACGGCTCGGACGGAATTTTTTAAAAATTCATTACATTGATTTCCGTGAGGGTGCGCGCACTAGGACGGGACGGGACAGGACGGGCGGGACAGGACGGGACGGGACGGAACGGGACAGGACGGGACGATCCGCACCTTCCGCCCTTTGCAAAAAGTCCGGAGGAAAGATCTACACATTCCAATGCGTCGATGACGTCATCACCATGGTCGGAACGGCGTTTGGTCCATTTCAGTTGTAAGGTTATGAGAAACGATCTTCAATGCGTCCAATTTAATTATGTGGAAACATAATCATACAGAGTTGGATGGCGTGATATTAAGTTTCATTTAATGTATTACCTTGTTTGGAAGTGTAATTTAATTGGTTAGCAAAACTATTTGAATCAGGGAGTAACAATTACCAAATTTAAATTTCTAGGTATGTATAAGAATCTGTGCAGTATAGGCGAAACTTAATACATTTGTTCACGGTAAATAAGTTATACCATGTTTTAAAATGGTGCATTAGTTCATTAAACAATGTAATTTCTTTCTATGTGTCTTTTGTAAACTATTAGAGCGGATTATTTTCGGCACTGATATTATTTTCAGAAATTAATAATTAAATTTAGTTTCTAAATAAAGTAATTCAATTATAAGTCCGTCCCTTTGTTCAATTTAGTTGTGTTACCAACATATTTATTTATATCTTATATTTATCAAAATATCCAATTTAGCTTCAAATTTATCGTGAGGCATTCTAAAGATATGAAATAATTTTTCATCGGTCGGGGTATATGTGAAATTCCCCTTTTGTCATAATCGTTATACTTAGAAGAGAAAAGATTCGAACTTTTTTCAACTCCTTGCCTATTTCCTTCTTCTACTATTCAAAATTAACACAATGCGATTGCTTCTATACTTAAATTATGAAGCCGTCGCACACAATACGCGACACGGAGCGAGGAAACAAGCTAACTCAGAAACAGCACCGGGAGCGGTGGCTCAGTGCATCAACTGATGTCACTACAGCGCCCATGACCGGGAGGTCCTAGGTTCGAGTCCTGACGGCAGCAGGATTTTCGACACTAGCTTTACAGCTAGGTCGAATTCAGTCGCGAATTGAAGGAGAATTCTAGCGGCCGGCTGCTCTGATCGGTAGTTTTCCGTGGTTTCTCCGATAAACGCCAGGCGAATGCCAGAGCAATACCCTGCCAAACGGGCAACGGACTGTGCGCGCGATCTGTCCTTCCTCTTCCTTGTCCTATCCTCTCCCCTTAGACACACACACACACTTACACTAACATGCATTACATTACCACGTATCCCGGGAGATCGGTCGGGAGCTTAGAGCTTGTCCCGGCTGGGGCGGTGCCCCGCTGGTGGGAGAGTCCTGGTTAGAGGGAAACCTCACTAGCCGACGGTAGGTCGGCGCCGGATCTCGCCATCCAGCGAGGAAAGATCACCGCTATCTCCCGAGAGAAAACATGCACTACACTAACGGGACTAATGACCAAAGCAGTTTACGCACCCGGAAACACGAAAAAATCAATCAATCAATCAATCAGAAAAAGTGGGAAGTGTCCGTTTCGTTCCGTCCGTCCGTGCCGTCCCGGCCTAGTCCGCGCGACCTCCACAACAACTTCCGCCCGTCCGTGCAATACCGACCCAGGGCGCGCGTAGCTTTATGGGGACACTAAGGCTGCAGTTTGGTCCCCGCTTGAGTCATGAATGTTTTGTGTTGTGTTTATGGCGTGGGATAACATTCCCTTACTCTCGTTAATACCATAATCCTTTCATAATCTCCTCGCTTGATCAGTAATTGTGTGTGAGATATATAAGGAATCTGCCTAAGTGTGTACTTGAGAAATCGTATTCCAGCACTGAAAACAATGATAAAAGCACCAAGATTAGGCTCGGTGCTACCTTACGCATGTACAGAATAGTCTAAGGAAAAAAGTCGGCAAGATTTGTGAGGGGTACGAGCAACCTCCTCATTGAGAATTGTCCCGGAAATGCGGTAGGTACCGCCAGAAGTCCTGGTAGGCCTTTTGGACACCGATAGATAGCAGCTGAGAAGAGGGTAGGGGAAAATCGTAAAGCTTGCCCCGACTCAAAAGAATAGTAAAATAATGTATACGAGAAAGTGTTTTCCTACAATAGTACATTATGAAACGATGATGTAATAATGGGTATTAATACACGAGTATGATGTTATGATACGAGCGAGTAACATATGCATCACAGTGGTGTATTAATACATATTACATCGAGTTTCACGCGGTACTTTTTCTAGAACTTTTATAAATTAAACTTTTATATTCAATCGTTTCGTGGCACCTGACATGCAGGATTCTGCCAAGGCGACCTACCTTAGCATGCTGTCACAGGTAGCTGTGGTTACCTGTCCGCTTGCGAGGGAGAACGGCGCTAGTCAAATACGATCAAAGTGAAATTACGATCCAATTTATTTTAAATAATATTCCACGAAAAAATACTAATAATAAAATAATGAAAACTGACTAGCTTAATATAATACCAAATGCAATTTTAATGTACACAACCGAACGAAACATTTACTAGAACGATTCTCAATGATTATTTGTCAACACGTGGTTTGTAAACTTCTTTGTGATTGGTCTAGAACCTGTAGGATAATGAAATCTGTATCGTAATGAGCACCATTATGCAACCGATTGGATTTATCAAATGACAGCATTATACATTGAGAGTAGAAACAATACTATAATGACACTTATTTATATTGTTTTTACAGTTATTTGGGTGGAAACTTTGTTTAATATTATGGCATTATTTATATTGTTTTATTTGTTTACAATTATTTATATAGTTGGACTGGGCAGATCCTTCGGTGATGCTCTGAAGAGACAGGCCATGGGTATGTTTTCCCATAAATATATTTATAAAGGAATTAATAAATCAATATTGTGTCCGCAGCCTTCTTCTTGACGCAAATGGCTGGCTTCGGCGTGACGGGCGGAGCCCATCGCCTCTGGACTCATCGCTCCTACAAGGCCAAGCTGCCGCTACGCATCATTATGATGATTGGGCACGGTATAGCTGGCATGGTAAGTCGCCCCATTTTCACGGATTTTCTTCCGCATGACAGGCTTATTGAATTTCAGACATTTGTTGGACGTCTATATTATGTTCGGCATACTATGTGTAGGAGATGAGGGATTAGTAACGAGAGTTGATTGATAATAAGACATTGGATTTGAACAGGAAAAATTGATCACAAAAAAGGAACATCGGAAAATAATCATATTATTAAAAAGAACAGAAGAGAGAGAATGAGGAAAATGGAATGACCATTGTAGTATTCACGACTATTAATAAATTGTGGGATGTGAATCACGAGATTGGTCAATTAATAAAACACATTAGTGCGCCAGCGTTTCGGAATATGTAATTCCTTCCTCAGAGCTACAGTAAAACGCAAACAACACAAGGAATGAAGACAACTATCTGAAACATATTATTTACAATAACACCATAATCTCTAAATCAACATATGTGAAAAACAAAAGTAATATAAACTACACACCCCTTAATAATATACAATGCGACCAAGCTTCATGTCTGCCTCCACACCTACTCCAGAGTGGGGTTGCTGCAGCACACGAGTGCATTACACGCTACGTTTGACCGGGGCCACGGCCGGAACGTAAGTGAATGAAAAAGTTTGTGTCAGGACCATGTACATCAGCCACTCCATGCCAAAAACCATGCGTATCCGGTCGACCACGTGTTCAATTAGCAATATAAACGAATATTCAATAATGCGGAAAACAATTGTTAACTGTTACATGTACTGACAAATTATTATTATTATTATTATTATTATTATTATTAAATTATCCTTAATTTACTTCTTGAGAATTGTACTAGACAGAAAATGTAAATAAATCGTAAATTTGACGTATATTAGTAAGGTTTATTGTATATTATAGAGGTGTGTATAGTTTATATTTCTTTGTTTTTTCACATAAGTTGATTTAGAGATATATGGTGATATTGTAAATAATATTGTTCAGATAGTTGTCTTGATTCCTTGTGATGTTTTTGTTTTCCTGTAGCCCTGAGGAAGGAATTATATATTTCGAAACGGCGAACTAATGTGTTTTATTAATTGACCAATTCCGTGATCCACAGCCCACAAAAATGGAATGGGAAACTCTTTTTGTTCATTACTTCCCGAAAAAAGCTTGATTTGAATCAGATTCAGCATTTCAAATGTTAAATTACCTTCAAATTCACTGAGACTGTTCAAAGAACATTAAATTAATTTTCTGGCATATCCAAAATAAATTAGTTGAAGTGAGTTAGTTTCTTCCTTTGCCATTATAAACCTGTTGACAAAATGCTCTTAATTTTGCAGTTATTTGTTTTTACGTTTCGGGCAACTGTAGTATTCACTGTGCGTCGTTGATTTTTTAATGATAATATTGACCATCTTTCTTTTTGATTGTTGTTAAGATATAGTTTAAAAGGGCTCAAGTTTTTCTTAAAAAGATGGAAAATGACAATAAAGACTCGTTAAGTACAATATAGGTATCGAGTACATTCGGGTGTTTAATTGAAATAAAATAAGACGAGATAATTTTCAAAACTGCTGTTGTTGAACGAATGTACAGATGTTTTAATAGTACAAGATTCTAACTACTTCTATGCCAAAAAACAAGTTAGGAACATATTCTTCACGATAAATCCTCGCCTCCATGTTTTCAGGTATTATTCCCAATAATAGTTCATCTAAGAATAAAGCTGTATGGTGAAATATATTTCAAAAAAAAGCATTTGGAATACCAGAATTGACTGCAATAGTTGCACAATATTGAAATCTTCGTATTTCTTCATATATTTTCCCTTAACTGAATAATTTTTAAGTAGAATTGCATACCGATCTGTAGACTAACAGTAACTGACCGATGGAGGGATATCTCCGCGAAACTGCTTCGCCATTAGTGACGAGACACGAGACCCCATATGAATAGTTCAAACGGGCTCGTAAACGTCGCGTGATTGTAGTATTAACATCCCATTGAAGTGCTGAATGACAAGTGCGCTGGGGCTGAGAATGCTATTATCTTCATTTAAAGTGATGTCGCTCAGACCACCAGCTCTAATCTTATTATTTTGACTTCATCTGGATTTCACAAACAATGGAAATGATCACTTCCAATCATCAAACTTTGAGGAATTCTACCTTTGTTTGAATATACATACTTACTCTGTATCACAGAACACTCATTTTCGAGGATAAATTGTAGCCACAATTTACGATATATAACACCATTGAGGCATGATCTACGATACCATGAAGCCTACGATACCACCATTGAGGCAGTTGGGAGGATCGGCTTTCAGAGACAAGTTTGAAAAATGTAACTAGTTTTTACAATACTTAACACAATAATTTGTAAGCAAGTAATATTTATAGCAGTCAAAAAGCTGAATAGCAAAAAACTATTCTTTGACAAACTGAAGACTGGCTATTAAAACCGTAAAATATTTAAATATATGTTTCATATGTCAAAATTTTTTGCATGCCAATTTTGGCTGATAACTGCTTGAAATATGACACTTGACTAGTTAAGGAAGTTCGTTGAGTATCTGTAAGGATGAGCTATTGCTCTCTGCTGATACGCACTGATACGCATGCAAAATAAATATATAAGTGAAAAATATTTATAATCGACTGGACCTATCCCCCCCCCAAAAAAAAGCATACAGAGTAAAATCCTTGGTGTACCTTTGCTAAGTTGTGAAGATTTAAATGTGCTATTTCTGTTATCGTACTCTTCTTTCGGCGAACAGTGAAAAGCACACATAACTGTAGCCGAGTGCTTATTTAATTTCGCTAAGTGTCGAGTTGCTCTGCTTCTTATATGTATGACGCAACTGTCGCCAACTCAACGTCGGGCACCCGACTCTCAGACTGCTTTCTGAGACGGGGTCACACAGGGCAACTCTCCGGGCACTGGGTGACGTGGCCTTGAGGCAAATTGTGGAAACTTTTAAATTACAGGAAGGATCTTCAATTTCTGTCTTAGCACATACGATAATGGCAATGGAAATTTTTGCATCAATAAGTATGAAAACAATGTATGAAATGAAGTATAAAAGATTACTATTATTAAAAGTGCTACGATAAGTCAGAAATCCTGTTAACTTAGTTATCGTGAAGTAGTTTTAAGTTACGTCATGTTTTAATTGACTTCAAAAAAAGAAACTAGTGATGCTAAAACAACACACACTTTCTCGCTCTTAGTAAAGGTTATGTAATATTATTATACTGCAGGAAGACGATGATGACGATGAAATGTTTTAAATGAAAATTTCTACAACCACTTGTACTGACGCCTACAATATTTCTTCAATAATTTTTCATAATTTCTTCAATATTTCATTAGGAAAACCTTTGCAAATGTTCTTGTCTGCGGGGTTCGTTAGTTCTGTAATTACGGGATAATTACTGTAATTACTGGGGATATCGGTAATCACATGTTCTCAAATCATTCGCGAAACATCACCCCCGTTATTACATTAGTAACAGATAAGATAAATTACGAAACGGTAGGTGCTTTTCATTTCAGTTTTGTTTTTGTCATCAAATTTACAGTCCGCTACTTCCATACTATTTTTTTAGATTCTGGGTAAATGATATTTACTTTTGACGATAATTTGTTGTCACTTGTGAAAGATCAGTTTTTAAATCTTACACAAATAAACTCTGCGTAAATACTATACAATTAGTTGCATGAACAGAATATTTCACAAAAGAATTTTCACAATTTATCACATGACTAATACTGTTTCCTGAAGAAACGGCTGAAATCCAATGCTGGTTTTTTTAAATGCACATTCTTTGTAATGATTTTTCGTATAATATACTAGTTCAAACTAGTGATGCAAATAATTTTGTTACTATATAACTCAAAATTACGTGTCGCTGTTTTATTATGTACTGGGTTTAAACGAATAAATTCTACATCTCTTCTTAAAAGGGCTCTTTTTCGCCGAAGAATAAATTCGAATAGATTTGGCAGCATTTAAAACCACTCACATAAGGCTCCTGCTAAGAATCGGGTTTCAGCAAAGTGTCATAAACCATTCGTATTGATAAACTTGTGGACTAGTCTCTTATGCCAGCGGCAACGCCTTAAATTACAGTAATGACTGCTTCTAATGAGAAGCACACGCACTCTGTAAACACATAATTTGTCACATTCGTCGCATATTACACTCATTACCCTCTTTATCAGAAGATTCATTTCAGACACTCGAAAGACATATTCTAGATCAGAGGGAGAACATGTGTAACAGATGCATGACATAAAAACGTGAGAAACTCCTGGTGCTACAACTGGATTTTCCTTGCATTACTTGTAACGGATAAGTAATATTACAATATTGCCACCTACTAATTCTTTAGATACCTTGAGAAACACTTTTATAGCAAAAACCGTCTTTCTGGACCCGCCTTTATATTTAATTTACATACTTTATTTAGTTTTCGGTCAATCATTTACTAATGTATGTAGTGAAACTTCTATCCCTCCTCATTTTTCCCATTGCCATTCAAGTTAATTTAAGTAATGAAAAAAGTCGACTATTACGAAATAAGAACTTCAATATTATGAACCATTTCTGTTTCCTGATCATTTCAGTTTTTTAACACTGGAGAGCGAAATACAGAAGAAGAATTATTTGCTTGCGCCAGTGTAAAGATATTCCTGTATTTGGTGAAAATTATATTAAACTCACTCAACCGAGGAACGTTTTAAATCTATTACTGATAACGTGTGCCAGAGAGCACATCATTTGCAGTAAGTCGCTATTTTGCTGTTGAAAATAATTATGCAGTTTTTCAAAATTCCGAAGTAGTTCATCAAGGAGTGATGTCGTTAAGAAATAATATTAATTTAAATTCAAATCACATTTACATTAATTGAGAATTGATTGTCCCTTAATATAGTCTTATAACATAATTTTCAAGGTGCCTTTTGACTGTAATGTTAGTACGTAGATAAAAAGAGACAAAATGATCCAATTTTGTCACAGAATCTTGCTGACAATTTTTTATAGAGATATTCAGCGATGCGCCAAGGTTTTTTTTTCTCGAAACAGAACTTGAGGTAAAAAAATTCAGAACTCAAGTGAAAGTACATCATGATTAAATTTACTAAAATCTGAAGGAGTCATTAATTACCTTCCTCGGCAACGTGGTTTTTTCGTCACGACTGACACTTTGTTCTTCAATATTTCTCCACCGATCCCACCTTCACATTAAATCAAACATAGCCATTTCAAAATTGATTCGCATTTAGACTCCTTCATACTTGTATATAATTAATTGATCGTCAATGTGAATTGGTGTATAAGGCTGCTTCAAATGTACCGGCAAAGCTGGCTCAGGGCATTAAATGTGATGTCACTGCAATGACCTGCTCTGACCGGGAGGCCCTAGGGTAGGAGTGCCGGCGGTGGCAGGATTTTCACACTAGCTTGTCAACTAGGTCGAATTTCGTCGTTGTCTCGAGGGGAATTCTAGCGACCGGCTGCACTGATTTATAGTTTACCGTGGTTTCCCAGACCAACACCAGGCGAATGCGGGAGCAGTGCCCTAACAAACGGGCCGCGCGCGGTCTTTTCATCCTCTTCCATGTCTTTCGTCACCCCTTATGTACCATATACTCATAGGCGCTACATTACAACACATGTCGGGAGACCAGTGGTGATCTTAAAATCTTGTCCCGACCGGGGCGGTGTCCCGCTGGTCGGAGATACCTGGTTAGGGGACACTGCTAGCGGAGCAAGATCACCGCCCCTCCGGTGATAATCTCATGCACTACACTTACAGGACTAATGACGTTAGCAGTTGACACGCCCATAATTACTAATCAATCATTCAATCATGTATAAAATGTGATGTTCGCGTGCATTGCAGAACAGCATCTTCGACTGGGTGCGCGACCACCGGGTGCACCACAAGTTCAGCGAGACGGACGCCGACCCGCACAACGCACGGCGCGGCTTCTTCTTCTCGCACGTGGGCTGGCTCATGGTGAAGAAGCACCCCGAGGTGGTGCGGCGCGGCCAAACCGTCGACATGAGCGACGTCCTCGCCGACCCCGTCGTCCAGTTCCAAAGGAAGTAAGTACGGCCCATCCCATCTTCACGTTCCATTCTCTTGTTTCGATCGGTTCGGTCGGTTGAGTTGAGCTCAACGCCAGTATTGTCGCAGTCTCTGCAGTGATTCTCACCGGAAGATCCTAGGGTTTGAGTCCCGATGGTGGTGGTGGGGTTTCATCATCAGCTATAGAGCTGGGCGAATTCAGCCGCTGACCGGAGAAGAATTCCAACGGACGGCTGTTCTGATCGATAGTTTCGTAGTTTGTCCAATTAGTACCAAGCGAATACCTCATACAAACGGAACCGCACGCAATGTTTCCTTCCTCTTCCTTGTTCTATTCTTTTCCCTCACACATATACTTGCATGCACTCAGTACTACATATTTCGGAAGCTTAGAACTTCTGTCGGCTGAAGCGGTGCCCCGCAAGGGAGGAAGATACCTAGAAGAGGAAGCCGATGTGTACCGTAGGTCGACACCGAATCTCATCATCCAAGGGGGAGGGAATCTCCGCCATCTCCTGGCATAAATCATACACTGCACTATCGCAACTAATGATGTTGCAGTTGACATGCCAAGAACCAACAATAAATATCTCGTAAGTCCAGAGAATTTGAGACTCGTAAGAGATGATATTCCTTTCTGACCTAAAGAAAAAGTGAGCTTTCTTTATAATATCAAATCCATCCAATGGGCATTCGTTTTGCCTCTTGAGTATTGAACACTGCCGTTAAAATTCTTCACTCTTGAGAATATTTTTCGTGGAAACTATTTCGTATACTTTAATCGGCCGTTTTAGAAATGTTCCCGAAGGGAGGGGGCCTTTCTTTCCCTTACTCCTGCCCTGTCTATGAAACTTGTTTACGTCATTCTAATATCAAAGAGCGGTAAATGCACTTCACTGTCACATCGGATGAGGTCGCCGTCTGTCGGCGGACATTGTTTATCCATGATAATGTGACTTATTCACTTCTAGAAAGAAAAGGTTTAAAAATAATGGTCAATGTTATATGCGTTGAATGTGTTATATAAGCCTTATCATTTGTCGTCTACAAACACGTAATATTCATACATATATACATTTTATATTCATAGGTGACATTACGAAAATGAATTTTAAATAATTTGTTTTAATTGATTTTTAACATGCTAAAATACGGTATTTTACATACTGCAATAACCTGAAGATCGGAAAATATGTCTTCCCAAAACACAACTACTGTAATGTACTTCATGCTGTGGAAGTCGTAAGTGTTTAAAAAACTTTGTCACGTTTATGTGTATTGTTGTTTCCGCAATGTAATATGTGTCTGTAAATAACTGATATCCAGCGAAAAATATATTACAAGTGAGAAGTGACAAGCATCGAATAAAAAACTCTTTATATGTCACTAACGAACTTATTGTTAAAGAATCAATAAATTATAATTATAAAAAACATTCGTCGTATAATAATGAAGTCCAAGTAACACGAATTTATAATGATTATATATATATATATATACCATTTTTTCAATATAATTGTCAATAATCAATTAATTGGAACTTCTTAATAAGTAGTCAGAAAAGAAGAGAATGTTCCTTTTTCACTATTTTCCGATCCGTCTTTTGATCGTTTCGTGCTAGTCAGGTATCATAATCATATTTTTATTAATATTTTATTAATTATTGCATTTTTAAAACTCAACAAAAAAGATCCTACATGTATCTATTAATACAATATTTCTTTAAAAGTGAGAATTAAATAGACGATTAGAAATAGAATAATAACACAAATGTATATTAAATGCCCCAGAGAGCTTCAGGTGTTTGAAAAATTGTCAGGGGCTTAAATCTGTTAGACCATCACCTCCGAGAGTGGAGGAGGTGGTGGTTAGACACTCCTGCTTAGAACTGTCTTCTTTTGCACAGGCATCACCTCATGATGTTCTACGTGCTCTGCTTCTTAATGCCCACTGCGGTGCCTGTTTATTTCTGGAACGAGACCTGGATGGCTTCTTTCTGTGCGTGCATGGCGAGATGGGTAATCGGAGTCAACTTCGTGTGGAGTGTGAACAGCGCGGCTCATCTCTACGGAGGACATCCTTTCAACAAGTGAGTTCTGCTTGAATGACGCTTTGAATGAGTCATAGTGAATAACTCAATAGATAAATAAATAAATAATACAGGGATAATGTTTGTGAGCCAAATCATTAAATACAAATGGAAATCAAAGCTTAGGTGTTAGATTGTTCTTATTACATGGCATATAGATTTAAAAATGTGAAGAATTTGTTTTAAAAAAGCATATAAATATTCGTATCAAATGCAACCCGCGACACTGCCGTTTTTAAAACTCTTTATCGTTCAATAACTCCTAAACAGAACGTTTTAGTGCACTAAATATTTCGAGGTCAAAGGCCTCAAAAACCGTTCCTGGCACACAATAATACTATACTATTGTACTACCCCACCTGCTCAGAGACATCTACAACTGTATGTGGTATTAAACTAATTATTTCATATTCTATGCCATTGAGTTGCATGGATTTACTTCTCTGATCGGCCAAAAAGTTAAATTATTTCAAACAGTAGGGTTGTATACTTCCCCGATGCTGTATTTTCGCATAGGCAACTTTACGTAGCTTTCTCTAGAGTAAAAAGCTTTTCTAATATTTTTTGTGACTATCTAGGAAAGCGGAAAACATACTATCAAGGAAGATTGTAAAATTACTGTTTCAAATACGTGTTGTGAAATGTTCCAAGAAAATTTCTCTATAATACTGAATTCACCTTTATTGAAAACGTAGTTCAAACATCAATTGCATTGTTTTTTTTTATTTTTCCTATATACGATTTTTAAACAAATACGTATTGTTAACAGGTTTCCCTCTTAATTGAGGATGGAAGGATTGGGAACAGAGTGGGGTTTAACATGCGAGAGTTGTCGCACGGGTACGCTAGTAATAATAATAATAATAATAATAATAATAATAATGATAATAATAATAATGATAATAATAATAATAAATAATATCAGTAATAATAATACCAATAATAATAAATAAATAAATAAATAAATAAATAAATAAATAAATAAATAAATAAATAAATAAATAAATAAATAAATAAATAAATGTGAATGGTTACCCTATGTAATTAATAATAATTATAATAAATGTTAAAAGAAATGGAATAATGTTGAAAAGATATTACGACTCAAACTTCAATAACACAAATTCGAGGACATAAAGATGAAATAAATCTATTAAACTTGGATGTGTCGTTGACCTTTGGCGGCTTGTGGCTACACAGTTGCTACTCTGGCAAAGGCATCAAAACCGCTATAGCAGCGAAATTCCACGAAGCCAGAAGCGCTGAAGCTCTGAATGAGCATTCTGGTTCGTAGTAGAGGTGCGTTGGAAATCTACACAATATGTTTCTTGAATGACACAATAATTGTGAAAATTATTTCAAATGTTAATGGAAATTATTTTATTTATTTATTTCATTTAATGTAAAAAAGTAAAAGAGCTGACGATAGAGGAAGCTTGACGTTAACAGAAGTATTGAATGTAGAGGATGAAAATTTAACCCACAACTAGAGCATTAAATTCTCATACCAACATTAAATATGCATATTTTAATTGCTTTTTAGCTAACTCGTAAGATACGTACGCAAGTCACGCGTAACATTCCTAATTTAAGTGATTTTATTGTTTTTTGTTATACAGGGCGAATACAAGTCTTTCTGTTAATTCCTTGTTTATTTTTTCGTATGTATCGAATTTGTAGGTATCGTAAAAGTGCATAAATCTACATAATGCTAAAAATATGAATAAATGTGTGTGAATATTGTGAAAAATCCATCAGAGTATTTTATGTAAACATGTTATGCAGAAACACCGACCCTGAGCAAGCGTAAATATTCTCTAAGATACGAAGTGTTATGAAGTTGGAAGTTATATTTTGATGAAAGAACTTAATGAATAGACTTGATGAATTTCATAACTTTATGAATGAATGAATGAAATGGGGTCGCTGGGGTCGTAAGAAAACAACAGAATAAACTGTATGTACGTGTTCTTGAATGGACCCAATAATGAAAATATACAATCAAATGTTATGCGATACATTTTAGTAATTATTAGTCAAAATATGTAAATTATAGAAGGATAATGAGATTCAATGCTCCATGTTAAAAGAAGATGGTTGACAAATTTCAAGTAGACTCTACATGATATTCTTCTTAATGTTTCAATTTAAACAAGGCAATGTTGAATTATTTGCTTTTTGTCTTTTTACATCTAATGGAGAACTATAAATATGATAAATGAATAAACTGAGATTAAATAATATTTCCAAATAACTCCAGCCCTTGCATAACCTTAGCGTTGCACAAACGTAGTGAGAGAAAATTATTAAAAAATAAATAAAACTTCACAAATTCATGAGTAAATAAAATTGTATTGTCGTAAAACAATATTTTGCTACTCTAAATAAAATTTTAACTTAAGGAAATTTTTTTTTTTTTTGGAGTAAGCAAAAATTATTTTAGTAAAGAAAACATTTTTGCTGAAAGACATAATTAGAAAAGGCTTTTTTTATCAAAATGAACTACGTGTTCTTCCAGACTCATTGAATTGATCATTTACAACTAGTATTTATATTTTAAAGTTCTTTCTTTACAATCATTAAAACTTTCTAAGAATATATTGTGGACGGTTGATATACTAAGTGTTACACGTCTGATCACTAATTTGAGCAATTTCAAACCAGGATCTTCTCCTTTTCTGTTTTGACGCAACATTTCAATACATTGTCACAATATAGGAGTATTTTCTGGTGTGCTTTGCTTGCCTGATCTTTTTAAATACGTTCTGTTAATGTGTTTTTCAGAATTATTTTTCTCGCCTAATAGCTCAATTTTTATTTTTTGACTTCTTGAAGTGCTCGTTATTTGTCACCAGAGTGACATTTTTGTCCGTTGCTGTCATTAGTAACTAATTTATTTTGAATACTTGAAGTATTTTAGAACGTGCCCTGGCGGTCCTTTTCTCCTCGATTATTGATGACGTAGAAGCAAGAGTAGAGCGAAATGAATTCAATCATTTTAATAATTAAATAAACAATTTGATTATTGAATTGTGAATTTGTTTTTTTTTAAATACTATAAACTCGATTACAGATAAAAGTTAAAATACTATTGAAAAAATTGAACTGAAGCATAACATCTCAATAACATCACCTAATATAGATCTGCTTCTTAATAGCACACACATGACGGAGACATTAGAATGTAGTAGGGCATGCGGAAAGTTTCCTAAGAGAAATTTTATCATGTAATTAGTTATATAAAAAAAAGTGGTTTCACAATCTTTTCGGAATACCCTACGTGAAATCACACTTATTACCTAAGTTGATTTAAGAAGGAATTCAATTTTGCTAATGAGACATCGTTGTATATTTATGACGATCATCATGTCACTTTTAGGATAGTATAACGTTTTTATAAATAAAAAACATATTAATTCAAACTATAACTGACAACCAGTTTACTTTTATACGCAATAGATGTATTAATGAGACAAGTAAATCAAATTATACAACTTAATGAATTAACCTTGCAATTTACATTTCGTCTCACTTCATAAAGTATAGAACCGTTAAATAATGAATTTATAACATCCACACATGTAGTGTATGCCGAGCTCTCAAATCTTATCCATCTTCTAAACGCTTTACTTGTTTTGAACAGTTATGATTTTCCTTCTTAATACCTTTTTTACAATTTTATTTTCTCCCTGTTCAATTCTTACATGCATTTTTTAGGGTGTTGAACAAATAATTTTCATACAATCACCTTGAGGTAAGATTCAAGGAGAGTGTCTTAATACCTTATAACGTATCTTTACAGATACATCAACCCAGCTGACAATAGGTTCGTGTCCTTCATGTGCATGGGCGAAGGCTGGCACAACTACCACCATGTTTTCCCCTGGGACTACAAAGCGTCGGAGTACGGCCACCTCAACACCACCATGCACCTCATCAAGCTATTCGAGCGCATAGGTTGGGCGTACGACCTGAAGACGGCGCCCACGTCGCTGGTGCGACGGGTGGCGACGCGCTACGGCGACGGCACGCACCCCGAGTGGGCTGCCTACGCGCCCGAGATCCCCGAGGAGGCCGCCGCCGACCACTCCGTGGTGGACAGGCTCCTGTCCCCGCAGCACGCCGCCGACGCCGGCAAGCAGAAGGCCGCCTAGCGGGCTGGACGGGCACGGGGCTCCCCGAAATGATACCTATTGCATCGGGGAAGGGGGGGGGGGTTAAAAATACTTCTTGTCCGATTTCAATATAGTGACTTCTGACAGATCATCAGCTAGACGCGATTATTCAATCAGGAGCGTTGTTACGTCCTTAATTTTTGGTATTCAAGCTCCCGATTGGATAACTGCGTCACAACTGATAATCTCTCACAAGTCACTATAATTTAAATCGGACAATAGGGACCACCAATCCTGACGTTGGTACACCAATCATTCTCCCATTAATATGTTGAATTTTTTAGATATGATCCCTTTCTCCATAATTTCCATTGAAATCTTGTGAAAACGCACCTTTCATCCATGAGAATATTCTGGCATCATTTTCACTCATTTGTTTAATCACTGTGATCACCGCAACCACCTCTTCTTCACCAATGTTTTTGCATTTTTTTTTTTTTTTTGCCAGAATGTTCTTTCTTTCTTTCTTTTTCCTCTTCCGTTTTCAAACACTAAGTACATCTCGGGCACCATAAGGTCTAGCCAGATCCCTGTGGGCTTATAATGGGCTACGTGATGTACAGCGTTTGAGGCCAAAGATAAACTATATTTTTTTAAATGTCACCCCATGTAATGGGACTGCCAAATGAAGCATTAAAAATATGGCATTTCTTGTTTTTCCTTTAAGTTTCTACCATTGATATTACTTAGGGCAGGATGGATCCAGAAATTATTTCAGGGGTTGTCTACGACAGCTGCTCTGTGAAACAGTGAAAAGTGAAATTAAAAAAAAATTAAAATGTTAGCTTGAAATACCACTTTGAGGGTTACCTAATCTTTTCAATTGAAAAAATCCATTTGGACTCCAACGCTGTATTTCGTATTTGACTGTTCGTTTCATCTCAACTTACTTGCATTTTTGAAACACCAGATATTTCGTCCGAACATTATATTTCACATCATTTTGGGTAACTGAATAATAGGTTTTGAAAGCGTCACTTTTGAAATACTGAGATTTGTTGGAAGATATCACAAAACCAATAAACATTTGCTTAAGATTGTAGCGTTGTATCAACGTATCTACTTGATACTCTAAGTTAATTTCTTGCACTATACTAACATGCCATGTTTCCATATCTATATTTTTGTAAACAATAGTGATAGAATCATGTTCAAAAATATATTTTTAATAAATTACATAAGAATTGAAAAAGTTAAAAAGGTATCCGCTAACAAGGATAATGTCATATCGTGTATTCAAGAATTGTACATTTCAAAGATAATGATATATTATCTTGTCTCTTGCATTATCATTACAATATTAAAATCGATTGTAATACATAATGCAGCCATTTGGCAGTGGACCCCGATCTTAAATTTTCTCGAATGTGAAGGAATAAAATGAAGATAATTATTATTAATTTCTGAATGAGAGCTCTATTAAATAATAAGTGCCATTGATAGAATACATTGGATTTTTTTGCCGTTGCAATCCATTTGAAATTTCTGGAATTAAATTATTAGGATTCACGAAGTGCGAGTAAATACAATTAAGAGGCTTAAAAGTCCTACGTAAATATCAAACAATCGTTAATAACATTTGTATACCAGTTTCTATGTGAGGTCTAGGAATGTTAATGGGTATTCCGCGCCTGAGAGAGGCCGGATCAATGATAAAGATCAATTACTAGTTATAATAATTATAATTTATTGTTACTAATATTGTTACGTCAAGTTGCATTAAAATGTGTAATATCTTGCTGATAATGTATACCACAGCATGCATATATTTTAATGGACAAGAATATAAATGTATGTACAAAACTTGGTTAATGTAATTGTGTCTTAAAAATAAAAATAAAGTCTTAATATATAATTTTTGGTGATGAATTATTTGGCCATTTACTATAAATGACAATACTGTACTGAACACAGCCTTCACTCCTAGTAGTTGTTAATGTAATAAAATATAGCGAATGTTTAAGTAAAAGAAATGTAGTACACCATTGAGCGGCTCCAAAATAACAATAGCATGTCGGCAATTCAGTTATAATTGTAACCAAGTTCCGTTGTTAGAATAGGTGTAAACACATAGGTGTTCACGCGAAAACGCTTTAAGTATAAGCAACGTGAGATGTCGGTGGTCAACTTGCAAAACCTTGTATGTCAAGTTTTCACTTATTTTTCAGGAGAGCCAAAAAACTGATTTGCGATTCTATAAGCGAGTTAAATATTCATTACTTTCAATCGCCGAAAAAGAGCAATACAATACGCTTGTGCCTTCTGAATCCAACGGTACCAAAATTCCAATTTCGTCAATTTTCAGACCTAAGAGGTTTTGCAAGTAGAATATCAATATCTCACGTTGCTTCGGCTTTTAAATGTAAATATTCCATGAACTATATTATACGTACTCCGTACATTGACCATTGGCTAAAAAATATTACCAATACGACAATGTAAGAAAATCAGATCCGTTTGTTTCCGATCAACAAATAATAGAAAGAATATAGTTTCAAATTAACTAACACCAAATTGATAGAAATTAATTTCAAAAAAAATAATTTTATATTAGAAAAATACGAGGCAGTGTGATATCAAGTCCCCGCCAACTCTTTAAGTGTTTTCAAAATGAATACTTAGTAATTAATAGAATAAGGAAAATATAAATAGTATTAGACTTCTGACCTTTAAGCAAATTGAATAAAAATATTAAAACCAAGTAGAGATGTAAAAGGCAAATATTGCAAGCTGTGAAATAATATGTTGCTCGCTTAAGTGCTTAGCTAAGGTGGCTGAGGGGATAACCTGATGTCACTGCAGTTCCTCTCACCAGGGGGTCCTGGGGTTTGAGTCCCGACGGGGGCAGGGATTTCGATCTACTGGTTTCTCGAATTCAGTCGCTATTTGAATGAGAATTCTAGTGGCCCACTGCTCTGATTGGCAGTTTTCCGGGGTTTCTCGGATTAAACACGACGTACACCGGAGCATTTCCCTAACAAACGGCACCCGTAGAGCAGGCTCAGGTCGCCAACTGATGTCACTGCAGTGCGAGGTTCGAGTCCTGATGGTGGCGGGATATCCGATACTAGCCAGGAAGCTAAGTTGAATTCACTCTTTAACTGGAGGAGAATTTTAGCGGCCGTTTGCTCCGATTGGTAGTTTTCCGTGGTTTCTCCAATCATCAGGCGAATACCGAATTACCCTAACAAACGGGTCACGGACTGCGCGCGATCATTCCTTCCCGTTCCTTGTCCTATTGTCACCCCATACACACACTTACACTTGCATGCACTGCACTAACACACATGCCGAGAGACTGATCGGGAGCTCAGGCTTGCCCCGGATGGGGCGGTGTCCCGCTGGTGGGAGATACCTGTTTGGGAAACTCCTGCAGGCCGACGTAGGTCGGCGCCGGATCTCGTTGGCCAGCGGTGGAACATCATCACCACCTCCTGCGATGAAAACTTGAACTACACTTACGGGACTAATAACATTAGCCGTGGACGCACCCGAAATCACTAATCAATCAATAAAAAATAACCTAACGAAACGGGCCACGGGTCATACGCGATATTTCCTTCCTCTTCCTTGTCTTATCCTCACCCTTTCTATACACTTACATGCACTATACTACCCATATGAATTTAAGGCAAGATACACGCAATAGATGCTGAAAAAAATAAAACATGCAAAATTCGTTTCTCGTTGTATCTCTGCAACAGATTGCCCTTGGAGACAATTTTTTTAATCTACATAATTTTGTATTCTCTTTCATATGAGCATCGCGATTATCGATTTGGTTTGGGGGCACTTTTCACCGTCTTATTCGGCTATACCCTTTGATTATACTTTCGAGTGGAGTCCTTTAGATAACAAATATCAGATATTACTGTATTTGTAATTTATAATATTAGTAAACTTTGTCCATTTATCGACATGATGGCTTTTTCAATGGGAACAACTTTGCTTCGAAATTTACAGGTTGTAAAGTAAACGTATTTATGTAGAAAAAAATAATGAGTTATGTTTTCGAAATGTGGTGGAAATGGTGTGGAAAGGGAAAACTATCACAAATATTAAATTCACATTTCTTGTATGTTGCATCAATGGATAGTATGAATTCCACAATGAAAATATATTTTCAATCAACCAATGATATATGTAAATAATCTATCTTTCGCACTAATCGGGATAACATAATTCACTTGATAGTGGACGGTATCGACGAATGACAGAAAATCTAATTACAATAGCCTATAGGACTTCTCATGCAGTATTCCAAAGGTTGAACTTTTTTAAACTCTAATCATTTGTTCATCATTTCTATCTCAAGATATGCAACATGTATTCTCCAGTTAATTTTCACTAATCACTTAGTATGCATTGGTGGACACATACTCAATAACGTAATTGACAATTTTGTATAAAATGTAAAAATATTATAAATGTATAAAAATAAACAAAATTCAATTTTGCAACGATGTTTTACAGAAGAAGTACTCTATTCCTTTTCTGTAGATTATCGTGATATAAATTTCCAAAGTTTACAATATTAACAATTAAAATTTTGAAATAATTTACGACTGAGGACGATCTCTAGTGATCTTTAATGGATTAGCAAAAACAGTGTTTGCATAGGTCAGCTTATCTAGAAGAAGTGGGTGTAAAATTCCGATGACGTGTAAAAATCTTTGTGTGCATTGCTCGTCACCTAAAAATAAAAATATCGTAACGTAAAAACACACATTGGTTTAATAATGTTAATATTAATTTCACTGCGTTAGATTGGAAACACACATAAATTACATGTAAATAATACACGTGTGTTCCTCAAAGTTCACGGAATAGACAAAAGCCGGTGTGTCTAGCTTTGCAAACATTAAGATTTAAACATATTTTGTAAGAATCACATCTCCTTCCTGATTCTGACGTAAAATTCCTCAAAGACTAGGTATCACAAATGATTTTTAATATTTGCTGTAAAGAACATCACGTAAAATACAATCCCCCTTTCTTTACATTGACGTGAAATAATTGTGATTCTAAAAATAAAAGATAACATATCATTCATTTGCTTAGAGCCTTGCTAATAAAGTTGTCTGTAGTGGTAAACTTTCACTGTGACTACATGAACTTTAAATAGTCTTATTTTATTCAGTACATTGGTTAGTAACTTTAGAAATATGGGCATGTAAATGTAATATACAAACTGAAATAAAGCTATAAAATTACAATTTTATGGAAGTTTCTAATTCGTTGTCCACCCACTGTATATAATTTATTTATGGTAACTGTACTTAGGGCGTTTGAATTATTCAAAACATGTTGTCTCTCTGATAGGCGGATTGCTTGGAGAATCCCCTGGTGACGATTTGATATCGTTAGGTTCTGTTCAATCGAGTATTGCAGGTGGGCTTTCACGAGATATTAACTATGACATTTTACACTTCTTGCAAGGTTGTTAGGAATGATTAAACGAAGTGCAATACTTTTTTTTCATGCTTTTTCACGTTCAATTGTGCACGGCTGGGTTGCACTATGCACTGCTCTGCGAAACAGTAGAAGCTTCCAAACGGCTATTAACGTCATCCATGTCCATATATACTCCTCCTTGAAAAGGTGAGGAGTTTTGCATTTCGGAACACCAGCGACGGCTGCCTTTGACGCTCAGCACTCCATTAGAAGATGTCTTTTCCGCAGAACGTATACGAGGCCAAGAGGGCCACTTTATTTTGGTAACATATTAGGACACTTCATCAATTACGTAAGATTCGGCCATCAGTCGTCCATATTTAGGCAAATAGTGTGATAAATTTATATTTAAGATAACAAATTTGACTTCAAATCGTATCCAGGATACTCGGCCTATTAGTAACGATCCTCACTAAGATCAGCCCCTATTGTCTCCTATATTATTTCAGTCTACATACCTTTTGTGGCTCTCACACACAACCATTTTTAAAACTGAGATCTCTAAAGAAAGAGAATTTAACGGAGAAGTGACAATTTGCACTTTGGCTTTAAAAATATGAAGGATTTGTTGAAAAAACGCATATACATATTCATATCAAATACCTCAAAGAAACGTTACTCACACCATAATCTACAGGATGAGATCTTCTTGAACATTCTATTACATTTTTGCTTGTTCGACGTTTTCGATTCTACCCATCTTTTCATTGTCTGTGGAATCTGCAACTGAATGTGAAATCAAACTAATTACTTGATATTCTAGGCGATTTAATTACTCGGGTGTACGTCTCTGCTCGGTAATAACATTAACTAAGAATAGTTTCTATTGACAAGGGGGTTTTGTATTGTTATCAATTACAAGAAGACATAAAGAAATAGTGACGGAGGATGAGAGGGTCTTCAAGATAAAAATGTAACACAAGCTTAATATGGAAGTGAAAAAATAAGGAATAGGGTGGGATTTAACATGCGAGACTTCTCGCATGGGTACGCTAGTCTACAATAAAATTAGGAACCTATTAGGGAAGTAGTTATTCCCTTCATGGCGTATTCCCCGGCATGACACTTGTATCATAATCTCCACACATTATCTCTTGCCGAATCTTATGGTTGGAGAAAGACAAAGATTGTGTAATCATGTAAATACTAATTATTGAGAAAGATTTTGTAATTATTTCAAATGTTTTTTAGGAAGTGTTGTAAATTGTTCCGGGAACATCATTCTATACTATTGAATAAAAGTTTATTAAAAATTTGTTTCAAACGTTAATTACATCGTTTTTTATTTTCATTTGAGATTCTAAAAGTACATTAGACGTTACATTTTTAAAACAAATAAACACGTTTCGTTAACAACGTTTCCTCTTAATATGGAAATGGAAGGATAGGTAAGAAGGTGGGATTTAACATGCGAGAGATTTCGCACGGGGACGCTATTTGTTTAGTTTATGAAAAAAAAGAAAACATCAATATGCCTTATATGTCATGTTGTTCAGTATATTTAGCAATATTCGCTCAAAAATGTATAGAAAAAATTCCCCGCCGTTGTCGAAAAAATTACGTTTTAGGTTTCTGAAAATGCGCAATTTTGATTGCTAATGTTTCGTTAAGGTTTACAAATCGCCGGTATTGTAAATACTAACCATGTTAGAGAGATGTTAAAAAAATTAATTTGTGTAATTTTTGAAAAAACAAAAGAAAGCAACAAAATGGAGTATAATGTCAATTTGTCATCTTATACCATATATTTGTCAGCTTCCGTCTGGCCCACGTGCGGAGAGCGCACGCGGGGCATCTTTGATAAGTGGCCCACACCATCCGGTCGGCGCCTTTGCTCGGTGCTCTTCGTGACCTCGGCGCGTTTGCTACATGTGCGTCTGCCAATAAATACTTGCCCGTTTAAAATTATGACTAATGTATGAATGCTCAATGGCAAAATAATATAGAATAACATTTTATGTATGTTAGCCATTGCAAAGTTTGAGAGAACAATATACAATACGTATTTACTTATATCTATTACAATTACAATATATTATAATATATATTACACTATTACAATATATATTACAATATTATATTACAATTACAAACGAAATATTACCTCAAGAATATTAAAGAAGAGTAAAATCTCATCCTAAATCGAAGTTTTCACTGAAGTTTGAAGCCATTTTTAAGAAAATGGCGTTTAAGCATTACTCTAAATTCGAAATTTGAAGCTTTTTTCACAGGAATCTATAAAATTTTCAAAAACTTCAGTTAAAGTCATTTAAAACACTTCCACTCACAAATATAATAATGTAATACAAATCGATGGAAATGTGCATATTAACGGCTTGAGAGATATTTCAAAAAAATGTATATTTGTATAATTTTTGAAAAAACAAAAGACTACACAAAAATTAACTTTACGTCACATTAAACAGTTCAATTATCACTATCCGTTTGAAACATTTGAAGAAAAATGTGGAGCCATTTTTTAGTAAATGGCGTTAGAGCGTTTCTGAAAATGAGGAAATTTGAGCTCATTTTAACATAAAACTTGATTTTTCCAGAAACTTAATTTGACATTATTTGAAGCACATGTACTTATAAAAAAATAATGTGAAGAAATACCCTCTAATGTAAATATTACTGACAGGAGAGACAAGTCAAAAAATTTTATTTTTGTAATTTTTTAAAAAACAAAGAATAGTGCAGTGACGTTTGTGTCATCGTATAGGTTTCGTTAGGCACTAATACTACCAAAAATTATAAAGAAAAAATTTGGAGCCTTTTTTAGAAAATCTTGTTTTTGTACTTTTTTAAACGCGCACAATTACGCGAAAACTATTACAATTTTCAAAAAATGAAACGTACTCAAATTATTAAAAAAGGTACATCACTTTATTTGAAAATCTATCTTTATGGAATAGATTTCAGTAAGGGGAATAATCTCTATCTGTAATATTTTAGTTGAAAGAAGACTCCGAAAAATGTTTGAACTGTTGCAATTTTCGAAAAGTCGAGGTTTGTAACGAACATGCGATATGCACCATTCTCTTAAACGTCCTTCACCCTATCCAATAGCACAATTTAATCAAAAAGTATGGAGCCATTTCTTTTGAAAATTTTGAAAATGTCTCAGGGGATTCATGCAAAGTACCCCCAAATTAAAATATCAGTTTCAAATTCATAGGGCTGCGACTTCATTCAGATCGATTGCGGAATATCAATTTTTGAGAAAATCATCTGAATGGTTTAGTCGCTAGCATTGTTTCCAGATCGACAGACGTTTTGACGTCATTCGATTTTTCGGTAAGTAGGACCCATAAAGCATGGATTCTAGCTACACCACGTGAAGATGATTTTTTTCTAAATTTAGCATGGATTTATCCACTTTTTTGTTATTATCAGTACCCTGTATTAAGAGTTTTCAGCCGAAAATTCGCTGTTTTTTCGTGCAGCATTACATCACTTTCTCTCTACTGCGTGGAGAGAAAGTAAAAGTAGATCAGAATACTACCATTGGCACTCTGGTAGCCTACATGGTTAACTGAGAAGTTGCTTTATCCGTGGAAAAACATTTTACATACAAATTTAACATCCAGAACTGGCCATCCAATATATTGTTTTATGAATGCACACAAAACTATGGTATCGTTTCGTATTGTTTATCTTATGCTGTATATATTTACGGATGGTTGAAATAAAATACATCAAGATTGAGAAAATATATATATATATATATATATATATATATATATATATATATATATATATATATATTGTAGAATAGAGAAAATGTCGAATTCCCGAAAAAGTCGAGTAGCCGTGGTCTTAGTATCCCTACCTAAGAATACGTACAACACGAAGCCACGCGATTGCAGTTGATCATAACCCAGTATTAGCGACAACGTTGTTCATTCTAAATCAACATGGTGAACGCAAACGCACAAGGTGCTCCGGGCCGGTTCCGATCAACGTGAGGACGCCAGACCCGTTAGACTTTGATAAGCCAGAGCCCCAGTCAACCCGGTGCAAACTGTTTGGGACTTGATCTGCTACACGATGTTGTACAGTCAGAACACATATTGACAGATGTGATAGCAGACGACGCAGCCATCTTTAAAGCGCCAAAATAGAGTTTGATAACTTCTTTGCGCCGAAGAAAAATGTTATTTTTGAATGACTGAAGATCCATTCGCGAGAGTAAAAACCCGATGAGAGTGCGTACTTGATCAGAACATCGCTGCACTCACCTGATAAGCGATGCGACTATGACACATTGAAAAGCGAACTCATCCGGGACCGAATTGCAATCGACCTGCGTGACGAGAGAACATCAGAATGTATGCATTTAAAGTTCCACCTTACCCTAGAAGAAGCAATTACAATAACGCGCCAGGAGGAAATTCAAAACAAATAAAACAAACTGATGATGGAAAGCGTAATTGTAACTGTGGAGGCGTGCAAGTTGAATATCAACCAGGATTCCCACCCCGCAGTCTTTGCACCTGGAGCGAGGCCATAGAATGAAGGGGAGAATGCTTGCGCTGTGCGTTGCCACGTCACGAAGACGTAAAATGTTCAGCCATAGACTAAACAGGTCTTTACTCAATGGTTCAGCCATCGAGTCGCAGGGTCGTCGGCGCAAGAAGCTCGGTCATCGGCGGAGGGTGTGCAGATCAAAATTTGTTCACCAAGTGGAAATCGTGCCTTCGCAAAACAGTGACGACGTTGAAGATAGCCAGAATTGCATTGGTCATTTGAAATGTAGAAAAAATATTTCAAAAGAATACAAAACTAATATCGGTATAATATCGATATATTTTCGCCAAAATGTTCTATAACTACATTTTATTCTTTCCCAGATTTGCCTAACACTTCCATATTTTTGACTCTTAATTTTTTAAGATTTTAAGACTTCCTACACTCAGAATTGTGCTCACTTCCACTTCTGCAATTACTCTAATAATCTTTTCGGCGAACCTATATAAACATTAAAGGTGACTGTTTTGTATATTTATTAGAATAAGGTGTTAGGTAAGAATTTCCGAACTAAAAACTTCAGAAAGGGTACTGAGACGCAATCGTGGACATTACGATTCCTTCCCCGAAAAATGATACTGCCGTAGATATCAAAAATGAAGCTCCCATCGTAGATGTTGAAGTAAACGAGTGATGTTACAACACATACTTTCTCGCATTATTGCTAACTTTTGCAATTTTTCAAAATTCAGAGTTGAACAAAAGTGAGATCTACGCCATTTTTAAGGGTCCCTTCTTCTAACTGAGGAAAAATTTGAAGCCAGTATTGCGACTTTTCTTTTGATTTGCATGAACTTCAAGCGGAAAGTACGCGTAAACTACGTTTTGTCAAAAAAATTATACATGACCTCTTTTTAAAGATGTATTTGTTTAAAACAGATTTCACTTAAGAAAAATGTCGATTGTCAAATTTGTTCTTTTAGAATCACCAGAACAATTTTTATTATCGTTGACACATATGAGCACGACACACACAAGTACGAGTTTTGACACATAAGAGCACGAAATTTTTTTAAAAAATTGGAGCCAGTTTTGACAAAAATTGTATAAAAGGTGCCTATATTTCATGCAAAATTACGCGAAAATTACTCATATTTTTAATCATTGTACGTACCCTTATTTCAAGATGTCTTAAAAGAACAGATTTCGTTCAGGAAAAAATCTCTATTTTCAATATTGTAGTTGCAGTAAGACGCCGAAAAAATTTTGAACTTTTGCAATTAAAAACAATTAGGCATTTCAATGGCAATGAAACTTGAACCGTTATCTTACGCGTTCTTTTCTCTATCCAAGTACAAAGTTTAATCAACAAGTTTGAAGCCATTTTTGAGAAAATTTTGAAAATGTTCTTGAGGCTTCATGTACAAACTAACGTCCCCCAAAATCGAAATATCCGTTCTAAATTCTCGGGATCAGGATCAGGATCTCGATTTCCTTTAGATCGATCGACGAATATCAATTTTGAAGAAAATCGTGCGTACGATTTGGGCAGATGTTACAGACGGACGGACAAACGTTTTGCTGTCAATCGTTTTTTGGGTTTTAAGGATCCAGAAACATGGATTTTTACTACACAATGCGTTAGAGGAGGTAATTTACCACTGTGTTACGCACATACGTTAGAGGAGGTGCTAAGGAACAAGATTTATCCACTTTTTCCTTACCAGAGCCCGGCGAAAAATCGCCGTTTTCCGGCGCAAGATTACAATACTTTCTCTTCTTAAGAAGTAAGGTGAGAAAGTAAAATGTAAAAACCTGAGTCTTCACTTACAGTTAAATCGGAAAACAAATGTGAACATCTAGATGTAAGCGAATATAGTCGAGAATCACATGTTATTTCCGATAGCGAATTGACAAACAAATCGATCAGTGAACCAGTTTACACTAATGTGATCACCGGCCCTATTTCATATGTAACAGAGTGGAAGTAAGTGTTATCGAAAACTCTGAATCATCAAAAACACATACTGCGTTCCGTAGACCATCACGCCAGAGGATGAAGCTGAGCTAGTAGGAGAATGATTTGCCCTAATATTAGTAAACTTAACGAATTTTTATGTATCATTGTTTACCTACGTTTATTGATGACATTGTATTACTTTGTAAACTCTCATTATAAAGGAGAGGAGGTTGTGTGAGGGAATCTCGTGACACGTTGGCAAACGTGCACAGAGGCTTATGTGCGAGAGATTCTGAATCATGAGGATTTTCCCTCGGTATGTTGGATTAATTGATCGATTGATTAGCGATTCCGGGTGCGTCAACTGCTATGGTCGTTATTCCTGTAAGTGTAGTGCATGTTTTCAGCGCGAGCGTTGTCGGTGATCTTCTCCCGCTGGTTGGCGAGATCCGGCGCCGACATCCCCAACAAGGTATCCCCCACCCGCGTGGCACTGCCCCAGCCGGGACGGAAAACTACCTATCAGAGTAGCTGGCTGCTACAATTCTTCTCCAGATAGCCAGAGATTGAATTCGACCTACTTGACAAGCTAGTGTCAAAACGCCTGCCTCTGATGGGTCTCGAACCCCAGGTCCTCCCGGTCAGAGAATGTCTCTGCAGCGCCTCTGACCGGCAGGTCCTAGGTTCGAGTCCTGACGGCGGCAGGATTTTCGACACTAGCTTTTCAGCTACGTCGAATTCAGTCGCTGTCTGGAGGAGAATTCTAGCGGCCGACTGCTCTTATCGGTAGTTTTCCGTGGTTTCTCCGATCAACACCAGGCGAATGCCGGAGCAGTACCCTACCAAACGGGCCACGGACCGCGCGCAATCTTTCCTTCCTCTTCCTTGTCCTATCCTCTCCCTTTACACCCACACTTACACTAACACGCACTACACTACAACATATTCCGGGAGACCGGTCGGGAGCTTAGAGCTTGTCTCGGCTGAGGCGGTGCCCCGTTTGTGGGAGAGTCCTGGTTAGGGGGAAACCCCACTAGCCGATGTAGTTCGGCGCCGGATCTCGCCATCCAGCGGGGAAGGTCACCGCCATCTCCCGAGAAAAAGCATGCACTACTCAAACGGAACTAATGACCAAAGCAGTTGACGTGCCCGGAAACACGAAAAAATCAATCAATCAATCAATCAACCGGTCAGAGACATTGCAGTGACATCTGCTGATGCCCTTAGCCACCTTTGACAGTTCTCAGTCTGGTGCCACGAGTCGTCCGCATACGTGTCTTGTAACAAGAGGCCTTGGTTTTGTTAGTGTCAGTAATAATACAATAAATACATTAATATCAATACTTTTAATATAAACGATAAATATAATTACGCGTGTGAATAGTTACCATTATCTCGTCCTAATTCGTAAACTTTTCGACAGTAACATTTTTCAGCGGGTTAAATAGAAGATTAAAGGGAATGTTGAAGAGAGGAAATACTCTGTGACTTCTTGCCGGTTTAGGCTCACTGAAACGAGCGGCTTAACATCAAGTTTAGGTGGGAAACTTCAGGCACTTTTGTACTCACTCGAGCTGTCCCCAAACGGAGACATATTTTTTCCACTCCCTTCCTGAGAACTGAGTAATAAGCTAATCCTTTATCCCCGAATGACCCATACTCAAAAAATTCCGACTGACACGGATCTGAGAGCAGAGACCAGCGTGACATGCAGCGCCATCGGCGGCAGAGAGAGACAGGGAGACAGACATACAGAGAGAGACAGACAGAGAGATATAGAGAGAGACATAGAGAGACATAGAGAGACAGGGGGAGACAGATAGAGACAGAGAGACACAGAGAGACACAGAGAGACACAGAGAGGGAGACACAGAGAGAGAGAGAGAGAGAGAGAGAGAGAAAGAAGAGAGAGAATATGCATAGAGAGAAGTACACACTTCCGGGTGGCGGTGTGGCGAGGCCTAATGGCCCCCTACTCGAAGGCTGCCATCCGCGCGCTAACGAGCGCGGGGGCGCGGGGTGGGGGTTGGGGACAGAGCGCGCTTTTCCACCGACATTTTCCCGGAATCGCAGGCTCCGCGCCTCGCCGCATCGCCCTACGCGGATGCCGGGCGCCTTGCGTCACTGCCGAGCGTTATTCCTGCTGGGCGAGAGCGCCAGGGCCGCCCACCGCAGGGCGGCAAATACTCGCCCAGACACGTCCCGGACCTACGCGGGGCGCAGCACAGGAATGTCCTCATTTCCACATTCGCGTTGACGATGTAATCTCTCGCTTTCACGCGATGTCGCCGTAAGCATCATTCATTGTAAACATAACCTTACACTCAAAAGATTCGTGCCAAGTAATTCGATGGAACCATTTAGAATAGTGCACGTAAACGTAACCGTGACCATAAACATAATATATTAGATACTTGGTTGTCCAGAAGATGTTGTGTTCCTTAGGCACATATTCCAACGTTTCGTCAGTCACTGGGACCTTCTTCAGGGCATAATGAGGAAGAGAACTGTATGACAGTCGAAATGTTGGCAACTGAGTGTAGGGTGCGTCGTTTCCCGGGCAGCCAAGTATCTACACACTCTAACCGCGGAGGCCTACGCTTTCGTAAATGCGAAAACGTAACTGCAAGCTGCAATCTTTCATGTTTAGGTTCGTCCCCACATTTGATGTGATGTCGCGGGCCTTCGAATGTGAAACGAGTATTTTACAGTACGTTAACAGTACGTTACATGAATCTCCTATTTTCAAATTTTTCCTCTTCCTATTTCCAAATCAAAGATTTCACAAAAAAGGTTCTTTTAACGTTTTCCCTCGAAAGAGGGAAACCATGCTTATCAATACGAACAGATTCATTACTTTTTATTAAAACAACTTCATTTTCGAATATTGTAAAAGTTGAAAAGTTTCACTCCCTCCTCATAAACTACATTATTGAAGGTAATGAAATTGGTACTTTCCCATATAGACGCGTAGAAATAGTCAAGAAATGATTGCGCAACCAATGTTGTCTTTCGACAGAAGAACTTGTTTTAAGGGTCTATGATATCCTTTTTTAAAACTCCTAATAGTAGCCAATTAATTTTTCGAATAATAGTGTAGTTAGAATCTTCAAGGAGGGGGAACCTTCAAGGAGGATTCTTCGTCCGAGACCACATCGCCACTGAGGATGTCTGCCGTAGTTGCGGACGAAACGTCTGGAAATATGTTTTCCAATGGACCACGGCCCTTCAGCACGGAAGAAATCTTTGACTACAACTCCGGCCGTGAAAGCCTACATTGTTTTGTTATACTCAAGTTCAAACCCGATCGAAACCCTGGATTTTTAAAAGCAAGAACGCCATCCTTCGGAGGGGAAGTAAAGCCGGCTATCCAATGTAGGTTTACTGTATGTAAAAGATCCACAAGCTTAAAAAATGGCTCTCAGCTAAATTCAAAATCGCCTGTTTCCTCACCCGAGTGATTCCTTGTTTCTCCGCTAGATGAAAGAAGCTTAGCAAAATTTTCGTAGTCAGAGTGGGCCTGGTAAAATAAGTCAAAATTTATTGAATTGATCTTTAAGAATCTACATGTAATGTCGGAGATAGTACCGGGAGCAGTAGCTCAGTGAATCAACTGATTTCACTGCAGCGCCTCTGAGGTCCTAGGTTCGAGTCTTGACGGCGGCAGGATTTTCGACACATAGGTTTTTCAGCTACGTCGAATTCAGTCGCTGTTTGAAGGAGAATTCTAGCAGCCGGCTGCTCTGATCGGTAGTTTCCCGTGGTTTCTCCGATCCACACCAGGCGAATGTCGGAGCAGTACCGTAATAAACTAGCCACGGACCGCGCGCGATCTTTCCTTCCTCTTTCTTGTCCTATTCTCTCCCGTTACACACACACACACACGTACACTAACATGCACTACACTATCATATATTCCGGGAGACCGGTCGGGAGCTTAGAACTTGTTCCGGCTGCGGCGGTGCCCCGTTGGTGGGAGAGTCCTAGTTTGGGGGAAACTCCATCACCCGACGGTAGGTCGGCGCCGGATCTCGCCATCCAGCGGGGAAAGATCACCGCCATCTCTCGATGAAAAATATGCACTACACTTACGGGACTAATGACCTAAGCTATTGACGCGCCCGGAATCACTAATCAACCAACCAATAGGAGATAGGTCAAGGCAAAACTATGAGTCAGTGGCGAATTATCCAATACACCGCGTATACCGCCTGTAATCCGAAGTTTATAAGAAATGTTCATAAGTTCATAAGTATGGTAAACCCACAAAATTTATAGAGATTTTGAAAGCTGTAAAACAAATGCGAAAAATAACGAAAAATAACTAGTTTCAAATAGTTCTCAATGCTGTCCAGAGGATTCCCTGGTGTAGGCAAAGGCACCGCATACCAGCCGCGATAACCTATGGCTCCTTATGTGTCAAGGAAGGGGAGAGAGGAGGATGTGCGTCTGGACGGTCGATAAGTGCCGAAAATATTGTGGTGAACAGTCCTTCTCTGGTCGTTCGTAAGTAACGCTTAATTTTTTAAAATTATTTTGGGTAAAAAACATTTAAAACTGCGTATGACGTGCTATGGGGAAAAGTGAATTGTGTGCACATTTTTAAAATTCTGTGATCCCTACACTAAATCATATACTACTTAAATTTTAGGGGGGAAAAAAGCTCCCATGTAATGAAATCTATTTTGAAGGATAAAAAGACAATAAATTTTGGCTCTTATCCATGTTGTCCTTCGGAATAATACTTTCTGCCGCGACAACATGGAAACGATAATTTAAATAATTGAATAATTGCGCTTCTCTCAAGCGTTTGTGAAAATGGAGTGTGTTAATGATCCAGAAGTTAGTGGTTGTATAATTTTCTTATAGAACAATTATTAAGGACGTAATTTAATAGTAATGTATCAGTATTATAGTATCATCCGGTATATATGTTGGGATAGTATTGGGATTTTCGAAAAGCTAAAAATAATAGATAACGGTAGAGGTAGCTTCCATAAAGTACGGTATACTTGAAATAAGTTCAGGATTCGCCAGTGCTATGAGTGCAATTGAGCCATGAAGGAAGAAGAGAAGACGAAAGGAGTCGGAGAAGCTCTACTTAACAATTTCCTCAACCAAGCGGCAAGGAAGTTCATTAGCAAAATGAACTTGGACAGACACTGTACTTCTCCGACATTCGCGCAAGCGCGGGACGAGTAATTATCGGTCAGCGCATTAGAGACCTGTGTGTCCCTACGAGTTGTCAAACTCTCCCGCAAAATGATCGTTATGGTCAGCGCATGAGTATGAGGGTGCCCGATCGAGTCAGTTGGCTGCTCATGGGCGCTCCTCGTTGACAGCAAAATATTGTCTCAGCTCTCTGCCTGCCGCTTGGCCACTTCATGCCCGCGCCACCTCCAACGCCTCCCTGACCTTTTCGAGCCGCTCACCGCGAAAATGGTAGGTGATTTTGGTAATACTTTTATTTTCACATGTTGAGTCCCATTTTGATCAGGGTTATCCTCGGAGAGAGGGAGTCTAAATCTCATTTTGGCCTTAATTGACATTAAAACTAACTAAAAACAATAAATTACCAACCCATTGATTACTTCAAATTTTGTGTCGCTGCCTCGGGCATTGTAACGGTAATTGTTATTTTGATAAATGTTACTTTAATTAGTTGTTCTTTTCACTTTCTTGCACACTACTTTCGTACTATTGATATAGTACTGTAATTCTGTAGCGGAAAGAGACGATATTCGATAGAAAAATTCGTTTTGTGATTCCTTGATATCAAAAAGGTGTATGATTCTTGTTTCTTTACGTAGTAAATTACTTCCTTAAAACTCTTGTGTAGTCAGAATCCAGTATGTGGGTCCTTGATATCAAAACGTTGATTTACAACAAAGCGTATCTCCGTCCGTTAGAGAGCAACGCTGGCGGCTGGTCATTCGATTTTTCAGTATCAAGGCCCCAGAAAATTATGCTCGACCGTGACGCTCGCCGCTCCCCTCGCCGAACCGGACGTCGCACCGCACCCAGGGAAGCGGTGTGCAGATATCGGGGCGCAGACACGGAGCAGGGTGCGGCCATGAAGGAACAGTGGCGGAGCACTCCAACTGAAGTGGCTAGCAAGCCAAATGATAGGGCGGAACCATTTGGCCGCTCCAGAATGTTCGGCTCACGTTGAACAAATGCATCAAATTATATGGTTGTGGAGGTAAAATGAGGTTCGTAGATATTCGAGAGGAATTCGTAGTTTTCATACCTGTAGACGAGGAAGTGTCTAAAGAAATTATAGAAGTAATCATTCAGAACCTCAAAAAATCGTATTTAAATATTGTCATAAGAGTGTGAGTGTGTGTGAATCAAGCAACAAATGCTGGTTTTCTTTCATATGTTTAATAAAGAATCTTACAATTGAATGCCCGTTTTTTTGTATCTAGCGCCAACCAGTCAACAAATTTGGATGTAATTCATTCAGGTCATGTGTTCAGTGATAATATTTATTTTGAACTGTGGAAAGTGTATTTACTTTATTCTTCTTCTTTACATACATGGGGCGTTCTAAAAGAGTTTGTGTGTATACTATCTGCAAGAAAATATTGAGATTCCACCTGGAGTTCTGCTGTAAAAGCAATTTCTACTCATCTGGGCGATTTTATTTCTGCTCCTGAGCATCTGAGGCATAAGTCATGCGAAAAGATTGATGTAAAGGGAGAAATAGCAATGCAGTAGAAAACTTCAACTTTGTTTCACCACTTTTCTGTTGTGAGGAAATTCTTCCTTCTTTTGACAAAATCTAAAAATAATTACAACAAAAAGAAATGTTTTAATGAAGCACTGACACTGTTAGAAACATTGACAAATTAAGTGATTAGTGAAATGATCCGTGAAACATTCTCATTGTCAATGTGGAGAGAATGTGCGGCGAATTGGATATACCCCACAGAAGGGGGAAAAGCATCTCAGGAGAAACTGAAAACGCAGTATTCAGCAAGAAAATCTTGATAGAAATTATAAACAAAATGTATTGCTTATCAAGTTTAGAAGAACTGCGAAAATGTTTTAGCTTCATAAGTAAATTTCTAGCATACGTGAATGATTAAACAAATGTATAAAGAAAATAGTGCAAAAATTACTCTTAAGTGCCCAAAACTAGCAGATTTATATACAGACTAGGAGCAACTCGTCCAAAATGTCGAAGCAAAATTAAACTCTCACATTCATAGTAAATAAAAAAATATGTTTAATTTTGTGAAAAACAAAATGTAGTGCGGGATGTTTTTCATTCAGATATAGAGATTTCCTTCATTATAAATGTACCCCTCAAATGGCTTTTGACAAGCATGTTCATTAACATTTTTTTAAAATCTGGAGAGTGTTACATAAAGTTGGCCATGGACAAACAGGGTTCTTTCAAAACATACTCACGTGTCGAAAGATCGGCTCTGTGGCGTGTTGATGATGCGAACGAAGGCATTTATCACACTGTTATATTATCAATTCCAAATCGCCTGTTTCCTCACCGGAATGATTCCTTCTTTCTCCGCTAGATGGTGAAAGAAGCTTAGCAAAATTTTCGTAGTCAGAGCGGCCCTGGTAAAATAAGGCAAACTTTATTGAATTGATCTTTAAGAATCTACATGTAATGTCAGAGATAGTACCGGGAGCGGTAGCTCAGTGCATCAACTGATTTCACTGCAGCGCCTCTGAGGTTCTAGGTTCGAGTCTTGACGGCGGCAGGATTTTCGACACTAGCTTTTCAGCTACGTCGAATTCAGTCGCTGTCTGGAGGAGAATTCTACCGGCCGGCTGCTCTGATCGGTAGTTTTCCGTGGTTTCTCCGATCAACATCAGGCGAATGCCGGAGCAGCACCCTATCAAACGGGCCACGGACCGCGCGCGATCTGTCCTTCCCATTCCTTGTCCTATCCTCTCCCCTTACACACACACACACACACACACACACACACTAACTGGCACTACACTACCACATATCCCGGGAGACCGGTCGGGAGCTGAGAGCTTGTCCCGGCTGGGGCGGTGCCCCGTTGGTGGGAGAGTCCTGGTTAGGGGGAACCCCACTAACCGACGGTAGGTCGGCGCCGGATCTCGCCATCCATCGGGGGAAGATCACCGCCATCTCCCGAGAAAAATATGCACTACACTAACGGGACTAATGACCAGAGCAGTTGACGCGCCCGGAAACATGAATACATCAATCAATCAAAAGTGGGCACACATTTTCTGTCAATACAAATGACTATAATACTCGACGTAGAATCATATTCATCAGGTGTAAGTATCAACAGCACACTACAAATAATTCGCATACAATACATAAACATTATTTGATAACACATTCAAGATTACATTCAATACACAAGATAAAGGGTCCCGCACAAAATTTTCTGCTGCTGTTTCTGTACAATTTCTGTACAATTACGGGCGATACTGAGCATCAAAAAGGAAAGTAATATTGATTTTAATAATGGTATTTAATGTATTAGTTACCATCTAGACTGCATAATTATGATTAAATTTGCCTATGAAAAATGTAACAAGTATTGTACCTCAGATTATGGGTCAATGACTCCCATCTGGATTAGGTTCTTCGGCCAGTTTCCCTGATGTATTGACGTCGCCTGTTTTCTTATGAGAATACATAATTATAGCTGCGCACGTTTTCTAGAGCTCAGTGCGGAATTGCAGCCGTAAGTCGATTCCTTCACGAAGGTCATTACAAGGGATAAAAGCCAAAATCTGTAGCTGATTTGCCTTTCTAAATAGTTTTTATTACACGAAAATGAATATTTTCTTACCAACTCTTGCCAAAAACGCTCGTTGCTGCCCATATTCATAATACAACTTAATATGAATATGAGTTAGGACGGAGATCTCAAAGCCCAAGAAACCGTACATAGAATGCATTTCTCCCCGAAGGACATCACAAGCAGATTTTAACTTTTTTCTTTGACGATAATAATGAATAAGTTTTCATTAAAAATTTTGGAATTTGGAAAATTGGAAAAGTTTAAATTTTTCTTAATCTGTACTACTCTTTCAGTCTTCAAGTGAGAGACATTTTATAATGCAATTCATTTCTCAATGTAAAATATTTAAGTTATTTCATAGAAACATTTTCTAAAACAAACATGTTAGTAGTTTTCGCGAAATTTTGAGTTATATCGTTTGCGTTTTCGACTAATGGTTATTGTATTACTTTGATAAAAATTACAATATAATAATATTACGTAACAGTTACGAATACTACGATAACATAACCGGGAGCGGTAGCTCAGTGCATCAATTGGTGTCACTGCAGCGCTTCTGACCGGGAGGTCCTATGTTCGAGTCCTGGCGACGGCAGGATTTTCGACACTGGCTTTTCAGCTAGGTCGAATTCAGTCACTGTCTGGAGGAGAATTCTAGCGGCCGGCTGCTCTGATCGGTAGTTTTCCGTGGTTTCTCTGATCAACACGAGGCGAATGCCGGAGCAGTACCCTAACAAACGGGCCACGGACCGCGCGCGATCTGTCCTTCCTCTTCCTTGTCCTATCCTTTCCCCTTACACACACACACTTACACTAACAAGCACTACTTTATCATATATTCCAGGAGACCGGTCGGGAGCTTAGAGCTTGTCTCGGCTGGGGCGGTGCCCCGCTGGTGGGAGAGTCCTGATTAGGGGAAACCCCGCAAGCCGACGGTAGGTCGGCGACGGATCTCGCCATCCAGCGGAGGAAGATCACCGCCATCTCCCGAGAAAAAAACATGCACTACACTAACGGATGACCAAAGCAGTTGCACCCGGAAACACGAAATAATCAATCAATCAATCAACGAGAAGATATGTGCTGCTGCAGCACCACCAGTGACAGCAGCAGACGGTTCGAAGTAGCTTACTGGCTTAGGTGACTCGTGGCATGAAACTGATGCTACTGCAATACCCGTGACCGGGAGGTTTTAGGGTTGGAGCTTCGAAGCTGGCAGAATTTTTGCTAGGTCGAATACGCCAGGTCGAATTCAACCACTGTCTGGAGGAGAATAATATCGGCCGATTGCTCTGATCGATAAATTTCTGTGGTCTGTCCGATCAACGCCATGCGAATCTCAGTGCCTTCTCCTTCCTTGCCCTATTCTCACCCCTTGTTTACACACACACACACTTACACGCACGACATTACCACACACGCCGGGAGACCAGTCGGGACTATAAACTTCTGCTGGCTGGGGTGATACCCCACTGCTGGAAGATACCTGAAGATACGTGTATGTCAGCGCCGGATCTCTCCCTCCAGCGAGGGGAAATGTCACCGCAACCTCCCGTAATAAAACATTCATGACACTTACGGAACTAATGACCATAGTAGTTGGCATGCCCGGAAACGCAAAGTAATCAATCAATGGGATCACGACACTTACGGAACTAATATGCCCGGAAACGAAAGTAATAATCAATGGGATCACGACACTTACGGAACTAATGCTAGTAGTTGGCATCCCGGAAACGCAAAGTAATCAATCAATCAATGGGAGGCGCGCGCCCGTCGTTCGTATTGCTGGGCTGGGAGCGACTCGCCACCCGCGCCGCGTCGCGTCGCGCCGCGTCACGCCGCGCTGTCAGCCGGCGCGGCGCCCCGCGCGAAGCGCCGTCTCTCTCTGGCGCGTATCGATTCGGCCCGCCCCTTTCGCGCGCCCCCCCCCCCCCCCCGCGGGCGCCGCCTCCGCCGCCGCCGTCGCCCGCCCGTCCGGGTTGCTCAATCAGCCGGAGGCCGCCGCGCGGGCACGTGCGTTGTCGGTTGCGAGACTTTCCGCCTCCACCATGCAGTTCTCTATAGATTGCTGGTTAAGGGCTTGCCAAAGACGTCCTTGGCAGGAGACAGCTTCGTGTTTCCCGATAAGGAATGACTGCGATCGAAAGAATTGCGGCATCCTCCGGCCGGTAGTCAGCACGAAGGGTTGCGAGGGCTTTTAGTGAAGCGCGTCATCTGCATCGGTGGTGATGGTTGATAGAGCTCGGGAATACGATAGCCACGTCATTAGGCGGTAGTTGTATTTTTTGGAGTGCTAGTTGCGGGGAGGCGCTTATGACCACCCGGCGATCGCGACTGGTAGACTCAGTTCGTGATGCTTGATCAGGTAAGGACACAAGAAATGCGCATCGAACGAATGCTGCATGATCCTTGTTATTTCTCAGTAGATTGTTAGATCTCAAGTGAGTTTTCCTCGTTTGTCTTTCCAAATCCGATGAATTTTGTTTGAATGACTCGGAATGTATTTACTGTTTGTTTCGTTTCATAGTAAATGCTTCAGGAATTCAGTACAGAAATTACAGAACGGATGTTGTGTTCCATTTAAGTATTTTACCAAGCGCCTTTCGCTCTTACTTATTACATCTTTCTGAGCAAATTAAATAATACTATTGTAATAATGTTTGAATTTGTCTAGTGCATGTCTACTCATGGAGTCATCTAGCGGAATACATCAACTTAGGGGCAACTTACTTGTGCTGCTATCTATAGAGATTATTCCAACTTAAGTCGAACTGAACTGACGAAAACAGTTCAAAATTGCAAAGAATCTTAATGCATCCTTACAAATATTCAGATAATGCCTCCTTCTTTATAAAGTAGAAAGGGTTAAAATTTCTTATACCCACGTATGTATGGTCTTATCAAATCCTAATCAGATCTAACCATAAAGTAAGAAAGATAGTACGTAACATTCTGAATATAAACATTTTTGATGCGGTACACGTGAAGATCTAAAGAAACTCGAATATTTACCATACACGTAGATTCGGCTATTTCAAATTTTAGCTCCTAAGGTACAATGCTAATTATATATTTCCATTGTGTTGCAACCCCCGATTATTAAATGGAAATACGTGATCAAAACCTAAGTAGCCTCGAATTGAATTAAAACTTTACAATAGTTTTATCTCAATATTTGCTTTATTTTCCCAACATGTACATTTAGTAATACCCGAACGAATTAACTGCTCCGTGCGGATGCTGAAACATTCAGACTGGACCGCACACACAGTCACAAAATCAATAGGCCTACACCAGCAATTGCACACAAGAATTGCTGAGTTTGTCACGCATAATGTCTATTAATTCGTTTTTATTCCTAGTATAAATCCCTCATGAATCATCGTCAGAAAGGTTGAACATAGAAGTAAAAAAATCGTATATTATTAAAAAATATTTAAGTTCGGTTAATTAAAATTCGCATTTGATAAAATAAAAAGGTTCACACATAATAAGGATAACTTTAAGATGATATAGATAACTGAGTTCAGTTAATTAAAATTTAGGCGACGAATACTTTTAGATATTGTTCATTTTGCGTCCTAAATTTTATTAATAATTTCAAACTTTTATACATAACTTCGCCTGGCAAAAATATTGTTTGCTTACCATTTATAATAATAATAATAATAATAATAATAATAATAATAATAATAATAAATAGTTTTAAAAAGTAATACGTCTTCGGCAATTCTTTTAAAACCTTTCTTGTTAAACGATGAATTCACAAAGGAATATTGTGGTAAATATTTGAAAGGACACAGTATATAAGCTACAGCATCTTCTTTTCAATTCCAGTCTCTCGAGATACGCTTTAACTCGAAATCGATGCTCCTGTAGAAAGAAAAGGACCGGCGCGACTTCACTTGGTCCTGAGGGAAAAGCTCGTTTCCGGACCCATGAGATTTCATTGACCTGGAAACTCGCAGCGCTGAAGGCACTGCAGAGATCCGCATGGCTCCAAATGAAAAGGAGTACTGCAACACAAACACACACACATTCAAACATGCACGTCCGCACATGTGCACGCTTATAGTCTCACAACTCAACCTCACGTGCTCTTGTGCTCCCATAATAGATCATACGAGTAATACAGTAAATTGCAATTGCTGTATCACTTATGTTCACGACAAAAATGACATATCGGAGTTACACAATATCCAATCAACTTTTAAGGAGTAATTTCAATACTAATTTTTTACTTAAACATTTATTTCAAAAATGATATTCCTTGTAATACAAAATACTGCTTGGACTGATGGAAACATTCCACATTTTAAAAATAGTTCCTTTAAAAGTGAAAATATTTTCATCCTGGAACACTTCATACGGCCAGAGCCTGAACTGTTTTCTACAGCATTAATGCCTTGCACATAGAATGAGTAAACATACTAATATGGCTAAGCGTTTATTAGAAATAGAAATAATCAATTATTTTAAGTTAAATTGCGCAGAATATCAAATAATAAATGTAATTTAACATAAATGTCAAGATTCTACTTGTTCGGACCACACAAACATGGAATCGGGGGTATTTAGAAGACCGGGAAATCGAAACACCACATGTTCCCCCGTATGCTTGGTACATGTTCACTTCATGTTTCCCACATTTTTCTCACACGTTTCTCTTCATTTTCTCATTAAGTTCCCCTGCATATTCCTCAAGTTTCGCGGATATTCTCCCAAATTTTCCTCGCATATTACACCTGATGTGTGACTACAAATTTAAAATGTTTTAAGTACTTTTTTACATAAATTCCCGAAAACTTACGACACTGAAGAGGGCATTGGTTCCCCTGTCGAAGGAAACAGATAATTCCAAATATCTAGAGAACTGGTAAGAGTCCAACTCCCAATAAAAAATTAAATAAAAAATGTACAACCGATCTGAATACATTTAAATTCACCTGCAATTAAAAAATAATTTCGACCTACATTTAGTCTTTCGATTTGACAATCACTTTATACAGCAAATTTTCTGTTAAATAAAGTCATTGTTAAATCGAAAGACTAGATGTGTGTTCAATGTTTTAAAATTTTCAAAAGCATTTTTATATTTCTTTAATATTTATTCAAAGGATAAAATAAAATTATGAATTTTCCACACAGCCTGTGACCTATCACCGCCAACAAAGTTCACTAATGTCATCCTATCTCCTCAACATAGGGCAAGAACCGTTCTAGTTCTTAGTCTTCAAAATGCAAATCCAGGAGCTTTACAAATCTCAAATGGAAAAAATTAAATATCGTGCCCTTCCCCTATTTCCTAAGTAATTACATCGAACAAACAAAATTGAAAAGTTTCTTGAAAATACTCATGAGTTTTCAATATCCACTTTGCACATAGTAGGATTCCTTCGTTTCAAAATCTTTGCAGTCTATTTTCCAATTGTGCGTCGGCTCGTCAGTTGCTACGGTAACTGACACGAGGCAACGCAATGACACCAGGGCACAAACGTTTTATTACAGATCTCCAAAGAAAAAATCCTTCGCATCAGGCAATGCTTTACGGGCTTAGGGAGAATGAATTTAAGGGATCTCAAAGAGTTCATAAAGTTTTGAAGCAATAAATTTAAAATAAATTGAACAATTAACATTGTTTCAATAATGCAACATGTTTTCTAAAACCTGCTCTAAATAATTTGTGACTTGGAAAAACATATGACAACTAACAAAAAATTTAAAGGATGAGCCACATGTGATACATTAAGAAAAATAAAAATGATATGGTCACTTTGTGCAGGTATTTATTTACTATCAATGTCTAATTTACAAATTATATTTTCAACTTTTTTAGGAAACTAATTTTTAATTTAAAAATTTTGTCTTTTTTTAGAAATATTTACAGCCAATTAAATACATGATATATTCTCTTAAATTATAACATTGTTGTGGATATTTTTATATAAATAGTTGATTTCTTGATAGTAAACGTTGAATTCTGTTATATGCAAACCATCGTTGTATATTACCTTTGAGCTACATTTTACCCATTCTTTATATCGGCTGACTTAGTTATGCGAATATTTATTCCGACTTGTTTCACAAAGAACAAAAGTAGTTTATTTAAAAATATGTTTAAATTTTTTTATAATGAATGTATTTGGTATTTTGGGTCGATTATCCGACTTTGCAGTCTAGCTAATGGTGTCCCTCATACGTAGTTTAATTCTCACGCTAGGTCTAGTTTAACATCCACACTGGAAGGGTTAGAGAGTCATGTAGCAATGATTATGTATTCCCTTCACGGTATCTAAGAAGCTACGACTGCCTAAGGTTTTCTTCGTCATACAGCAACAGAAACTGAGAAGCTTTAAATAAAGGCAACAACTCAATTTTTGACCCGACTCGGATCGCACCAAGGGAAACTAGTACAATGCCCATGAGCCACCTTACGGCTTTTTTGTAATTGACATAATTTTTTATTTGCTTTTTTTTAATAAGGATGGTAATAATGAATGTCAAATTTCGTCAATCGCAATATAAATGGTCCGTGCTGTAAATGAATGTTGTGACCCCGAGCACTTAAAGTTTTTTTAAAGTATTGTTTAGATTCTTTTTCACACAAAGATTGCTCGTTGATAAAAAAGTATGTACATGCCTACGTATATAAACAGAGTCACTTTCAACAATTATTCAACAATATTTAATAAAAAGCGGTTGTTAGAAATAATGTCCAATGCTAAAAGTTCAACTTACGGAAAGGTGCTCGAAATTAAGTCTATACGAGATTCTCCGTTCTTTAGTACCACGAGTTTTCTCACTCTCATTCCGCACTTGAAATCAAATGTACCTAAGTTCCGAGCCACGACCAGGGTAGCCCAGAAAAGTTGCGTAAAGGAAGTCACGAGAGGTAGTCAATAACGTGACAGGTAATTGATTGGTTGATTTAATGATTATTTTGCGTTTCCGGACGTCGACTGCTATGGGCATTAGTCCCGTTAGTGCGATGCATATTAAATCTCGGGAGATGGCGGTGTTCGTTCCCCACTAGAACGTGAGATCCAGTGCCGAGCCACACGTCAGTTTGTGAGGTTTCTTCCTCCGGGTATCTCTATTAGCAGGGCATCGGCCAGTCAAGGAATTCTCAAAGCTTCCAACTGACAATCCTATATACGATATTCGCCTTCCTACATACGATACTATATACGATATTGCTATATTCATAAATGTGGCCCATTCATATGTGTTTGTGTTTGTGTGTGTGTGTGTGTGTGTGTGTGTGTGTGTGTGTGTGTGTGTGTGTGCGCGCGCGCGCGCGGGCGCGCGTGTGTAAGAGGAGAAGGGACAAGGATGGGAAAGAAACGATCGCGCACGGTCCGTGGCCTATTTGTTACCAAGCATTCACCTGGTATCGATTTCTATCGACAGGTAGGTTCCGAAACCACGGAAAACTACAGATTATAATTACCAAATGATAGAATTCTCTTCCTTATAGGTCTGAATTCAATCTAGCTGGCTATTTGGCGTTGAAAATCCGCCACTGTCGTCAGGTTTTAAACTCAAGAACCTTCTGGTCAGAGCCATTGGAGTTGAAGAAATTGTTGCCTTGAATTATCTCACTCACTACAACCGTAAGAGGAACGTTACATTAAACATTCGTGAGAGGCTATTTCTAGGAAGTCAAACATTGTAGAGAGACCAGAAATTGAAGTATTTGCCATGGTTGGAAGGAATCCCAAGAATAATTCACATCATAAAATTCAAGAAGTTTAGCTCATCAAAAGCATAAACGATGAAAAAACAATTTTTTTAAAATATACAGATTCAGAATAAATATTTCAAATGTCTAGGGCCTGTGAGAAGGCAAATATCATCCCCCTCTGCCAATGAACATGTGATGACAATTTCCTTTCATTCATTCAACCAAGTTACACGTATGCCACTTGCCCCTGTTTGTTATAATACTCATTATGCACAGGTACACGAAATGTGTGACTGCGTGAGAACGTGTCTTGCTGAACGCAAGTGCATAATGGGTTGCCTACCAATCAGGAGCAAATGTAATATTTTTATAATACCTACGAAATTTCCCATCATAACATGTTCAATGGAAAAAGGTCAACATATTCTACCCTCTACATTTCCTAAAACTTTCTAATATTTATTCAGAGAACCCCTGCAACAGAGAATTCCAGAGATCAAACCCTGAAGACCAGGTCACATGCATAACGTTACCTGTTTTTGGAAACAAGATTTTAATAAAAAGATTGTTCGTTTCTTACCGCTCTTATGTTTTCTAGTTTTATTTTTTAATACTCTGAATATTTAATTATTTATGTATTTTAATTATTTGATACATTGCAACATGAGTTCTGAGATAATGTAAGTTTTGGATTCTTAAACTTTTTTTCATTGATTTCAGATTTGCTAATAGTATTATTCTATCACTTAATTTCTTTCTTGTAAATCAGGAAAGCTTATTTAAATTTATCACACTTTATAACTCATGGTGCTTCAAACACATGTTTTCTCGCATTATTTCTAAATTTGCGACTTTCGAAAATTCAGAGTGGTCAACGCCTTTCAGGTCAGCACCTTTCTTTTAAGTGTCCCTAGTCCTATCCGTGGAAAAAAAATTAAAGAAAAAGATTTGAAGATGTTTTCGCGAATTATTATTATAAATTGCATTGATTTCAAGGGTAAATTATATTAAAACGACTGTTATTTTTTTTCCAAAAATAGCACACTTTTTTTAAGATTTGTTTTTAGTACATACTTCCTTTAAGATAATCTCTGCCTTCAATAATGTAATTTTGCAATGTTACCTTTTTGTAATTTTGGAAAATACAGAGAGTCTGCCGGAAATCAAACAAGCACCTCGTGTTACCGTCCTTCAATACACATGAGGAGAAAATTTAAAGAAAAAATTTCGAACCGTCTTTGAGAAAAGAACTGTTTAAACATTGTCTATATTTCATGAAAAATTACAAACTACATATATTTTAAAAACATTGTACGTGACCTTCATTCAAGATATGTTTTTGAACAAACGATTTTATTAAGCAATAAAACTCTTATCTTCAATACAATAGTTGTAGAAAGACGCCAAAACATTTTAACATTTGCAAGTTTCAAAAAATCAAAGAACTACGCAATTCTTATAAGTGATTTTTATTTATTATTATTTTATTATTATGAATCAAATGATGTCACTGCAGCGTCTCTGACCGGGAGGGCCTAGGTTGGAGTCCTGACGGCGGCAGGATTTTCGACATTTTTCTCAGCTAGGTCGAATTCAGTCGCTATCTGGATGAGAATTCTAGAGGCCGGCTGCTTTGATCGGTAGTTTTCCGTTATTTCTCCTATCAACACCAGGTGAATGCCGGAGCAGTACCCTCCCAAACGGGCCACGGACCGCGCGCGATCTTTCCTTCCACTTCCTGGTCCTATCCTCTCCCCTTACACACACACACTTACATTAACATGCACTACACTACCATATATTCCGGGAGACCAGTCTTGAGCTTAGAGCTTGTCCCGGCTTGGGTGGTGCCCCGCTGGTGGAAGAGTCCTGGTTAGGGGGAAACCCCACTAGCCGACGGTAGGTCGGCGCCGGATCTCGCCATCCAGCGGGGGAAGATCCCCGCTATCTCCCGAGAAAAGAACATGCAGTACACTAACGTGACTAATGACCAACGCGCGGAAACACAAAAAATCAATCAATCAATGTATGCACCATATGTTTGGGGAAGGAATTTACTACATACAGAAACACGGATTATCTATTTTTCGGTATCACGACTCGGCAATGAGAATTTTTCTGTCGAAAATTCGCCGTGTTCCAGGGCACAATTACAATTTCTTTTCTTACGAATTAAGGGCAATGAAGTAAAATTGATCACAACCACTTACATTTTCCACTAAAATACCTAATGATATATACCTTTACATAAATTATTATTTTTCAGTGACTGACATAAATATAAGTTAAAATATTTAAAAACTTAACATCGAAGATAAGAAAAATGAATAAAGATATACTATACTAAAGATATACTATCTACTTGATTTATTGGTCATGGGAATAAAAAAACTTTGTAAATATAAAATTCAGTGGATGAATTGCCCGCAAAAGCTTTAAATGCAGTCAAGTACAGTAAATGAACATGAAAAATATTTGTCAAGAAGGTTCATACCAAAAGTGTTTATCAAAGGTAGGTTCCTCAAATCATGGTGTTCTTGGTTCATATTCACGAATGAATATGCCGTTATCTCTTACAGAAAAATATAAATTATTTAAAATTGTTTAAAAACATTGTTCTTCCAGATATTTCACTAACAAAAGTTTTAGATAACTTTTTACTTTCTTGCTCTTACTTCCTTATAAGAGAAAGTATTGTAATAAGGTATCGATTTTTTATAGAAAAATTATTGCCTGGCTTTGGTATAGAAAAAATTAATCAAATGTGTTACTTTTAAATATGATAAATGACTTGCTCTAACAATTTGTGTAGTCAGAATTCACGTTTTCTGGGTCCTGGATACCGAAAAATCTAACGCCAAACCGTTCAGCTCATTTTCTCCAAAATTGATATTTTTAGATTGATTAAAATGCACTGGAAGCTCTCTAAGTTTGAAATAGATATTTTTATTTTGGGGGTACTTTACACGACCTATCAAAAACCTTTTAAAATTTTTCTCAAAAATGACTTCAAATTGTTTGATTAAATTTCGTCCTCGGATAGAGTAATAAAACCTTAAAATAATGGCTCGTGTTTAATTTTCGTTGAAATTTCTGAATTTTGTGAAATTGAGTAAGTTTAACATTTTTCTCGGCGCCTTCCTGTACCTACAATATTGAAGCCAGATACTCTTTTCTAAAAAATCTGTTTTTATTTGACTTATTTCTAATACAATTTGTTCTCTAAAAGCAGATCTTGAAATAAAGTCTTGTTCAATTTTTTCGAAAGTACCAATAGTTTTCGCGTGACTTTGCGTGAAATATAGACGATCTTTAAATTCCGTTTTTTGACAACCCACTTCAAAATTTTCTTTATTTTTTTCCTCGCTTCAAGAACGATAAAAAAAGGAGTGCTAGTCCCCATTTCGGTACACAGTATGTATTTTCGAAAATTGAAAAAGTTCACATTTCAAAACTACAAAGTTGAAGAAAAATGTTTCGCAATAAATTGACATTTTCTGCTAAATTAATTTTGTGCGCATTGCGTTCGCCCATTGTCATCGCGTTCGTGCGTACACATTGTTGAAGCGCTCCGGCAGTTTCCTCCACTTACCTACAGTCTTATAGCAGCTAAGCACGGTTTTAGATGAAGATTCGGGCCGACGCAATTCGTGTGTATGTACGTCCTGGTCAGGAGTGTACATTGCCTTAGCGGTCACGGCTAAATCGACATCTGACATTCAGGAATCAAAAAACTTGCTTATATGTTTCGTTTAGAATGTTTCCATGTATTGAAGAAATAAAGTTTGCAAGTTAAAGTACACAATATTACGCAGCAATGAAAAAAGCTGATATGTACAAATGGAGACCATGGTAGTTAATGGGTTGAGTAATATCTCTTTAAAAACTAAAATCTTTAAAAAAAAGTCATGTACAATGTTTTTTTTGTTTTTTCCGCGAATATTTCAAAGAACACTTAAAAGAATTGCACATGTTTCATTTTCATTTAACTCTCTATTTTCGAAAATTGCATGTTGGAAGTAATGGGAGAGACAATTAGATTTTTAAACGCGAGCCCAAGTGAGTACGACAGAGCGACTGCGTTATGTTCCGGTAAAGCGAACGATTAGATAACTCGATGGACCTGAGTTCGAATGTCGACGCGGAAAAAATACTGTTTAGAAACACTTTTGCAGGTTCATGTATCATACTACGAAACCGTTACAAATAATGCGAGGAAGTACGTATGTGCTTTTAGCACAACTAGTATCAGATACAAAACTATTCGCAACTTCAGATTTTTAAGTTATATCCAAATCAATAATTTTTATTTTAATATGTATTTATAATTTTCAAATCGAATATGAAAATATGGGAAGGGGTTTTAGATTCTGCCAGCCTAACATAATGACATTTTCTAAACCCATTATTATTATCAATGCCTTATTTTGAACACTCTCCCACATTCTTTTAGAATGTTTTACTTCACAAGGAAATTTAGAAATCTCCATATTCTGTTCTTGATCTAAACAAGATGATGAGATAATGATCGGGATCTGTTCCCCTTTCCCGCCAAATACTTATCGAAAAATTCAGAATGTTCATAGACTTGCTATATTTGATGCAATGATGAACAATTACTTCTACTGTGGGGAAATAGGATGCGGTATACCGAGTTATCTTATATGAGAAGGGAACAACTACTGTAGAAATAGGATAGCGAGTTTCGGACCTTAATAATGATTATCAAAATTTCTTTCAAAATTTGCAGAACTTTATAATAAAGTATGCGAAGAGAATTATGATACAGCATTGTTTAGTCCTTAATTTATGAAACAATCGGAATTAACTCAATATCATCTTTGCTCAAGTATTTTCTTTGTATATACAAATATGTATTGTCAAAACTTAATTGTAAGTAACAAATTCTAACAAACAAACAATAGCAATGGAAATGAAAAATGTTCGAATAACAAATAATGTACATTTAACTACTTAGAAATGTGGGTATAAAAATTACTAAGTGACCAAGCAACTGAACAATGGATTATTTCAAAAGATATGTAGGACTATATTTAATTTACGAATGGCTTCTGTAACGATATTTTAACAGATCTATAACAATTAAATACTTAAAAAAACATGAAAAATAAAAAATGACAAGTTGGATCTTTTAATGTTTGCGAATTTCCATAAAAATGCAAGAATAAAATGCATTTACTTTTTTATGTCGTCATTACGAATTAGTCCTATAAAAATATAATGGTAAATCTATGATAAGTTAAACAACAATTTTGGTAATGATCTGCATGAGTGCTTTATGTTCATGGACCGATCATCCACTGCATTAAGGACACCCTCTTGAGATAAGGTGTCAAAGCCAGCATTATATGTATTATCATGTTTAATGGCATTTAGTAGCTTCTCAAGGCCAGTATGCTACAGAGCTCAGCATCGACTTCAATTTCTGCTATTATATGACGGTGTATCACAATTAAGTGACGTAAATCAGATTGTCAGCTTGAATAACTTACGTATTTTGGCACGCGGCCAGTCTTCCAATCACCTAAATGTGAGCCACAAGCCGTAAAACTTTAAGAACAACGACCCTAAAGTGATTTCGTATTTACTTTCGTGTAAACGCTTCAGCCCTCTTACAGCCTACATTCCGTACAAGGCGTTCAGTCCTTTATTCACGTCCCAGTTTGTCTCAAAATCGATAAAAATTAAAGCAATAGACACGACCTCTCTTCCTCCACGAAAAAAGTCCAATTGTTCTTCATGAAATGTGTTTCACAAGGAAACTGACGTTCAGACTATTTTTTAGAGAAGTTTCAATAGTTTCTATGTCAGTTTCTTGCGCATTTCTATTCGTAACTTTGCTTTCGAGGAATGCCCTTTAATGTCTTTCGTGTCTCTTTTCCAGTTTCGTAAGTTTTATTAATATTTATATGTCCCTCTTCAAATTATTTCAAAAGGACCGCAACGCCGTCGAGGAAATAATACATGCATGTTAAACCGTCCCATCTGGCGACGCGGAGGCCTCTTGTTAACTTCGTCTGTCCAAGGTCGCGGCCGCGGATCGAAAACGCTAAAAACTTAACGAACAGATCGAGGTCGGTGAAATATTAATCGAAAGAGCATAGTGCGAGACTGACGCCGGGCGGCGTCGGCGATGTCGGCAGCTCCAAACGAGGGTAATTACTGTCGCATGGAGCGCGTATGACTCTTTGATGTCGCTGTAAGGTGGGCGCGGCGGGCGTGGGCGGGCGGAAGGGAACGAGGGGCGGTGGGCCGGGAAGGAAGGAAGGGATGGGAAGGGGTGGGAGGAGGGGATCGAGGGCCAAGCCGCGGCTTGCGGAGGCGCGCCGCGCGCGAAGCCATAAAAGAACCGCCGCTTCATATCCGGCAGCTCAGACCGCGGCCGCCCATGGCTTCGGACACAGCGTCGCCCGCGCCCGCGTCGGCGCCCGCGCCCGCGCCCGCGCCCGCGCCCGCGCCGCCCGCGCCGCCGCCCGCGGGCGAGGAGCAGCTGGAGGCCCTGGCGGAGCCGGCCCAGCAGCCGCCGCCCACGGACGAGGCCCCGCTGCCCTGGACCGTGCGCACCATGCGCTGGGACAACGTCATCATCGTCATCGTCATGCACGTGTGGGTGCTGCACTCCGTGACGGTGATGCCGCGCGCGCGCTGGCAGACGTGGCTCTGGCGTAAGTGATCGCTTCCTTCCGCTCTGCCTCCGTGGGCTGCAATGGCGCTTCCTCCCCCCCGCCCTGGACTTCCTTGGGCTCCATTTGCAATTGCTGGCTTCCTTCATTTTGGTGTACTAACTCCTACCTTATTACCTTTTTCTGCCTATTTCTTGCGCTTTGCTTCATTTGTCATTTATTCATCTGTATTTCTCATTTTTTTTCCTCATTACAATGCATGGGTAACTTCATCAACTGGACTTCCTTAGGCTCCATTTGCAATTGCTGGCTTCCTTCATTTTGGTGTACTAACTCTTGCCTTTTTACCTTTCTCTGCCTATTTCTTGCGCTTTGCTTCATTTGTAATTTATTCATCTGTATTTCTCTTTTTTTTCCTCTTTACAATGCATGGGTAACCTCATCAACAAAGTGATTAATTTACTCAAACCTCAGAGAATAACACTATTGTATAAACTGGATTCAAAATTTTACTAACAGTAAAAATACGAATTAAAAAAGGTCAGATAATTTAATATATAATGTATATTTGAAGAAGTTTTGTTAATACAAGTACATTCTAACGGAGAAGAGCGGAAATGTTACCCCAAACGTCACCCTTGGGTAAACATTTTTATTTCAATTTGATCTCCTATTATTTCCCTTTTCTTTGGCCTTCTCTTTCGTTTTATCTTACTCATCTCTCTTCTCCTTCTTCTTCTTCTTCTTCTTCTTCTTTTAGCGTTTGGTGTATAATTCTACTCATTTCTCCTTGTTTTCATCTAATTACTATAAAATCTTGTTTTAGAAAATAGAATAAGATAATTTGTGGACTCTACGCATCATCGCATTACCTTGCAGGTTTCTTCCCAAGTATCTTTTTTCTGTGTTCAAGGGGTTTCTAATTATTTTCTTCATCATTCTTCTATTCTTCCATTCATTTCGTGTCTTAATTCATTCTTCTCTCCACTTTAGTTTTCTTTTATAAGCATTTTTCCAAGACTACACGTCTGTCAATGGACTTTTTGTACGCTCCATTGTTCTCCATTTCATTTTACTTTCTCTTTTTCTTTTCACCTCTCTTTCAAATATTTACTTCCTTTTGTGAAAATAACCCTTTCGAGACCGCGAGAATACTCTCTCTTCTTTGTTATTCGTTTTCCCTACCAAGAAAAAGTCTAACATCAAGAATGTAACAATGACTCTTCGTAAATAGAAAAAACTGTTCAATTTACCTTAAGTAATATTGTGATGGGTACATGCTCCAATTATTATTATTATTATTATTATTATTATTATTATTATTATTATTATTATTATTATTATTATATCACTAACGTAGGGATGTAATTTGTTTCATTTCTCTTAAACCTTCTGCTTTAGAGATAGTTTTAATGCTTGTTATCTCCCTCTCTCACCATGTATTCTGGCGCAGCATGCAATTAGAACAAATTTGAAATATAGTTCTATAATATATTTCGGCCAAAGTCAATCATTTCCTATATTTTTGTTGCTATAAAATTAATTAAATTAACAATATTAATTTTGAGGCTTATGTATGTTTTATTTAAATTACATTCTTATTACAATTGATACACTACTTTTAAAATTTCAATTTTTATTTTAATTAATAATTTTTCTATTAACCTTTTAATATTAATTTTGAGGCTTATGTATTTTTGTTGTTCTCAATAACTTTATTAAGATATATATATATATATATATATATATATATATATATATATATATATATATATATAAGCTAAAGTGAAAATACTAAGGTGAATGCTGGACTAAAATAATTTTTTCTTGACGTTATAACTTAGCTGCGGATTAGCAAGAAAATCCGTAGAAATAGACAGACAATAAAGGCATTTAAAAATTTGAAATATGCATTGCAAAATGTAACATAGGCTTTTAAAAGCGTACAATAGGCATTTAAAAAGGCACTATATATTTTTCTTATCCTTATTTATCTTCAAGAAAGTTCTTGAAGTAAAGAAAATAGTTACCTTCAAGGAATGTTTGCTAATTAATACATTGTTCTGATAAATCCTCCTAGAAATCATTTTTTCATTGCGGGTCAATTCAGACAAAAAAGGCTGAATCGCAGAAGCTAACTTTTAACTTTTCATTAAATGCAAGCTGATATTCTAATACAGCAGAGTATGATTTTTTTTCTCACATTTAAATTAAACATAAGTGAAAATATTATACGAATTGTTTCAATCGCCATGCATAACACAAATGTTCTAACTAGTGGTGTTACGACAGCACATACTTTCTCGAATTATAACTAAAAAATATTTCAAAATTTGCAATTTTCAACGAAAATCAGACCTGCGTCACTCATTTAATTGTCCCTTGTTCTATCCGTGAAAAATATAAGCAAACCCTTGCAGTGTTTTTTGAGAATTCGTTTTATAATTTGTAAGAAATTTAAATAGACATTCAGCAAAAAACACTTGTTTTTAAAAACATTATACATAGTCATTTTTTATCTGATTATTTTTAGATCGTATTGCAATTAAGACAAAAAGCTGGGTGTTCAATACTATACTTCTGCAATATTAACATTTATCAATTTTCGAAAATTCAGTGCTAGCGAAAAATGGAAGCGGAACCAATTTTCTTATCGTCCTTTGATACATACGAGGAGAAAATCTTAAGAAAAAATTTGTTGCCTTTTTTTAGTAAACAAAATGCGTAAAATTTGAAGAAAAGTAATTTGACTACTACCGGCAGTTTATCACATGTTTCAAAATATGAAACACCGACACTGTGGTAACAGTAAAAGGAATTATCGATAATTGTACGACTTCTCTGTAATCTGCAGGACAAAAACGGAATTTTTTACAATTTTTGATTAAGTATAATTGTATATTGATCAATAAATACGAGAATAGGCAAAATTTGGGCATTCAAATACAAAATAGGAATTTAATAGTGAAGTAGGCATTTATAGCCACTATAAAATTTGCATGCAATTCTCCCAATGCCTCAAAATAAATGTGGCCTAAAATATTGCATTTTCCATTGAAGGAAAAAATAGGCAAATAGGCAAAAATCCGCAGCTTAATTATTACAGTGCCCACGGAAATGGCTCAGCGGACGAATCCAATATGTTTGAAGGCGGGCGAGCTGAAGCCAGATATATTTAAAGGGCCCGCGCGAGAACAATCTGTTTCATTGAATGTTATTCCCTGCTATGGTGATTAGTCCCCTGAGTGTAGTGCTTGTTTTTTATCGCAGAAGGATGCGGTGTCCCTCCTTCGCTAGGTAAAATCCAACACCGTCCTGCACGGTGGCTTACGAAGGATTTCTTCCTCCGGGTATCTCCCCCAACAATGCACACACACCCTCCCCAGCGAGGACAAGATCTAAGCTCCCGACTGGTCCCCCGACCGGTGTAGTAGTAGTAGTGTAGTGCATGTAAGTGTAAGTGTAACTAAGGGGAGAAGATAGGTCAAGGAAGAGGTAGGAAAGATAGCGGGCGGTCTTTGGCCCATTTCTTAGAATTCTGCTCCGACATTCGCGAGGTATCGTTCGTAAAAACCGCTCAGAGCAACCAACCGGTCACAAGTATCCTTCTCCAGACAGCGGCTGAAACACACCTCACTCTATAGCTTGTCACACCCTCACGGATAGTTCATTGGTCAGCGCGCACGCTTTCTATGACCCGACACCGGGTTCGATTTCAGGTCGGGTAAGATTATAGTGTGCAATTTCCTTGTATATTTTGCTACGTGAAAATGATAAAACACTTTCAGGTTGAGTAGACCAGAACACGGCGTACGGATGCCTACGTGCTAACCGTACGTACCCCGTAATCCATAGCCGCAAGGCCAGGACGCCGGCTGTAGGCCCAGGCCTCGTCAGAGACTATTGCGCCTTATGCTTATGTCGAGAGCAGTGGCACGGGAGCGGTGGCTCAGTGCATCAACTGACGTTACTGCAGTGCCTCTGACCGGAAGCTCCTAGGTTCGATTCCCGACGGTGTCACTAGCTTTTCAGCTAGGTCGAATTCAGTCACTCTCTGGAGGAGCATTCCCTTCTCTTCCTTGTCCTATCCTTCCCCCTTACACACACATATACTATCATGCTCTACATTACCACACATGCCGGGAGACCGGTCGGGGACTTAGAACTTGTCCCGGCTGGGGGGGGGTGCCTCGCTGGTGGGAAATTCCTGGTTGGGGAAACGCCGGTAGTCGACGGTAGGTCGGCGCCGGAACTCGCCATCCAGTGGGGGAAGATCACCGCCACCTCCCGATGAAAACCATGCACTACATCTACGGGACTAGTGACCTGAGTAGTTGACGCGCCCGGGATCACTGACAATCGAACTACCTCCGTCGGGTCTCGAATCCTGGGACGGCCTAGTCCGAGTTACCGCAGAGACAGGGGCAAAGCTGGTTCTGAGCTAAACAAAGAACAATCGGGCTCCACCAGCTGAAGCATTTTCCCGTCGAAAAGTATTAGAGTCATAAACACCACCTTCTGAACGTAATTCAGTTTTGAACAATTGTTAAAGAATAGCGGTAACAGTGTGCATTTACTCATCTCATAATAGTTATTATTATTATTATTATTATGGTTATTTATATTTATAAATCAAGTTATTACTTTTAGAACCATTAGTGTGATGTAACCTTATGCTTCCTTGTTATCAAAGGTAACGCACGGCTGCTCGACATCGATATTTTCAAGGCAGGAATGAATCGATTTCCCTTCAACGAAGTGTTCAAAAGTAGCTCAAGTTAATGTTTCAGGACTGAGAAAGGTAGGAAGGCATGACAATTCAAGAGCTCTGACCTTCCGATCCAGTACCTGGAAGTGTATCATACGATAGCAAAAAATAATCTTGTTCTTTAATATACATCATTTTTTCATTACAATATTGTTTCAAATGTTTCACATTGTCACAAAGCAGCAGTTATACAAAAACATGTGGCATTTTCCCCCTCCCAATAATAAATTAGGGTCACGCTATCTGATCAGAATCATTGATTAAGTATTTGTAAGTTTATGGGTGATATAAAGAGATTGCTCAATGATATCGACGAAGAACTGTACTGTAATGATATGCAACATTACAATAATGATTATAATTTTCTTCGCTCTTTGTCTTCAATTTTCTTTAAGACCATCCTTCTGAATATCATTGGGTTAGTTAAAGTGTTTATTAAAGGAAATATTTTCGTTTTTATTTTTTTTTAAAATTTTTCTTAAATATTTTTAATAGAACGTAACAATATTGCATATTCGCAATGTTCTATTATCATCTATATTATCTCTCCAAATGACTTCCATATAATTTTCCAAGAAGACAATTTTGTGTACTATAAGTCGCCGACACTATGTCCTCCTCCTGAACAGGGAAATTTCCTCAAGAAGTGTTTTAACAGAAACAAGCTCAAAAAATAGTATTTTGTAGATTATTCAATGAATTCAGCAGGCGCATATACAATCTTCGATACAGGTTACCATCGTGCGTAACCCGGCAATGGTGCATCCTAGACTCTTAAAGATATGCTTCTGAGTTTCCTGAGGGCAAATATGTTTCAACCGTTATTGGTAGCTAAACTATCCGAACCTCCTTTTACATTTTTGAAGATTTGCCTTTTTTGATTTCCCCTCTACTTAGAGAAGATGATAAAAACAAACGGAATTTCAAAATCTACGCAATATTTAATTGATTACTAGTTGATATTCTGTGTAATTTAATTGCAGGACCTAAATCTTTCTGTTTATCAATAAACATTTAGCAGTATTACAATGTTTTTTCACACACAGTACATGCACAGTATGGATCTACATGATGTAACGGTCTGGACACTCGACGTTATGTTCCAGTTTCAATCTATTTTCCCTTGATTGCAAAGTCTTGGACTTTCAAAACCAGCTTGTGCTCTGAAATTATAATAAATATTCTTGTATGTACTCTTACCATGTATTCATATACTGGAAATTCGTTTCACATTATAGCGTGTTACTCTATTAAAGGTGTATTTAGAATACCTGAACAACTTGAAACGAGATCCATCTCTATTGGTTTTAATGCTTGCATAACTATTTAAGCAGAATTATACAAAACGTTTAATGTATTTTGTCGGTATACCTTGATTTTGCATTGCTTGGAGGAGGTATGGATGTTCCACTATTTCACATATTTTCAGTTACTCATTAAGGATTCCGTACTCTTCCAGGACTTTTCCTCTTTTGAAATCTTTCAAGATCACCCGAATTTCAGATATTAAAATGATAGGAAATTCTTCTTCGATATCTAAATTCATATTTCTTTCCATTTGTATTTCTCTGACTGCCACACAACTCGATTACAATTTGTTGAGATGGGAAGAATGTGGTTGCTTTTGAGTTTTGGGAATTTGAGAATGTGGTTGCTTTTTCAACAATTTTCATCCTTGCGATCACAATATTTAGAGTCTGGTCCTTGGCACCTAATATCCAACATCTGACGTCCAAGAGTTCTTTTTTATCATTCTCATGAATTTCGATGTGTCCATAATTGATTGGAATGTATGTTGTAATTCCAAACGGTGTTGTAATTCCGTCATTCCTTTTTGATACTTCGTTTTCTCTTTTTTCTAGTAATTGTAGAGTATTTCTACTTGACTTTTTCTTTCTTTTGGAATGTCATTTTTTATTGTTTCTTCCACCTATTTTGCAAAGCTTTTCTCCAAAGAAGAGTAGTCTCCCGTATGCGTTCTCGGGTGTGATATTCCTGATAGAGACTATTCCGCAGTTCCGTCCTTAACACGTCTCAATTATTTATTGTATCTTGTTTCTATACTTGTTTCTGTTTTTTAATGTTTATGTCAGCTCAAAGCATTATGTGGTCCGATTCAAAATTTAATTTATTAATAATAGGAATTTTGGACACACTTTTAGTCTGTTAGAATGAAATCTATTTCTTTTTTTTTTTCGTCCAGGGAACACCATGTCCATCTATTACTTGTGTTTATGTAAAAGATTGAATTTTTAATTTTGTCTGTGATTTTCTCCAAATTAAATTAGTGTATTCGTTCACTCATTTCTTTGATTCACTCCATAAGGTCCTACTGCTTCTTCGTTGTCATTAGAATTTTTTACTTCCACTCTTCCCATTGACGTCTCCAATAATATAATTAACATGAATTCAATGTGTGTCTGCAGTTTCGTCGAGTTTCTCATAAAACTTATCAATTTCGTCCTCTGTACTGACTTTTTTTGGCGTGTATTCCTGCACCACTAAGAGCTATTCCCTCTCTTTCGAATCTTTGCTCACGTATGTAGGATTACAGTATTTGATGCATACTCCCATTCTTTTAAGGATCGAGTCCACTGTGTCATTAAGGTCTGTCTATATTTCTCTGCATCTATTGATTACTCTGAATCTTCTTTCCTTTCTTTTATTCGCTTTTCTCTTTCTTGAATGATGTGTAATTTCAAATAGATGTCTTTCCATGTGTCATTTATCTTCTTCTCCACCCTCCCAATTTCCCTTTAAGTGTTTTGATGCTGTTGTGCAATTTTCTTCTTTGTTTGTTATTCTCGAATTTCCTAATACTCTCAGCTGCACTCTTCAAACATTTTTTCATACTCTTCTAACTCTTTTACTAGGACTTCTTCCGCGATGTTAATTTTTTCTCTAAAATCTGTTCATTACTTTGAGATTTCATCTCTTTGCAATTAATTGGTATAAATAATGGGTAATCAAAGCGGCTGTATTTGGGGAGACAGTGTTTCTAAAACAGTCATTTCGAAAGGGGTGGCGTCCAAGGAGATTCGGCTTTTTAAAAACTTCTTCAGCAGTCTCTTGCATTGTTTGAAGTATTTTTTTAATACCTAGGAAACTTGTAAAATCACTATTGGAATTTTGATCTTTTAGATTCGAGTAATTAATCTTTTTAATATATTTAATATCGAATACATTAATAACTAGAGTCTGGAAGTTTGGCATCATATCTTCTTGTTATTATGGATATATTAGAATTTCAAGACTTTTAACGACAGAATCACTTAACTGAGGTGAAGTGTGGTAGTTTATTTTCATTTTTGCTTTTTGTCTAATATAATGCCTATTTCAAATATTTTGCATTTGTCATTTTTCTTCCCTTTATCATAATTTATCTTCGCGCTGATGTCTTTCACTCTCAAAATTTACATGTAATACTGGTCAACAGGTGGTACTAACGCGTTTTGTCTTTCTCTAGAAGTGGAGGCGTGATTGTCAACAGGACGTTATCTCGGGCTCTAGGATTAGGAAGTGTTAAAATAGATACGAGAAACGAGACGATACCGTCAATACTCTTGTATTTCTTTCATTGATCCTAACAGGCGTGCTTTGCAGGGTCATTTTAGCAGCATTGGGGGCCCTTGAACCTACGTTAATTTGGGGATTATTCTTAGTTTCACCGATCTCCGCTCCCTAATTGAAAGTGATTGAAGTGGCCCAAATGAATAACAATTTTCCATATTGTCACTTTAAAAAGGGAGAAAACCATTGAACACATTTATGGAAATAAAATGTTTTATTGCGTAAGTTTACAGGGCTCCTTTATTAACTTTTTAAGAGGTCCATGACTCCTCTCGCCCCCTCTGCGCACGCCTATGCTTGTCAATCTTAAAAGACCGGGGGAGGTACTAGGTAGACGGGCAGTTAACGCCGTCTGTGACGCCAATGGGCTCCATTACGAGCGAACGTGACCTCGCGAACTTCAATAAGCCCATGTTCTAAGGCACGTGCAGACGTTTTCCTCCTGTGCTTGCGTGCAACATACGGGTCTACATTCATTTCTTCATATATTCATACCGCAGTGGGTGCCTATTCATCAGAATTTTACTTCCAGGCTGACATCTACTGACACCCCCATGATAAGAATATTGTGTTGCGAAACGATTATTTACCTCAACAATATCGGGATCTTGCTTTCTCCGGTGATTATAAATGTACGTGTAGGACTTCTATGAATTATGCACATTCAAACTTTGCACAATAAATTTTTCAATCACGGAAAATGGATCTTACAAGTAGAAAGGGAGTCAATAACATAATCTTATAATAAAAAAATAGGGAATATAATTTTCAAAAGGTCCCATATCAAGTCCTTGTGGTACCACTAACGTAATTCCATCGTAAACCACATCATCGATATTTGAAAACTGTTGTGTTATTGTTTTCTTTGCGAAAGAACTCTCTACTCCGGTCCATGTGTAACTAATTCCGACATTAGTTTCTCAGTAAATGATTGGTGAAGAACGAAATCGAATGCTTGGGCAAAAGAAACTATTATAGAACATAACAACCCATTCGCTTATGGTAACTGTGTCAGGTAGCTCCTGTAAAAGGGAAACAACTTTAATTTTAAAAGAGAAGTCTCTTTTTCTTCTTCTTCTTCTTCTTCTTCTTCTTCTTCAGTGTTGCGCATAAAAATCAAATTTGTTATTTTTCAATCGCATTGTATGTATTCAGATATCAAGAGTTCCATGAATTTACACATTACTGACGGGGCAAATAGCGGCTAATAATTGGACACTTTCATTTCCTCGCCACTTCAGAATATTGATACAACGATGGTTGATAGGCAGTCTTTTGGCACACTCGCGTAAAACACATACTCGAAACTAAAAACTAATAGAAACACTAAACATCCTTAAATAAGCTACCTTAATAACCACTAAAAATCTTAGCAAACTAGAGAGAAAATTCTGTTTGCCGATTTTGACAACACGTGGCAATATTTCATGGCGATTCGTTTTTTATCAATGAATTCGAGCGTTTTAGAAGGACCTTTGCTTTTAGTTTAAGTTGATTATCCAAAAACGAATGAAATACTGAAACGTGTGAAGACATACTTTTGTATACTGATTCCGTATATTTATTAAACGCTTCCGCTTCAGTCCGGTTTTCAATTGATGTATTAGTTATTTCGGTCGCATCAATTGCTAAGTTCATAAGTCGCGAAAGTGTAGTGCATTTTTATCGCGAGATGTTACTGTGATATTTCCCCGCTGGCTGGCGAGACCCGGCGCCAATCTACGTTGGCTCGCGGAGATTTTCCCTCCTCAGGTATCTACCATCGACGGGGTACCGTCCCAGCCGAGATAATCTCCCGATCTCTCCACATGCGTGGAGAGTGCATGTTAGAGTTAGTGTATGTACGTAAGGAGGTGAGGAAAGTACACGTGAATAAACATCGCGCGAGGTCCGTGGCCTGTTTGTTTCGGTACTGCTCCGGCATTCGCCTGGTGTTGATCGGAGAAACCACGGAAAACTACCGATCAGAGCAGCCGGCCGCTAGAATTCTCCTCCAGACAGCGAGTGAATTCGGCCTAGCTGACAAGCTACTGTCGAAAACCCTGCCACTGTCGGGATTCGAACCTAGGACTTCCCCTTTCCCCGCCCCTGTCAGAGGCACTGTAGTGGCATCAGATGATGCTCTGAGCCACCTATTCTGGACTTAAGCCCGGTCGACAATTAACAGTGTGTTATTTATATTTCGAATAACCGAAACTTCCTCCTTATTTCCTTTGCGTTTATAGAACCTCAACCATTTATTTTTATCACATGCGAAGATATTTTTAAAAAACATTCCTATGCTTTTAATTTCTTTCCTGTTTTCATTTCTCGAGGTAGATTTCTGAAACATTTTTCGGAAATGTGCCCTGTTGAGTAAGACTAAATATACCTTGTTTTCATCTTTATATGTCTTATTTTTGTATTGAAATACTCAGGATAAGAATTATTTTTCAGAACTCTAAGCGCAACAAATGTTTGTAAGTTTTTTCCAAATATTGCTTTAAACGCTGGCTATAGTTTGTTCCTTCCTCAGTTCTTAGAAATTCCGCGCCTTGTTTCCTGAGATATTCGTGAAACTACAACATCGGTTTTCCTGTATTTACATATTATTTCTTTCGCGTTTCCTCTCTTATTTTTATGTAAGTCTCTACGTAACTCTTGACAAGACAGATTTGGGGTCGCTAATGCCATCAAGCACGACACATGAAAAGAACATTTCTGCTGGGTTGACGAGGAAAACGTCAAGCACAGCGTTCTGCCGGGGCGGTTAAAATATTGTTAAACAAGTACGATGCCTTGGGCAAAAACAATACACTGAGAAAAATACTTTGCAGCTAACAGATTCGTGCATGCTACATTCAGAAGTCATCTAATCTCGTACAAACTTGTATTTCCCTTTTTCATAAAGTACGTTCATTCCAACTAGTCTAATAGTGTTGGAAGTTCAAAATTTCTTCAGTGTTGGTGTATCGTTAATTTGTAGATTGTTGAACAATAACAGACGTTAATCTATATATTAATACGTGAAGAGAAAACATAAAAGTCTAAAAGCGTGAGATTTGGAATAGTTAAAATGTATGTGGAGAAAAATTTTCAGAAAGCTAAAATGTGCATATAAAATGTGTTACAAATATATTAAATTAAATTTTAAATATTTCGATATATGGCACAGATGCAACCCGCTTCACGCTCCAAACACCACTATTAGTCATAACTCGAAAATGTTGCGCTTTAGAGCATCCAAAGCAGCTTTTCGTGTTCCTTAGGGACAGGAGTTTTGTTTTGAAATTCCTTAATATACAAAATGATATATTTTTGGACGTTTTATTCCATGATTACCGTTTAAGAGAAAGTTCACTGCAAATGATTAATAGTCTAATTATTAAATATTATAAATATTGTAATAACACGAATTACTTGTTATTCACTTTTTCTTAACATTCAGCGCTAAATGCTCCATACGTTTTCCCACATAAGAAAATTCTCTCAACATTCGTGAGAACTACTCATATTTCAAATGGTTATCCCAATACAGTGTTTGGGTAGCTCCCGAGTGTGCAGATGTGCGTGCGTTCGATTTCAATCTCTTACGGCTAGACCACTTCCCGTTCACCAATCGAGACATATGAGGTGTCAATCGACGCGTCTTAGTCTCCTGATGGAGAAATGATGAGAATTTGTTTTCGGATCCGATCAGAAAATTCAAAGAAATTTCCAAAAAAACGTGTTTTGGCGTGTTTTGGCACTGTGATCATAGCGAGTGTGCCAGGAATTAAATCAACGCCACCTAAATAGATTTATGTACCTTGTGGCTATCTTCAGTTCACGGCACCATTATTTTCTTCCATGAGGTTGGCATCTTATTGTTTAAAAAACCCGCCATACGAAATGGAAATCGCGCGGCAGAATTTGTAAGATACGAAATATTTCATGGGTATTTTTTATAATAAATTTGCACAATGCTTTCGAACATTGAATTTGAAGAATATGATCTAAGTAAGAAGAAAACCAGAAATGTAAGTACAATACTATAGACACAATTTGGAGTCTGTTACTATCAGAAATTTGCGTTCACTGTCTTCGAGAATGTAGTCTAGTGCGGTGATGAGGGTATATAACTCGCTGAAGAAAACTGAGTACTTTTCAGACAGTTTGCTTGAGATTACTCTTGTTGACGTTACAGCGGCACATCCCACCAAGTTGCTACTTTTCGAGCCATCTGTGTATTCTTTGTTGTAGTTCTGATATTTGGCAAATTATTCTCCTATTCTGGCTTTTATCTCTTGATTGTGAGTTTTGACTTCTTAGAATGGTTTGTCAGCTCCTCAGCTTTAATGTCCTGCATAGTCGATGGTGCATATTCAGTGATACTAATAGGTTTAAGAGGGGGAATGGTTTCTGATATTGTGCTTAGTATTTGTATAGCCCGTACAGTAATTAGTGTTGGTTGTTTCTTTTTAAAACACAATTTATTCCTGTGTCTGTATGTAATCTGGTAAACTTAGTTCATACGGTTGCCGCAGTTAGCTGTAACTTTGATTATATACCCTACAACTAGCTTTCTTCTTCTTTTATCCAGTGGTGGTAAATTAGCTTTCTGTAACATGCTTATCACCGGACTTGTTTTATATGCTCCGTATATAAGTCTGTCACCTGTTTTATTGATAGAGTCAAGTATTCTATTAATATTCTTATTTGCAGCTTCGTAGAATATGCTGCCATAATCCAATTTAGCCCAGATCAATGCCTGGTATGTTCTCCTAAGCACTGTATAATCGGCCCCCCACGCTGAGTGGCTTATGAGTTTCATCAAGTTTAGCCTTTTGGTTCATTCCACTTTCAGGGTTTTAATATGAGGTATCCAGGATAGCCTTTCGCCAAGTGTCAGGCCTAAGACTTTTAAGGTTTTACATTCTTTTATCTTATGTTCACCCAGTTTCAGGGATAGGGTCTTCTCAGTGGATCTTTTCCTGGAGAAAATGATGAATGTGGATTTCGTCTTGAAGAAGACCAACTTCAGTTGAAAATTCGAGGATGGTGTCTCAGATGTGTTGCGCTATAACTGCTAAGGAGGACACATGTAAACCAGTTATGCATATGTTACAGTCATCCGCGTACATGCTGACTAGCGCAGGTGGTTTGATTATGCCTGAAGTTCGTTTATTATCAACAGAAACAAGGTTACACCAAGCACAGAGCGGTACTCCATTTGCCAGCATATATCACTCTGATTAGGCTCCTTTGACTCCGACATTAATGTACCGTTCTTTAATGAAGTTGTGCACGAATTTAGCTACGTTGCTATTAATTCCATGTTTCGTTATTGTGCCCCTGATATGCCTAGGCCAGACCAACTCATATGTCTTTTGGATGTCGAGGCTTAGTACCACTGTAACATATTATTGGCGAATCCATTGTAGATGCGTTCTAATTACGTTGCTATTAATTCCATGTTTCGTTATTGTGCCCCTCATATTAGTTGATGTTTTCTAGTACCATTTAAGTCTGGTTACGTCTTGACAATCAAACTATGTCTTAATTTGTCCTTCAGGTTTAATTTGGCAATCTAACATTCTGACATTTTGTAGATCTGTTATTATACGTTCTTTAAATATCTAAAAGTTGATGAGTCTTGTCGATAATTGCAGTTGATGCCGTCTTGTGCAAGCTGAGTGTCCTCTGTTGGAGTATGTAGATTTATCTACAAGTTCCGGACAGATCTTCATTATGTGCGTAATTCACAGCAATTTTCCTCTAGATCTGTCCTTTGATCGAATCAGTTTGCTACAAAATCACGATATCAGCACCGAGCTCAGTATTTCAGTATAATTGTTAGTCGTGAATTGATATTCCTGTATATGCATTACACTGATGAAAGGCTACTTACCAATATGCAGCTGTATCACACATACTTCTAGGTCACTTGTTATGGCGCATCCACTACACTTGATCGACTTATGTCATAGATCGCAAACACGCCAGTGGCATTTGCACCCATCACTCTGCTTTTATAGAAACATTGAAAACCTTTTATATTAAAATGGTACTTATTTTTGAAATTGGTTTCATGGATGCACAGTGCATCATAGTTCTTTTAGAATCTTCTGAAGAAATTCATATCTAGTGTAAAAACCGTTCACATTTCATTGTAGAATTCGTATCTTCATGTTTGAAGATCTTCGCTTTTTTTTTTTTCCTTGGCATTTAAATTCCGCCTTCTCGTCGGTGTAACTGAGAGATATTTGAAGGGCTAACTTAAGCCATAAGTGTTTTCTAGAAAGAGTTTTAGTTTCTCGTACGTTAGTACATTGTTGGACCCTTCTATCCTTTATTTCGCTGGGCTATTGTCCACTATGCTTTTTTATTGCTGCCGCTACAAATGGTGTTCTCTCTGGATACCTTCCTTTTCTTTTTCTTCGTTTGTTTTGCCGCACCGTCAATTCTTCCTTGGGAACGGTTGAATTGTTCTTCCTGAAGTTCACTTGAATTGTTGTTGGGAATGCATGTGATCTGTGATAAGGTTCCCTTAACAGGCTTGCCTTGGTCGAGTGGGGGAAATTCATGATAACTAGGTACTTTGTCTCTTTGTTCGTTGTCAGGGGCCACATTGTTTTCAATTATGTCTTCCGATTGGTTGGGGTTAATGTCTCCTATATTTTTGTAGTTTTGGGCAATATGTTTTTCCTTCTTGCATTGAAAGCATTTAATGATTTCGCTAGACATGTAAATCCAGTTTCTTTCTGCTTTGTATGTGATCAGTATGGTTTCAGGTACCTTACTTAATGAGTCTTCCGACACGAACACCTGCCAATGGAAACTTAAGATATGAGTGAACTGCTCTTTACCAAAACCAGCCCTGAGAAATTACACTTGAGAACTGCGTATCACATTTAGTTTATCTAGTCTGTCTTTAATTCCTGCATTAGGGATCATATGATAAACATTTGAAATTACAATACGCGTCTACCTACTTACAAGAGACCGACTATTTTGGGAGGAACCCCCAATATTAATAGTCTTGTGCTTCTCTGTTAATTCATCCACTGCTTATTGTTCAAAAATACCCACATCCTGTTATTTGAAATTTTTGACGCATACGTGATGTGACTAGGCGGAAAATCATTGCTAAAGCATATACTCACCTTTTGAGGAGTGTGCTATGGTCTTTGCCTTCCATTATAATACCTAATTCCTTCTCCGGGGACCTGGCATTGAGGACAACTCTATTGTATCTTGGTTGGGCGGACTGGTTGCCTTCAACGGGCTGGCACCTCTAGTCAGAGGCCTGCCCTCGGATAACTGCTTCGGCACCAGCCATTTATTTCCAGTTCCCCATTCACAATTAGAAACAGGTGGATCGTAATCAGAACATTTATATGTACTGAAGTAGTCTTCTCACTTTACACTGACACTTAAACTTTCTGAGTTCGATGAAAACACGCAAACTAGTCACAGACGGCGGGGCTATACTGAGCAGGGCACACGATGTTGCCTCCACTGCTGCTGCCGAGCCTGAAAGTTGTTTTTAGCAATTACAAAAATGATCTTGTAATAGGAATACAGAATAACCCAGAAGAATAGGTCATAGGTGATAATTTATGTTCATATTTGAAAACAAAAGTAAAAGTATAGCTGTGCTAAATTTTTACTATTCGCATTATTCATTCCTGCAAGTATTTTTACGACCATTATAATTTTGAAATTGCAATATCACCTATTCATATCCCATATGGAGGTAATATACAAGGCCATTGGATGTTGGGAATTTTTGAATGGAATTAATACTAGGATAATAACAGGTTGCTACGATCCATTGGTATGTCCAATACCAGATACTGTAAGAACATTTGAAGAAAGCTAAGCATGAAAGAACTGAAGTATTAAAGAAATTTTCAACACATGAAAATACTTTTAAAATAGTTTACAGTGTCGGCAAAGCCACATTCAACTAGTGTACAAGTAATATTATAATGCATAATTTCTGTCCATATTACATCTCAATCATCACTTATAAAACTCATTACGCGGTAAATTGAACTTTCAATTTTTAAAAATCGAAATTATATTATATTGAATATTAATTTTTTGTTGTTGTGTTCTAAATTTCAGTTTTCTATCGAATATTCCGCGTTTTGCGGCTCACGATTTCAGTATTTTCTCTTCTTTTGAAGTAAGGACGAGAAACTTAAAAGCTGATCTTATGCCCTCAAAGTACGTATTTTAAAACTTATGAGTACTAATGAGTACTTCAGAATTTTTTATATGCACAAATGTTCAAAATTCGCACGGGTTCAACTAGTACCGTGTGCCAGAGAAGTCTGCCCGCAGTGGCCCCTTGCTGGTGAGAGTGCTGGCCACAGAAATTATGTTGACAGCACGAGCTACATCTTGAAACAAATGAAAACGTTCATTGCGAACTCACAACAATCATAACAGATGCTGGAAGTGTTTTCCTCTTCAGTCGTTTCCCAGTGACCTGGTTGCTAGCAACGTAAATGCAGTTTTAAATAGGAGGCCCTGATTAAGTTCGATGCGGTGAGACTTTCCCAGCGCACTCAGTGCCCTGTTAACGCACGGGCCCGAAGGGTTCCAATGAACCCCCCCCCATGTTCAAGGGCCCCCGATAGTTCCTAATAAAAATAATTTAATGCTAAATTTTTCAAAAAAAGGAAAAATGTAAAAACGTGATGTTTTATTAAACTATACCCAAAAAATTGGCTTAAGGAAGTTATGTAACACATCATTGGTTAATATTTATATCTTGGAAAGTTGCTGGTTGATGCGTTATATTGTACGATAAAATAAAAAATTAAAACTATTTAATTTGTAGTCTTTTCAATGTAATTATAAATCTATTATTCTTATTTACTTTTGCCTACTTGTTTCTTTTGTTTCAATAATGTTAAATTGCAACACTAAGAAATACATTCAAAAACTTTTAAATATTCAAAATACAATGTGAATTAATATGATTTTCTTTATATTTCAGCATCGAAATTGAGTGGGGGGCAGCGATGAAACTAAAAATAGCGGGCCACCAACTTAACAAAGGTCCAAGGGCCCCCAATGCTGTTAACCTTCCATTGCCACCCTTTTTTCACCAATGCCACGCTTGATCCATCAGATCCAAGTGTTCTCCAGGCCACTATTTTGAAGATGCAATTTATGTGGTTGCATTTTTAATCATTTAAAATGAATTCCTGAATAACCTAATTGGTTTTATTATTAGTGTACTACTTTTAACTTTTCTGCTGTATAATTTCAGAACTTTTTTAAACGCTTTTCATCCATTGTAGCAACAAAATAAACAAAAACAAAAATAAATAATCTTGCTACACTTTCTTATTTTAATATTACGTGTTAGTTGTACTATTAATCACCGCATTAGATGAAAACAGAGGTAATAAACATAATTTTATTAGAGTTCCAAACATGAAGAATATGTATTTATGACTTACCTCAAAGCAACAATGGGTCTACGAGACCCCAAAAAAATCATGAAAATTAAATATCTCACGGAATAAGTAGCCAGTGAACACAATAACTGAAAGGATGAAGGAATTAGTACCAAAAACTATTAAGCTACTGAAAATTTGAGGAGCTTGTAGTAATAATAAAGCCTGAAAAATGAAAAAAAGGTTTTCTCTCTGGGTCGAGGAGACCCAGGGTAGCAACGGAAGGTTAAAACGTATTCATTGCGCCCTGTATGAATTGACTGAACTTCTCGGGAGAGGCTGTGTTTGTGACGCTAGCGCTGGTGCCGCAGTGCTGTTCCTGTGGACGTGGGTGGGCTTCGGCGTGCTGGGCGGCGCCCATCGCCTCTGGTCGCACCGCTCCTACAAGGCGGTCCTCCCCCTGCGCATCATCCTCATGATGGGCAACAGCATGGCTGGCATGGTAAGTGCCGCTCTTCAGAAAAATCCCTCTGGGGAAAACCAGGTGTTTTGTTCACAACAGTTGATGCAGCATCTACATTCGAGCGTGGATTTCTAACGGTTCTTAAAGCCTGGACTGTGAACAATATATTGTACGTGTTATCAGAACATTCGAAAACTTGCGGACGTCACGTTGTCAGTATAGATAAACCTACATCTTTGTGAGACCTGCAAAAATTCTATAGCTGCTACAAGTCAGTGCAAGAAATCAATTTTACGAACATACGATTTTTTTTCTTCCTTTTTGATGCTTCAAGTAGTATATGTAGTATTTTCATCAAATAGTATATGTAGTGTGTTCTTGTTGATTCTTTCTCGAGCATAAAAATTCCAGATCTTCTTAATTGTCTATGAGTATACGTGGATTTTTACGAACTTTATTGCATCATGTGACTTGTGTTGAATAAGATTCTAACAAATCTGTCATGATTGTTGTCAATTTATTTAATAATTCAAAGATACAAGACGAGGAACTTTGTCAAAAAGTTTACGCTACGATTTCATATTTTATTTTGTAAAGCCGCACAAACTGGTGAAGCAATAATGTCCAACTATTATGTAAAACTTTTACGCTTATAACGGTTCCAAGCATTGCATTCATAACATTTGTATCCATCTGTGCAATCCACTATGAGTCATTCGTGTGGTATCAGATTGATTTGGACAACATATTGCTGGTTTACGAGAAACACGTTATATTTCATAATGTAAAATGTATTTTTATTAATATATTTCAGTGGTTGGAAAGTTAATTTAATCGGATTTATATTTCTTGTGGGTAATGTTACTTTAGTTGTCGAACATTTATTTATCGACAGATTCGATCAATTGTTTCGATCAGATTAAACACGAGTTTCCATTTTTCAACACTATTAACATCATGGACTGTCAGCTCCCAAAATTCACAGTATTATTTAAAGAATAATGGAGGAGATGCGAAGTAATTTCCCATTCCCGTACAAGTATTTTAAAGCGCGAAACACTACTCATTCACATGTTTTTCAGTAAGTCTCGCGAGCTTCATGCCTGTCAAACCGATAATAAAACTCATTTCATACCCTACTTCTCCTCTGACATGTTTTACCAGTCACTTTCTACGTAGCAATAAAAACATGAATTACAGCAGATAAACATAATGTCGATGGTTCCTCCATATTTAATTGAAAATGATATAATTTAAGCAGTTGAATGCATCCATTATAGATATATAATCACGAAAGCCTTTAGGGATATTAGATACTATGTTATTCTTTCTGCATTCTACAATTACACAGAATACTCTTTCATATAACTTCAGTTCAATCACGTGGTGTGTAATGTATAAACAAGGCAATACCGGCAAGTCTTTAAATGTTGCATCTGTAATATTCTTTATTTTATTATATGAAATATTGGAAAATGTATATTCATGAAAATTTCAGAGCCCAATTTTCAAAAATAGTTCCAAATATTCATTTGTTGTGAATAACATTATTATTCCAATGCAGTGTCTAGTTGTTGCAAATTTCCTTTGACATTATTTGTTACTACTGAGGGGAAATTGATAGACGGAGTCCAGTGTATTATGCGATATTTGTTCAGCCTGCTCGCTCTTCGTGTTGCAGTACTGCATTTGGGACTGGGTGAGAGATCACCGCGTTCACCATAGGTACACCGATACGGACGGTGACCCACACAACTCCAAGCGCGGATTCTTCTTCTCGCACATTGGCTGGATCATGGTGCCCCCTCATCCGTTGGTGATTCGCGCCCGGAAAGAGGTGAACATGAGTGACATCGACAACGATCCAGTCTGCGCCTTTGAGAAGAAGTAAGTGGATGTATGTACGATGTAAGTCAAAGAGAAAGTTTATTAATTATTGTTGTTTCGTAGATAATGGGTAAAAATAGGTAAAGATGAAACCTTTTTATTTCGGCACCATCTCTATATATTTCGAGACTATCATTTCACTTATTTAAGTGAATCAAGTTTCCGGACAAGTCAACTGTTGTGCTCAATAGTCCCGTTAGTGTAGTGAATGTTCTATGCCTGGAGGGGGCGATGTTCCTCGTCTACTGGATGAGGAGATCTGGCGCCGACCAACACGTTGGCTTGCGGGAATTTCCCCTCCAGGAATCTCTCCCAGTCGGACACCGCCTCATCCTGGACTACTTCTACGACCCAACTGATTTCCCGAGATGTGTGGTAGTATAGTGCATGTAAGTGTGTAAGTAAAGGGAGGGATAGCACAAGGAAGAAGAAGGAAAGATCGTGCGCGGTCTGGCCCGTTTGTTATGGTACTGTTCTTACATTCGCGTGGTATTGATCGAAGCAGCCACGGAAAACTATCGATCAGAGCAGCAGGCCACTAGAAGTCTCCTCCCGACAGCAGCTGAATTCGACCCAGCTGTCTAACTAGCGTCGATAATTCTGCCACCATCGGGTTTCGAAACCTACGGTCTGTGGATCAGAGCTGAAGAGTCGGTCGCAAGGCTCGCATTGAGCTAAACTCAGCCAGTTCATTTATTTAAGCATTTTCAAACCAGAAAATGAGGATTTTCATGCCTTCACTTCCGAAGGTGGTTCAGCTGCCTATTGCACTACTGCTTCTTCCGCTTCATCATAGAGTAACCACCGCGAACTGATCCTTTTAGGACCTGTCATAACAGGACAAAGCTAGGCCCCGTTTCGACCACACCTCAAGATTCCTCGTACAGTCCACCAAACAGTCCAGGCTCGTTATCATCGGACTTAAATCCAAAGTGAAGTAACTGCTGAGTGGTAGTCCAGTTTATAGTGACGAAGAAGAGAAAGACGCAACACTACAATGGATATATTGCAATAAATATGAATAAATGTCACAGACGATATAGTTTGGCGCAAGTATGGCGCAAAGTATATTGTGTGTGTGTGTTAATTTTTCTGAACACCTAAAGTGTCTTGTGCTCTCAGCACCACTAGCTATTAGACAACCCATTATCAATTTTGACGCTTTTACTTACAATCTGTTCTCAGAAGCTCAAATAATATTTTTGATTTATTTTTTCTTGATACGACAAAGTTTCCTTTGCTCCACAAGTCGAAACCTTTGCTCGCGTAGGTGCTCCTCGGCTCTCTGATGAAGTCGTGAGTCTCTACGTACTAGATGAGTGACTTCCAAGCGTGCCGACGTGTGTATAGTGAACATCAACTAGGAGTGCCGTAAGATTTAGATGTACTACAATAACTATCTATTTGTAGCAAAATTCCCTGGAAATATCATTTCAATTGATATAATAATAGCTCCTCGGTTGTTCTAATAAGCAGATAATAAGAAATAACTGGAGCTTTTTCCCACATCCAGATTCGAGTGTCAAGGCGAAAATATAGGTGTTTGAAAAACAGAAAGCCAAATTTCATCGACAGAACTGCTTCCCGCCAAACACTTCTAAATACAAATAGTTTAATTAATTTAATGTAGAAGTACGTATGGGCATAATACCGACAATGAACGATTGTAACTTTGTCACGAGCCACTTTGAGATTAAAATCCACCGTAACTGATCCATCCTTGTATTTTTTTAAATATTGACAGATCTTTCTACAATTTTTTTAAATGTAATCGTCAGGAGAATCCCGAAAGATGCAGATAGCGTTCAACAACGCCGAAGTGGATTAAATAATTTGAAAGCGTGCAACAGACAATCTGCAATCCATCGGAGGGCGTTGAATCTAGATCGAAACTCTGAGTAGACACATATCCTAACCTATTTTAATTCTCCGGAGCGGCTGCATAAGTTTAGTCGTTATTTACAATTGAAGGGAAGCTGTGAGATAACCCTCCGTCTGTTCCCCGCAATAAGAACCGTCCAGCATGAATTACTCCACTAGCAATAGTGGGGTCACCCACGCTGCACCGATTACAACTCCTACCTTCATCACTATATGAAAACTACGTCCGTTCAGTCAGATCTACAATAGAGCGGCAGTCCCTTAACCATTAGTGCATAACATCCGCTCAATCGATCGACACTTTATTAAATTTTACTTAATATATTTTTCAATATTTTGCATTTACATTGAATGTTATATGTTATGGGTTAATTTCCTCAACTATTCACAGGAAGTATATGCAAAAATTACACGCGAAATCAGAAAATAGGCAAAAAGTAGCCACGTTTATTCCAAGTAAGTTGTAAAGTTATTACTACAGAGAGGATTTTAATGTTCTAAAAACTCTTGAAATATTCTTTTAAAAATATGCATTTATGACCTAAAAATTGTCCAATATGCACTTTAATATGCAATTAAAATTAATAATATTTCATTTCCTATATAAACCTTTCTTGATAAAATTAAGGAAACATGTGCTTGGAATGAAAATATATATTTTTTGTGAAAACAGAATATAATCTACCTTACTTTGCGGGAGAAATAATTGAAGTAAATATTCACTCGAGTAAAGTACATTGCACGTTTTGTTGCACTTCTGCCTGATTTTTAAAAAATGGTATCAAGAAATTTTCTACATTTGCACAAGTGTTTTATCACCAATATAAAAAAATGCAAACTGTGACAAGCTCTTTGTAAACTATGAACTCTCACAAAAAATCGTAACAAAATTTGAAATGTTTGAGAGATTAGTCTCTATTTTAACGAAATATACAAAATCTGCCCCTATAATTAAACGAATATGCTCCAAGAGGAAAAATTGGCCAAATATGCATAAGTATGCACTAACATATTAATCTACATAGCATTCAATTCTAACCAAATATCATGAAATTTTACTTAGCTATACCCTGAAGCAATGAACAAAAATATGTAACATCTTCGAAATCCGCTCCCTAGTTATTACGTCTACATTGATTTACGAATTACATGTCTTTTACAATCAATAATAACTTCGATTAGTAATGATTACAAAATACTTAATTTAAACTATTTTTATCATTTTGTATATGTTGTAAATTTTAGCATAAATTTATTCCGATTTAGCTGTCTCTTCGCTTCAGATTTTACGTGAAAACTAGTGGTGCTACAGAAAGGCACAGACTTTCTCCTACTAGTAAATTTTCTGATTCCTTTTGTCTGGGCTGGCTTTTCGGTCTAGCCCCATCCTCTTCCCAGCTGCATCTATCGCAGCCCAAACTGCTTGTCTAAATAATAATAATAATAATAATAATAATAATAATAATAATAATAATAATAATTTGTGTGTAATCTGTAGAGTTAGCTTAGCAATAACACTCGCAGTTATCGATAGCTAGTGATCGAATCGTCCCCGAACATCCATAGATCAGGTTACTCCGTGGAAAAATGATAACAAACTCGGGTTGCTGTGAGTACGTACTCGTTACTTGCAAGAGGCGTTTTATTCTTACCAAAATGATAATATACTCATCCGATGGAGTATCTACTTCCCTTTAATTCTCATACTCATGATAAGAAACTGAGAGTGTAATCTCGAAGTTTATTCATACGACCAGTTCGGTTAGAGGCCCTACAATACGAATTTTCTGTCGAAAAATCGCCGGGTTTTTGAGCCGCTGTATTAGATAACTTTAACTCAGTATTATATATATATATATATATATATATATATATATATATATATATATATATATACGTATACGAGAACGCGCACACGGTAAAAGGAAGCCTGTAAATCGGTGTCTTTCTTCAAACGGAAGCGGGTCTGTGCCCTTGATGGTGCAATCAGGCAAGCCCTCGATGGTTTCAAGAAGAAATCAAAATATGTAATCGGAAAATTTATTGTGGACCTTTAACCTAGGTATTGCGTTCAATTCCACGGTACATGACGGAACAATTAGGATAAGCAATTTTATTTCTTCTTTGACCTAGTTTACGCCGTATTTGTTATCAGCAGACTATAACTTCGTCTGCACTCCACCTGTTGAAAACTGCAACATTTACTGCCTTTGGCGTTCGCATCGCAACGCTTTCAGTCAAGACCGACATATATCCGAACATACGCTCCGCTTGCCAAACACAGGTGTCCCCTGTGTATAGCGTCCCCTGAAAGAGACGGCAGATCTCTCGAAAACAGTAAAGTGGGAAAACGTTTGCGCTTGATTGATGATAAACTATCATAATTTACACCACCATATAAATGCGAGATTAACTCATTAAAATTCATGATAAACTAACATAACGTATGAACCACAATCCTATTACTAACATTTTGTTTTCTTTCAGAAAACAACTTTAAGCACTAATGGGCTAGGTATGGTGATACGTACAGGACAGGAATACGTCATGTTCGCTACATGTCTCCCTTATCCTCAGGCGTAGATAAGAAATAAAGAGGGTCCAGGTCTGGGAACATCACTTGCTGGTAACAGTGCGATTAATCAGGCCCTACAATGCCAAATGCATACCCATAGGTGGACACAGAACACAAGCAACCCAAGCAACTGCTTGGGACTGTACTCTTTTGGGGCGGCGTTATGAAAACAAACTAGTGATGCTACAACAGTACGCACTTTCTTGCATTATTTCTAAATTTGCAATTTTCAGACATTCAAAAGTTCAACGAAAATGAGTCTTCAGCTATTCTTTTGAGCGTGCTTTGTTCTACCCATAGGAATAATTTAGAGCGATTTTTGAGAATTTTTTTAATTGCATTATTTTCAACACAAATTACCAAAACTATTTCAAAACTTTCAAAACTTTCAAAACTTTCAAAACTTTCAAAACTTTCAAAACTTTCAAAACTTTCAAAACTTTCAAAACTTTCAAAACTTTCAAAACTTTCAAAACTTTCAAAACTTTCAAAACTTTCAAAACTTTCAAACTCAAACTTTCAAAACTTTCAAAACTTTCAAACTTTCAAAACTTTCAAAACTTTCAAAACTTTCAAAACTTTCAAAACTTTCAAAACTTTCAAAACTTTCAAAACTTTCAAAACTTTCAAAACTTTCAAAACTTTCAAAACTTTCAAAACTTTCAAAACGTTCAAAACTTTCAAAACTTTCAAACTTTCAAAACTTTGTACATTACTTTATTAAAGAGTTGATTTTGAAGAGTAAATTTTGTTTCAGGTAAATATCTATCTTTAATTTTGTATTTGAAGATACAGTTAGACTATGTTGAACATGTTTATGGCGATTTCAAATGGGATCGGAAGTTACTGGATTTTAGAAAACTCTGTATGTAGATGATTTTTCGTCAGTGTGGATCTGTTATATCGAAAACCTTCTTGCTCGTACATGTAATAAATATTATTCTCGAATAAGCAATGTAGTCAGAATCAGGTTTTGGGGTGCTCTTGACATTGAAAAAGGTATTTTCCCGCCGGCTGTCTTTCAACTCTATTTTACTCTAAATAGTGTTTATTTTTTATTGTCAGGTACACGTAGTATAGAGTTGCATAAAGCTGCAAAAAAATCGATGTTGAGATTTTGTCGGAAGTATACGTTTTTCGAGTCCTTTGTACCGAAAAGGTGTTTCTCGGGATGTGTCATCTGTGAACAACATTAAGGCCTAAATTAATGTTCCTCAATCGATCTGGTTGATACAGTGGTCCCTCGAATTTGATAAGATTTTTTCAGATTTTTCAATTACTTTACAAAAAACTTCAAAGACACTTTCGAAATTTTCTTGAAAAGGGTTGCATTTTTTTTTTGCTCGAAATGTATTTGACTGAGCCAAAAAGTGTATCTGAGAAACTCCAGTGTAGGATTTCTTTCCTACCAATCAGGAATGTGATGAACAAAACTGTCACTGTATCTTTCTTATATGAGATTTCCCACCACAAATTCCTTGGCAAAAAGTTATTATCTTCGATCCCTACTTCATGCCTTACAAATTTTTAGCATTTATTCTGTGACTTCTATATATTATCTTCGTAGTATAGTATTATATATTTGCATCAATTCTCTACAAATTGATGAGTTTCAGATACATAAAAATTACAATTAAAAAAAGTGAACATATTTTATTTTATATTTCAAAGCAAAATTTACATTGTCGAAGATACAATATACGTACTGTGCTTTATGTTACATTTAAATTGTGCTACGTGGAAGACCACTTTTACTTTACGTCTACTTTTACTTTTACTTATGTTTTTTTGCCTTTAGGTTCCACATGCCCCTCGTGTACCTGCTGTGCTTTGCCATGCCGATCCTCGTACCCATCATGATGTGGGACGAGTCGTGGTCGGTGGGAATTGCTGTGGGTATGGTGCGTTGGGTGTTTGAAGTCAACGCGATACTGAGCATCAACAGCTTCGCTCACATGTTTGGCGGACGTCCTTTCAACAAGTAAGGAAATGAACCTTCTGTTTCCTTTCAATGCTCACGATTGCCAATGTTCATCACGTTTATTTACATTTCATGTTTTGTGTCATTTCACTGTTTTTTTTTTGTTTTGTTTTGTTTTTGTTTTTTCATTTATTTCTACTTAGTCTAAAGGCCCTCAGCAGCCGAGTACAATACATTGAAGGTACATTGAATTATGTTAGAATTGTTTTAAAAACATTGGCAGATGAATTACATTGCGTTCATGCAGATTAAATGTGCGAAGCCACATAAGGCCATGATGATCAGGAATGGTCGAAAAACTGTTGCCGTAGTTTACGCTTTAATCTATTGTGGTGAGGATTTTGTTTTTTCGATTTTGAAATGTATGGCTGAGGGAATCTGGGGAATTTTAGGATAGAAGCGAGATGATAGGAGGGAGAAATGGAGGGAGATCGGATTAATGCCGAGTTCATTATGTTACTGGGAGTTAGGTACAAACCAGGGAGCTTTTGTAATGGTTCCGAAGAATTTGTTTTGGAAAATGTGCATTTTATGGATATTTGACTTGTTGGCTGAGGCCCAGATAGGAGAAGCATGGGATAAGATTGGACGGATCATTGATTGGTATAAGTGAGTTGCAACATGGAGTTGCAGGGATGATGCCTTTTTTAGTATTAGATGTAATTGGTGGGTTCTACGGGTAGCCAATTTTTTGTTGTTGTCTTTTTTTGTTTTTTTTTTTTGTTTTTTGAAGATAATTTCAATGTCTTTATCGCAATTTAGTGTATTATCTTAAGAAATTTCTAATAATTTACATCTAGTACAAAACCAACAAAAGAAGTTTTAGACATAACATTTAATTTAATAATTTGGAAAATTTAGTTAAGAATTTTGGATAATGAAATTGGGATTATGTCTCATATTTTAGGCCAAAATGACAATCTTTGCATTTGCTTTTACAAAACTGCATGTGTCTCTTCGCTACCTGGACCAACATATTTAAAATTATATTAACATATTTAAAACAGAACTATTAGATCTTACTTCTGACGCGTGTATCAAAATAAAGCTAAAAATGTTTCTACTGTGCCCAAGTTATGTGTGGCCCTCATATTCATGTAGGTATGGCAAAAATACTTTCTCGTCTCTGGGAGTCGTCAAAAAGGATTTACCACCAAAATTTAGACCTTAAATGTTTTGAACAAATCCGATTATTTTCCTCTATACTGCACGTACTCGAGGAAAAGTAAAAATATTTCATATTATACCCATACTCTAAAACCTATAATGCTAGACAATAATATCATTGCTTGCAAGAAACTGTGACACTGAGAGTGTTCGTATAATGAAAATCTCTCCACATATAATGGTCGTTTTAGCGATTTGTGTTTTAAAGACTATTCTTTTGTAAAAGTAATTTCATTGAAAGGCAATTTCAATGAAATATTCAAATGCATCTGATCAGCTGCTAAACACAGTTCGTCATCGTAGATAAACGTATTTTATACAGTAAAACCTGTCTAAATTGAAACCTGTACAAGCCGAAAACCTGCCTTAACCGGAAATTTTCTCCGGTCCGTGATGTTAAATGGCATTTAACACAGCATAAAACGGAACCTCTCCAACGCGGAAACGGAACGGTTTTTCATGATCTGCAGGGGATGGGGAAATATTTATAAAGGGGAATTCCTATGAATTCAATGCAATTGGCAGAGATGCAAGATGTCGCTTGACACTCAAGGCGTAGGACGTATGGGAATTCCCTCGCTCCCGACTCTCTAAGCGTGAGAAGGTATTCGGGCATGGCTTCTATTCACGCGTCTCCCTTCCCAGCGTTCAAAATCATAACTCGTCGAAGAGATACGCATTGTTCAAGGTCATGCGAGGGTATCAGAAAGTCATAGTACTGGGTTGTGATGCATTGGTCGTTGAAAGAGACAGCGAGCAGTCCGAATACAGCCAACAATGTGTGTATTTTTCAATTCAGAAGCTGTCAATGAAGAGTGTTTAATATTCATTTAATAGACATTTCTTCCATAAATACTTTATATTATGTTTAAAAAAGTTATGTAATTTACTTCATTCAGGACAGAGATGTACTTATCACAAGTGTTATAAAATAGAAAACCATGTATAAAACGAAAAACTCCCCAAACCGAATTTTTTGTGTCCCGATCGATTCCAGCTTAGAGAGATTTTACTCTAAACAGTTTGTAAAGTAAGGAAGTTTTTTATTTAATCGAAATATAATATTGTTCCTGAGACTTACGTGGTACTCGACATAAAACCATGGACCATTTTCTTTTCTAGGACCATCTTACCAGCCGAGAACAAATGGGTGTCTATCGTGAGTCTGGGTGAAGGCTGGCACAACTACCACCACGTATTCCCCTGGGACTACCGGGCCTCGGAGTACGGCTTCCTCAACACGACGATGCACCTGATCGGGTTGTGCCAGCGCTTGGGCTGGGCGTACGACCTCAAGACGGCGCCCTCGTCGCTGGTGCGGCGAGTGGCCACGCGCTACGGCGACGGCTCGCACCCGGACTGGGCTGCGTACGCGCCCGAGGTGCCGGAGGCGGCCGCCAAGGACCCGTCCTTGGTGGAGGCGCTGCTCACACCGCCGCCCGGCACCACCGCACCGGCCACCAACCCAGCGGCGGCGAAGAAGGACGCGTAGCTGCTGCACTCGACTTGCTCCCGTTGCTAAGAGAGCTATCAATACAGTAGTGCCTCGAAATGTGTTTGTACTGTCGTAACATCTTAACTGCTGCAATCTGTTTCATGGCATCGATGATGATGGCGGCGTAAAATTATAGTGAAACTCCTTGGTTTGGACGTGCCTCTATATTGTTCGTATAATAAGTTCTATAAATTTCTGGGCAACATATATCTTGGACTCTCAAAATTATACCCCTTTCTGAGGAACTGAAGGTGACAGAGAGGTCTGTTCTTATAAATTGAGCGTGTGGCGATACAACAGTTACGGCGTTCTTCTTCCACACTACGATTTGGACATACGATTATATAGTGGTGTGTTAAACTTCCGGTTTCACACTGATTGGCAACTATAAAAGAGACACCTAACTGGAAAATTATCGCATTTAAGAAATTTGTAAAATCAAATTAAAAGGTCATAAAAGCGAGTTATTTTGTTCTCTTGAACGATTAACAACCACCTAGAAATTTTCCAAAATTATGAAAACTTGTTCAAAACCCGAATGAATTCTTCTGCCTTGTTTTGAAAATTAGTTGATGACCGAATATCTGGAGAACTGACACATACAAATAATAGCCTACTTATAAAAATATTTATTTTCAAACTAGAATCTCACCTTTGAAATTTCTTTTTAAATAATGTAAAGCCGAATGACATTGCTACGAAGTTAACATTCTCTTTTATTTTTGAACATTATTCTTGAACGTATTTATAATTTATTAACAAAATTCTGAAAGAGAAAACATTTTTTCATGTTTCATTAAATATTTAAAAGCTGCCGGGAATTGTTTTCTTGCAATATTGTTCACTTAGTTGACAAGTTGACAATTGAGATTACTTTTGTCATTTCTTCACTAGAAAGGACAGCTGTCAAAACGATCAAGGGTGGTCAGGTATGTGTCTTTCGTTCATGTTGCAATTCACATAAATACAATTGTAAAATTGAGTTTTTTTTAAGATTTTAACATCGGTTTTTTGAATGTGTTGACATATAATATTGAAACGTATTGCATTCGCAGTTCAAATTTATTGTGATTAGATATGGTAAAATCAATTTCAGCTTATTTAAAAAAAGTTCTCTTCGCTACCATTTTAAAATCACACAGAATAAAGATGAAAGTAATGAGTGGTGTGATACATAGTGTGTGTGCGTGTGTATGTATTAAGTATTTTGAAATTACTAAAGCAAAAAATTACTAAAGTAAAAAAGCAAATTATCCATATCTGTATTTTAACAACTGAGTTTGATGATTAACTAATATAGGAAATTGCCTTCATAAATGATGCATTAACAAGGATGCAGCATGATCAAAATTCGAAGCCCGTCAATGAACATATTTAGAGGAACTACTGTGACTCTTTCATTCCTATCACTATAGTTAACAATTCGGTAGAGATTTCATTGTAGTTAGGAAAAATCGTTACACCAACGAGTGTTCTATTAAAAAGTATTTATACAATCTCTGCTAGTACAACATTCAGTCGGGATAAAAATACATATACAAAAATTCATGATAAAATTTGGAAATATTACAATTTAACATTTAGAGAAATAAATTATTTAAATTTTACTTTTTATTACTTGTTAAAAACTTACTAGTTTTGGATATATAAGCAATAGGTATTACCTCACGATTTCCTGACACCTTATATAGCCAAAACATGTTTCTCACGTTTAAATTAATGATCTCAAAAACCCTATCTGTTAATTACGTCTTCCTGAACCATATTTCATATTCTTCTTATCATTAAGAATTCCTATCATCGATCATTCCATTTCTTCGTATAATTTGTGAGGGAAGTAAATGATTCTCTAATGTTCCTCAAAGGATGTATTCTCAATATAATTTCATTGCTCTAAATTGTTGTTGTTATTATTATTACTATTGATTATAGGCTTCATTATTATATCGGAACATCGCTTCAGATCTTGTAAAAGTACTTTGTAAAAGTGGTAAAAGTAAACAGAATTCTTAATGAGCTTTACGAGGTCCATAGGTATGATCAAATATTCCTTTTATATCCATCGCTGTCACGCTACGTTCCCAAGTCTAGCTAATTAGTGGCTCATAATAGAAACACATTAAGAATTTTGGTAGAACTGTTACGAAAAGTACCTTTAAAATGTTCCGAAGCACATCTTATGTCACTACTGACTACAATAAATATTACAATGAACTTGCAAGGACATATTTCGAAAGAAATGAATACACAGTCAATAATGATTTTTAAATGAGCAGAGACAAATTATTATTAGTTTTATGAAATGGTTGTTATATTACGTTTCCTTACTATCATATCTCTTCCAAAATCTTTTTCGTAACTACTTAAATTCTAAACGATCTCTCTCTCTCTCTCTCTCTCTCTCTCTCTCTCTCTCTCTCTCTCTCTCTCTCTCTCTCTCTGTCTCTCTCTGTCTCTCTCTGTCTCTCTCTCTCTTTCCCACTCCCTCTTACCCTCTCTCTCACACACACACACATTAAGACAAAGAGATTTGCAATATCCTTTTCCAATAAAATTAATATTCTTTCTCGTCAAACGTCACTGCATTCCTTCACAACTAACATCCGGAAATAAGTAATAATACGCCTTGGAGGAGCGGCAGTGTCTGGTCTTCTTTTAGAGGGGCTAAAGACACTAATTATTTTGAAATTGTAGAAAACAGATTAGATCAGTTGCTTAATTGTGATTTTTATTGAAGAATACATCTATTGATGAATGTAGATTCTGTATCTACAATTGCGGTACTTGGTATCTGACTCTTGTTGACAGAAAGTGTTGGTTCAGTACCCAAGAAAGTCGGGAATGAGGAAAAATAGCAGCTCATATTCTAGCATTAATGAAAGAATGTGATTGATATGTTGATCGTCAGTGACTTATTTCTACATAAATTAGACCTTTTGTTAAGAGTATAGATAAAAAAGTTGGCAATGGAAAATTCAATTCCTATAACAGAGGTGTACAAAAATCTAAACGGAAATACAATTAGTTGCCTCAGCAACAGGGTAAACAATCACTTTCTTTTATTAACTGCAGTATAAGTATTTATTCATTCTTTCCTAAGCCTTTTAAAAGCACGTGATAGTACATATTGTGAAATAAAAATATTAAGTGACAGTTCAGTAGAAAGTAGGTGACCAGGAAAAAGCCCAATTTCAATTGAACGCGGTTTCTTTTCTTTGTTATAATCACAGTAAAGTATTGAAAACATGAATAACAGTCATTTACAAGTGCATGAAAACAATTAAAATGTATAATTGTATCGAACTCTCGTGAATGAAGGTAGAGATGTAAAACACTGGACCTGGAATTTAAATTGGAATGAAAACTTTCATTCTTATGGGCCTTATCAGGTCACCAACACTGTCACTACTTTGTGATTCGTCAATATATCTTCTTGAAATAACAAGATCATTGCCTTAATAATATCACTTTCGTAGGACACTTCCTGTTCTGTACTTTAAAGCATACTCGTAAGTAGTATCATGATCTAGAGTATTAATTATCGTATTCTCATCGAGAATTTCTCGCCCTCGCAGTTCAAGAAAAATTAGTAGCAATAAGTTTGTTTAAAATTCGAGATATGAAAAGAATTGCGATACATGGCAGGAACATGAAATATGAAGTGATAGTATAAGATGAATTTTAGATGTCTATCAAATTTGTGCAGATGCATATATAAAAAGATTTCAATTATATTGTCTGTTAGAGATAAATTTGTAACTTTTTAAAGTTTATCGTAGAATGAATGATCGATATTTAACAATTTCTCACAAACAATAAATAAACATATTAGAATATACGCTTCGTTATTTTGCCTTTGTTTATTTGCTACTATCCTCCCTGACTTTTTAATTGCTCTATTGACAGTTGCATTACCAATGTCATTCCAATACCTTGCGAAAATCAACGGCCGACCCCAGAACGGATTACAATGAAACTTGTATATTCTTAACAATGAATCCTACATAATTTAACAATAGAAAGTAAACGCTCGTTAACACTAATTCCAACGAACCAACATTCGTGTTATAAAAATTCATGCCATCCTACTATTGTAGTAAATATCCTTATTACTATGAAGCGCATCTAGAAAGTTTTTCTAGATCATCAACAATAAGACAACACAATTTTACTGAAAAACTTTATAGTAGTAGATAACCAGATGTTGCACTTTTTCCATATAATTATCACCAATATCTAGACATTGGTCATACCGTGGTATCAAGTCTGCCGCCTGGGATAGGTACCAGTATTTAACAGCCACCTGCTACTCTGCGCTAGCATCATAAGCGTAATGGTGACTGGCCAGGAATTTATTGAGGTGTAAGAGAAGATGGAAATCGATGGGGGCGAGATCCGGACTCTAGGATTAATGGTCACCCCCTAAATGAAACAGCTGCAGATCGTAAGTCGAGCAGTGTGTGGCTGATCCTTTGGCCATCCACCCTATAGTCCTGATCTCCCAATAGCGATTTCCATCTTTTATTATTCCTCAGGAAATTCCTGCCCGGTCAGTTGATTGACTATTTCGTGTTTCCGGATGCGTCAACTGCTAAGTACATAGTTCGGTAACTAAAATGCATTCTTTTTCGAGAAGTGGCAGTGATCTTGCCCTTCAGGATGATGTGATCTGCCGGGGTTTTCGGAAAGTCTGCGAGGTTTTCTTCTGGGAGACTTCTGCGGATCTGCGAGGTTTTCTCCAACCGGGTAACTCCCACCAGGGAGGTACCAACTCAGCCGGGACGAATTCTAATCTCCCGACTGCTCTTCCAACATGTGTGGTAGTGTGGTGCATGTTAGTGTGTGTGTGTGTAAGGGGAGAGGATAGGACAAGGAAGAGGAAGGACAGATCGCGCGCGGTCCGTGTCCTGTTTGTTAGGGTACTGCTCTGGCATTCGCCTGGTGTTGATCGGAGAAACCACCGAAAACTACCAATCAGACCAGCCGTCCGCTAGAATTCTCCTCCAGACAGCCAGCGGTTGCTTCGACCAAGCTAACCTGCTAGTGTCGAAAATCACGCCATCGTCGCAGTCGAACTCGAGGACCTCCTGGTCAGAGGCACTGCAATGACATCAGCTGATGCATTGAGGTACCTAAGTCCGTCTGTCCGGACAATTTTTACTTCCTCGCGCTTAAAAATGAACTTCTTAAGAATAGTTGCTAGTTTAGAAAAAATCCTCTGACACGTGGTGAAGCCAGAATCCATGTTTGGTGGGTCCTTGATACCGAAAAATCGATTGACTGCAAAGCATCTGTCCGTCTGTCTGTGAACAATGCTAGTGGGTAAACCGCTCAGACGATTTTCTCAAAAATTGATATTCTTCAATCAATCTAGCTGATGTCGCGGCCCCTTGAAAATGTAATCAATATTTTAATTTTGATGGATATTTTACACATTTTATCAAAAAACGCTCCAAAGTTTTTGATTAAATTTTGTTGTTAGATACTGTGAAGGAAGTTTATTCGAATGGTGCAGGACTCATTTTCGTTATAAACCCCAATTTTTCGAAAATTGCAAAATTTGAAAATTTTTTAGCGTCTTCCTTACAACTACAACTGTTATAATGTTTTTTCCTAACAACTACAACTGTTACAAAGTTTTTTCTTAATAAAATGCGTTCATCAAAACATCTTCAAATGGGATCATGTTGAAATTTTTCAAAAATATGAGTATTTTGTGCGAAATTTTGTGTCAAGCGTATGCATTTTTTCTTTAAAACATTTTTTCTTAAAAAAAGTACTAAATATTTTGATTAAATCTGATCTAAGATATCAAAGGTTAAAAGGTTATTTTGTTAAAATGCCTTATTTTAAGAAAATTTAAAAAATTGAAATTTTTGGCGTCTTCCTACAACTACATTTGTGAGAATACAATTGTGTCTTCGTGAAATGTGTTCATCAAAAACAGATCTTCAAATGAGGTCATGTTGAAATTTTTGAAAATATTATTTTTGTTGTGAAATTTGGCGACAAACATAGTCGCCCACTCCGAATTTACTGCGATTTGTGAACGTAACAGATCTAGGCAATTGGATGCTTCAGGCGTCGAGGCAGTTGAATGTTACGTAAATTAGAATTTGTATATTATTTCATATTTCTTTGTTCGTTTCTTACATTTGAGCTTTTGTTATGAATGTACAAATTATTCTTTTAGAAATTATTTAAAACCTATTTTAAATTGCGTTCTTTAATTGAGTTAAATGTGAAAACGAGTAGATGATTTCACTTTGCATAATAACATGTGAGAATGAAGAGTAATGCATGTAAAAGCCGAGTAATTTTGATGAATATAAAAATATTACATTTAATTATTATATTTTCTATCCATTTTCATTTTCTTGCTGGTGGTATCAAGAATGCTAATTTGCAAAATGTGTATCCCATTCACATTTTTCGTACCCACAAAACGTGTTTGCAAACCATTTGGTAACACCGCACTGATAACAGGAGGCGATAATGACGGCCGCCTTTTGGTGGCGTTAACATAAACTAATAATTATGTTTAGAGCTAAAACACGCATCGCGTAACGTTTGTATATTTATGTAGAACATTAATACACTAAATTCAATGACAGAGAGCTGTTTTCTTTTAAACATTTGAATTAAAAATAATTATATATTTTTCACTCTTCGTTTGCTTAAAAAACGTTTGTGCCGCTGCCGCCTCTGCCGCCGCCACCTTTGAGATTTGTGATAAACAATAGATATTTTAAATTAATATTTAAAAGTCTCTACAAAAACCCCAACAAAACCTCAAATGAATTTGTCCCTTAAAAATTCACTAAAACCCCAATGAAAACCTAAATTTAGGAGAAAACCTTTAACATGGCAACAATGCTCTGTGAATAAATGCACGATAGCTGAATAAATATCATTTGCTGTAGTGTTGCCTAACGAAAAGCATTTCAACTATTTCTCACGTATCCTAAAGGTCTCGTAAGTATCTGTTATAACGACAGCAAGCTGAGACGCATCAATATAGTCAGTGCTATAATCAGCATCATGAGAAAAACACGTACATTCCTTGATTTTGTTTTATGTCGACAGCTTTTTTATTTTATTAAATCGCTTATTTTCCAACCGTTTATCTTGACAGCAGTATGATTTTTATGATTTATTTTTTAGATTAAACTGAAACATCAGAATTTTCAACAAGCAATCTTATTGAAATCACCATCATAGAAAGCTTTCGATCTCTTGGTGATTTCCAATCAGTAATCAAACTCGATTTTAAGCCGTCTTCTCTTTGAGTTTTCTGTTTTGTAAACATCAACTGTTAGCCTTTAAGTTTACATTGAAAAATGATATTTCGTCCACTCTAATTTTATCAGTGCAACAATCAAGTTTCACTTTATGATTTGTATCATAGTGTCTCTTCAAATTAAATTCCTTATAAATCGAAAATGTCTCGTTGCAAACCAATCAAAGTAGTGTACCTTTCCAATCCACAAAAAAATATATATATCTATATATCTGTGTGTGTGTGTGTGTGTGTGTGTGTGTGTGTGTGTGTGTGTGTGTGATTTCCCATTTTGTTTGGAAATCCCTGCCTTCTCTATCAACTTTACTTTCTGCAACAATTTGCCACATGACATCAATGTGCATTCGAATATAATCAACAAACAATATTTACGTAAGCTTGAGTTTGTACAAATCATGCTATTCAACTGCTCGATACTAGTGATGTATGGGGTGCGCCAGCTCCGCGTCGGCTAGCATATTGACAGTGTCTTTTCCCTAAACTTCTCATGGCACAGTACAGGACAACGAAAGAAATATGTCGCATCAACATTGGTTCACGATAATGTCAAACGTTTGTATTTCCTCGAATTTCCTGAAGCATTATTAAACGAGGAATGTTTTCAACGGAAGCTTCTTATTGTCATTTGTGGACAAGTAAGTAAAAATCTTTAGATTTCTGTTCGCGGGCTACTTGATAATGTTCGGAGCAGACATATAACAGAAACAGAAGTTATGTTTCCATTATTTTATTGGCATCAACAATGATACAAAAATATACATACTTTGCTACTTATATGTTTAGGCTGCTAAATCTTGCAAACTCGCGACAGTCGTCGTGGAACTGCAGCTCAGCTGTTTCAGGTATAAATATAAAATGTAAACGAACACTAGTAAGAACCCGTCAAAATTTGACGGTGAGATCTGAGATAAATGTAAAATACTGTGCCCAGACTAATGTTCACAATATGTTGCATTGTTTGGATCTTCAGGGTACAACGAAGATATTATTTGATGTAGAGTTCCCAACGTATTGAACACGTATGGCCCATGACCAGGTGGCAATGTAATATCGGCATCAAATTACACAAAAGAAAGAGCACTATTATACTGATGATTATTATTTCTAAAGTTGTGTGATGTGTCATCATCTCCTATAAGCAACTTTGATTTCTTCTGACAAATTACTCGAAGGTAAACTTATTTTCCCATTTAAGCAACACAGGTTTGCAGAATTTCTCTCACACGGGAAGTACAAATCAGAACAAAACTAACATTTCAAAGACAACGACCCAACAGAAAACGAAATGACCTCACTATCACACCTACGCTAACTTTCTCTTTCCCTGCGTTCAGTTAATGTACGTTTGCGTCTTTTGGGGTGCATGGGAAAGGATTCTGAATTCGACATAACCTGTGAACAACTTCACTACTTTAGTACAACCGAGCAAAACTCATTGTCTGAATGTTCTCCACAAAATACACCACAAAAACAAATATATGCAAACTATCAACACCACAATGCAATTATTACACTGAAACAAAACCTTGACGAATTGTAAACAAATCTCAACAATCAAAATAAAGCATCAAACAGCGCCACCATGAAGCAGCCACTCTGGAAAAAACAATTGACTATTGATAAACGTACTGTTAAAGAATGGTTTAATTAATTAATTTACACCATAAATGTTGATGAATCGACACAAACAATATATGATAACACATCTAGGGATCACATTCTTTCATTTATAGGAAAAAATACTACAATCGGTTCAGTAGAAGCTCTAAACGAAGCCATGGCAGAATACCTTATTTTTTTAAATATATAGATTCTTCGTACGTGCTACAAGCTGGTGGATATTTTTCTAAACACTTGAAACACTACTGCCACACAGCATACGAGCGGCGCTCGGATAAACCTCCCCGTTAGCACAAGCCTTGAAACAAGAAAACGAGCAGCGCTCGGGCGTCGTGGTCCCAGCATGACGCGCTTGCCCCAGCAGCGTATTCTGGAAAGTGTTAATCCTCAAAGAATAGCTGTCTGGAGGAGAATTCTAGCGGCCGGCTGCTCTGATCGGTAGTTTTCCCTGGTTTCTCCGACCAATACCAGGCGAATGCCGGAGCAATACTCTACCAAACGGACCACCGACCGCGCGCTATCTGTCCTTCCCCTTCCTTGTCCTATCCTCTCCCCTTACACACTCACACTAACATGCACTACACTACCACATATTCCGGGAGACTGGTCGGGAGTTTAGAGCTTGTCCCGGCTGGGGCGGTGCCCCGCTGGTGGGAGAGTCCTGGTTAGGGGGTAACCCCACTAGCCGACGGTAGGTCGGTGCCGGATCTCGCCATCCAGCGAGGGAAAATCACCGCCATCTCCCGAGAAAATACATCCACTACACGAACGGGACTAATGACCGAAGCAGTTGACACGCCCGGAAACACGAAAAAATCAATCAATCAAAGAATAGTTTAATCCTCCTGTAATCCATAGAGTATGCAACCAGTCAGCCACTCACGTATTAATCTCAGGAGGTTGCGTTACCCCAGCCGGATCGTATATCTTCCGAGTTCTACCAAACTCCTTTGTGCTTGACGTTTGTGAGACAAGTGATGCTTACAGTGGTCTCCTAGTAACACCCAATAGCAGCAGCATTTCCAATGACAATCTTTCCTTGATGCTCCAACTCAGAATAAATAAATGAAGGGCACAGACCGTCGTACCAGCTAAGCGCTTCTGTCACGCATTGGTGATCCCCAATATCAAAATTTCTCATTATATAGTTCAGTCACCTCCGTCCTGTAATTCAGTCAGCTCAAAAGGGCCCTATCCAGGAAAAATATTCTGAGTTACTTCAAAATGGCTCTATATGTTTCTTGGCGCGCTGAATTCGAATTTTATGTTTGCCATCTCGAAAAACATCGGCTTTACATGCCACCTACATGTCGCAAAACTACAAAAAGCCATAAAAATGTCGCACTTTTATTAGTTTTCCCTTACATCTTCAAAACTATTCATTTTATCGAAACAGTCACAATGTATTACGATAAATTACGCAAAAAGTAAGACCTTATTTGAATATCTGTTTGATGAGCAGATCTCCATTAACGTAAAAAAATATCTTCATTATTTTGGAAGACGAAGAAAAAATTTATTTTTTGAAAATAAATATAAACTGAATTTTCGAGAACAACAAAATTTAGGGAAGGCCACGAAAATGCTATCTAGTCATTTCTTTACCTGCCATTTGCTTTTTCAGAGGAAACGATGTAAAGAAAATATTTGGAGCTATTTTTTAGAACATTTTTAAAATATCGAGGTTTTTTTTATAAAGTACACCCCCCCCAAAAAAAAATATAAAAACATACGTTTCAATTTCAAAGGACCGCTACATCAGCCAGAGTGATCGATGAGTATCAATTTTGGTGAAAATCCTACTTAAGGCTTTGGCGCTAGTGTTGTTCACAGACGGACGGACGAACAGACAGACGTTTTGCTATCAATCGATTTTTCGGTTACAAGGACCCACCAAATGTGAATACTGAATACACAATTTTCTATATGCTACATTAAATAGCATACACTTCCCACTTAAAGTCGTGGTAACTAAGTATATTCTAGGCATTGTCGGATCCCCTGGGTTCCCTAGACTTCCCCACGGGACCAATAAGTTCATTTTCTGCATTTACTGCCAGCAATGCCAAATTGCTCCATCGTAATTTACAAATTGCGTGTAAATCTTAATAGAGCATCTGAGAGCAATTAACGAGATAGTCAGTAAATCTCGAGACATGATCCCAACGTCTTGAGGGCACTGACTGTTGATCGTGGCATAGCCCCAGAGGTTCCAACCACCACAGGCAGGATTCTGGCGTTGGGCACTCCATGAAGTTGGGCTGCCAGGGGAATGACTGGTTGGTACTTTATCACTTTTTCCTCCCCTGCTTTTAGAAGGTTAGACCCATCCTCGTGGCGGACAGTCACATCGACCACATGGACCCCCTCCCGGCTTAAAAGTAAGTAAGAAAGTAATTTACTACATACAAAAACAAGATTTATCCACATTTTTGTTACCAGGGCGCGGCAATGAAAGTTTTTTTTTTCTCACGGCGTTACAACTCTTTATCTACCCTGCGTAAGCAGTAGGCGAGAAAGTAACTAGTGCTTCGGAATGACATAGACTATCTCAGACTAGTTAATTTTCTAAATTCTTTCGTTTGGGCTGCCGCTATAAGAACTTTCTTTTTCACATTTTCTCAATTTCTCAGACCTCTAATGTAGAACTGAAATATGTCTAAGAATATTATTAAAGAGTAAAACCTCCTAGATAGAAAATTTCATTGAAAACTTTTAAGCTGAATTTAAGAAAATCTGTTTTTAATATTTTTTAACATTGCCCACATTTCTTAAAAGAATTGCGCGAAGTTAATAAAATTTTCAAAAAAAATACATGGTGGTAATAAAGGATCTAATTATGGAGAGGAAATTTCAATTGAAAAAATCGCTATATTTAATACTGTAGTTGTAGAAACACGACGAAAAAATTAAATTTTTGTAATTTTCTAAAATTCAAGTTAATAGTGGAATTGGGATTTGTGCCATCTTTTATAAATATATTACACTCTATTATTACAAAAAAATGTAAAGAAAAAAGTTTTTTTTAGAAAATATGGAAAATATCCCAGGGATTTTGTGTTAAGTACCCCCAAAATACAAAAAAAATGGTGTTTTCAAAATCCCAGAGCTTCCAATCGGACCACATCGACCAAGGAATATTCATTTTGGAAAATATTCAACAAATAGTTTATGCGCTACTATTGTTCATATACGGACAGGCGGAAGGACAGACAGACGGACGGAAGTTTTGAAAAAAACCTTTCTCGGTATCAGGGGACCCAAAACGTGTATTTCCGTTGAAATCTCGAAGTCCAATTTTCCGCAGCATTGTATAACTTTCTCTATACTACGTATATTACTCCGTATATACGTACTATACGAGAAAATATTAGTGCTGCTACAGAATGGCATAGACTTTCTATTAGAGTGTGTGATGAATCTTAAGACTAAAATGGAGCTCTTCAAGGGCTCTTATTTCGAGCTAATGGATTCAGTGCTAACACTATCGACCAAGCTGTACGGCAGACAGCAACCACCCCTAGCACTGCTAACGTCTCCACACGTACTGGCGATGACAATCGCAATTCTACCTGTATAAAAGATGTTTCTGATAAAATTGGTAAGGTTTGAGCCGCTTCAACATAAAGACGGCCTAGAGAGCCCATGAAAAACTCGGGCGAAAGCGTGTATGCGCTAAATACCGCGTCCCTCATGTCATCGGGGGTATATGAAATCCTATGCAGATGCTGCCACAGTTATATCGGCGAAACGGGGCGAGCAATTGAGGAACGTGTCCGTAAACACATTTGCCATTACAAGTACAACCGAATGGCACAGACTGTTTGTTTTTTAATTACACATATTCCTCGCAATATTGCGCAAAAACTACTAAATTTTTCAAAAATGTACCCGATATTATTGAAAAAACTAAATATGGAGTCGTATGCATAAAATGTTAGTATTACCTTTTGCTTCGCCTATAGTTAAAGGTGTTAGTACAAGTACATACTACATATCGTATGCATAAACTAGGTTGTTTTGCTGCATAGGAAACACTACGCGCCTTTAGGTTTTACTTTTCGATAATAATCGATTAGTCACACTTCGGGTGCATTCGTGAAAGTTCGGGAGAGTTCGCGAACCGCGTATTTCATTTCGATCGTGAACAGAGTAATTAATATAATCGTGAATGTTTCTCCGGAACTACATTCGATCGCTAATTGTTTTCGCGTAAGGTTGATTGGTTTCAGATTGGTTTCGAGGTTAAGATCTCCACCACGTGCGTGATTAATTAGTGTATTAAGACATTTGTGCATTAGATCTGCACAGAAAAGCATTTCAAATGTACGACGAAGAATTTATACTTGAAGAAGAAGATATCGGAGAGCAGGTAACGTTTGTGAATCTTCTGAAAGAATATCCTGTAATTTTAAGTAAATCTCAGACGCCAGTAGTGAGAAACGAAAAGGAGTCAGCACTTATTAATATAAAACGTAAGCTAGAAAACCATTATGGAAAGGTTGTGACAGAAAAACAGCTTATGAAAAAAGTTAACAATATGAAAATGAAAGTGAAAAGAAAATCAGATATTAAGAGAACAGGAAACAAGAAAATTTCACTTTTGCCTTGGGAGCGGGAAATAATGAATTTGATTTCCAAGGATGAAAATCCCACTTTAAATAAATTGCCATATAAGTATTATTATTTTTATTATATATCACAATATATCTCGTTATAAAAGTTAAACAAGTGAAAATAAATCCAATTTTTATGTATTGAAGGTGCATTGGGTGCTGGTCTTCCGGGTTCGTCTCGAGATTTACTCCTCGATGTACCCATACCGGAATCATGCTCTCCTCCAGCCATGGAAGAAGTGGTACCAAAGAGACCCAACCGAAAGTGATCTTTCGAAAATGATGAATATGCAAAATTAAGTACTGGAGATCTGCAACGATTATTAATAATTGAACAATTAAAATTAACACGATTGCAAACAGAGTATTATGAAAAAAAAAGAAAATTGTTTCACAGTTAAATACTGATTTAATTTAAAAAATAAAGTTAAATAACAATTGGGTTTTCATTCATTGTGTATAATTTCAGCCAGTTCATTCCTTTTCTGTTGTCCTCTCATGCGTATTGTAGTTTCATCATCACTATCATCATCGTCGTCATCATCTGCATAATCAAAATCACCACTATCACTCAAATCATCGAAGTCATCATCATCTTGATATTTAGAAATGTTGTGTAAAATAATACATGTTAGAATGAATGATAGGATACGAGGTAAGGCCACTCTCATGCCGTAGTAAAGACTCGGGAATCTTCTTTTTAATTGGCCAAAACAACGTTCAATTATCACTCGTTCTCTCGACAATAATCTGTTGTATGACTTTTGCTGGGGATTGTTGGGATTTCTTTGCGGCGTCATAAGCCACGGCGCATTCCCATAACCTTCATCTACAATTAATACCACATTTTTACTTCTCTGCATCACTGCATGCACAGCACTGTTTCTCCACACGCGTTAATCATGAACTGAGCCGGGCCAGCTGATATCAACACTGGTGAAATATTCTTTAGAATCACAGGTTGCCTGAACATTGATTGACGGGAAACCCTTATGATTCACGTATTTATCTCCATGAATCGAAGGTTTAGAAATCTTTACATGAGTGCAGTCCAGAGCACCTATTGCAGTCGGGAATTTGTACTTTTGTTGCCATTTATTCTTTGCTGCTCTCATATCTTCAACAGTTGAAGGAAATTTAACCCATGTATGAGATTTTTCCACAATTTGTTCGGTCACAAATGTAATTGATCTGGAAACTGTGCTCTGATGAACCCCTATTTCTTCACCAATCCCAAGTTGAAATCCAGGATCTGCCACATATCGCAAAAAAAATCTCATTTGTTGCTCAGAGGTTAAGGCTGCCCCACGTCTTTCTTCTTTCTTTCCTAAGAAATATTCACTTAACCATTCCACATTTTCTTTCTCAAATCTATACAGTTTCTTATAGTCGCCATTTTAACGCCTTCTCTCTTTGTACGTCTTTCTATCACGAATTTGTAAAAATGCTGCCATTCTTAAAGTGCCATAAACAATTTACTAAGCAACTGAAGTCAGGTAAGAGGCATGCTACGGTTTTTCATAGGAAAAGCTACATAGTAGAAGCTTTTACTACAGTTTATGCATAGGATTCGTAGTGTATACCCAGAGCAAAAGTAAAACCTAAATCACGGCCTGTTGGCTCACATTTTGCTACGATGCAAAGCATATACTAAGGAGTTTTATGCATATGATTCGTAGTATATTCCACGAAAATCTTAGCAAAAGCATTTACTCCTCTTTTAGGCATACCACCCATGGAGAAAAAGTTTAACTTGGAGGAAAAAAACTCTATCTTCAAATTTGTAACAGGCAAGCCGAAAAAATTTGAAACTGTTGAAATTTTCGAAAATTCAGAGTTAATAGATAAAATCGAACCTAAGCCACTCTTATAAGTGTATTTTACTTTATTGTTGCAAGAAATTTCAAGAAAAAATTTCGAGCAATTTGGAGAAAAATTTTGAAAATGTCTGTGGGACTTCATGTAAATTACATCCAAATTTGGAAGAATGATTTTCAAAATCGCAGCGATTCGAGTCGAGACAGTTCGACCGGGGAATATTCATTTTGGAGAAAAAATCCTATTTAGACCCTAGTGGTGTTCACAGACACACGGACGGACTGACGGAAGGACGTTTTGAAAAAAACACTTTTTCGGTATCAGGGGACCCCAAAACATGTATTTCCGTTGAAAACTCGAAATCAATTTTCCGTGGCATTACATAACTTTCTCCACACTACGTATGAGTATATTACTCCGTATATATGTAAGTATACAAGAAAGTAATAATACCAATAAATCGGCCGTAGCCCTCCACGCATGGAAACCTGGTCACGCCATTATTTTTATAACATCCGTCTCCTAGCCATAGAAGACTGTTGGGGACCAAGGGAAAAAGCGGTGAAAATTCTAAAAAAATCCCCCAAATCTCAATCCTGAAGAAGGCCTACGTCTCCACGAGGACTGAAAATATCTACAGTCGACTCTGGTTATAGTGAATTCGGATATAGTGAACTCTGGGTTATAGTGAACTTAAGTCCCGTTTCACTTACATTACAAATAAGCACAAGAAGACACGATTATAGTGAACTCGCAACCTCGGCTATAGTGAACGTCAGGGGTAAAGCTGAAAGGTAATCTGAAAGCCTTATAATATAATTATTTTTCAACAAAATCTGTCGTTGTATGCCATTTTTACAATTTTTTAACCGAATCGATAAAGAAAACTAAATGTTTTCGACTACTTTTTTCCTGCTTACGCGCGAGGGAAACCGCAGGGCCGCTAGCTAAGCCCAACGCACAACGCCTATGGTGGGTGGGTGGCGCCTGACCTTGTGGAGGGTCTCTTCAATCTTCGTAGGTGCTGATGGGTGTCTGGTCCGAATGTTGGTCGACTCCACTCCCCCGCACGGGGACGGGGATCTGGAGTCAGGGTGTATGGAGGAAAGGTTAATTCTTGAAGGTGAAGACGGATTATTTTGTTGAAGGTGTTCCTGGGTGACGGGGACCGTCGTATGGATCAACTTCTACACAATCAGTTTCAACGGGGAAGGATGAGGATTGGGTAGGATGGGTAAGATTGGAAGGGTCGGGGAAGGAACGTGTGAGAGGTTGAGATTTGGGGAAATTCTATAGAGTTGTAGCTATTGATTTGTGAGGATTGTCATTACGTCATTATCTGCTGGTGGTTTGCGTCGTCTACTTTGTAGTCACGTCTGTCTGTCCTCTGCTTCAAGTGGTGGGGGAGGAAGTTATAATAAGTTGAGTAGGTGTTTTTTGCGAGTATGTCTGGGCGGGTTACGGAGAATGTGATGGTTGTGGTAGGATGAGTTGTCGGAAAAGGGGATTATTAACGAACTTCCTGACTTGTGCTATGGAGGAGTGATGGAGGTAAATGAGGATGCGGGGGATTTTATGTGAGTTTCAGAGATCGTTGAAACGGGTATATCTTGGTGTACGGAAGATGGTTCGGAGGGTGTGGTTCTCTGCGCGGGTTAGTTTGAGGTGGTTACGGTGTGTTGTGTTAAGCCAAGTGGAATAGGCGTAGGATAGAATGGGACGGATGTAGGTTTAATAGGTGGGGATTTTCTGTTTTATAGGAAGGGATGGATGTGTAAGGATGCCGTGGGCGCCGACAATACGGGTTGCTCTGGTAGTGATCTGTTGGATGTGGTGGGACCAGGAGAGGCGGCAGGAGAGGGTAAGTCCGAGGTATTTCAATATACATAATGCAAAATACATGCCTGCAGGTTTGTTGCTGAAGTATTTGTTGGGCAAATTGGTCTACAAAAAAATTATCAACAGACGGTTCGGTTAATACACCTCAGACAAACTTTCCGTGTATCTATAGCATTATGTGAAAGGAATATGATTACATTAAAGAGAGTGAAGTCATTCCTGAGAAATTCTCTGTGAAATACCAAGATCAGTAATTTCAGTACTCTGGCTATCGAAAAGTGTCAGCTAAATTAACTTTGCAGAAACGACAGCTTTTAAGAACAAATTACACATGCTAACGACCAAAAGTCTTTTTGGACATGTTCACCTAATTCTTTTCGTTTTAAGTGTGCTGATTCCAAAAATAATATTAAAAATGCCGTATCATCCACCATTTATTCACTTTTAACTTTTTTTTTTTTTTTGCATAGCTGGGAAAGTGCAGCTCTGAGTCTCTAGAAGCGTATGAGATACAGGAAGTTAAAATAAGAAGGTATTATCACGACAAGGAGAGTAAGTACACTCTTTGGCAAAATATTTCTTCATTGTGATCCCTTCCTCTACCGCGCATCAATAGGCGTGGTGGTTTCACAGTCAGAGTTGCATTTGACAAGCAGTAACGTGTTTGTTTTATTCGATGCGAATGTGTTTGCATTGTCATTATGCTAGTTTAACTATTAGTTTTCAGTCGTGATTAGTCGTGGTTAGTTTACAAAAACGTTCAAGATAAGATTTTTAGAATATCCAACTGCATGATTCTAGTTTCGGCGCTGCTGAACATAGGAAATACAACATCCTGGAAATTAATTCCTTCCTGGGAAAAATATATCGCCTCAGTGCCATTAATTGCAACACAAGGCATCTTTGAATAGTATTACTGGCTAAAGGTCATAATCGAATAAGTATACCTTGAAGTGAACATAGTGGACCCAGAATGGGTACCTTACTGATGACCTTGTGCCACTCAGATTCACTGAGGAAACGAAGGTCGTGTCCTGCGTGGGCTACAACTGACATCGACGATGCGCAAGTGCTTGCTTCAGTTTCAAGCTTGATGTTAATTGAGATTCCGCGGGACAAAACGCCTGTGGTTCTACGTAGGCGACAGGAAGCGCGCGATTGCCACAGCCCCACAGCCTGGCGACACCCGCCGCTTCGAGCAGAAAAGCGATTAGTTTCATTTTCACTTGCGCTAAGCCGCTATCGAAAGGATGGATTAGGCGAGTGTGTATGCTCATTAGGCGAGAAAAAGGGCCTTCCGACAAAGGGTAGTGTTTCAACAATGCAAGAGTATCAAAACTGCATTATCATTGAAGAGTATCCTGGAGGAGAATTCTAGCGGCCGGCTGCTCTGATCGGTAGTTTTCCGTGGTTTCTCCAATCAACACTAAGCGAATGCCGGAGAAGTACCCTAACAAACGGGCCATGGATCTTGCGGATCTTTCCTTCCTCTTCCTTGTCCCATCCTTTCTCCTTACACACATTTACACTATCATGCACTACACTACTACGTATTCCAGGAGATTAGAGCTTGTCCCGGCTGGGGCGGTGCCCCGCTGATGGGAGAGTCCTGGTTAGGGGGAAACCCCACTAGCCGACGGGAGGTCGGCGCTGGATCTCGCCATCCAGCGGGGGGAAATTACCGCCATCTCCCGAAAAATAACATGGACTACACTAACGGAACTAATGACCAAAGCAGTTGACGCGCCCGGAAACACGAAAAAAGCAATCAATCAATCAATTGAAGAGTATCAAAACTGCATTATGATACTTAGAGACAGTGGACAATGCAGAATCAAGTACGGAGTGCATGAACTATTTTATTTATTTATTTTACGTCAAAAAAGTTAAAAACTGCGTATGACGTGCTATGGGGAAAAGTGAATTGTGTGCACATTTTCAAAATTCTGTGATCCCTACACTAAGTCATATACTACTTAAATTTTGAATTTTTGAAAGGGAGAAAAAACTCCCATGTAATAAAATCTATTTTTAAGGATAAACAAGGAATAAATTTTGAATTTTGAAAGGGAGAAAAAAAAACAAAAAAAAAAACTCCCATGTAATAAAATCTATTTTCAACGATAAATAAGCAATAAATTTTGAATTTTGAAAGGGAGAAAAAAACTCCCATGTAATAAAATCTATTTTCAAAGATAAATAAGCAATAAGTTTTGGCTCTTATTACTTCCTGCCGCGACAACATGGAAACGATAATTTGAATAATTGTATTTCCCACTGAATTCTAGAAGATGTGCACAGAAAATGAAGTTACATTTATGTCCAGAAGCAAAACAAGGGGCCATCTCAGCATTTGCTCAATGGATCAGGGAAACTGGACGAAAAACCTGATCGAGATGGGGGTCATTGACCCGGAAGCTGTAGTACAATAGTTGTTACAGGTTGTTTATACTCATTTATACAGTCCAAATGGTAAATAATGCATTATGTATCATTGTTAAAATTAATGTTACTTTTCTTGTGATGCTCAGTATAGTCTCTAATTGTATAGAAACAGTTACGCAGCAGAAACAATTTCACTTGGGATTTAAACTTTTCAATCGAATTTAATCGTTTAATGTCATCTGGCAAAGTGTTGTAAAATAATGTACATGTATTGTATGTGAATTTCTTGTAATGAGCTGTTGATACTGTCACCTGATGAATATGATTTCTACGTCGAGTGTTATAGTAATAGACTTCTGCATTTTCTGAAAAAATATTCCCTCCCTTGAACAAGTCATTTTTTACAAAAACCACTGATTCGTAAATAAAAAGACACGGTAATGGTAGAATTCCTAGATTAATGAAGAGAGGCTTACATGAATCACGTGGGTGAGATTTGGTTATTATTCGTACAATTCGTTTTTGTAATCTAAAAGTCTGGGAGCTATAAGATGTATTTTCCCACAATATTATGCCATATCTCAGGCGGGAATGAACATTCGCGAAGTATACACAACGAGCAGTATGAAGGCTGACTGAATTTGCAAGAATTCTGAACGCATAACATAATGAACTTAATTTTGTGTTCAATTCATTTAAATGGACGTTCCATTTAAGGTTTGACTGAATTGAGAAACCTAAAAATGTTGTTGCTCTGGAGGAAAAACTAGAAAAATTACTAATAAAATATGTACGAAGCAAGGAATTGAAAATAATTCACATTTTTAAGGTCAAATAAAGATAAAGAAATGTTCAGATCACGCTCTTAATGTATTTTGTTGTATCTCTATATTAATAAAATCAATGATTGTGGAGAAATTCTATTTAATTTTGACATCATCAGATATAGTGAACCTCTGACATAGTGAACCAAAAATATCAGTTCCCAGAAGTTCACTATAACCAGAATCAATTTACACATGTATTTTACCACGATGCCGGTCGCGTCAAGGCGCGGTCCCCGCTGCTCTATGACGTCCGACCGCGGACGGAGCGCCTTCACCCTCTCCGTCCGGGGAGGGCGTTCCCTGATTGGCTGATGCTCTCTCGGCATTGACCTATTACGCGGCCAACCTGTTGAAAGGTGGAGGGAAACATAACCCTGTATTAACTTGAGTGCTGATCATTTTCACGCATTTCACCCTGAGAAAGGTCGCAAAATCGTTGGCACTTGTGCCTAGGACGCGGTGTCTCCCCGGCAGCCAAGTAGCTCCGCGAAAGCAACTCAAATTATCGAAAAATTGTACATGTCCTCATTTGAAAATCGGTCTTTAAAGAACAGATTTCATTCAAGAAAAAAATCTCTATCTTCATAGCCGAAAAAAATTTTAACTTTTATAATTTTCGAAAAATCAGAGATTTTTAACGAAACATGAGACCTGCACCATTGTCTTGTGCCCTTTACGCTATCCAGCAGTAAAATTTAATTTAAAAAATTAGACCTTGTTTTGAAAATTTTGAAAATGTGCCAGGAGCTTCATGTTTGTACCCGCTCACGGAAAAAAATATCGGTTTCAAATTCTCCACGATATGGCCGCGACATTAGCCATATCGATTGGAGAGTCTCAATTTTGGAGAAAATCGGCTGAACGATTTAGGCGCTAGCTTTGAGCACAGACGGATGAACAAACGTTTTGCCGTCAATTTTTCGGTATCAAGGACACACAAAGCATGGATTCTGTCTACACAACGTGTTAGAGGAAGTAATTTACTGGAGTAAATTCCTATACTATAAAGGAACAAGGATTATCCATTTTTTTGTTACTAGGGCCCGGCAATAAGAGTTTTTCTGTCGCAAACTCGCCGTTTTTTCCCCCGCAGGATTATAGTACTTTCTCTACACTGCGTAAGCAGAAGCCAGAATGTAAACGGCTGTATGAAGGCAATTTTCCTAGTTAACACATAAAAACTATTGAAATTCCGAAAAACGTCTAAAAAATAATTTCTTGATCCTCGAGATAGCGTTCATAAAATTCTTTAAATACCACAAAAATACTTAAATACTCGCAAAAAATAAGATAAATTACATTATCACAGACGTCACTGGCTTCAATTCTTTCGTAATTTCTAATTGCATCTTTAAGGCGAATATTACGTATTTGCGGAACGGAGAAACTGGAGCTTACTTTAAGTGCAGTGGGCTAAGGCACCGCCGTCTACAAATCGACTAAGGTAATATTTAATATTAATTATAATAATTTAATATTAATTAAATATTTAATATTAATTAATAATAATTAATTATATTATTGTTTACGTGACCTATCTTGAAACAACAGATTTTTTGCTCTTTCGTGCCTCACTCAAGAAATCTCCCCCCGAATCACCCGCTTATTTATTTTTTTTTTATTTATTTATTTATTTTAAATATTTTTTATATAAGTTAGGTCATAAAGACACTATTTTGAAATGTATATAGAAGACTCGTTACTTTTTCAAAAATATTTCAAAACGAAATTTGTACAGAAAATGAAAGAGAATATATTTCCTTATATTAATATAAATGATACACACACACACACACACACACACACACACATACAAAAACACAATGCTTTTTTGTGCAATTATAATTTTGTTTTTGTTCGCTATTTCCGTAAATACAGAGAGTTCGAAGAAAATGGGACAAGCCCCAATTTCTTTGCCATTCTTGCACATACGAGGGAAAAAATTATAAAAAAAAATATGCAGCCGCTTTTGAGAAACAAATTGCTCAAAAATTATTTCAAACTTACCTGTTTCATGCAAAAACCACTCATATTTTCGAAAAATTGAATATGAAGATATTTGAATTTTTTTTTTTTTTTTTTTAACAGATTTCATTAGAGAAAACATCATTATCGTAGTTGTATTAAGGTACCGAAAAAGTTTAAACTTTAACAAATTTTAATTTACGTTTTAATTTACGTTTAATGTGCTACAGAATGGCACAGACTTTCTCGTACTAGTTACTTTCTAATTACAATGGCCTGGGCAAGCTTTTCGGTTTTGCCCCACCCTCTTTCCAGCTGCCATCTATCGCCACCCAAATTACATTTTTTTCACATTTTCTCAATATTTTGGTTACTTAATGCTATAACTGAAATATGACTTTAATAATGTTGTAGAAGAGTACAAACCTTGCCGTACATGGAAATTTTCGTTTAAAAAGTTTGGAACCGTTTTGGGAAAAACGTCGTTTAAGCGTTACTGTAAATGAGAAATTTAAAGCTTTTTTCACAGAAAACTTTTGAGTTTTCCAGAAAATTCATCAAAAATTATCCGAAGCACGTCTACTCACAAATGCAATAATGTATTCAAATCGCTGGTAACATAAATATTAACGGCGTAAAAGATATTTTTAAAAAATACATTTGTGTAATTATTGAAAAAACAAAAGTTTGGCATTTATGTTGCGTTATTCAGACCATTTACCTGTTCAAAATATTGGAAGAAAAAATTTGAAGCTGTTTTCGAGAAAATGGTTTGAGTATATCAGAAAATGTGGAATTTCGAGCTCATTTTAATATAACCCTTTCGGAGAAACAAAATAGGACATCATTTAAAGCACTTGTTTAAAAAATGCAAAAATGTATATAAATCCCCGTGAATATAGATATTCACGTGAGAGATTGCAATAAAATTACTCTTGTGTAATTTTTGAAAACAAACAAAAAAAAAAAAAAAAAAAACAGAGCAAAGTGGTGATTATGTCATCTTGTACAGTGCAGTCAGCACTATCCCTGGCAAAAAAATGTAATCAAAAAATTTGCACCAATTCTTTTCAAAATGTTCCAGGGCTTCATGTCAAGTGGCCATTCAAAATAAAATATGTCTCAAATTCAAGGGGCCGTGACATAATTTCAGTTCGATTGGAATATATCAATATTAATGATAATCCTGCTTAAAGTTAAAGCCCGCTGGCGTTGTTCACAGATAGAAAGGCAGACGCTCTGCCGTCTATCGATTTTTCAGTATAAAGATCCCATTAACAAGGAGTCTGAATATACAGCACGTGGGAGGAAGTAGTAATTTAGTTTAGGCTCTTGTTCATCAGAGACGGACGGACATTTTGAAAAACAAAACATTGTGAAACAAACGTGTATTTACGTTGAAATCTCGAAATCAATTTTCCGCGGCATATTTATAACTTTCTCTATTCTATGTTTATTACTCCGTACGTATATGAGAAAGTAATCAGTGGTACCACATAATTGATTGATTTTTTCGTGTTTCCGCGCGCGTCAGCTGCTTTGATCATTAGTCCCGTACGTGTAGTGCATGTTTTTTTCTCGGCAGATTGTTATCTTCCCCGCTGGATGGCGAGATCCGGCGCCGACCTACCATCGGCTAATGAGATTTCCTCCTAACCAGGACTCTCCCACCAGCGGGGCACCGCCCCAGCCGGGACAAACTCTAATCTCCTGGAATAGTGGTAGTGTAGTGCATGATAGTGTAAATGTGTGTAAGAGGAGAGGATGGGACAAGGAAGAGGAAGGAAAGATCCGCAAGATCCGTGGCCCGTTTGTTAGGGTACTTCACCGGCATTCGCTTAGTGTTGATTGGAGAAACCACGGAAAACTACCGATCAGAGCAACCGGCCGCTAAATTCTCCTCCAGATAGCGACTGAACTCGACCTAGCTGAAAAGCTCGTGTCGAAAATCCTACCGGCGTCAGGACTCGAACCTAGGTCCTCCCGGTCAGAGGCGCTGTAGTGACATGAGTTGATGCACTGAGCCGGTTACTACATAACGACACACTTTTTCGAACTAGTTTTCTAATTCCTTTGATCCGATCTAGGTTTTCAATCTTGCTCCATCCTCATGCTACATACCAACTATCGGCACCCTATTTATTAACTTTTTAATTTTCTCAATTTATCAGTTCCCTGATGGTAGAACCGAAATATTACTTTATTGTAGAAGAGTAAAACTACATCCTAAATGGAAATTTTCATGAAAACACAAACATCCTCAATGTGCATTACACCATCGGAAATCATGTCATTGTAGCAACAGAATTGCAAATAGACCCAAGAGTTGTTGTCATCCAGGATCTGAGATGGAAAGCCATGACCAAGACTGTGACAAAAAGTTAGGTCAATTTATCTACTTTATATTGAAGGCAATTGCTGACCTGAACTTGGATACACTGCTGCTACCGTATAATAAACAAAAAACAAAAAATAAAAATGTATTTTCTTCTTTTGGTTTATGTTATCAATTAGAATGAGCTGATCACTGCCAGTCATCTACGTTTTTTGATTGTTTTCAGATCAATAGTTCCTTAGACATTGCATCAGTTATAAAGGACAAATAGAAATTAACACTACTCTCCAGTAAAGAAAATAGAACATCTTTTTTACTCAGTTGAAATAAGAAGACTCCAAATATTTTCACTCTTATTTTCACCACAGCTCAACACAAGTTATAATGCTGTAGACAAAAATTTAGTGTGAATTTCAATTGACATCTCTTTTATAAATTGCTCTCAAAGAAACAGTGTTCGCAACATGTTTACAAAACTTTCACAAAGAGGGAGGGGGGGGGGGGAGAAAAAGAAAGAAAAGATGAATTATAAATTTTTACTTTGAATTTGTATATATAACAATTAAATATACATGTATACACACTTATTTTCTACAGCATATAAATACTAGTCAAAATACATGATCAACATGGCATAGAGCTGAATATCAGCAAAAAGCAAAAAAATTACATTTACAACAACTGGTGCCCCATCACATGTAAGCACTCAGAAAACCTGTTTGTATCTTTGCAAATGCAATCTTCTCAATTCTTGTAGTCTTTCACTCAGAACACACGTCCTAAATAAACTACATCAACACTGAGACCAGGACTAAGTTCTAAAAATCCCAGTTTGCCATAAAATTCGAGCATGAAGCGATCTTTAGCACTCACGGGGACATACACACCAAATGACCCTGAAACAAGAAAACTAACATTTCAGAAAGATAATAAGTATTTAGGTTACAAACATTTATTTCCTCCTTACAAATCTATTGTTTTACAAAACACTGCAAAAATAGTCATACAAAGGGAAACAGTTTTAATAATTTAATTATTGACACCTATTTCATTGTTTATCCAATCTGATTACTAGTCAAACTTAAAAAACTGAGATCAGTGTACTAATAATCTTTATGACCACTTAAAAGAGTTTCATAGTATTAATGAACAAGTGTTTTAATAATTTTTACAACCACTATTAATAATGAACTCCTTAGGAGGCATTTAGTCTCTCTATGTAAAGTCTTTTAATGTTCACAGTTTTGAACACGTGGACATAACATATTAATTTGACATATCATTACTTCTTATTCATTACTCAACTGGGAATCAAACATGGTCTTATATGATAATTCTCCAATCTTTTATTGTAAAATGAAGTCTTCCAAATATAAGAGTAAACCTTAAACCTAAGACTTCAGCACCTGGGTAGTTGATGATTGTATCACTAAAAAAGTTGAAATTAAATAAAAGGAATCTCAAAATACATGCAAAAGAAAAGAAGAATGTGTACAGAGAAACCTAGGGCAATAGAATCATAATTAGTGCAAAGGGATTTCATAACCCAAGTTCACAGTAATATGAAATGTTTACCGTTTGCTCGCAGAGCTGCCAGAAGGCAAGTGACCAGTCGTTTTGATATGCTTTGATCAAGAACACTTGTCAATAGAGAACAACACATGACAGATGGGTGATGACTATGAATTGCATCAGGAACATCTGCTTTGAATGTGTGAAACCAACTCATCATTTCCTACAACAGAGCAAAAGAAATATTTTACTAACATTCACTGTGTCTCATTACCACATGATAAGGGCTACCACCAAAGAGACCCCGCCTCTGAGAGGGAGGTCCCTTCTCAGCAGACTCGACTTGATTTGCAGTGTCATACAGGTCAGCAATAGAAATCATTTGATACTTGGCAGTCCAGGATGTGCTGTGCCAGGAGTATAGCTCAGGTCACAACATGAGGGCCAAAATGTCAGCTCGATCAAATGTGACACACTCAACCCACACAGTTGAGTATCAAATGACTCCAGCTGCAGAAGCTTACAAATCCTCGAGCAATGAAATCACTTTCTCTGCCCATTGGTGAGTGTAAATGTTTGATCATCCGCCAATAAAATTAATTCGTTACAAGACACTTCAGTCAGTGAAAAAGACAGACTACAAGAGAACTCATAAATTAGAACAAAAGTGCCTGCTACTAACTGCCTGAAACTATTCACTATTTGATTAGACAGAGACCAGATACAACTTGGTGCCCAACTCAATGGGGAACATACATGGGCATATCTTTTGTCTAATATTAAGTAGCAACCCATTACAGATGGCCCCCAGGTTCATTCATTGTACATGCTTTCATGCATGTCTCACTTCAGATGACAGCCCTGTGGTTATAAAAAAATATGTGTCGAGATCAGCTCTGCAATAAATTGTCTAATATTAATGCCAGGTTTCAATGCAATTATATTTAGGATAACACCAGTAGTGGTGCTTTTAGGAGAGAGGAGAGGTCGGCATAGTGTGTGTGTGTGTGTGTGTGTGTGTGTTTGTGTTGGCATAGTGTGTGTGTGTGGGCATAGTGAGTGTGTGTGTGGGTGTGTGTGTCAGCATAGTGTGTGTGTGTGTGTCAGCATAGTGTGTGTGTGTGTGTGTGTGTCGGCATAGTGTGGGTGTGTGTGTGTGTTGGCATAGTGTGTGTGTGTGGGCATAGTGTGTGTGTGTGTGTGGTGTGTGTGTGTGTGTGTGTGTGTGTGCATAGTGTGTGTGTGTGTGTGTGTGTCAGCATAGTGTGTGTGAGCATAATGTGTGTTAGTATATGTTGTGGGTGGGGGGTGAGTGGGTGGCATGTGGGGAGTGTGTGAGCATGTGGGTGTGCAGTGGCAGAACGAGGATTTTTCTTAAGCCCCTTTAAGATTCTCCCTCTTGGAGCTGATGTGTTACTATGAAAATTTACATGTGTTCTGATTTAATCTGCCATACAATGAAATCCAGGCCTGTTAAGACGAAATTGCAAATCAAATTTTTGTTTGTAATTCAAATGCAATCTTATACTTCAGAAATCGTATCTCCAAGAACATAACCAATCCATTCACAGAACATAACTAATCAAAAACTCCACATTCATATTCTTCTCATACCTCAGAAGCATTGAGGGTATCATTATCATCTTTTTTGGGTTGAGGATACTTTTCACACATATCTGGCAACCAAGCAACTTCTAATTTCTTATAAAACTGCTTTGCATCCAAAGCTGCAACTGCATACCCCACAAGGTCAGTTTCATCTTCTACGATGAAACAAAATTCTGGACTGAGGGTTAAAAATCCTCCTACTAACCTGAAACAAGAAAATTAATTTTGTTTCCTACAATTTAAAATTACTTCATAGAAACAAACATAATATGAAACTACTGGAAAGTTCACTCAAGTAAACTATGGTAAATAAAGAATAATATTAATCAATATTAAAAATATGTAACTTATGAAAATGTATATGTCAGATATTTACTGGCTTAATTACTGTCTGTTCAGGGAAGGAACACAATAGTCTGTCCATTAATATCATATTTACCCAAATACAAGGCGAGGTTTTTCTCAAAATATCTGAATCGAAAAATGCAGGGTCGCCATGTACTCAGAGATTAAGCCAAGTCAGTTAGGCTTTATGTTTTCATATTGCCGTTTCATATAAATAGTGATGAAACAATAACGGAAAAAATGTCACATGTATCCATAATACGTAATTATATTTTGCGGTTGTACCCTCGGCATTTACACATTTGCCGGGCAATTTAAACTGACGTGTTTGAACGGGCAGGTAAAGAGAGAATCTCAAACAAATGCCATTGTATCAAGTGAAACATAGCATGAAAATGAATGCTGATATTTTGCTACATGATGCAGGTTTGATGAGACCGTTCAGAATTTCTGTTCGATGCCTGGCAAGGGAGATTCTGTGTTTTGCAAGGGATGGAAAAAAAAACAACAACACATTGACTGATGTATACATTCTACATTCAACCACAGAAAAGGATGATCAATTTTTATTTTTTTACCAAAAACTTCCCCAACTTGGAAACTTGCTGCTATCTCCCAGTTTACCCGTGAAACAAAGATGTACAAGTTCGCAGTTTACTACTCAATCTCACAAACCTTAAACAATGCTGATTTCAAATATACTCTGTTAAAGAATGTGAAAGAACAGTTAAAGAAATAGTTCATCAAGAAGTGCGGGACAGATAGAAAATCTGGTGACTCAGACGGGAATGTCCTTAGGTGCCATCAGTTGAAACACTAAAAACGCAAAACTTTCAGAAAAACCTAAAAAGTCAGATGTTGCAGCAAGGAAGGAAGACCAAAAAAACATTGATATATGTGAAGATGATTAGGGTAGTGACAAAAACCAAGATTACGATAACTTTAAGGAGCAAGAAAATGATGGTTCAAATTTTCTAGTCAATTTGCAATTTTATTTTGACTAAATGGCAAGAATTAGTTGAAAATTTAAAAAATTTTCAGGAGGCATCTTCAAAATTAGTGGGTTGTCTTATAATCAAAGTAAAAAAAAAAAAAAAAGCTAATAACTTATATTTGGGTAAATACAGAATTTTACTGTCATTAATTTTAACAGGCAATTTATTTTACTCTTCTTTAGCAGTTAGTTGCCTTTCATACATATTGTATTTTCCTAGTTGAATTTTCTACTTATCTTTTCCAATGACTAATTACTTACTTGTCTCCAATGAGATTCGGTAAATCAGGAAAGGAATCAGTGCCATCCATTCCATCCAAACATGTCTTTCTACATACTTCATATACTTGAGTCTCATCTGGCGGTAAATAAGGACGAATAGTATAAATTTTACTGCTTGGCACATCAGGTGGTTTATAGATAAACAAATCATTGCCAGAATCTACAGGGATCAAGCGCTAAGCAACAGAAAGAGATGAATTTGTAAGATACATGATATTTCACAACTATGTAATAGTACATTACATACTCTATGACTAACTTGTTATCAGCTGATAACAATAATTTACACATACTTGGAGATCAGCGGTAAGGCCACCTCTAAAAACCCAAGGTTCTTGATCGCCACTCATAAATGTTTCTTTCCAACCTTTAGAAAACCCTACATTTTGCAAAGGACAAACAAATTTATAGTATTATTAGCACACAATACAACCATATGAACAAACAGCGAAATATAATAATACAATATGGGAAAATAATAGAAGTTGTTTGAAAGCAGTATATGAAATCTTGTATTGGTAACCATAAAAATATCTCAAGATTTAAAAAAACCATTAAAATCACCAAAATGTGGCGAACATATCCTATTTTACTTCATAAAACTAAAAATAAAGATCTCAAAAACAAACAGGAATATAAATAAAACTACCAGATAGACAAGAGGGCAGATAGTATGAAGAAAAACTCAGATGTGTAGAGGGAATTGAATTCAACAACTATTAAAATTGTCAACCTAACATTCACATTCTGGAGTGCTGGAAGTAATTTAGGAAATGGTCAAACATTTACTTCAGTTTCTACAAAGCAAGCTCATATAGAAGAAGAGTGATTTCAATTCAGTTACAATTAAACTACCTAAAAGTCAGTAACTACAAAATAAATTGTTAAAATACATTAAAAATAATGGTAAACTACACAAATTTGAATAACACTATTTAGGAAGTATACAATCAAATAAATTGTTTAGATACACTAATTGATTCATTTCAATAATATAGCTGTTATCAGACGTAACTAATACATGTCACTACAGCCCACATGTTATTTTGAAAGTTACTGATGATCATGTGTCCACAGGATTGAAAAATAAAAGAGAAATGACACAAAATAAACACTGGAAATACACAAAAGTAAGTAAATATACTCTAGAAAGAAATTTTCTAACTTAAATTAGATCATTAGCCAGCATGATGCACTGAGCTATTCCTACCAGGCTCTCAATGCATACTAAAAATGGGCAAATAAAATTCATTTAAAGAACAGTCCAACAGAAAAGTGTAGAAATGGATGAAGAAAAGAAACAAATATTCCCAATACACAAATATACCAACCTAACACAAAAGTTGCGAGACAGTAACTATCACCGAGAATGTCATTCATCCCAACTTTCAATGATTTCCCCAAGAAATAAAACAAAAAGAAAACTCTTTTAAAATATTTGAACTACCTTTTCTTTTCACAAGTACTCGTTTTTCAAATATCTTCAATTATTTCCCACATGTATCATAAAACTTTCAGAGTTCAAGCACAATAATTTTTAAAATTCATTTTTTTGGGAGACATTCATCAAAGTGACTATCCATTAACTGTCCCATACACCATTTGCTAGCTTTACATATATTTAGAAAAATTCATTCACAATTTTTATAGAACTGTATAGAAATGTCATATTGTACTGTAAGATTTAAAACCAATTCCTTAAGATGAACTCATTATGTAAATACATTCAAATAGTTTAGTTTAAAATATTATTTTAAAAAATTATTTAATTTTCCACACCATTCTATAAAACTTGTGCGAAGGTAGGTCTCTGTCAGCTCATGTATTCCATGTGGTGTAAAGGGACCTTCAAAATAAGCAGTGTAGTGAAAACATGCATCTGCAATTCAGAAGATTCAGAGGCATCGTTAACCACAACCAAATTACTTTTCCAAGAATGGAAAAGCTACTCCAAAATTGCACAATAAAATTAAAATAAGTTTACTCTAGAAACTTTTCCATTATCAACATAATTTAGGGAAATAAATAACAATGCAGGCTTTTCTGATTTGGAGAATGCAAGGAATTACAATACATTTGTAATTCTACCCTTTTATTTTAATAAAAACCAAATTCTTTTAAGACAAATTTTCACACACCATTTTTCCCAGGCTGGTTAACATATACACCTCTGTCCTTGTGAAATCATTAAATCAGGAAGGGAAACGCCTTTGCGCTAAGCCACATGTAATTCGCGTAAGCGCTAGAGGTTTATGAAAAGGATGTTGGATAAATAAAAATAAATGGAGTATCATATACAAACAATTTAAAACAGAAAATATTCAAAGAAATAAAAACATAGAACAGCAACATATGAATTTTCCAGAAACAGCTGCCACTGTATATGATACTCCCAGCAAAATGATATCATTGCCTTTTGGTAATCAGGTATTCGCAGAGGTGCAGGACAGCAGCGGTTAATGCAATGCGCAGATCAGACTAGAAATTATTACTAAGAAACTCTTCCTTCAGGTAAGGCTCCTTAAGAGAAGCATCATTACCATTAGGAAGACAAGTAAACAATTAAAAACATTGGAATTCAAGATCTGAAAGAAAACTGCAAGATGTTATATGCTAAAAAGAACTGGCTCATTTCCAGGTGAAAAAACATCACTGATATGAAAAAAATTCACAATTAGTTTCAATAAGCACAACTTCCTCACATCCCATACGTCAGAAAGTTGTGTCAATTATTTTCTCAAGCATTAATAATTATTAAAAAGTAATTACATATTAATGATGTTCCTACATGTGAAAAAAGCCAGTTTATTAATAGTGAAAATGAAATCTAGCTTCCAGGTTTCCTAGAAAAGAACGTGACTTGTAGGCTGGGTTGATATCATCCGAAGTCCGTGGCTCAATTGATACTGTAGGGTGGTGAATGGAAAAAATGCATAATCGCTGAAGCGCACATGTGGCTTTACCCTAATAAAACTAAAATGTAAAAATATTTGCCTCTGAAGGTGGTTTTGCAATAGCCGTTTCAATAAAGGCAGCACTCTCAGATCACGATAAGAATTTATATTCTGCATTTACAACAAAACAGAAGAAACATCAAAACACACCAACGTAACTATTGCAACACCACAAAAGAAACAAAAGGCATGAGAGTTAGGGGAAATAAATGCTCGTGATAGAAGTACTTGCTAAATTACATGAGGAAAATCACATATCAAGGAGAGAAAATACCCCGTACATGTGTAGCTGCCCAGAGTGAAGCTGGCCATCATCTGAGGGAAGTGACCACTCGCTGAGAAAGAACACAAAACAGAAGTTAGCATTAGACGAGAAAGCACTCATTGCATCCACCCTGAAATGCATATTAATGATGAGCTGAAATATTCCATTCACATTTTCTTTCTCCTTTTGTTTTTATTTTTCCCTCTAATTTCCTTTGGAATTTACAGTGGCAGAATCTTATCAACCCAAATGGAGAATGAAACCAAAACTAGAACCTTTTTAAAAATGTTCCATTAGAAACATATCTTCAAAGAACCTAACCAGCATATAAGTGATATGGGACTGTTCCAAAAGGAAAGGAACAGGAGATACTTTCCAATTCACTTGGAGAAATATAGTAAACACTCAAAACTTTTTCAAGTTCTTAAATGAATTTATAATGATAAACACTAGATTCACACTCAATATCTAATTAAGAGCATGCACCTTTCAACATTACAATCGTTGTGCACACACAACTAATATTACATACCCCAAAATCCTGCCCCTGCAAATACAACATTTCCTGAACCCAAGACATCAAAAACTAAACATTCAAAATAAGTTTGAACAATTAAAAACATATAATAAATACAAAACATAATATATTATTGTATATAAAATACTTTAAGAAAATTAATTATTTTTAATATTACAAATTAATTCTCTGATTCAATACCCGAATTATGTACTACTCCTTTAACCAATGATGGTAAAAACAAAAAGTAACAAGGTAACGTTCATAAAGAATTTCAGCTCATCTTCAGCTACACAACTCAACAGGCGTGTTCAAGGGCATACATTTTTATTCATAGCTGCAAATCAGATTTATTAGATCTTCTCCTCCCTACTCATCATTTGATTAAACTAAAACAAGACAAGACATCATTTAGACTGCTATACTTTAAACTGAGGGGGCACACATGGTCTGTTTCAAGAAACAAAATGCTACATCACCCTCGTTCTCATGAAATTCTGACTTAGACCAAACTCGACACCAGATTAGGCAGCTAAACCTGAAAAATTAAATCTGCCTAAAAAAATTACACTTCTTCTCAGTGAAAGATAATGATATTTAATAACTAGAGGAATAGTTGCAACATATTTGATAAGAAACAAAACTACTATGAAAAACAAAGCTTTACACAACGCCTCTTCATGCAGAGAGATTTAAAGAGAAAAGGAGGGCAACTTTTTGTAATTTCAAAAGAAGCATTTCAGAAGCAAAAATGTATGTATGTATGTATGTATGTATAAATATAAATATATTCCTTTGTACAATGGACTGATATTTTGCAATTGCATTTACAGAAGGTTACAGGTGATTTTCAACTGAAGATATTAAAATGTATAAGTGCAACGTTCAGAAACACCATAACAGAGGGAACAAACACCCACACACATGCAGACTAACACTCAGTACCCGTATCCAATACAATCAACAGAGTTGCTTTAAATTTGTAATATATTATCCTGATTTTGATCACTAACTTCTTGAGAGTGAAATTATTAAATATTCAATCCATCTCCAACTAAATACAGAACAGACCGATACACATAAGAAGCAGATGCCCTCTATAGCAATTCTTCCCAAGTTTTGAATTTTCATTCTAGTAAAATGAAATTTTTTTAATGTTTCCAGTTGCCAATGTTGAGACCCCTAATTTTAACAGGAGAGTTTACACACCTGAAAAATTTGGCAATTTAGGCCAGCTGATAACAACATTCTCAGAATATGCTCTTTCATGATTCTATGAGAAGTGAAACCTCAACATACCTTCACAAATTGTGTGGATTGAAATATAGATTTAACAAAGCTAGAAAAAGCAAACTCTTGGCGAAAGCAGCACAAAATTGCATTTGCCATAGACAAAATAAATGCTCAGCAATCAGAATAAGTTTGGTAAGAAAATTAATGAAGATATTGAGAAGAATTCTTGAAATATTGTTTAATTGTTATTTCAGAAGTAAATAATTAATTTCACTAATTCCTAATCCCAAGTTGTTTTTAACTTCTTAAACAGACAATTTAAAAAATAACAGTTTTTATTTTTCTACAATAATAATATGAAATTGAATGCAAACACTCCTAGTTCAAACATTAGTTAACTAATTACTCGTGACATTATACAAAATCAGTCACATTCTAATTATCTACAAAAAGGTTATTTCTTTTAACCACATAATGCTAATAATATATGATTTTATTCAACTAAAATTTTCGATGTATTTAGGCCAGTTTTTACTAGCTTCAATATTTATCACTTGTAACAAGGTACTGCATTAGTGTTAAGCAATGAAGATAATTTAACAAAAATACAAAATATAATCAAATAATATTGATTAATTTGTGAACATCACTGGTTTTCTTTTAAATCTTGTTCAAGAAACCAATTTCAGTAGTTTCAAGCTACTTAAATTACCAAAAATTCCTGACTGTTACAATATAATGCTTATCAAGAAAAATTAAGCTTTATTTATGTTTGTGAGACAGAACTGTTTAAGAAATTTTAGAGTTAAATTAACTCTTCTGTAGTGTATTCCATGTTGATGCCACCTGACAGTATTCAGAGATTATAAAGTACAAGTGAAATTAAATAAAAGGATTTGAGAGTTCCCAAACACTAACTTATTTGAATTTTTTTTCCCTACAGGCGTGACAATTTTCGAAGACCCTTCTATACTACTTTAGAGAGAACATGTAATCAAAGAAATTTCAGCCCAGATACAGCCAATACACAGGATAATGATTTGCTTACTTACCTAACCATTTTACATAGGAGTTTAGAAGCGAGACAACCCCACGCATATCCCACACATACGGGTAGAGATCATACAACAATTCTCGATTGGCACAGAATGTAAGGCGTTGAAAAAGGGTATTCAGGGCTTTTGACATATCTTCCAGCTTCACGGCACGTTCTAACCATTCATCAACCTAACACAAAATTCTACAATGTTAGCTACAATGAATCCAATACACAGTAAAAGTTGCATATCAAAAATTGTCATAATTTAATACAAATTACTGAAAGGTTAACACCGGTAGGAGGAAAATCTAATACGCTCCAAAAACATACCAGCAGAAATTTAATTTGAAAATAATATCACAGCAAAAGCCCAGAAAAAAGATAAAAGAGATTAAAAAAAGCAAACAAGCCCATTACAATACGGCAAATTCAGAGGCAGAGCAGTGAGAAAACATTACCTCAGGTTTGTTTGAAGGGTTTTCTGATGAAATATTACGGTTATGGGCAGTGACTAGATGAGCATTACTCTTTAACCAATTGAATTCTTGAAGTAATTGTATACCTTGTCCTCCATGTTCAAATGGCAAATAGAATAAGTCACATAAAAGAGCAAGATCTTCATAAGCCAATTCTTTATCATTCCTACAAAAGAGTAATTGAAATTATAAATGTAAAGATGCCAACGATGCCCATTCATCAAGGCATGAACAGACAATAATATGTACAGTCACCTAAAAATATTAAAACAACAAACGATATCTCATTTCATTTTGCAAGGGCAAGCAAAGCTACATGGTATACGATTCTTAATTAATTGTTCTCATTGAACACTTAATTTTCCTAGAGGTTCACCAAGGAAGAGAAGAGAGAGCTGTCAGTTGGCAGGATCAGTAACGCATTTTCCACAAATAATTAATCAAGTTCCTAGTATCCTTTCCATTTCACATTGTTTTCTTAAATTCAGCAACTGACTCTTTTGTTCACTTACTAGAAGTTAATTGTTCAAAGTAGTTTCAACTAATTATTCTTACTTAACCTATAAGGTAAGAATTGGCTTTTGAACCCTGTGATATAGGTTTGATAAGGATTGCATTTTGAAGAGCTACTTTAAAATCAACTGGTCCAGTTGTGTTCTTAACAATTTCTGCCTAGGGTGTTTATTGAACATCAGCTAGAACCACACTGAAGAAGTTCCATGTATGAATAACACTATTGACTTGATATAATATTTACATTGATACCAAGAATTATCTATAAGTAATCAATTCTGAATAACCATCTAATAAAAAATACAACAATAACAATAATAATAATAATAATAACAAAATAAAAACAATAATACAATAAAAAATGACAATAACAATAACAGTAACAGTAAAACAAATTAAAATAAACCAAAATAAAAATCATAAGCATTTGCAATTTTATGAATATGTTCTACAATTCCACAATGTAAAGGTCCCTGAACTGAAAATTCAACTATTCTCAAGCAAGTTTGACTTGCTTCAAAATGCATGGTGATATTAACGCACATTTTCCAGAACACAAAATATTTTCAGAACTGTATTGATGAAGTTCACACATACACAAATCCCTGTTCAATAAATTCTGCATCTCCTAAACCTCGCACAGATTTCACACTGATATGGTTCACCTGTATAACAAGAGGTGAAATACACAAGAAACACACCTGGCAGGAAAATTTTCGATGTTGGTCTCTACAACCATTGTGCTGGTGCTGTTTGTGGGTGTTTCAACCTGCATACCAGATCCACCTGGTGGTTCTGTATTTTCTGCCATTAGAACGTCCACAGCAGGTTTCGCAACATGAACAGGTGAGGTGTATGGAGGAGTAGGATTGCAGTCCATGGGCTCTGTAGGGGAATTACTCATGTTTGTCTCACTACACACAATCTTGCTTTCTGACACCAGAGAATTCATAACAGCTCCAGGAGTAGGTTGAAGTAAACTGTCATTAGCACCAGTAACCTGAAAGCATTAAAATACACAGATATACATATTCACACATACATGGATAGAGAAAACATGTGCCAAACTGAACCAGTATTGTTATGGAGGATTTATGTAAAAGCAATTGAAACAGAAAAAAATTTGTACTAAGGAAATTTTAAACAATGAACTGATCAGTTCTGGTTTTAATCAAGAACATTTAACTATTTCTCCCACAAGATAAATTTTGATTATAAAAAAGAAGAAACTCACAGTGCTACACACTTCAGCCAGTGCTTGCAGTTGATTGGCATTGACTACAGGAATGCTGCCAGAAGAACAACTGGTGGTGGTGGTCGTTACACTCATACAAGTGTTCACTGATGGAATGATTGGAATAGGTACAGTATTTGCAACAAGTTGTTGTGGTTTGGCAATTGGTCCCCATGCCGGTTTCACCCTTTTGAACTCCGGAAGCCATTCATTTATTGCATTCCTCAGTGCCCGACGAGGGTGATACATATTAGGTGATAAATTCGTTGGTACATCTTCACCTACACCACCATCTTCTGTCTCAGTCTCAAGTTTTATGTCTGCACTAACAGAATCATCTGTAAGAAAATAAGAGAAGGAAATGGTTGGAACTAAACAAAAGACATAACACGATTAATCCATGAAAATCAATGCAAACAGTTGATGAAGTACTACGTAAGTTGCATAACATTATGGAAAATACATTTCTGTAGGTACAATTACACTATCAAGATTTGGAAATCAACATGTAGCATTTTAAAACTAAATAAAATTCATGAACTTACTCAAAGAGGGATCTCTCTTTCCATCTACATTACATCTACTCCATTGTGCAAGTGTGTGAATTGCAACAAAATTTGCTCCATATTCACAATTGGGGTTTGTGAGAACACCCCGCAACTTGGGAATGAGATCTGGAGACCTTCCAGAATAAGGTCCTAAGAATACCCTTTTTTGATCATAATCATTCGCATGTAGATTGTCCCATATCACAGGAGGCCGTCTCAGAACATCCGTTATTTCTTCAATGGACTCTACCGTCAGAAGTCGAGAAATAACTTTTGGCCCTGAAACATAATATCATCGATTTACTCAACTGGATTTTTCAATAAAAATTTTCATTAACATGTAAAATGCCTTATCATTCACATATGAGATACAAAGAAGTGTTTATATTATATTCAAGGCATAGAGAAATATTACTTACTACTATTAAGGAAAATTACACGAATTAGAACAACATTTATTATAAGTCTTAAGACACTAAAAAAATTCTATCAAAATTCATCACTGGAATGAACACATCAGAAAAGGGTTGAAGTCTAGAACACGGTACAACCTAAGGAAGTCGTTTAAACCTGCACTTTGGCCCGCTCTGGAGAGGGAAATCCACGGAAGAGGGGACGAGGGGTGGTTAGGTGATTATAATAACAGGTCACAAACATGACATCATAAGTTAGGGTCCAGTCAGAGCTCCATTAGAAAATAGTGTTGCCCGCGATCGTGGTGTGTCTGTGATTAACAAAGCTTTCATCGTTTAAATTCGTTGCAGCAGTTTGAATTTGAAGATTTGGAGGTTTTCTGATTAAGTGCTTTCGTATAAAAGTGAATTATTTGTGGTGGTATTAAAAGTGGGTTATTATGTGGTGGATAGACTCAAGCCTTTCTGTGACTAGGATCCAGGCGAGTGAAGCGAGAAAACTTACCTTTTAAAGTAATTTGGGCATTAAAATGCGGCAGAGAAAGTGTATGAAGGGTGAGCTATGAATTTTTTTTTCTTTTTCTTTTCTTTTCTTTTTTTTTTTTTTCTTTTTTTTTCTTTTTCTTTTCTTTTTCCCCTTCCAGAGTGCTTAGAGTATTTTGAGAGAGAGCTTAAGGAGACTTCCCTTGTCTGCCCCCTCCCCTTCCCATTCCTCCCCCCCCCTCGTTGCCACGCTTCTCTAAGGGTGTTCCGAACTTTAACACAGAAAAGGAAATATTTCATCAAGTTATTTTATAAGAAAGACAACCAGAATCCTCAGATTCTGAGAAGATCACGATTACAATTATAATATTATCCGCGCACAAGCACTTCAGCTATTTCTTGAGCACACGCTTTGTTCGTTGCGTGAGGAGTGGGGAGTATGGTTATTTTGACGTGGTATTTTATATCAAATTTGTAGTTCATTTCTCAATGCAAAATAGTTTCTATTACATGGGAGCGAACATTTCTGGTTATCATATTTTGTTCACAATGCTCGTTGCTGCCATTTATTCTTAATTCAAACGATGATGGCAAAAGAGTGGGGGTAGGTATTCCGGGGCTCAAGAAAACATGTGCGAATAATACATGCTATCATAGTATATCCAGTAATATCGAGGTTATGCTGAAAGTCACTAGCTATAATGAATCCCCAAACTCCAAAATAGTTGTCAAAAATACCTCACCTGTCCACATGATGTCAATTTCAGGAGCAAGTTTTGCACCCAGAGTATTTAGGTACTCTGAGTTTTGAACATTAGGAGTTGCTCTGGCAGCGCAATACTGAGTAGGGCATAACATAAATCGAGGTTGTCCTAAATGCTGAAAAACTTCATTACTCACAGATACCTAGAAGAAGTTAAAAAATATTTCCTTAAACTCATTTTCAAATGGAAGGGAGTTCTTTTATTTATCAAAATCTAAGAGCAATCCAAAAACAATATAATAAAACAGGTGTAGACAGCAAATTTAACAGGAATAAGAAAAAACATCAACCAAAATATTTTCAACTCTGAATCCAAAATTCACAAGTTAAACCATTAATGCCACAAATTGCTCTTTGGGTAGGCACACTTCTGGTCCAGTCCAATTTGCTAATTTTATTTCCTTAATAGACATAGAACATAAGGCACATTTTGGAATTTCTGAATGTGACATGTCGATTTAGCGCAGACTGCTAAAGCATTGTAGGCTCCTGGTCAGTGTATTCATTACTTGCGACAATTTCATTCTCATTTCAACACCATACTTAACTACTCTAATGCCTGAGGTTAAGTTGGAGGGAGAGGTTGCTACTACTTACAGAAAATAATTGCTCATATAACCAGCAATTTGTGCTTTGGAGAACTAGTAATATAATTTAGCAGCATAACAATGCTTTAGCACTAAATGTTGCAAACGCATGCTACCTGATATCCTCATCAATGGCTCTGCTCGCTCAGACATGACCACAATGGGCAAGTCCTATGTGCGCAAAATTAATTCCATTTAAAACCCTTTAGATAAGGAGTGGAGAAAAAAAATAGTTTTATATCTTGTAGACACTGTAAACTCTTTATAATGAAACTCAAGGGACAAAGTACTTTGCTTCATTGTAGAGAGGGTTATATGGAAAGCGGGCTTCAATGAATGGGTTATTAAGGAACACCAACCAAACTCTAGTAATGATTACGTTAAACTGAGTTTTTTGTAATAAATGTTTTCTGTAGAAAGTTTCCAGTAAATACATTTTAATTGCATTTATTGGTGTTCCAGCGCTTTTGATGAGAGAAAGAAAACTGCTTCAGATGATATAATTGCATTTATTGGAGTCATGAAACGTTGCATTCAATTCACATCAATTCCGGTGACAGCAGGAAACAATGCTTTGGATGATTTAATTGCATCTACTGTTATGTTATGAAATGATGTACATGCCAATAAAGGTTATTATAACATCCAAAGCATTGTTTGTTGACATCAAATGTCTCATATCCTTCAATAATTGGCAAAATACAAAATAATAGCAAACATACCTGAGCATGCGCAAAGGACTGAAACACTTCTTTGTCAGCTTCAGACATCTCTGGCTCAATATCATCAAAGAGCAATGCAAATGCTGAACAGCCAAACTGAGAAACCTTGCAAAAGAAAACAAAGTATTCAGACCTGTAATACTGAAGAATTCTACTTACTTTCAATTCGCTGCCTTTCAATGGTAACTTATTAATACACATCTTTATTACTAGCATCCAGCACTGATTTATGTCTTTAGACAATCAATACAAATTATTGCAAATTTGTTCTTTATTACAAAGTTCAAGACTATCTTCACATATCCATTATTTTTCAGAAGATAAACTTGCACAACTGACCTTCTCCTTCAAATATCAATTTCTATCTACCTGTTCTAGTTTTCTTTTTAAAACAGCTACTTCTTTTGCACTTGAATATGTAATATCAAGGCCAGGAGACAGCGCATAATAAAATGTGATTCCATTTTCCCGGGCAGCTGAAATTAGACTAGTCAAATGTTCAGCTTCTTCTACTGTATACAATTCTCTCCAGTAAGCTCTATGTTTGTAATCATCTTTTGGGGCATACAAATAGGAATCCATGCCCCATTTTTTCAGCCTGAAACATTTAATCCTGTCTCAGTTCTTAAACTTCTTTATCACCAACAAACATGACAACTATTCTCTAGAATTAAGATTTATGAAATACATATAGTCAATTTTCAGTCACATCATACAAACAATTCATCAAAAACCATGTAATTAATCTGACAAATTTTATCTTAAAATATTTGCTCATAAGATTGCAATATGTTGGATTTTTACGGAATGAATTTATCATTTAACATTAAAATCCTATTATTCAAGTATTTTTTTGGACTCCAGATGATTCTTTTCCAAAAATAATGAAATTAGCTAACAAAACACTATAAAAAAAAGATTACTTTATTTAAATTGTGGGTCACTGGCAATAAATCATACAAAAACCTTGAGAATTCCAATTCACAAGCTTCCTTTTGATGAGCGATTTCAGGTTTTAACAAATGCGTGTATGTGTGCTCAAACACAGTCGGGTGTTTAATTTAACAGGAATTTAATAACAATAGTAGAAGTAGTAGTAGTAGTAGTAGTAGTAGCAGCAGCATTAACATTAGTAGTTTATTTTGCTTTGTTTAAATTTACATAATACAGAAATCAAATGGATTACTAATTAATATAATGAAATATCACTAACGATATAATTGTGAAGTAAAAATATATTTTTTAAATTTTCACACGAAAACCCACAATCTTTACCACCAACTAACTACTCCAGATGGGGAGACATGGGGACAACTATCAAGTATAAAAAAAACAACTTCGGTTGAAGTCTAGAATGCGGTACAACCTAAGGAAGTCATTTAAATTGGCACTTCGTGCCACTCTGGCGAGGGGGGAATCCATGTTTGAGGGGACGAGGGATGGTTAAGCAATTATAAGGAGAAACAATTTCACCCTAGTATCTTGCTGGAGCTCTATTACTAAATAGTACTATGATCAGGGTGGTGTGCTTGTGTGATAAACCTTATAGTGTTCTTTCTTCAAAACGTGTTTGCAACTACGCAGTTTGAATTCTCGAGGTTTACTTATTAAGTGCTTTCTTATAAAAGCGAATTGGCAATTATGCGGTGGATAGACTCGAGGATGTTTATAGTGATCGCAAGGATGTAGCCCGAGCCTCACCGTGACTTGAATCTGGGCAAGCCAAACGAGAAAACTTGCTTTTGGAAGTAATTTGGCATTAAAATGCAGTGGGGACAAAGGTATTAAGGGAGAAACATGAAAATCACCTATCAGGAAGTTTTATTCATTTCTATCAGAGCATGCAGCATAATTTGAGGGAGGGCTTAAGGAGGCTCCCCTCCTTTGCCCCCTTCCCCTGCTTCTCTAAGGGAGTACCGTGTTCCCTATTTTAACCACTTCTTAGCTATTTTACAAATTCTTTATACACCCTTTTAATTGAACTTTCTTTAAATACTTTTCCCTTACTTTTGGAAAAGATCTTTTCGCTGTTCAGTAGTCCATGGACGTCCATAGAAACCTGAAATGGAAAAAGGATTAAAACAAAAATTTACACTTTTTAAACAAAAAAGTAACTTGTTAATTCATTTTGAAATATGCAATGACAATTATTAGAAGGGGGGAAAAAATGAGAGTCCTGATAGATACACATTAATGACTTGAAATATGTCAAAATAATTTGCAATGCAAACAGATGTAACAGATGTCAAATAGTTAACGAAACACTTTTGGAGATATTTTTAGTAATTAAGTGTATTCTGATAACTCCTTGAGAACTGTTATATCATCTTCGGGGAGACTTTAATTTTTAGAAACAATATAGTTGAAATGTACTTCACTTCAACATTCCAAACTTCAGAGATTTCACTTAACTTCATTTCATCATTTTCAAATTTCGTATATTCCGCACACTAATAAGAATAGGTTTCATGAAAAGCATGCAATAAATTATCACTAGAAACATGACGTATTAATCACACTACTTGCTCTAGGAACTGTCACTACCAGGCCAGCCGGCGTCAAGAAAAAAGGATTCTGCTTCGAAAATTTGAAATACTTGCAAACACTAAATAGAAATCAAATAATAAATTGCAATTATTCAATTATGTACCTTCTACTACACCACAAATGAAATTGCCATTTTTTACATGAATGTTGTCGACCTGAGGACTCTTCTTATCCGCCATATTCCCTGCTCCAGTCTCAATAGGAGACAAGTTTGAATGCGCTTCTCAGCAAATTCATGCACACCATTAAAATCGTTGCTTCTTTTATCTATACAAATTCATTAATATTTTTAGGCCTTTTACACTAGCCCAACTCCTAAAAATGTAACCAATTCCGCACAAATATGATTCTAACCAAAGCGCATAACACACTTTTCGCTGCTGTACCTATGCGTCTCCCTGCCCTGCTCCTGCCTGCTCCCAGAGAGTATACTAATAGAGACGGCACTCAATGTTAATCCCAACGCTCTTATTCAAATTTCCAATTTTCATGGAGGGGGGAAGCCGCCATCTGGGCCCCCGTTTGAGCCAATAGCGTCGAAGGGCGTTCTACCAATGGAGGTGGCGCGTATTGACGACCGGGACATTTAAAATGAAGTTGTTTTCGAAATGGCGTCAAATGAATACATTATTTGTGTAGTAAAATACGCTAGGCAATTAAGAAGACTAAAATATTAGGATTTGGAATCCTAAGTCACTGAATGGAATTATTGTCCAGGTAGTGCAAAATAAAAAGTTATTTTATAAACACAATATTTATTTCTAAATTATGTAAATAGTCATACACAATATAAACAATAATACAATTTTTTACAAAATAAATGTGAGCAAGTAATCAGACATAAAGATTATTTTACTTTGCCATTGACTAAATATTGAAACCATGAATTTAGACAATTGTCCAACTAGTGACCATTACTTCTTTAATATTGCATCATTATTAAAATGACATTCCAGCTATCAACACCTGTCAAATTTCAGCCTATTATCAAAATTGCTACTAAAGTACAATACAAATGAATATTATTGATAATTTTAAAAAAGGAAAAAATTAAACATTATATAATTACAAAACATTTACCTCCTACCTAGTACAAGTGATGAACAAGTAAAAAAAATTACATGATTCTACTTCAACTTCATTAATCTCAAAGCAGAGTTTTGGACTTGGTACGTTTCACTAATATTCCGATATCACAGGCTACATATTTGTCCAAAAGCATGGCTAGTTGCTCAATGGATCGTGGATGAAAATCCAAAGGTCGATTTTATATCCAGAATTACTCAACATTTGATACAGATATTGAACAGTTTTTCAATTACTAAAAAAATATTTTCATGTCTTTCCTAATCATGTTATGTGACTAACGCTACCAATTTCTGCAAAACAATATAACTAAATAAAAGCACTTATCATACTCAGGAGATTATATCCAACAGACATCTCAAGAACCATCAGAAATATGTTTAGAAAATAGCTAATGCTTCCTAGTAAAAATGCCAAACTGTTATACAAAGACTTATACATAGTTCACAAGACAGATAGTGGGCCAAAACACCTGAGATAAAAATTTACTGCAACAGAAACACCAAATGATTATCACTCAAAAATACAATTTTTATTAAATTGAATCCCAAAAACTTCAATTTGGTACATGTCTCCAAGAAAGTGGTCCTGCAGTTTGATTTACTAAATTACATATAGTAACTGGAAGTGCTACAGAATAGCTTTCTCAGAGTTAAGTTTTCTAATTTCCTTTGGAGTGGACCGCTCTACGATCTTCCTCATCCTCTTGCCAGCTGGCATCTATCGCCCTAAAATACATTTTTTGCCATTTTCTCAACTCTTCGATTACCAAATAGTAGAACCGAAATATTATTTTAAGAGTATTAAAGAAGGCTAAAACCTTGTCTTAAATAGCAAGTTCATTGAAAATTTGAAGCCATTAAAAAAAGGCGTTAGCGTTACTGTAAATGCAAAATTGAAGCTCTTTTTCTCTGGAATCTATTTGAGTTTTCAAAACTTCATTTGAAGTAATTTGAAGAACTTCCACTCACAAATTCAATAATATATCCATTGAAATGTGCATATTACTGGCATGAGATATTGAAAGAAATAAAACATTTGTGCAATTTTGGGGAAAACAAAAGAATACGAAAATGAACATTACATTATATTATATTAAATAGTACCATTACCACTATTCGTTGAAATAGTTTAAAGAAAGAAATTAAGCCACCTTTGAGAAATGGTGTTTGAGCTATTCTGAAAATGAGTAATTTTGAGCTCATTTGAATAAAAAGTGTTGAGTTTTCAAGAAAATTTACTTGACATTATTTAAAGTGCATGTACTCATAAGTATAATACTGTTCAGAAAAAAGTGGAGCGCTTAGAAAATCTTCTTTTTGTCAATTTTAAAATTCCAAATAGTTCACCCACAATTGCACAAAAACTACTAATATTTACAAAACAATCTTCACACATTAAATGAAGAACTATTTATGCACATCAAATTTAATTCAAGGAAAAGTCTCTAACTTCAATATTGTAATTGTAAGAAGTTGATGATAAAACGCACACTTTTAAAATTTCTGAAAATTCAGAGTTACTCTGAAAATGGACCTTTGCCACCTTTATAAGTATTTTACTCTGTTCTTACAAGAAATTAAAACAAAAATTTGGTGCCATTTTTGAGAAAATTCTGAATCATTTCTTACGGCTTCATATAAAGTTCCCCAAAACTAAGGAAGGTTTTAAAAATTTCTAACCTTCTACTAGATACATATTGACAGGGTTTCTTCAATTTGAAAAAATTTACGCATGGTTTAGGCGCTATGTTTGTTCACATACTACAGACGTTTTGTTCCAGTTGGTTTTTCGCATCAAGATCCCACAAAACCGAGATTTTGACTACACCACGTGTTACAGGATTTTTTCTCTTCATTTAGCAACCGAGAACTCAGGAGAAATGTTGTCACTACATGCCGAGCAGACCCTGCAAATGAAATAAGGATGTTTAATTAAATTAAAAACGAAAAAAGTTTTCTTATTACATCTTCTAGTTGCTAATAATAATAATAATAATAATAATAGAAACGTACACCTTTGTTGTGGTAAGCCTTCTATAAATGACCTGAGTGCACCCTCCGGAAACTCAGGACGCACATCAGCAAAATTATGGGCTCTGATTAAGTGCTAGTCTGCCTGCTGCAGTGAACATTTCCAGCGTGAAGTGCTCCATACATACATATCTCAACATTATGAGAATTTCCCAAGGGCTAGATGCCAAAGTCAGATCCCCAATTGCCTTTAACCATTTCATACACCTGTAATAAAATTAGTAATGTATTATTGAGCTATTATAGTTATATCAAAATCACCTTAATGTTAATATAGCTATTATAACTTATCAATTACATGATTATTAAAGCAACCAGTGCTTTCAGACTTCAATACATTGATGTTCATAATAATTGTGTTTACAATATCCTCGCATATAATTACATTATGTAAATTAATTTCATGTATTATTTAGTGACATAGTTAATTTACTACGTCACTAAATAGTACATGAAAATATTGTTATAGAACCATGCTAAGCATTTCATATCGCTTACCTTTCAGGATCTCTTGGAAACTTAAAGAATTGCTGTTCACTCCTATTTTGGTTGTATCGGCAATTGGGTACCCAACAACGCCTAAATTGGGGCATTTCGAGAAACACAAACGCAGAAACACAAACGCTGAAACACACAAACGCTCTGGCAAAAACGTTCAGATGAAATCGTTTCGTTTTCACACAAAGCATGTTAATGCCGGGTCTGGCCTGTAGATTTCGCGCACCGCGCTTTTGCGCCCTTCGACGCTATTGGCCCACGGAGGGGCCCCCATGGCGGAATTCAAATTTTTAAATTCAAAATTTTAAATTTAAAAGTTCAAATACATTTCAAATAAGAACAAGCCCCGGCCTATCTACTGGCAAACCACTGCCTGCTCCTCTGTCTGCAGCATAATGTTTACTCACTGCAACATCATCTTCCCTATTCCTTGACAACCTCCCACAAATGATTCGTTCTAGATCTGCACTCCCTGTTCTAGACTTCGAATTTAAAATACACAAACAAAGCACGTAACTTAACAGTTTCCTCTTTCAAGCACAAAGTACATAAAATGCCATACTTGCTCCTAGTTCTGAAAGACAACTCTTTGTCTAGAATCATGCGATAAGTTTAGGCGAACATTAAACGACTCTGATGACGTCACAGGTTGCAAGGTGTAAGAAATATCTTACACCGTGGATGTTCGCAAAATACCGGCATTTTCGTATGTTTGTCGGCAAAGTCCTTCCTCTCGCAATTTGAAACGAATTTGTCCACGTTTCTGTATAATTGTACAGATTTTCTAATTTGTTGTTCTAATTTCTCCCATGTATTCATTGCTTTTCCTCGCATTATAAAGATAGCGATCTCCGGGTTTAATAACGAAAATTAACGTTAATTATTTGTACTTACGTATATTGCAAGTAAGACGATTTGACTTTCTTTTAAAGCCACATGGAAATGGATGTCATATAGTATTAAAGGAGTAAAACTTTCAAATATTTTAGTACCACTTGAGTAATGAAATATTTGTTTAGGTTTACAATTAAAGAACACTTGTCAGATACTAACATTGCCTTTTCAAAAACACAACATGATTGATTCTTGAATAACACAATCTTCTTCAATCTTCTTACCCGCTGAACAGAACATCTATAACAAAAAATCTCAATCTCAATCTCAATCTCAATCTCAATCTCAATCACACACACACATACACATTTCTAACACACCCACCTACTACCTTCCACACGTGGTGAGGGCGTGATAGTAGCGTGATAGTAACGTGATAGTTCGTGAAGCGAGCTTAAAATTCTCAGGAAGCAGGATCTTTTGGAATATGTTACATGTAATATTTTTATAATTATAATAAAGTCATGTAATTTACTAGTTTCAGAACGGTAATATCAACAAAACAAATGACATAAAATTGACAACTCTGCATAAAACGGAAACCTCTCTAAATCGGAATATTTTTATCGATTCCGGCTTAGATTTTACTGTTCAAAGATTAGCGAGTGTGTGTGTGTGTGTGTGTGTGTGTGTGTGTGTGTGTGTGTGTATGTGAACACATGAGCCTACTGAGTGTGTAAACAATGTCCAGCAACCCATTGAGTCATGCCCCTTGGGCAGGAGATTATAGTGATCTTCTGGTTAAGAGCGGAGCACTATGTTCACTTGTATGCAGATACTTGGCATTTTGGGTCGATTGCCAGAGTATTTTTCCCTATGAACGGGAGCGAGGGAGGGGAATTCCGACGGACTCAGCGTCGTTTTTTCTCACTTAACTACGTATGTAGTAAAAAATAAAGAAGTATTTTAATCGTGCGGCGGAAATCGGAGATTTTTTCCCAGAGCGACTCTCATTGTCAGGCCATGGTAAAGAAAAAGTGAGTAAATCTGGTCCATACATATTGTAACGAACATTGCATCTGCCGGTGCCACCCCGAACTAAAGATTCCGGGGTATGCGCGGATTGCGACATCTGCCGGCGCCCCCAAACTAGATGGTCCCGGAGTGTTCGCGATGTTTATCCCAAGTTCCAGAAGGTTCCAGACAGGCGCCAGCCTTCGCCGCTGCTGGCGGTCGCGAGTCAGTCTGAAGTGGAAGCTACTTGTGTACCTATTGCTACCTGTGTTCCACCATAGGATGGTCTTAGGGATTTGACCACAGTAGCTGGGAGATCACTGGCTTCGGGAAGTTTGTCCACAAGGACCCTATGCACTTCCTCTTTAGTTGTGACCTCATCCAGGTCCTTCACCTGAATAGTCAAGGTGTGAGTAAGAGCCCTCAGATCAGCGTCCGATCCAAACACCTTCTTTACAGAGGACTGAAAATCTGTTGTTTGGCCTCCGGCAGACCGCTTCAGTTGCAGAAGGAGATCGCCGCCAGCTGTCTTCCGGATGTGCGTGACATTCTCGCCCAGATCCTTAAGATCAGGGTCGGTTTTCATTGTTTTAAGGATGTCCGCGTACGTCAGCGCGTCGTCCTTCTTCTTGATCATCAGGGCATCTGGTCTGGGTGGCCTTTCCCGCGTTTTAGAACACTTACGTGTTCTCTTACGAGTGACCCCTTGCCACTCGGGCTCTTCTCGTGCCACTTCGGGCTCTTTCGTGGTATTTCCGGAGAGGGTATTTCTGCCCGGATTTTATCTGCGTTTTTCGCAGTCTCCTTCCTTACCTTGGGCACCTGGGAGTTCCGGTTTCGCGAAGGATCGCTTCTCGTCACGAGTACTCCCGCAGCCACCTTCTCAAGGGCGTCTGAGTGCACTCTTCTTTCACAATAGGTTTCTTGCACTGAGGAACTGGTCTGGGTGATCCTCCTTTTTGCAGTGCTACCACCTCGTTACAGTGCTTCTGGATCGAATACGCCAATTTCTTGATCTCACCATGAACATTATGGCGAGGCTTAACAAAATTGAGAAGCTCGGTTATTTTCTTCTCAAGGCTACACAATGCCTGTTGTTTCCAATGATCATCACTAGTAGCAATGGATACTACAGAAGCCCAGTGGTCCACTGCTGAAGTACTGCGGTCACTGGTTGACGACGCCTGGAAGCCCGCTTGCTCACTCCCGACAGACGCCGGTACTGGGGATCCGGGCCACTGCACCGTAAACTGAAAACCCAAAAGGCCTTCCATATTGGTTTTCTAACTGGGGTGTCCTTCCCCGCCTGTTGGTCCCTGAGAGGTATTTTAATTGCCTCTTGAACTCTATATCTAGAGATTCCTCCCCTGTACGCCACCTGGGAACACGTCGCTTAGGGATTACAGACTCCCCCCGGCTTCAACTTCACCCTGGGCCAGGGTTGTAACCAACCAGACGGTATCCCGACATTCTTTCGGGGCGCTCCAGTACGGCGGTTACATGCCATTCCGACAGGGCGACTTGTCAGAACCCCCTTCTCTCGTCTGTTGGTCGACCCATACCGTCGGTGGGATTGGTTACCACAACCTTGGCACGGGTTACTCGACTCGACAGGGTCCACCTCTTGAAGGTGAGAGCGGAGTTGGGACGGAGAGGCTAGCAGACACTCTTCCGAGACACTTGTAATCGCATCACATCCCCTTGGACCCCTGTCAGTCACTGTGTTCTGTCAGTCACGTCACTGTGTGTCTGTCAGTCACTGTGTGTCTGTCGTCAGTCATGTGTGCTGTCAGTCACTGTGTGTCTGTCAGTCTGTTACTGTTTACCTCGTCGTCCACGTCCGACCGCCTCCGTCCGTTCGACCGCCTCCGTCCGTCCGACCATTCGTTCGACCGCCTCCGTCCGTTCGTCCGTCCGTCCGACCGCCTCCGTCCGATCAATCACGTGCTAAGGGTCACGACAATAATCAACCATTCTGCATTTATCAGGTACACACGAAAAACGTTAATTCCTCAACTACTCACAACCACACTTTTTTTATTATAAAGCTAGGAGTTTTTTTGTAAACATCCGACCGCCTCCGTCCGTCCGTCCGTCCGAACGCCTCCGTCCGTCTGTCCGACCGCCTCCGTCCGATCAATCACGTGCTAAGGGCCGCTACAATAATCAACCATTCTGCATTTATCAGGTACACACGAAAAACATTAATTCCTCAACTACTCACAAACACACTTTTTTTATTACAAAGCTAGGAGTTTTTTTGTAAACAACCGACCGCCTCCGTCCGATCAATCACGTGCTAAGGGCCACTACAATAATCAACCATTTTGCATTTATCAGGTACACAGACGAAAAACATTAATTCCTCAACTACCCACAACCACACTTTTTTTATTATAAAGCTAGGAAGGAGTTTTTTGTAAACATCCTAAACGTCCGAACGTCTCCGTCCGTCCATCCGACCGCCTCCGTCCGACCGCCCGCCTCCATCCGTCCGACCGACCGCCTCCGTCCGTCCGCCCGACCGCCTCCGTCTGTCCGTCCGACCGACCGCCTCCGTCCGTCCGCCCGACCGCCTCCGTCCGTCCGCCCAACCGCTTCCGTCCGTCCGACCGACCGCCTCCGTCCGTCCGACCGACCGCCTCCGTCCGTCCGACCGCCTCCGTCCGTCCGTCCGTCCGACCGCCTCCGTCCGTCTGTCCGACCGCCTCCGTCCGATCAATCACGTGCTAAGGGCCACTACAATAATCAACCATTCTGCATTTATCAGGTACACAGACGAAAAACATTAATTCCTCAAGTACCCACAACCACACTTTTTTTATTATAAAGCTAGGAAGGAGTTTTTTGTAAACATCCTAAACGTCCGAACGCCTCCGTCCGTCCATCCGACCGCCTCTGTCCGTCCGTCCGACCGCCTCCGTCCGTCCGTCCGTCCGACCGCCTCCGTCCGTCCGACCGCCTCCGCCCGTCCGTCCGACCGCCTCCGTCCGTCCGAGCACCGCCTTCGTCCTCCGCCGCCCCGCTCCGTCCGACCGACCGCCTCCGTCCGTCCGTCCGACCGCCCGCCTCCGTCGTCCGTCCGACCGACCGCCTCCGTCTGTCCGTCCGACCGACCGCCTCCGTCTGTCCGTCCGACCGACCGCCTCCGTCTGTCCGTCCGACCGACCGCCTCCGTCTGTCCGTCCGACCGACCGCCTCCGTCTGTCCGTCCGACCGACCGCCTCCGTCTGTCCGTCCGACCGACCGCCTCCGTCTGTCCGTCCGACCGACCGCCTCCGTCTGTCCGTCCGACCGACCGCCTCCGTCTGTCCGTCCGACCGACCGCCTCCGTCTGTCCGTCCGACCGACCGCCTCCGTCGGTCCGTCCGACCGACCGCCTCCGTCCGACCGACCGCCTCCGTCCGACCGACCGCCTCCGTCCGACTGACCGCCTCCGTCCGTCCGTCCGACCGCCTTCGTCCATCCGTCCGGATGTCCCTATCTGTGAACACTATATAGCGCCTAAACAAGTAGGATTTTTTCAAACTTGAAAACACTGTGTCCATTTGGTGCTAGTTGAAGCTATAAAATTTTGAAAAATATTCTTTAATATTTGGGGGGGTTAATATGAAGCTCCCCGGATATTTTCAAAATTTTCTCAAAAATGTCTCCAAATATTTCCTTTAAATTTCTTGTAAGAATAAAGTAATATACACTAAAGGTGTTATAGGTCCGATTTTTATGGTTAACTCTGAATTTTCGAAAATTGCAAAAATATGGTTAGGTAATTATTTTGAAAATTTTAGTCGTTTTCGTACAATAGTGCGGGCAATATTTGCAATTTAAAAAAATACCAAAAACAAGATTTTCTCAAAAAACGGCTCCAAATTTTTGCTTTAAATTTTTGGTAGGGATAGTGCCAAACGAACCTTATGCGATAACATAAACGTCTATATTGCTCTATTCTTTGCTTTTTTCCAAAAATTACAAAAATGTAATTTTTTGTCTCATCTCTCACATCTGTATAATTTACATTAAGAGCGATTTCTTCACATTTTTGTATTTGTGAGTACATGTATTTCAAATAATGACAAAAAATTGCTCAAAATTTTTAGAGTAAATAGTGCTAATTGCGCTATGTAATATCATGTAAGGTTCATTTTGGTTTTTCAAAAATTACACAAATGTAATTTTTTATCTCTCACACCGTTAATATGCACATTTCCTTCAATTTGTATATTAATTGCCTTTTTGAGTGTAGGTGCTTCAAATGACTTTCAATTAAGTTTTTCGAAAACTCTTCTTTGAAAAAAAAATTCAAATTTCACATTTACGGTAATGCTTAATCACCATTTTCTTAAAAACTGCTTCAAATGTTTCCACGAACATTTCTATTTAGGTTCAGGTTTTACCCTCCTTTATTTTTCTTGAAATAATATTTCAGTTGTACTATTGCAACAGGAAAAAGTTGAGAAAAATGTCAAAAAATGTACCTTGGGGACGATAGGTGGAAGCTGACCAGAGAATGGACAATAAAGACAGACCATACCAAGGAAATTAGAAAGCTGTACTTCGAGAAAGTCTGTGCCATTTTGTAGCACCTCTAGTTACATTCTGATATACGTATGTAGTATAGAGAAAGTTATGCAATGCTGCGTGAAAAAACGGTGGATTTTTGGCACAAAGAATTCATTGCCGAGCCCTGATAATGAAAAAAGTGGCTAAATTCAATTGTTATATTAGAAAAAAATCCTCTGCCACGTGGTGTAGCCAGAATCCCTGTTTTGTGGGTCCATGACACTGAAAAAAATTCGAAAGCAAAACGTCCATCTGTCTGTAGTGAAACAATACAAGTGCCTAAACCATGTGAACGATTTTTTCCAAATTGAAGAATCCCTTGTCAATCTGACTATAGTTGAAGCTTTGAAAAACATTCTTTAAAATTTGAACGTACTTTACATGAAGCCCCACGGACATTTTCAAAATTTTCTCAAACACGGCTCCAAATTTTTTCTTTAAATTTCTTGAAAGAATAGGGTAAAACACACTTGTAAAGGTGGCATAGGTCCAATTTTCATGGTAAACTGATTTTTCGAAAATTGCAAAAGTTTGCAAAACTTGAAATATGAAAATTGCAAAATTTTTTTGGCGACTTCCTACAACTAGAAAATTGAAGATAATTAGAAAATTGTAATTTTCCCTTCAAATGAAATTTGTTGTCCATAAATAATTCTTTCATAATGGCCATGTACATTTTTTAAAAAATTAAGTGGATTTCATGCAATAGTGTGGGGAATATTTGCAATTTTAACAAAAACGGCTCCAAATTTTTTCTTTAAATTTTAGGTAGGGATTACGGCAAACAAACCCTACACTATGACATAAACACCATATAGTTCTATTGTATTTTTCCTCCAAAAATTACCGAAATGTAATTTTTTCCCTTGTCTCCCACGTCCGTAATATTTACAGTACAGGCGATTTCATGTTATTATACTTGTGAGTACATGTGTTTAAAATAATGTCATAAAGTTTCTTGAAAATTTAACATCTTTCTCTTTAAATGAGCTCAAATTTTCGCATTTTCAGAAACGCTCAAATGCCATTTTCCCAAAAATGGTTCCAAATTTTTTCTTCAAACTTTTCCAACGGATAGTGGTAATAGCACTGTTTAATATGACGTAACATTCATTTTGGTGTATTCTTTAATTTTTCAAAAATTACACAAATGTAATTTTTTTTCAATATCTCTCCCGTCGTTAATATGGATTTGTATCATTATTGCATTTGTGTTGGAAGTGCTTCAAAGACTTTAAATGAAGTTTTTCGAAATCTCAAAATTCCTGTGAAAAAGCAATTTTTTACAGTAATTTTTCAAATTATTGAAATTTTATTCATCTTTAATATTATTAAAGTACTATTTTGATTTTACTATTAAGAAAGCGAAAAGTTGAGAAAATGTTTTAAAAAAAATGTACTTTGGGCGACAATAGATAGCAGTTGGCCAGAGAATGGGACAAGACCTTAACACCAGTCCACACCAAGGAAATTAGGAAAATTTGGTACGAGAAATCCTGTGTCATTCTGCAGCACTCCTTTTACCTTCTCGTATATGTACATTTATATGGAGTAACATACATGTCTAGAGAGAAAGTTATGTAATGCTGCGGAAAATTGATTTCGATTTCAACGGAATACACGTTTTTCAACGGAAATAAACTCTTGTTGATCTGGCCTGAGTCAAAGCTCTGAGATTTTGAAAAATATTGATTAATTTTTGGGGGTACTTTACATGAAGCCCCTGCGACATTTTCAAAATTTTCACTGTTAACTTTGAATTTTCGACAATTGCAAAAGTTTGAATTCTTTTCAGTGTCTTCCTACAACTACAAAACTGAAAATAGACCTTTCTCATTAAAATTAAATTTGTTTTTCGTAATTAATTCTTTGATTAAGGTCATGTGCATTTTATTGAAAATTTTAGTAGTTCAACTAAATGACATTTTCTTAAAAACAGCTCAAAATTTTTCAATGAAAACTTCCTTATTGGATAAGTTTTACTCTTCTTTAAAATACTTTTACTATTATTTCCATTCTAACATTAGGAAAAATCGATTTTAAGATTCTCCCCCCCCCCTCCAAAACGTCTGTCCGTCTAATAATACCACTAGCACATAAACCATAGGCAGCTTTTTCCAAAATGGATATTTCTCAGTCAATCTGGCTCTACTCCAGGTGCTGTGATTTTGAAAAAAACTCTAAAATTTGGAGGTACTTTACATGAAGCCCCAGTAACATTTTCAAAATTAACTCACAAATGGTTCCAAATTTTTTGAAAGAATACAGTAAAATTCACTCATAAAGATGGCATAGGTCTGTTTTTCTCTGTTAACTCTGAATTTTTGAAAATTTTCAAAGATTGAATTTTTTCCGGCATCTTCCTACAACTAGAAAATTTAAGATAGAGATTTTTCCTTCAATATATTTTTTTCTCTGTCGTTAGTTCTTTCATTAAGGTCATGTACAATTTTTTGAAACATTTAATAGTTTTCGAACAATATTTCATGGAATACGTGCAATTTAAAAAAATAACAAACACAAGATTTTCTCAAAAACAGCCCAAATTTTTTCTTCTAAATTTTTGTATGGATAGGGCTAAATGTACTGAACAAGAAGACATAAACACCAAATTGTTCTATATTCATTTCTTTTTTCCAGAATTACAAAAATGTAATTTCAACATATCTCTCACGTCATTAATATTTACATTCATAGGCGGATTTGAATCTGGGGCAAACGGTCTCCCTACATAAAATAATAAAAAGTTCCCCATAACCACATGACATTTGAGTAATTACACTGTAACTCTAACATTAAAATAAGATTTTTGAAAGTTTTCTTGGCCCCATCCCACCACCCACACTCCTCTACAGCCATAAATTTGTTTTTTTATTTTAATTTTTTCGTCAACTTAACACTATTTTATCTGATTGAAAAATAAGAAAATAATTTATACCATCATAAAACCTTTTTACTTTCTTGCTATCACTTACGCAGTAGAGAGAAAGTTATGTAATGTTGTGCGAAAAAACGGCAAATTTTTGGCAGAAACACTCTTATTGCCAGGCACTGATTACAAAAAATTGCATGAATATGGTTGCTCAATTTAGAAGAAAATCATCTGACACGTGGTCTAGCCAGAATCCATGTTTTGTGGGTCCTAGTTATCGAAAAATCGATTGGCAGCAAAATGTTCATCTGTCCTTCCATCTGGTGTATGTGAACAACACTAGCGGCCAAAACCATTCGTACGACTTTTCTCAAATTGAAGAAAACCTCGCCGATGTGGCCCGAGTCAAAGCTCTGCGATTTTGAAAACTATTAAATTTTGTGGGTACTTTACATGAAGTCCTTGCGACATTTTCGAATTTTTTTTCAAAAATGGCTCCAATTTCTTTTTTTAAATTTCTTGTAAAAATAGGGAAAACTACACTTATAAAGGTGGCTTAGGTCCAATTTTCACTGTTAACTCTGAATCTTCCATAATTGCAAAAGTTTCATTTTTTCAGTGTCTTTCTACAACTGCAAATCTTAGGATAGAGATTTTTCCTTCAAATGAAATTTGTTTTTCTTAATTACTTCTTTCTTTAAAAAAAATTCACTTGAATGCAAATTAGATTATAATTTGATAAATATATATCCAAAGCACTTTACACAAACATTAACCATCAAATTAAAATGATAAAAGTTAAACCATCTGTGGACAAAAAATAAACAAAGACCCTTTTACAAATATTTTATTTCAAGAAATAAACTTAACTTTGGGACCTCCCCTGGAATCACATCTCGGCCCTCTACTCTTTCATTGATAAATGATGTAACATACATTTTACCCTTTTACGCTTTTAATATATATACCCTTAAACGCAAATAAAATCTATAGATTATTGTAAAACTCAACAATTTTCTAGCTCGATTCACTTGCTTTCTGATGTAACAGCAACAAATTATCTTTAAACATAAAACAAATGTAATATTATTAAATATTCCCAAGAAAGGAATCCCGTTAGGCATAATTATTATTTGTACGGACAAGAATTGATATCTGTCTAAATTTAAAGATCTTGAAGTTATTTTCGGTTCAAAGTTAAAATTTTATTATCATTTCCAACGCATTCTCACAAAAGTAAATATATTATTTGGCTTCTTTACTAGGATATTCACAGATTTTTCAAAAGTGCATGCTCTTTTAGGTATTTTAAATTTCTTTGCCCTTTACTTTTATCTGCATTTCAAATCTGCTCACCCATCTATGAAACAAACAGTAACGTATTCACAATTTTTTTTTAAATGTTGCATGGAAACTTAATAAAATTCAGATAGCAACTATTTTAAACATCAGTTCACTAGCATCCCATCACAATTACAATGATTATCTTTTATAATCTTTTAAATGACAACATTGTGATAATTTGCTTGCAAAAATTAATTGGAAGGTTCCCTCTCATGATTTGACGATAACGAATCAAATTTCTTTTATAGAATTTCAACAGCTTGAACTTATTTATATTATAATTCACCACTTAGCTGAATGAGCAGAATAGCAAATAAATATAACATCAATTTAACAATTTTAAAATGTCAATTTACAAGAAAAGCAAAGAAGCTTTTCAATGATTTTGTTTGAAAACTTATAAACAATGCAATTATGTAAATTATATCATATATTTCACTTACATGTACAGCTGTATACCAGGCAATTCCTTTTTTTAAATGAATAAATAAATATTAGAACCCTTTCTGAACCCTTAGAGATAGTTCCGTCTTTCAATGTTATCGGATGTTTACAAAAAAAATTGATACCGTCACCATGCATAATCACTTCATGGAAACTCTGCCATTCTTTTACAGCCACAGCTGACCATAATCACATGAAAATCTTATTTTAGTATCAATCAATCAGAGCAACAGAGCAATTGTTGAATCAAAAAAAGACACCACCACTTGTGCCTCTGTGGAAAAGACTACAAATAGAAAAAGGTCTGAAATATACATCTTTACCACAACTGAAAAAATGTATTTAAAACAACCGTGCAGAAAAAGATGATAGTATATTGTTAAATATAAGAATTATTAGTTCTTAAATATAAAAAAATTCTTCAGCTACATTTCACTCTGGGATCTGGTGTTCACAATTCATTCTGGGATCTGGTGTTTGTCCATTGCTGAACAGCATATGCAAATAAGAGGTGAATTATAACATAAATGAGTTTAAGCTGATGGAATTGAAAAAGATTCATTATTCTCAAATCATGAGAGGGAAATTTCCAATTCATTTTTGATACCATTTCAATATTGTCACTGTCAGATCAAAGAAAGTAATAATTGTAATTTCAAAGGGATGCTACTGATGTTTAAAATAGTCGCAATCTGAATTTAATTACAAGATTCTCTTGGCAAAGGCAATACAAGTTCCCATGCAATGTAGTTAAAAAAATTTTACTGAATAGATTCAAGATCATTACAATGAGTTTTATAGAAGGATTTCGAGATCTGAGATGCCTGTAAAAGTAAAGGACAAACTAAACACTATTAGTTTTCAATACTACACTATAAATTACACTTTAAATACAAAACACTGAGATATTATCTTTCACAAACACACATGACAATCAAAGAAAAGCAACTGAAAACTATTAGTGCAATAGAATGGCACATACTTTCTAGTACTAGTTAGTTTCCTAACTCTCCAGAGTGGGCTATCTTTTCAGTTTGGACACAGCATATTCTCAGCTGCCATCTGTTGGTGGCTAAATGACAATTTTTAACATTTTCTCAATTTTATGGGTCCCTTACAACAGAATTGAAATATAATTTCAAGATTATTACTCAAAAGTAAAACTTAGTCCTATCTTTTCAGTTTCAATTAAATTTTTGATGAGATATTTGGAGCTGTTTCTAAGAGAAAAATTATTTCAGTTTCTGAAAATGTACAATTTTCAGCACACTTTCATACAAAACTTTCAAGTTCTTCAGAAACATCGGAAATCACTTGAAGCACTTCTATACACAAATGCAATAATGTGTACAAATGGTCTGTAATGTAAATATTAACAATTAATGATTTTGAGAGTTATTTCAAAATAATTATATTTGTGCAATTGTTGGAAAATCCAACAAATACATCAAAATTACATTTAGGTCATCTTAATCACTACATTTAGCATTACTAATGTAAAACTTTTTAACAATATGTTTGGAGCTGTTTTCAAAAAACTGGGATTTGAGCCATTTCTGAAACTGGTGATTTCTGAGCTCATTTTCAAAGAAAGAATTTTTTTAAAACTTTCTAAGACATCATTTGACGTGCTTGTAGAAAATGATTCATGTTTACAAATCACTAGTAATGTAAATATTAACAACGTGAGAGATATATCAAAAAATTCCAATTTGTGTAATTTTGGAAATAAAAGATTACAGCAAAATAGTTTATGTCATCTTATACAATGCATTTAACACTATCAGCATATGAAGTTGGGAAGAAAAAATTTGGAGCTGTTTTGAAAATATCTTGTTTTTAATATTGCCCGTATTGCACTCCATATTGTTCGCAAACTACTAAAATTTTCATGACATTCATGAAACAACTAATTGTAAAGATCAAATTTCATTTGAAGAAAGTCACTATATTCAATATCGTAGTTATAGGAAGATGAAAGAAATTCAAACTTTTATAATTTCTGACAACTCAGAGTTAACAGTGAAAATCAGACCTATGCCACCTTTACAAGTGTATTTCACTCAAGAGCAGACTACCTTACCTCACTCTTAGAGCAGACTAACAGAAAAAATTTGGAGCTACTTTTCACAAAATTTCAAAAATGGTCCCAGAGGCTTTGCGTGAGGTACTCTTAAAATTTAAGAATATTTTTCTTAATCGCAGAGCTTTGCATCAGGTCAGATAGACCTGGGAATGATCATTTTTGAAAAAAAACTACAAATAGTGTATGTGCTCATGTTGTTCCCAGACAGACTGACATTTTGCCATAATCCAATTTTCATTATCGAGGACCCACAAATCATGAAATCCGACTACACAACTTCTTAGAGGAAGTAATTTACTACATATTGAAACAAGATTCATCCACTTATTCTGCTCCACTACACGAGGTTTTCTGCCAAAAATTCACTGCTTTTTGCCCTGGCATTACACAACTTTCTCTCTACTGTATATTACTACATATACATGTATGAATACAAGAAAGTAAAAATGAATTGCTTGCAATAATAATTGTGAATATTGAACAATAACATCAAAGAACTATGCAGTATTTATTTATTTTTGATGCAAGATGTATAAATACATTTGACTTGATATAAATTATTGTATATAATAATTATAACTATAGACACAATATTCTTAAATAATATATATTGTCTGAAGTTTTCTTTCACCATGCCCTTTAGACATTATTCACGAGATGTTGATTAAGGTTTCCCCCTGAATCATCTGGATATCGTACTACTGAATGACTGGAACATATGTTCAGCTAGTCATTACACTATAAAAGCATAAAAATATGGTTATTACAGTATATCTAAATTAATTAATAGAATCACTCTCAACGTGATTTGAAAAGGACAATAAAATTATCAAAACATAACAAGAGGAATGTATCCTTAATGGCAAACATGAAGCATGCTCTATAATGCACCACACTGTTCAGAACCCCTATTATCAATCACGTGCCAAGGGTCACTACAATAATCAACCATTCTGCATTTATCAGGTACACAGACGAAAACATTAATTTCTCAACTACCCACAACCACACTTTTTTTTATTATAAAGCTAGGAAGGAGGGCTACTAAAGCAAATCCAGCTAATTTTATCACAGTCTGGAAGTTAAAAATGAGGTCTAATGATCGAAGCGATGCCAGCATTTCCCCAGCTTGAACGCACATGAAGTTGTAAGGCATCAGACCTGCAAAAAAAAATATTCAGCAAATTATCATGATTTCACCTATATGCAAACATAAAAATTGCAAGAAATATCATGATAAAACCTTGTAATAGTAATATCTATATACATTTACAAATACTAAATACATATGTAATACACACAACAAATATGTACTATTTTAGACTGTACTGAAAAATCAAATTTCAATGGCTTATCGAAAAAATATAAAGTATTCCATGAAAATATATATTTATTATATATATAGGCGCACACACGTTTTGTTGTTGTTTTTTTGACTGGTGTACTACCAATCTTATTCATTTATTCAACAGTACTACTCAATTCATTTATCATAGGCAATACCAAAAAGTATGTCAAACTTAAATTTAACACTTAATTTAATACTTCACTTTCATTTTTATGTATATTTTTTGGTTATAATATTTTTACTTTACTCATCTTATATTTTAATTATTTCTTAAAGCTTTAAAACACTGCCAACTATTCGACATTGCCTAATTGATCTCATCAGGCCTCACACCAGACCTTTATTTTGTGCATTCGATACTCTCAGCCAGTCCACGCATTTCATTTCAATCTGCCGCAAGCACCCGGGCGGGTGGCGGCGAAGCGCACAGTTCTGTGTGCTGGCGGCCCACTGAGTGACGTCACCCGACCATCTGACCAGCATGCGGGCACGGCCAGCAGTTCACAATTAATAACTCGAAAGTTTGAAAAGCAATTAAATTAATTTTGGGTAATTAATTAGTAATTAAATCATTCTACAAGACAGTATATTTAGTTTTGCGGTAACTAAGTGTGGTAGTACCAGCATAATCTTTCGCTAGCTCACCATTAACTCCCAAAAATTTGAACCTTAACTGCTAGTTTACCATTAATTACTCAGAAGTTTGAAGAGCAATTAAATTATTTTTTGCGTAATTAATTAGCAATTAAATCACTTTACAAGATGGCATATTTAGTTTTGTGGTAACTAATTGTGATAGTGCCAGCATAATCTTCCGGTAGCTCCCCATTAATGCCCAAGAATTTGAAGAACAAAAAAATTAATTTTTACGTAACCACCTAACTTTACAGTTTTCCATACATTTCCATTTATAATACCATTTTCTATTTAATTATGTATTTCTGTCTGATTGTGAGGGCAGCTTGTCCTCAAATTTCATTAGCCTCATAAAATTGGTGTCTATGATGTCATTTGACCTGCATCGGTTTTATTTATGAAAAGGGGTTGGAATGCCTAGCTGACAGTCAAATGTTAGAAATATATAAATAATTCATAGTTGGAATTTTTTAATTTTCAGTTATCAAAATTCGGATATTAATTTACTGTAACAGTAGTCTTTTCTCTTTGTTTGAATATTAATTATTTGTATTTAATCACAGGGGTGAAGGTGAGATACAGAAATTGGTGACACATTGCCAGGACACTTGGAGCACTAGTTGAATGAATATTGCAATGATTGGTTAGTGGTTTTCACTTGTTTTTTGTATGTCACATCCAGCCTGCTTCCAATTTCCACATGGCAGACAAGTTTACCTTGCTGACAATTTCATTCATCCATGTGGCTTGTGTCTGGCTTGTATGTTTTGTATTTCAAAAGATCTTATTTTACCAGTCGCACTTCCAACACCTACGAGTTTTGTTTACTTGTGTGAGTTTCGATATGCTTGTCTTAGTGGGATATAAGGATGTTTGGTGATACAAGCATTTACTTGAAAGTTTTATTCACATTTAAGTGTATTAAATTTATAGCATCCTTTATTCAAAGAACACAACAAAGACAAAATTTGTTCTTGTGTTTCAGCGCAAGCATGTTTTCATTGAATCGTTATTTTACAATAGTTTGGTAAATTACAAATAAAGAATATGGGATTTTGCTTGCAATTTGCTTAGGAATGTGCGATTGTTTGAAAAATGTTTAGTAACCTGGCTTTTTAAGTTTCCAGAACAAATCTAGCAGATGGAGGTTGAAAGTGATCTTGTATATTTCCTGGCTGTTCTAGACGCTACAATGTGGATTCCACTTTTGCAATGCATATTAATATATTTGAGTAAAATTGCAATAGCTTTTTAATATTCGGTAACTTCACAAAGGCAATTCCATGAAATTTATTTTCATACACTGGGCTAGAGGTAGTTATAAAAGAAGAGTTATTTGTCAAGCCACTTCCAGTGCTGTGAGCTTCTGCTTGTTTCGGTCATTTAACATTGAGATTGCATTTCTATTCTTTCAGAGTCAGAGTGTGTATTTAACTATGAAAGTTTTTTAATGAAGTCCTATTCCTTCTATTTGCAACTGCCACTGAATTTAAAACACCACAGGTGGAATGTAATATTTAACAATTAAACCTTCTCTCCGAGCAAAAAGATTGCTACTAAACTTCTAAGCATACATCAGACAGGGCTTCTGAAACATGAATCGGCTTATGGGAATCTCAAATTTAATGTCTGTAGAGAGTCAACTTCATTTTGAAGTTCACAATGTCAGGAAGTCAAAATTTTAAATAAGTATATTAAAATTCTTTACTTATAATGAAATAGTTTTCAAAGCTCAATTTTTTTACTTATATTCTGCAATAAATATTTTTAATTTTAAACTTACCAATAAGAACAGTAAAGAAGAAGAGGTGTAATGGTATTTGTACTATTGGTGATATCAAATTTAAAAGCCAGTTTGGAGTCATAGGAAACAATCTCAGGAACAGTAAAAAGTAGATCATCTGATGTGAATTTTTCTCCACCTAGAAAGATTTTGCAATTATTAGAAAAGTAAATTACTGAAACATTAGGAACTTCAAATGATGCAGAAAGTAGCATCTAAAGCTAATTCTTATGCAAAAAAGACTTTGGAGAAAATGTGTTTCAAATGCACAACATTTAAATGTATTCACTAAGTCAATTTACTAAGTAATGTATTCTTAATGATATTTCAACATTGATTAAAAGGAGTGCCACCCTTTTTGCTTATCATTCTCACAGGATTTTAAATTCTTCTAGCACTGACTTCTATCCTCCCAAACAGTACATAACCTACTGGTAGTTACACCTAATTTAACACATTAATTTTAAGAAGAAAATTATTTTATTAAACTTAAAATGTGAATAAATTAATGGGAAAAATTTTTTATCATTGAGCATTACCCTGAAAAAAATCATTGCAATCTTTCAATCTGGCCAAAATTTTGTTGGACTCCTAGCATTGTGTTCACAACAGAAAATGCAAAGCATAAATGATAAAAGTGTAAAACGCGAACATTTTTAATCATCCAAAGACATCACTGACAATCATTTTCCAAAAGATTTCAATATTAACTTCAAATTCCAAGCAGTCTCCTTGTACTGCTTTGGAAAATCATGGTTTATTTGCTAACTAAACAAACTATAGTTTAGAAAGTCCTCACAATATTTTAACTAACAAAAATTAATTTTAACTCACCAATTTTTGAAAGTACATCACTTTGTCAGGAAAATAATGCTCTACCACTGTCCTGGCACAGTGTTGTGACAATAAGTAGCAACATGTGGCACCACAAGCAGTTAAAAAGCAACACAAAGGAAATCCAACATATGTTCCAAAAAGTGCACCAGCCAATACATTCTGAAATATTAAAAATATTAAATTATCAAGCGAGAAAAAAAAGAATAAGGACAAAAAAAATGAGAAAAAGAAATAAAGAAAAAGCCTACCACAAACATGTTAAACAAACCTACAATTAAAAGAAATCTATAATAAAAGGGAATTAAGTCTTTTTACTCTCAAGCAACCCACTTGATTTTATATACAATTACATATTCCAAAATTTCATCATATATTTATATATCATTAAAGCTCTGGTCGAAGTCACCATTTCAAGGTTTGCTGTTTTGTTGTCGAGGTTACAAAACTAAAAGAACTTGTTCATTAATGAGTAATACCGAGTACACTTAACAAAAATGTCATATTTCTCATAAGGAAATTCCGACCATGTTTTTAGCAAAGCTCAAAATACAGCAAAATGTTTAATTCCTCAAAAATCGGCATAATTTCATGAAAAAAGAGTACCAGATATTTCATGATGGAGAAAATAATGCTATTTGAAAGATGTTGAAAACAATATTATACTGGCATAAAAAAAATTGAAAAAATTTAGACCATCATGCTTCAGGATCTCCAGTTCAATGTTAAAAAAAGATTCTTTCAGTTATTACAAATGTGGTTGTGATCAAAAAATGGTTTGGAAAATTATTTCTCAATGTAATTTTTTCAGTTTTTATTCATTTGTAGGTTCTTTAAGGTAAAGGCATTTTTAAAAATGTAGTTGAAACTTGTCTTGATAATGGGAATTTTTGGTGCTTCATCATATTTTTTTGCCTTTTGAATTGAATGTATTAAAGTTTTATAAGTAGCACATAAAAACCATCAATAGTGAAATTAAAGATTTTAATTCACACATGGATAAAAGAATTGTTTATGCTATCAGGGTCAATGAGATAAATGATGATTTAGACAGCTGAGATACATAGCATACATGACAGCATTCAAAAATATATGTAAAGTGATTAATAAATAAACTTTGTGGTGCTACAACTGCACATATTCCAATGATATTTGAAATGATTACACAACACCCTAATATTGCAACTGCTATCCTACTAATACTTCAGCTATCTTTACATAAACTCCTCCCCAAGCCAAGTACGAGAGTTTAAAAAAATTCAAAACCTAATTATTGAAAATTCAAAAGTTTTTTTGAAAATGGCACACCATATAATTCAGTGAATTTTGCTCCAGTCATTTACACACAATTTTGAGCTCATTTACAAACATTTTAAGATTTCAAGAAACTTTATAAGACATCATTTAAAACATTTGTGGCCACAAAATTCAAATATTTATAAAATACACCCGTAATGTACATATGTGCAAAATAAAAAATGCATATCATTGTTATGTCTGCAAAAACAGCCATGTAAAGTAAATTTAGAAAGAGAAAACAAACCTAAAGGAATGCACGCATTTCCAAAATTTCAATGAAACACACCTGTTCACACAGCTGTTTCTGCAGGCACAACTATATGTTAATTTTTAATCATGCAAAAGTTTCAATAAAAATGGCTTTTATGTGATGTAATTAGTGCACTGTACTCAATGACATTGGTTATCTTGCAGAGATCATTCTCTCTGCTAGATGGATGACTTCGCCCTCCCCTAATCTGCGGATGCGAGGTCAAATAGGAGCCATGTTACATGCCAAAAGTTTGGAATGTCAAATGCAGCCCAATGGCACTTCAGTAGCCTTTAACAAGTTAAATTCATATATATTGTACAAAAGGGTACTTTTCTATCAAAAGAAAACGAAGCTCTTAGACATCAATAATCGTATAAAATAGAAATATAATTTAAATAAAAAGAATAGAAATATTGATATAACCTTATCAAAAAAATATTATTTTTAACCCATCATTCTCAAGAAGGTTTCAAGAAAGTCTTGGAGAATTTAGAGATATTTTAAATGAAAATAAGTTAAATAATGGCACCAAAGATGGCTTCACCATCAAATCAACAGTCCTTCATCTCGCTATGTGAATATATATCATTGATTGTGTTCTTTCTGCACAAAGCATTTAAATAAAAACTTGGTACCGGATTTTCAAAAAATCTTAGATAGCTTTTTTTTTTCTATTGTCACGACTTTTCACTCAAAATTAAGCAAAAACTAATGATATTTTGAAAAAATTGTCCACGCCATTATTTTAAGATTTAATACTGAAGATTGAATACACGCCATTGATTTACTGATTTAATACTCAATGGTTTTAATAAAAATCTGGCTTGTGCCCTTTTTCTAAGCTTACATTTCTCTTTGAGCTAAAACTTTAAAGAAAATATTTGACGTATTTTCAAAAAAAGTTTGTAAATGTCTGTGTTAACTGCCTCCAAAAATTACAAGATCTGTTAAAATTTGCAGAACTCAAGTCAGATCAACAGTGGACTATTCATTTTGGGGAAAGGCCTGCACATGGTTCAGCTTGGGTGCTAGTGTTGTTTACAGATGATCAGAGAGTAATTAAAACACACACACAATTTCAGTCTGAGTCCCCAAATAACAGTATTTCCATTGCAATCTCTATTTCGATTAACTGCAGCATTTCTTTATTCTAAGGACCTATAAAATAAATTAAAAATTTAAGTTACAATTGCTTTCTTTTGGATCTCTTGAGTATTATTTCCTTAAGTGTTTTTCTAGACAGGGGTGCAGCACTGGTAGATTATAAGTAGCAATATTACATTATTTATTACAATTAATACAAAAGAGTATGTGCTGTTGTAGCTCCACTAAATGATAATGATGACGATGATTGTGTGTGTATATGTGTGAACATGTTTTGAGAATGTATTAGTATTAGAGAACTCTTACATTTTACAAGGTTATAAAATGGAAGAAATATTCATTATAAAAATTGCTAGCATCAAAGTAATTATACTTGCCAGAAGTGCAGATCCTGGTATGATAAATGCTTGCTTATACAGGTAAGCACTGCTGAAGAGCACTAATACATAGAGGGAGTTGCTGCTGTAATACAACTGTAAAAGTTCAGCCAGTTGCTGAAGCTCTCTGAGATTGCTGGGAAATCTCAGTCGATTCTGAAAATATTTTGACTTGATGAATATTGTTTACTAGCAAGAACCTAAATTGCAGCCAAACCATAAAAGAAACCATAGTCCTTTCAAACACAATATTATTACTCAGTTTAATATTACAATTACAACCATTTTGGAATTTAAAATGCTTTTTTCCTAAAATGTTCAATTCAATATATTTTTTCATTTTAAAAAATCATTAAAAATCTGTATGCAATATGCAATACAATTTGTACACTTCTTTATCCCCGGTACCCTTAATCCCTTTCTTTCAGAACACTAATTTGAATTATGAATAAAAAAGTAGCAACAAGAAAAGTTCACGCCCAGTAATAGAAATCTTTTCAAAAAGCAAATGAACTACAGGTTTTGACTTTCATTCCTTAGCAGACCCAAAGTGAAGGAATTTACTTCCTACAGCAAGAACATGGAAAACAATTATTTGATGCTGTTGAAGTAATTAAATTCCTCTCTAAAAAAATCTACAAAGCACTAGAATACAAGGGGAAACCATGCAGCTACATTTATGTCCACAAATGAAGCAAGGGGGCCATCTCAGAATTTGCTCAATGAATCCCAGGAAATAGGACAAAAAAAAAAAAAAAACCTTCAAGATGGTCACTGACCCTAAAGTTGAAGTACAATTCTTGTTACAGGAAGATTTAGCATTTTAGAATTGTACAATACAAATGGTAACTAATTCTTTCATGTTACAGTAAAAATAAATATTCTTGTTTTTGAGGCTCAGTATAGTTCCTAATTGCATAGAAAATGTTAGGTAGTAGAAAAGATCTCTTTTCGCATTTAAAATTTTGTTTGGATTTTAATTACTTAACGTCATAGCAAAATTTGTAAAATACTGTACACATATTAATCAGGATTTTCAGTAGTTAGTTTTTGATACTGATGCCTGATGGATATGATTATTACATTGAGTGTAATAATTATACATTTCTGCATTGAATGAAAAATGTTTCCCAGCCTACAATAAGTCTGCTTTGACAAATCACTCGTTTGTAAATGAGGGGCATGGCAATAGATTTCCAAGATCATGGCATAAGTCTTTTCTGTAATCTAAAATTTTGGGTGAACAGTTCCTTTGAAAATGCTACCTTCCACTCGACCTTTGTAAAAATGTCATAAAATTAACACTATATTACAGACTGTAATCATGGAAAGTTATTTGTTACAAATAATTTAAGTCACAATAATTCATTATTTAACTTTCAAGTCACTAACCTCTTTTCCTGTTGATACAGGTGGTGCCACACATGTCAAAAAATATAGGAAGCAACTAGCTGCTAAAACTGTACATGCAACTGATGACACAGATGAAAATACCGATGGCATACTCTGAAAATTAGAAATGTAGCACATATCCTCAAAGAAAAAAATGGAATGACAAATAAGAGGGTGAAATGAAGATAAGAATGACAAATACACTTATCTTGATTTGTTACTCAGGAAGAAAATAAAATCATATAATAATACTATTAGAAATATTTACCTCCTTTACACTTTTGATCACACTGCAACAAATAATGACAGCTACATGCAATGCACAACTAACAGATCAGCATTCCATGATGAATAGTTGTACGAATGTGAAAGAAAACCGTACAACACCCTCTTTTATAACGTCTCCCAACGAAGCGCGCACTCGCAGAGAAAAGTAAAGGCTCAGCCGGGCCGCGATCTTCCCACATCTCACGTAAACCAGGCCAGTGGGTAAGGTGCTTCTTCCCGTTCCCGAGGCCGCTCGTGCCGAGATACCGTCATCGCGGGGGAAGCACTTGTGGCGTGATGCGCGATGTCTTTGCCAGCCAATCACAACATTGATGCACTGGCGGCGGAAATATAGAAATACCAAAATAATATCAATAATCCACGAAAAGAAGCATTGCAATACAGTATTTGCGATAAGGGTTTTCAAGGAACTGCAATAATAATTAATATGAATATTATCATTATGAATAGGCTACAATGTAATCGTCTTGGCTCAAGTTTTCTTTGTAACACAATATCAATAATAAATTAATAATAATAATAATAATAATAATAATAATAATAATAATAATAATAATTATTATTATTATTATTATTATTATTATTATTATTATTATTATTATCATTATTATTATTATTATTGTTGTTGTTGTTGTTGTTATTGTTATCATCATCATTATCATCATTAGACCAACCTAGTGAAATAACTTGATTTTGAAAGTGCCATTTAGCGAAATGATAGGAAGCTGAGTCGCACCTGTCTCAAAACATGTGAATGTGAGTGAGGTGTGAGGGGATTTAGCTCGCTCCTATGTTAATTAATTCACAAAAACTTCCCAAAACTCTTTGAACGAGGCATATATCTCAATAAATAAATTCATGGACGTAAAGAAGAGCAGGTATATCCATAAAATCTATAATTATTTCCTAAACATCTTATTAGTTTTAATCACTTTCCTAATTTTTGAAGTGCTTTATCATTAGACATTTTAGAATATTCAGAAAAAACTCAAGGTTAAGTTTCACAAATTTTTGAAAATTCTGTTTTTTTTATTTAGTCGCTAATAACCTATTTTTATTTTATTTTGTTTCATAGATGTTGATTCGAGTCAAAATAAATAAATTAAAAGAGTTTTTGATCACAAATTATTGTTCGAAGAAATAAGTGTCCAATAAACAGTGGCGCCCAGAAGGGGGGGCTTATCCCAGGCCCCGACTTAAATGGGGCCCAATTTTTTAAAATTCAAAATGAGTAAAAAATGTATTTACTTCCAATTAATATTAACCGTTATAAGTTATTTCTTTTGCATGAAAAAATGAATTCTGTTTCTGTTTTGGAGGGAATGAAACTTTTGTTTGAAATAGACGCCCTAATGGTGGTTTAATAATCCCAGGCCACTTGTCTTCTTTTTTCCCTACCAATAAAAGATGGAACTGCAATGGCATGCAAAATCAAACTTAAACATAACTAGTTTGGTCACACAAAACCAAAAGCTCGATATCACTTCAAATATAAAAGAAATTATCGAGAACTTTACTAATAGAGTGACAAATTAATCATAAAATATACGCTCGGTGAAGGGATATTTTTTTAACATCAAGTTTCTGCCTTAGAAGGCGCCTGATCGCTGGTTGGAGAAATGTAGTGGCGTGAAGAAAGTTACACGCAAAAGAATAAATCGGAAATAAATATGAAACCGTGAGAAGTCAGAACTGAAACTGTAAATGCAATGCGTTCTTGTCATGGAAATCGAGAATAAATCTGGAGTTGACGGCGAATCAGTGGCAGATTCAGAAAGTATAAATTATATATTTATATTGTTTATATTTCAGGGGAGGCCAAAAAGTAGTTCCTTATAAATATTTTTGAATTTTTTTAAATTGTCAACTTGAAATAAGAATGTAAGGGTATATAGTCCTAATGGGAATATTGCTTTGGATGTGGTGATATCGATATATGGTAATTATTTTCCATAAATTATTTAAAAATTATAAAAAGTTGGGCTTTGGGGTGGCCTATTGCTTCTGTGTCCCCGCTCCCTTGGATCCGCCATTGCGACTAAAGTTTATTATACAGGTTACCTGTAGATATGTGTGGAAGTGAGAGACGTAATGATGAGCTCTGGCAGAAACAAGTTCAATATTAGCTGACGGTGTCCTTGATAGATATCGTAGTAGGCGCCCTTGCACCACAAAAAACAAACTGCAGAGGAAATATTATTGGAACACATTTCTTGTATCATTCTGTTAATATGGGAGAGGAGTGCGGTTATCTTTTGAAGCAGAACCATTAAATCAAATCTTTAATTTCATTGAGAAGCACATAATTTCTGTCGCACGGAAGGGAAAATTTGTCATTAAAGCCTGTCATTGATATCATCTATCAATAATTGTACTATGAGTACTTCAACATCACGTCCTTGCATTTTTTTGTAACGGCTATGTGATATTGTAATACAACTTGAACGTAGTACATTTGTGTAATTTTTGGAAAATTAAAAGATAAATCGAAGCAACGTTCATGTCACGTTATGTAGTGCGTTATTGTCACGTTATTTAGTCCATCCAAAAAGTTTAAAAAAACAATTTGAGCCGCTTTTGACAAAACCTTGTTTTTAAAATTGCCTTTATTTCAGAACGAATTACGCGAAAATTAGTCATAATTAAAAATAATTTAAAAAATTATAGTTGTAGGAAAACGTCGAAAAAATTCAAACTTTTGCAATTTTTGAAAACCTAGAATTAACAGTGAAAATAGGACCTACGCCACATTTATAGGTGTATTTTACTCTATTGTTACGAGAACTTTAAAGAAAAAAAAATGGAGCAATTTTTGAGAAAACTTTAAAAATGTCCCAGATGCTTCATGTAAGATATCCCAAATTTTAAAGAATAGTTTACAAAATCGCAAAGCTTCGAGACGAGCCAGGTCGACATTTCGAGACGCTTCGAGACGACTCAGGTCGAATATTCATTTTGGAAAAACATTCTAGGTATGGTGATGTTCACTGACGGACGGTCAGAAGGACGGACTTTTTTTTTTTGGGGGGGGGGATAAGTAAGTAAGTAAGTAAGTAAATAAATAAATAAATAAATAAATAAATAAATAAATAAATAAAAAATAAATAAATAAATAAATAAATAAATAAATAAATAAATAAATAAATAAATAAATAAATAAATAAATAAATAAATAAATAAATAAATAAATAAATAAATAAATAAATAAATAAATAAATAAATAAATAAATAAAAAATAAATAAATAATAAATAAATAAATAAATAAATAAATAAATAAATAAATAAATAAATAAATAAATAAATAAATAAATAAATAAATAAATAAATAAATAAATAAATAAAACTTTTTCGGTATCAAGGGACTCCAAAACGTATTTCCGTTGAAATCTCGAAATCGATTTTCCGCTGCATTACAAAACAATATATTACGTATATTACTCCACATATACGTACGTATACGAGATAGTAACAAGTGGTGCTAAAACAGCAAGTTTCACTTTCACGCAAAATTACGCGAAAAATACTCAAATTTTCAAAAAATTATACATCATCTCATTTCAAAATCTATCTTTAAGCACCAGAATTCATTAAGGGATATATATATATATATATATATATATATATATATATATATATATATATATATATATATAATATTTTAGTTTTAGAAGGCGCCGGAAAAATTTTGAACTTTTGCAATTTTCGAAACATCAGAGTTTTTAACGAACATGAGATCTGCGCCACTTTCATAAACGTTCTTCACACTATCCAACAACAAAATTTACTAAAAAAAATGGAGCCATATTTCTGAAAATTTTGAAAATGTTCGAGGGGCTTCGTGTAAAGTATCCTTCAAAATTAAAATATCAGTTTCAAATTCAAGGAACCAAGACATCAGCCGGGTCAATTGAGGAATGTCAATTTCGGAGAAAATCGGCTGAACGGTTTAGCCGCTAGCGTTGTTCACAGACGGACAGACAGAGAGAGACGGACAGATGTAATGCCGTCATTCGATTTTTCGGCATCAAGGAACCACTAAACATGGATTTTGGCTACATCACGTGTTAGACGATTTTTCTAAATTTATCTACTGGGTTTATTTACTTTTTCATTACCAGGGCCTTTTACTAAGAGTTTTCTGCCGAAAATTCGTCGTTTTTTTCACGCAGCATTACATAACATTCTCTCTACTCTGTAGCGAGAAAGTAAAAACGGATAGCCGAAAATGAGACTAGCGACGTATTTTTTACTGTCCCTTATTACAGATGGGGAGAAAATTTAAAGAAAAAATTGGTGCGGTTTTTGAGAAAAAATTGTTAAAAAATCTTATTTGCTTATATTTCTCGCATAATTACATGCAAAATATTCATATGTCCGGAAAATTGCACACAAACTTATTTAAAGACCCGCCTTTAAGGAACAAGAAAAATTTCTCGTTACGGAAAATATCTTCAATATTATAGATGGAGGAAAACGCTCATAAAATTACACTTTTGCAAATTTCAAAAACATCGGTAATTTCAATGAACATACGATTTGCACCATTCTCTCAAGCGTCCCTTACGCTATCAAACAAAAAGTTTGATAAAAAAATTTGATGCCATTCTTGAGAAAATTTTGAAATTGTTTTTGAGGCTTCATGTAAAGTACCCTCAAAAATCAAAATATCCGTTTGAAACTCGCCAAGCCTTGAGTTCACTCAGATCGATTGTGGAATGTCAATTTTGAAGAAAATCGGCTGAACAGTTAAGTTCCTTCGTAATAAGGCACTTAAACGAAGGTACTTAAACGTAAACGAAGTATCTTCGTAAGAAGTACCTCCGTAAGAGCGAGAAAGTAGAAATGGTTTTCTTCTGCCAAAAGAGATTTCTTAAAAATTATTTAAGGTCCCAACTTCTCTGGTCAAAGTTTTTTGTTATTGCGTATGAATCAAAATACACACACTTTCAGAGGAGAGTCTTCTCCTATCGCACTTTTTCATCAGACGAACGATTTACGTGCTAGAAATGGTTCATCTAATAAAACTTATCTTTAAAAGTCCGTAATTTTCGAAATATAAAGACCTATTTGGAAGATTAAGTTTTTCTCCACAATTAAACGTACTCTAGTGCCTATAGCGTTCGTCTGACGGAGAGTAATTATAAGACATAAATTGTAGAAAATTAAATGTTACATACTTGTGTGTGTGAACATATTTTTATAAAAGTGTCACGTTATACATGAAAACTGGAAAAAGAATTTATGCAGTTTTCTAAGAACGCCCAAAATATTTCAGGTGATAATTTCAGTTTCATAAAAATAAAGAATGAGAGAGAAAAAAATCTATTTTTTCCCCCTGTCAAACTACATTTACACTTTCCGGCGTCTTCCTACAACTTCAGTCTTGAAGATACATTTTTCCTCTGAATAAAAATCTGTTTTTGAAAATTAGATGTACAAATTAGGTTTCAAAATATGAATAATATTCGCGTAATTTTGAGTGAAATATGGGCAAAAACAAGATTTTCTCAAAAAGGTTGCAATTTTTTCTTTAAACATTTGTGCGGAAAATGCCACATGGTTCTATAACATGACAAAAACGTCATTTTGATGTATTATTTAGATTTTTCAAAAATTAAACAAATGTAATTTATTTATATATCGCTTGTTATAACATTTACATTACGGGCATTTTTATACATTTATATATTTGCGAATATAAGTGCTTCAATTAGTTTCTTATGAAGTTTCTCGAAAACTGAACTGTTTACAACAGTGGCCTAACTATCCCTTCCTAGGCCGCGATTCAAAAACTTAATCCCCCCCCCTTCAAAAAAATTTATCCAACTAAAAAGCGTACTGAAAAGTAATTGAAAGAAACTTATTTTTTTCATAATCAATCCCAAAATTCAAAATAGAGCCCTGCGGATTTTCGCTTTGACTAACTTATCCATAACGTTGCCTTGGATCGCTTTCAACGAGTACGGCACATTACTCTCTCTGGAAAACATGCGAAGGCCCTCTCGAATTTCGCAGATAATTTTTTATAATTTTCAATTTTGAAAAAGATTGCTCTGCAGTCGCAACTGTTAATGGAATCGTTAGAAATAGCAAGATTACTGAACAGATGTCTGGAAAACTAGCTGAAAGAGTGAAGTACTCGATCAGGACCAAGTTAGCCAACTCTCTGTTTGAATTAATCTTCGAAATTCGATCTTTCAAACAACTACGCAAGGATATTAGCAGGGTGATCAGTTGATCAGTTACTTGGTCATAATATTTCTCGTTGAAGTTTTCGCGTTGACTCGCAAGATCTTCGTGTGAAAGCTGCCACTAAGCTTGTAGCTGAATAATCACAAACGAATCGATTATTTGATTCAAGATAATAAATCGATGGATCATGATATGTGACTAATCATAATATCTAAACAAGCCAAGTAAACATTAACTTTAAATCGTTTTTCGTCGTCAGGTAAACGTTGATCTTGGCACAGCTAATCGAAATGACGTTTGCTTTATTTTACACGTTTCTCACAAAACTCGACTTTTACGCCCCAAGGTGTAGCTAACTATATTGCACAGGATTTGGATTTGTCATTATCACCTCTAAAACTTTTTAGATCATTGCGAGAAGCTTCAATAAAATCCCGTGCTAATCAAAGATCAAAATTAAATTTTGGCAGACTTTTTAGACAGCATTAGTCGCGATCAAAATTTTTGAATGAAGCAATACAACTCGAAATACAACGCGAACGTCTCCATTTCCTTCTTTCTTTTGTTCAAGTTGCACTCATCTGCTCACTCAGTTGCATTTTTGATTGTTAAAATTATTTTCAACAAAGCTCGCAAAATATGGGTATATCCGATTCGAATGGCCAAAAAGAAATCATTTCTGCTGGACCACCTAGTAAGACAAGGACGCTTCAGTTGGGATCTGCTTAACTTTAAATGAAGCAATAAATTATACAAGCCTCCGAATGTCAAATTAAAAATTTGGAAAACATCTTCGCGTCCTTACAATAAACTACGTAATTCAAACTTTACACAGTGAGACTAGTCGATTCACGGTCATAAACAAATCGCTTTCAGAAGGGGCCTTAAAAGTGTGTTCACTTTTTTTTTTATTTTACGTAAAAAAAAAAACAGTTAAAACTGCGTATGACTTAGACCAAAAACAAATTCTACGTCACTGGTTTACAATGAAAATGAGCTTAAAAATGAGCATTTTTCAGACATGCAGAAACCACATTTTCTCTACAGCTATTACAATTTCTACTTTCTCGTATACGTACGTATATACAGAGTAATATACATAGAATAGAAAAGGTTATGGAATGCTGCGCGAAAAAACGGCGGATTTTCGGCACAATAAAATTAATTTCCGGGCCCTGACAACGAAAAAGTGGATAAATCCAATTGCTGAATTAAGAAAAAAAGTCCCCTGACACGTGGAGTAGCCAGAAGAAGCCAGAGTAGCCACCCTGTTCTTGATGCCGAAAAAACAATTGAAAGCAAACGTCCGTCCGTCTGTTCGTCTGTCGTATAAACAAACCTAGCGCCTAAACCACACGTAAGATATTTTCCAAATTGAAGAAACCCCTTCCATCTGGCTCTAGTTGAAGCTCTGAACTCTGAATTTGGAAAATTGCGGAAGTTTGAATTTTTCCGGCATCTTCCTACAACTGCAAAATTGAAGACAGATTTTTCCTTCAAATGAAATTTGCTGTCCATAGATAGTTCTTTCTTTGGAATGTAGATTTCTTTTGGAAATTTTAGTAGTTTTCGTGCAATAGTGCGTGACATATTTGCAATTTTAAAAATTTCAAAAACAAGATTTTCTCAAAACGGCTTCAAATTTTTTCTTTACATTTTTGATAGGGTTAGTGCCAAACGAACCCTGTATGATGACATAAACGCAATATTGCTCTGTTCTTTTGTTTTTTCAAAAATTACAAAAATAAAATTTTTGTAATTTGTGTCTCACGTCTGTAATATTTATCTTAGAGACTATTTCTTCGCACTATTAGATCTATGAGTACATGTGCTTTAAATAATGTCAAATAAAGTTTCTCGAAAACTCAATAGTTTTCTGTAAAAATGAGCTGAAAATTCCGAACTTTCAGAAACTCTCAAACGGCATTTTCTCAAAACTGACTCATTTTTTTCAAATTTCTCCAATGGATAGTGCTAATTGCACTGTTTTATGTGACGTAAAGTTAAATTTCGTGTATTCTTTTGTTTTTTCAAATATTACACAAATGTAATTTGTTTTAAATATCTCTCACGCCGTTAATATGCACATTTCTATCGATTTGTACACATTATTGCCTTTGTAGGTGCAAGTGCTTCAAATTACTTCAGATACATTTTTCGAAAACTCAATAGATTCCTGTTAAAAAGAGCTTCAAATTTCGCATTTACAGTAATGCTTAATCGCCATTTTCTTAAAAACGGCTTCAAAATTTTCAATGAAAATTTCTATTTTGGAAGAGATATTACTCTTCTTTAATATTCTTGAAGTAATATTTCGGTTCTGCTATTAAGTTACTAAATAGTTAAGAAAATGTACTTTCGGTGACGATAGATGGCAGCTGGACAGATAATGGAGGAAGACCTGAAAGCCAGTCCACGCCAAGGAAACTAGAAAAAATTGCAACGAGAAGTCTGTGCTATTCTGTAGCACCTCTAGTTCATTTTATTGTGTATGTACCTTATGACAGTGCCTTTTTTCCTATTCTTGACATTTTCAGTGTCTTTTTAGATTCCAAAAAGATGACTTTTTAGTGCCTAAACATCTGTGATGTCTAATGACAATACTCTTGGTGTCACTGGTGAATTGTTATACTAGACGCATGTAACATCGTGAGGAAGTTTCTGAACATTGATAGTTGATCCAGTATTTTGACAGTTGAAACGTGTATCTTTCGTTCATGGTAACTGAGATGCATGTATGGAAACAAGTTAAAATGTGATATAATAATAATAATTATTATTATTATTATTAATTATATATAATAATAATAATTATTATTATAAGTTAATTTAATAAGTTAAACTTGCATATTTTTGCACACATTTTGGAGAAAGGAATAAATATGTTTTTTTAACCTGTAGCTCGCTTGGTAATTGGTTTCGAAATTAATATTTTATACAACAGTAGTAGGAAATTTTATCTTCTTTAAATTTCATTGGAATATTTTTCTAAGGACGTGAGGTTAAATAATTAAAAATAAAAACGGAAAACCGACAAAAAGTACCTTTTTTGGGCCTCTCGGTGTTAGCACAGGGACTGGGAGGCAGGAAACTTGGGGTTTTAACCAGGGGACTGGAGCTGAACTACTCCGCACGCCCTTGGGTTGAGTTGCTCCCCGTACTCGATGTCGATGTCACATCTACTACTGGAAACCTACTCCGGTCTGAAACCGAAATATATTTCTTGAGGATTCAATTATCGCTTACTTTTCTCAAATTTGGCTACGGTTAATAGAATAATTCATACAATTCTGTTGAAATGGAGGTAACTGTTCATTAGAATTCCAATCAGAAACAAGGCAACGGAGAGAAGCAACCGCTTCAAAAACCGTCAAGTCAGTCCCAAGATAATGAAGATACAGATTTCAGAAAAAAATGAAGTTCCAATTCCCTTTAAACATTCTCTCCAATGATGCTATTTCCCAAATCGGGTGTTGGCATGACATCCGCATTCGTGTAGACTATCTCATAGGCTGCTGTGAGCAGTAAATCTGTTTATTTATCGTGTGGGGCCAGTGGCGGCTCGTGCTTTTGCAGGTTTGGGGTTTACGTGCTTTTGAAGGTTTGCGGTTGCACAACCTCCTGAAAATCGAAAAAGGTCTCATGATATCTTAGGAATATACATTTTACTTTTAATGGCATTCAATATTCAAAATACTGCAGCACTATCGATGTATATGCAATTATTTTGAAACCAAAGAGCGTCCAACTGGCGTTCTCTCCGGTGTCTGAAGTGAAATTCGGAAATTTAGAGGAAAAGCTATGAAAATTGCTGCAGGTAAACTGTTCCAATCTTTAATTGTTCTGTCACAAAAGGAAAACTTCCCAAGATCTGAATTTTGTTTCCTTGTTCGAATTTTGTGGGTGTGATCGCTTGGGTCGAAATAATTTGGTTTTTCTAGTCTAACCTGAATTACCTTCCAAGCTGGTTGACCTACGTACGATTTATAAAAAACGCAAAGCCTCGCCCTAGTTCTTCTCGTTTCTAGAGGTTCCCGTGACTTTTTTTATTGCGTTAGGTCTGTAGGTAAATTTATTCGCTTTCCTCTGTATTCTATCTAGATTTTTCCGGTGCGACTTTCTGTATGGATCCCAACATGCCACTCCATATTCCATGAGAGGGCGGACCAGCGAAAGATATGCTAATTCTTTAGCGTTTGCAGAACTTTTCTTTAGAATTCGCATTACAAAATGCAAGGATTTCCACGTTTTTCTTACTACCTGATTTATATGCTTCTGCAACCCTAATTTACTATCTAGATGAATGCCTAAATACTTGCATGATGAGACTCATTGGAAGATGACCTCACCTAAACGATAGTCTGGTTCCTCATAATTTCGTCCCCGCCCGAAAGTTAGTGTTTTGCTTTTCGCTCCGTTTATTCCCATGTAATTTTTTCAGCCAAATCACGTAAATGTTCTTAATCCTGCTGTAATATTTGTTCGTCAGCGCTACCTTTGATTTTTCGGTATATAGCACAATCGTCTGCAATCGTCATCATTTACATAGGCTAAGAAAAGTAATGACCTTAAAACACTTCCCTGTGGAACCTCTGAAATAACAATAACCTTAGTCGAAAACTGAGTGCCAATTCGAATTTTTTGTTTCCTGTCTCTAAGAAATTCGCTTACCCACTTCACAACTCTAGCATCAACTCCTGAAGTTAATAATTTCCTGATAAGTATATTATGCAGTACTATGTCGATTGCTTTCGCAAAGTCGATTACTATTGCATCCACCCTCCCACCCGCGTCAACTTCATCAGCTAGGTCTTGAAAAAGAGAAACAATTTGGCTTTCGCACGAATATTTACTTCTAAATCCATGCTGTCCGTGAAAAATCCAGTTCGCTTTTTCCCATTCGCGGCGAATGTACCCGGCTCGCGGCGAATGTCGCGGCGAATGCTCTATTATTGTGCATACTACTGATGTGACAGATACTGGTCTATAATTATATACTTTCGTTTTGTCACCGTTTTTTTAATTGGGACCACTATAGCTGTCTTTCAATCGTCTGGTAAACTTGCATTATTAATAGAAACATTGAATAATCTTAACAAATACGGCAATACTACCTCCCCACCGAGTTTAATAAAATCCGTCGAGATACCGTCTGGTCCGCGTGATTTACCGTTTTCCAGTCATTTTATAAGTTTGCGGAGTTCCCATGCATGAAGCTTGAACTGGTTTTCTATTGGAAAATAAGAAACTTGCTCCTGCGTCCGTTTTGGTTTGAATACCGATACAAAATACGCGTTGAACGCATTTGCTTTCGCTTGGTCGTCGGACAGTGGCCCGTTATCTGCGTCTCGAATTTCCTGAATTTCTTCCTTATTCCCCCGGCGTCTGCGGACATATTTGTAAAAGCCTGACCAATTATTTCTTCCTGTCTCCAAAATATTTCTTAAAAATAATTCATGCGCAATTTTCTTTTCTTTTTCTAATTCCCTGTAGTATTTTTTAAAAGTTATCATGTCAGTAATGCTGCGATGTCTCCTATTAAATGCTAGCCTAACTTTTCTCTTTAAACGTCATATCTCCCTGTTAAAGTATTCAGGATTATTTTTTGTTTCTATTTTTTGTTTAAAAAATTATCCAAATGTAATTTTCTTGAAATACCTCTCACGCCGTTAATATGAACAATTCCATCAATTTGTATGCATTATTAACTTTTTGAGTAACTGTGATTGAAATGTCTTCAAATAAAATTTTTGCAAAACTCAATAGATTCCTGTAAAAAAAGAGCTTAAATTTCGCATTACAGTAATGATTAATTTCCATATTCTTAAAAACGACTACGAATTTTTCAATGAAAACTTCTATTTAGGACGAGTTTTTACTCTTCTTTAATATTCTTAAATTACTGATTCAGCTGTACTACTAGGAAAGAAAAAAAATATAGAAATTCTAAAAAATGTACTTTGGGCGACGATAGATGGCAGCTGGCCTGAGAATGGAGCACGACTTTAAAGCCAGACCACGCCAAGGAAATTAGAAAAAAATTGTACGAGAAAGTCTGTGCTATTCTGTAGCACCTCTAGTTAAGTTTGCAGCTGCCTACGTCTTTTGGCGCTCATCCGCTGTGATCTGTTGTTTCTTATCCCATAGTTACTCGCGCTGGCGTACTATGTACGTCACTGAAACTGTTATCGCCCTAGGTGTCAGATAACATCAGCGCGCGTTTTGACATTTGTCCTAACCTTGGAGAAGGTATTCAGCTGCATCCTCCTCCATACTCGTTTGCGTAAGATTTACAGCAGTGGCTTGACGATTGTATTTCCGTTGGAAAGTGTCCATTGAAGTACTTTGTAAACTGCGCGGGTACCAATATGAATTTTCATTTTCTATTAATTGTCACTTACTATTAGTAATTTTTTATTTATTGATGTAATTAAACTAATTCATTTTGTTTTACATTAGGAACAATACAAAGATGAATCATTTATCGGAAAGCAGAGTTGTGTATTATAACATGAGGAATCGCCAAAAGACGAAATTTGTGATGTTGCAAGTGATTCTGAGAAAGGCGTTGTAGTGGCCGAGAATGAATATGCTGAGCATAATTATGGTAGTGAATATTCAAGCAGCGATTTGGAATGTAAAGATGATTTCATTGGCAGAGACAAGGTTACAAACATCGCTTGTCAGCAACTTTACAGAAAATGAAAGTCGTGATGATCAAGAATAGCCACAACAGAAATAAGAAATTATTGTTACATTTGCGAAAGTGACAAAAACTGCTCTACTACAATTTTTACTCCATTTACACTAACTGGTGCTACAAATTTGCAAGGAGCAAACGTATTCTGAAAGCCATCAAATGCAAAAATTGTTCTGAAGACTAATATGTTAAATTTTGTATTATTATTACTTAAATAAAATTGTAATATGTGTACATTTCAAATAAAACTAAATAAAAATTATATCCAAATATTATTCAGGTATTGCAGAGTTCATTTGAAATAAGCTTGGCGTACAAAGTACGCCGCGTGGGAACTTGTGTGACAAAACATAGCGCGAGTAACTAAGTTGTAGTATTTGTCAAAACTGACTTACTAAACGGTGGGAACTTATTTTCATGTAATACTGATATTTATAGTTACAACACTCGACGTAGAAATCATGTTCATCAAGTGTCAGTATCAACAGCTCACTACAAAAAATCCACATACAATACATGTACGTTACTTTACAACGCATTGCCAGATGAAATTAAACAATTAAAATTGTAAACAAATTTAAGTTAAAAGTAAAATCTTTTCTGTTGCAAAACTGTTTCTATACAATTAGAGAATATACTGATCGCCAAAAAGAAAAATAATGTTTACTTTAACAAAACAATGATATAGTACAACTAATTAGTTTACATTTGCTTTGTATAATTTAAAAAAAGACTTAAATGCCTGTAACAAGTAATGTAATTCAGCTTCCGGGTCAATGACCCCATCTCGATCGGGTTTTTGTCCAGTTCCCCTGATCCATTGAGCAAATGCTGAGATGGCCCCTTGATTTGCTTCTGGACGTAAATGTAGCTTCACTATGCGCACGTTTTGTTGAACTTTCCTTTCGCTTGTAATGGTTGTAGAGCTTAGGGTGAGTTTCTATTTTGTTAAAAATACAGGAAAATCAAATCTGTTCGTTCCTTTACCGTTAAAAATAAGTTTTCTATAATTCGGCAACGAAAAAATCTAGTTTTTGAAATGTTAATCTCTCGCTTATTTAAATTTATTATTGTTATTGTTGTTGTTGTTGTTATTATCATTATTATTATTATTATTATTATTATTATTATTATTATTATTATTATTATTATTATTATTACTATTTTTCATCTTTCAACTATTGATAGTTAAATTATTGGGAAGGGATTTTGAAACTCAAGAAAGCGTGCGCAGATGATTTTCTCCCCCATACGGCACATACAGTTTTTCACTGTTTTTGACTAAAAGAATAAACTAAACTAAAGTTGCTAGTGCGGTTGAGAGGCCATGCTTCGCCCGCGCATGCGTGCGGCACCGCGGCCCCTCTTTCGTGATGTGGACATGTAGGATGGGTTGCGTCGCCGCTAGGCGGCAGGCGTGGAAGCAGTGTAGCTCACAGAGGGATTTCTTTGAGGAAAGAGATGTTTATTGTATAGAAATGTAGTTGAAGAGTGAGAGTTGAAGACAGTTTTTATTAAAGACGAAGCTATTTCGCGGGGCTGTGATTTATTATTTTTGTTTATGATGGACGTAAGAACCGTAGGTCAGTGAGCATGCTTTTTATGCTTCTTGGGGATTTTTTGAAGTAGTACTGAAGATACTTGTTGAAGAGGGGTTTAGGGTAAGGTCTGTAAAGGCATGTTCTATTTCTTTTTTTGCTTGGTCGTAGATTTGTCTTATGTGGGTCAGTTTTTGTTTGTCTCGTATCGAGCAGTAGGCAGTATCCAGTTCTGTTTGGTAGACGAGGCGTATGAATCGGTTTTCGGCTCGTTCTCGTTTTTTGATGAGCGAATTTTCTGTGGTGGCCCAGGCGATGCATGCGCAGCTTCCGACGCTGCGTATGGAGGCCGACTATAGTATTTTCTTCATCTTGTCTCGTAGTGTCTTCGTACGTAATAGCAGCACGAGATCCTTTCGCTCATCTGCTTCGCCGCGGGTTCGTTCCTTTTTTAATTTTTTATTCTTCAAGATTTTCTTCAAGTCCGAGATATGTTATATGAGCACACCATTCTGCATCCGTTTATTCCTATCAGGAGGGGCCTTTCTTTCCGACTCTATGAAACGGCGATGGCTTGGCATTTCTTTGAGTTTAAAGTTAGCCCATTTAGCGTACAGCAGTTTGTTAATCCGTTTGCGGCAGTTTGAAGGCGTCGCACGACTGTAGTACGTATCTGTGCTTTTGCAGTGAAAGCTATGTGGGCGGCGTATGTGTATTCTATCACGTTTGGAAAAGTTGGGAGGTCGTAGAAGCAGTGGCGTAGCGTGGGTGTCGAAATTTACATGTTCTTATTTTTTTATTTCAATAAATTAAAACTTGAAAACCATAGCAGATAGTCAAACATATAATTACATAAATAAAAAAGTAAATAAAATATTTAATACAGATTCGAATGTATACGTACACGAACAATACAATTTTTAAACAAAGTTCAACAATTTAACAGTCATTACACGTATAGGTATATACGTATATACGATTAAATTAATGTAAATTGGACCACTGGCAATGAAACTCTTCGAATTGTCAAATCATCACTCACAGACTTCCCTGAAGGCACTTATCCGTCCTGTAATCTAATATGCAGGTGTTATTATACAAAATTGAACACTAGGTATTCTTTATATGGAAGAAGTCATTCTTGCTGAATATTAGTTATAAACAATTCAAGCACAAAATTAAATACGGGAATCCCTACATGTCAAACAGACGGCATTGCCAGTCGCTGCAATAAGCATAATGTTATCGTTATACATTCATTTACAGAAGTCGTCACAAAATAAGTAATAAAGGATTCCGTGCTCATTTCAATGGGTCGGAATTGTCGGTGCGACAAAATATGAAATGAAATGGTTCAAATTTTTACAAGATATTATTATTATTTATTGTGAAATTTTGCCGCCCCTTAAAAGTACTGCCCGGGGCAGGCCGCCCCTGTCGCCCCCACTACGCTACGTTACTGCGTAGAGGAAAAGTGTGAAGAGCAGTGGAGAGAGAACCGCTCCTTGCGGGACTCCGGAGAGAATGCGGCGCGAAGACGAGAATTTAGATAAAAGACGAATTTGAAAGGTTCTGTTTGTTAAATAGCTAGTCAGAAGAAGGTGGATATGTTTTGGAAGAGGTTTTTGGCATTCGATAAGAATGAGGCGGTGACTAACTGTCCAAAGCAACTGTCAATTCGGAAAAGATAGCGGGGAGAGTACGCGAACTTGCTATGGTTGATATTATAGGCGCACGTTTTCTTGAGTCCTCGCTTCGTTAGTTGAGAGAGGAGTGGGGATTGTTTTTATTTTCACAAAATGAATTTGATATTAAATTTGTTGTTCTTTTTTCGATCCAAAATAGTTTCTATGACACGGGAGCGAACAATTTTGGATATCAGAGTTTGTTTACAACGCTCGTTTTTGTCATTTACTCTTAACTCAATTAATGGGGGCAAAGGAGTGGGGGTAGGTATTCCGGGGCTCAAGAAAACGTGCGCGTATAATACTGCTTCCGGCGGCAGGGGTCGTGGGGTGGCATACGGTTCCCCCCTCCCCCTCGCCATCCGAGGCCGGGCGGACCGTCTCCTCAGATCTTTACGTGCGCTAGCGAGCTGTGGACTGTAAACGAGTGAAATAATGATTGAACCTTGCTTCTCGAACTGCATCATTCACCTGGGGTATTGTTACCATCCCTACTTCGATTAGATGCAACATCTTGTGGATTGTTGCAACTTGGTTATATCTTCTGGCATTATTGTTGAACCTGGGAGTTCTGGCACGATTTTTGAATTTTTGTTACAATAAACTTATTTTCTGTGAATAACAAGTTATTGCCATTTTCCCTGTTACGTCAGGTATCACCCTTTTGCTTATTTAAAATTGATCGAAGAATACCTCAAAAACCACGGATTATAGCATCCAGCCTTCGGAATTCGCAATGAACTTCAACGCAGCTGGATATCGAATACTCGTCATCATCGTAACTGGAGCCTAGGATCTTCCGATCTACAGACCAGGAGAGGTGGCTCAGTGCGCTGATGCCACTGCTGTGCTTCTGATCGGGAGGTCCTAGGTTCGAGTTCCAAAAGTGGCATTATTTTCGACACTAGCTAGTCAGCTATGTCGAATTCAATCGCTGTCTGGAGGAGAATTCTAGACGCCAGCTGGTTTCATCGGTAGTTTTCCGTGGTTTCTCCGATCAACAACAAGTGAATGCCGGAGCAGTACCCTAACAAACGGGCCAAGGTCCGCGCGCTATCTTTTCTTCCTCTTCCTGGTCCTATCTTCACCCTTTACACTCACACATACACTTACACTAACGTGGCCTACACTATCACACATGCTGGGAGACCGGTTGGGAGCTTAGAGCTTATCGCGGCCGGGGTGGTGCCCCGCTGGTAGAAGATACCTGGTTAGGGAGGAAATACCGCTAGGCGACGGTAGATCGGCGACGGATCTCGCCATCCAGCGAGAAAATATGCACTTCCCTTATGGGACTAATGACGTCAGTAATTAACGCACCCGGAATCACTAACAACCAACCAACAGATCTATTGAGCTTCAGTTGCCAGCGTTCGCACCAGGGGGCATTTAAACTAGTGAGTATCTGTGATCGGGAATATGTGAGATTTTTTCCGTGGATCCGAATGAGTGGAAAAAGAAATGAAACCAACGTGTCTTTGGTAACTAAATGAAATAGTGCTTTAGATTGCATCACATCTCGAACCCTTGTCATATAGTGTGAAGCTGAATCAGCTATCGCGCTCATTAGCATAGATTACTTTCTCTGGAGAACTCCACGGTGTGAGAATCCAAACATTGACAATACTGCTCGGAGGGGGAGGAGGAATTCATTAATCAGCCTCATGGAGAGCCAAGTGAATTCGAAAACGCCAGCAACCGTCCCCGTTGTGCGCCACCCAGCCAGTTCTCCTGCCGTTATCGGGCTCACTACCATAGACTTGCCCCGAAGAAGCCCGTTGAATGATTGGCCAAACGTTGGCAGCACTGTTCGGGAAAGAAAAATGGTTAATTAATCAGCACACGGCTAGGTATAGAGCGATTTTCCTAAGGATGAGCGAAAGTGACAGCTAGTGCTGGCAACTTAACTGAAGGTTCTGTGGTCGTTGTGCCTTTGAGCACATTAGACTCCCTTCCCGCATTCGTTCGTTTGCAGTTGGCTAACTTGTAAATGGCTTCGACTCTTCCGTTTGTGGTGTCCTTGTCCGACAAAAATATAGTGCGCTGCGAGAAATAATTGATATTAGAAAGTGCAGTATTATATGCTCTTCTGTAAAAATTCTTTTTTCTTTATATATTACATTGAATTTACTTTTTGTGTGATAAATATTATGTTTATTTTAAAACCGAGACTTAAATGGGAGATGCGTACCGGTGCACGTGTTTCCGACTTAAAATCATTTTTCTTTCTATTTATATTCGTGGCAGTTTTCTTTTACTGATTGTAAGAGCATGTTAAGAGATTTTCCACTAACGTAATTAAATTTAAATATCTCCCGGACTCACGTCCGTGCATATCCCTCAGCGAAACTCTTAGGCTTCTTCATAGGGATATTTTCACAGGAGCCATTAGCTCTTTACGAAGGGGCGTGACTGAACAGCTGTCGCGGCCGAGGGATACTTCTCTGAAGTACATGTGATGTTCACTTGTTTCCGCGAACTGTCACTTTAGTTCGTCCTTCGGAAAATCGTTCTAGAGCAAGCGCTCTAGGAGAGTTGCGGGCAGCAGTGGCGCGAGCTGGACACGCGCTACCCGCGCTCAGGCGGAGTGCGATTCTTCGCCAGAGGCGGCGCCAGGTATATACAGCATGTCCGGGGAGGAAAGTCGAAACTTCGAAAATAAACTCTTAAGACAATTTTAAGCATATTTTGTCTAATAAACTACATGGATATTCGGAATGACCGAGCCGCAATGAGCACTCAAATGTTGGTGTGAAAATATATTATCTAGGCATAGATTTGCGATGGAGAAGCATATAAATACTCCAGAAACATGTAAATTGTTTATTATTAAATTAATATATTTGAACAGAAAGAAAAATTAACCCAGAAATAAACTAGAAGTGCTACAGAATGGACAGACTTTCTCGAAGTAAAGTTTTCTAAATTCCTTGATGTGGACTGGTACCTTCTCTCCCTCCATCTTGCCTGCTGCCATCTATCGCCGTCCAGAGTACATTTTTTTCTCAATTTTTCAGTTTCCTAATAGTAGAACCAAAACATTATTTTAAGAATATTAAAGAAGGCTAACACCTCACTCTACCTAGCAATTTTCATCGAAAAATGTTGATCTTTTTTTTTAAAAAAAATGGCGTTAAGCGTTACTACAAAAACGGAATTTGAAGCTCTTTTTCACAGGAATCTACTGAGTTTTCGAAATACCTCATTTGAAGTCATTTGAAGAACTATGACTCACAAATTCAATAATGCATACAAACTCAATAAAATGTGTATTTTAACAGCATGAGAGATATTTGAAAATGAAAAATTTGGAGCCAATTTTGAGAAAGTTATGTAATGCTGCGGAAAATCGATTTCGAGATTTCAACGGAAATACACGTTTTGAAGTCCCGTGATACCGAAAAAGTGTTGTTTTTTATTCAAACCTTCCGTTCATCCGTCCGTCTGTCTGCCCATTTGTGAACACTACTAATGCCTAAACTATGCGTAGGTAGTTTTTCACAATTGGAAAAAAACTCTTGTCCAAACGCGCAAACGTCATTTACTCATAAACGTCTCCAATTTTTTTTTCTTTAAACTTTGTGTAAGGATAGTGCCAAATATACTTTTTAAGATGACACAAAAGTCATTTTGCTGTACTATTTTATTTTGCAAATATTCTGAAAATGTGATTTTTTTTAAATATCTCTCTGCTAATACGCACATTTCCAGCAATTTATATACATTTTTTCATTTGTGAGTAGAAGTGCTTGAAATTACTTCCAATGAAGTTTTTTGGAAACTCTAAAGTTTTCTGGGAAAAATAACTTATAATTTCGCATATACCGAAACGCATAAGAGACATTTTCTTAAAAACGTCACCAATTTTTTTAACGAAAATTTCCATATCGGACGAAGTTTTATTGTCCTATAATATTCTTAAAGTGATACTTCGGTTCGTCCATTAAGAAAGCGAAAAAGTGAGAAATTAAAAAAAAAAAAATACTTTGCGAGGCGATAGATGGTAGCTAACAAGACGATGTGGCAATACCGAAAAGGTAGACCAGCCACAAAAAAAGAAGAAATATAACTTGAACGAGAATGTCTGTGTCATTCTGTAGCCCCACTAGTTGAAACTTGTAGTAATATTTTCGCAAGATTTTCGTGAGAAATATTGGCAATATTAAAAAATATCAAAAACAAGAATTTTTCAAAAATGGCTCCAAATTTTTTCTTCAAACTTCTGGTAGAAAAAATTCTAAATTTACCATGTGAGATGATATAAACGCGATTTAGCTGTATTCTTTTGATGCTTTTACTTTCACGTATTCTTACGTATATACGGAACAATATACGTAGTATAAAGTTATATAATGCAGCGGAAAATAGATTTCGAGATTTCAACAGAAAAACACGTTTTGAGGTCCCCTGATACTCTAGAATTCTCCTCCACACAGAGACTGAAATCGACCTAGCTGACAAGATAGGTTAGAGACACTACAGTGACATCAGTTGATGCACTGACCCACCTCTCCCCGTGGATTATACTCGTATTTAATATTTTAAAGAAGAGTAAACTAGAGGTGCTACAAAATAGCACAGACTTTCTCGTATTAACGTTTTCTAATTTCCTTGGTGTGGAATAGTACTGTACAGTCTTGCCCTTCCTTCTTACCTACTGCCATCTATCGCCGCCCAAATTACATATTTTTAAAAATTTTCTCAACTTTTCTGTTTCCAAATAGTCAAATCGAAATATTATTTTAAAAATATTAAAGAAGGCTAAAACCCTTGTCCTAAATAGCAATTTTCATTGAAAAATTTGGGGCCGTCTTTAAGAAAATGGCGTTACGCGTTACTGTAAATGCGAAATTTGAAGCTCTTTTTCAGAGGAACCTATTGAGTTTTCGGAAAACTTCATTAAAGTAATTTGAAGCACTTCCACTCACAAATGCAATAATGTATACACACTGATGGAAATGTGCATATTAGCGTCGTGAGAGAATTTGAAAACAAAATACATTTGTGTAATTTTTTTAAAAACAAAAGAATACACCAAAATGAACGTTATGTCATATTAAACAGTGCCATCACCAATATTCGTTTCAAAAGTTTGAAGAAAAAATGTGTAGCCATTTTTGAGAATATGGCGTTTGAGTGTCTCTGAAAATGCGGAATTTTGAGCTCATTTTCACCTAAAACTGTTGATTTTTTGAGAAACTTTATTTGTCATTATTTAAAGCACATGTTTTTATTAATACAATAACGCGAAGAACTTGCCTCTAATGTAAATATTACCGACGTGAGAGACAAGTCAAAAAATTACAATTTTGTATTTTTTGAAAAAACAAAAGAATACATTAATAAGGATTGTATGTCATCGTATAAAGATTTGTTTGTCAATAATCCTACTAAAAAATTAAAGAAAAATTAAGAACCGTTTTTGAGAAAATCTTGTTTGTTTAAATTTTTTAATTGTAAATTTTGCGCGCACTATTGCACGAAAACTACTAAAATTTCCAAAAAGGCTATTTGACTTTAATGAAAGAACTCTTTATGGACAACAAATTTCATTTGAAGGAAAAATCTCTGTCTTCAATTTTGTAGTTGTAGGAAGACACCGAAAAAAATTGAAACTTTTGCAATTTTCGAAAATTCAGAGTTAACCGCGAAAATCGGACCTATGTCACCTTTGTTAGTGTATTTTACTCTAAACTTACAAAAAATTTAAAGAAAAAACGGAGCCTTTTTGGGAAATTTTGTAAAATATTCGAGGGGCTTCATGTAAAGTACCTTCAAATTTTAAAGAATGTTTTCCAAAATATCAAAGCTTCAACTAGAGCCAGATGGACAGGAGTTTCTTCAATTTGAAAAAGATCGTACGTGTGGTTTAGGCGCTAGCAGTGTTCACAGACGGACGGACGAACGTACAGACGGATAGACGGACAGACAGACGGACAGACAGACGGACAGACAGACGGACAGACAGACGGACAGACAGACGACAGCGATGACAGACAGACGAGAGAGGACAGACAGAGTGACAGACAGATGGACAGACAGACGGACAGACAGACGGACAGAAGACGGACAGACAGACGGACAGAGAGAGACGGACAGATAGACGGACAGACAGACGGACAGACAGACGGACAGACAGACGGACAGACAGAGGACAGACAGACGGACAGACAGATGGACAGACAGACGGACAGACAGACGGACAGACAGACGGACAGACAGACGGACAGACAGACGGACAGACAGACGGACAGACAGACGGACAGACAGACGGACAGACAGACGGACAGACAGACGGACAGACAGACGGACAGACAGACGGACAGACGGACAGACAGACGGACAGTAAGAAAACCCCGTGTGGCCTACAATTCCACACTTTTAAACTTTATAAGGGGAACAAGTCCCCGGGGTGAGCACCTTGGCCTCTTTGGGCTTTTATCCGCACCCCCGCCGACGTGTTAACGCCGACAGGCTGATGGCCTGATACAGCCGGAACCCAGCTGACCTTCGCGGTAACCTCCCCATACAAAGCCTGGGTAGGGGCCGCCCTGCCAACTCAGAGCTACTAGCTATCCGGGCTAGTTCCGGAGTCTCGACAATGCGCCACTCACATGCGCCGGGAATAAATTCCCTCCTCTTTGCCCAGAGTATCGGGCCACTGCCACGTCGAATCCGAGAGCCCAACTGGGGACCACCCGGACTAAGGCCCGGGCGGCTCGGAGCCCCCATCCCGTCTCCTCATTGCTTACCGCCAGCTCACGATGTGGGTAACACCGGTGCCGAAGCAACCTGACGAGTGGTAACTAGTTTCCTGTCGGACTTTGAAGTAGGATCCAGAGTACTCTGAAACGCCCCAATCCTGGTCGAAGGCCGACGCGCCATAGGCCCAACTGGTGGGTGGCCGGTTGCCCGGCCACCAGGGGTTTAGCATCGCCTTCTCACAGCCTGCACCTTCATGCTGACGACGTGAGTGACGCGCGAGACTCAGGGTCCGGGTGGTCGTCTACGATTCTCCACCAGAAATCGCGACAACTTTCGTCATCGCGATCCCCCCCCCTGCAGGGGAGACAGACGGATGGACGTTTTGAAAAAAAAAGTTCAGTATCAGGAGAACCCAAAACGTGTATTTCCTTTGAAATTTTGAAATCGATTTTCCTCAGCATTGCATAACTTTCTCTGTACTTCGTATTTTACTCCGTATGTATGTATACGAGAAAGTAATAATACTCGTATTTCGAATCGGGTATGAAATCGTCCGGAAACCGAAAAATTGAGAATTTTTTTAAATGTATTTTTTTTTTTTTGAGCGGCAATAAATGGCAGCTGGCAAGAGGACCGAGCAGGGGCAAGACCGAAGAATGAGCCTAGATCAAAATAAATTAGAAAGTTAACTAGTACGAGAAAGTTTACCATTCTTTATAGCACCACTAGTTTAAATTACAGAAATGGATTTTTTTGACGTGTTTCTCATGTCGTTAATTTTTGCATTACCAGCGAATTGTATGTAGAATTGTATTTATGAATAAGTGTGCTTCTAATGATGTCTTAAGTTTCTCAAAAACACAATTTTTGTTTTGAAAGAAAATGAGATCGAAATGCCGCATTTTCAGAAGCGCTCAACGCCATTTTCCCGAAAACGTGTCCAATTTGTTTCGTAAAATTTTTGAACGGATAGTTCTAATTGGACTAAATACTTGACATGTATGCCACACTTTTATGAATTCTTTTGATTTTGGTTTTTAAAAAATTTCACAAATGTATTTTTTTTAAACATCTCTAACTCCGTTAATATTTACATTAGCAGCAATTCGTATATATTATTGCTTTTGTGGGTAGAAGGGCTTCAAATTATTGCCAATTATTGACTTTTCAGGAAAAAAACAAGTTTTATTGAAAAGGTGCTTCAAATTTCACATTTAAAAGAAAACGCTTTAACTATATTTTTTCAGAAAAGGCTCCAAAATTTTTAATGGAAATTGCCATATAAGACGTTGTTTTACTATTTACCAAAAATGGGCCGAAAAAATGAGAAATTATTAAGAAATGTAGCTTGATTGGAGGTAGATGGCGGCTAGAAGGGTGGGGCAAAAGCAAACAGTTAGCCCAGACCAAAGAACCCTAATACGAGAAATGCTGAACCATTCTCTAGCACTACTAGTTTAATTTTTCGATCAAATGAAATTAATTCACTGTCTTCTAAAGTGCTTTCCATTCAACATATGCACAACTTCTTTAGAAACAATAGTATCAAGAATTTTTTTTTTTGTTTTTTGTCAATAAGTTCATTGAATACAAACTATTTTGTCATTGACGCTAGTCAATGTGTTTGTCTTGACGTTCATTCCGCCAGTGTGCCAGAGAACATGTCTTTTATTTCATCGATTTACTTTTCAGATAGAACATTTGGAGTCATCATTCTCCACAGATATCGTAAACAAGTTTTGATAATGAAAACTAATTTTTATACGAACTATCTCAATTCAACATTATTTCACAAAAAATTCCACAAAACGATTTGCCTTTGTCAAATGTGACCAATGAATTCATCTAAGATTCATCATGTACTGTGACACATGATTGCCTTCCACAATGGAATAGATAGAAGTGCGAAAAACGTGTTGCATATATACTTCGTCTATTATCTGATATTCGCTCTTCATTTCTTAGTACATTTACCACTATTTCACATATTTAATAGAGCTTTCAAAACACCCTCATTTTTTCTTTACACTCAATAATTTCGACTTTCAACTCGATGAAAGTCGATAAAAGAGGTCGAGGAAGTAAAGTAAGTTGTTCTTTTCGATATTGTACGATTTGTAAAACTTATATACATGTTTTGATCGTGCAAACGATGAGAAAATGGCGTCAGTGGGAGTTAACATAAAATCATCAAAAAGTGATAATCTACTTCCGACTACGCAGAAAGAAGAGGCATTCAACGAATTTTACACAGAGGTTAGTTAGTTTGAGAATGCGCAGTTCTAATGGTCCTGGACTGTACCTGCCACATCACGTCTGGAATACCAATTTGTAGGTTATGTTTGGAGTCGGATCTTCATTTATGGTATATATTAATATCGAAGAGTGTATTTCGGGGTTAAATATTGTACCTATATGGGAAAAATTAGTGTGTGCTGATTTGAGCCTTAGGCGAATTATAAGTTTAGCATAGTAGATAAATAATGAACGACTGTCACTGTTGAGTACTGTCATACTAATTTTGTACAATAGGTTAAGGAGATAGAGAAAAGGGATTCCGTTTTAACACCCAAACAACAAATTGATCGTCTTCTGCGACCAGGTTCGACGTACTTCAATTTAAATCCGTATGAAGTCTTACAAATTGACTCAGATGCTACTCTTGAAGAAGTGAAGAAAAAATATAAACGGGTTAGTAGGTACTTTACCACAATTATTTAATTGATATTGTATATGTCAGTGTATAATGTAAAACAATTGTATATATCTTTTACCAGTTGTCGATCTTAGTACATCCTGACAAAAATCCTGATGATCCTGAAAGATCTCAACAAGCCTTCGAAAGTGAGCTGTTTGACTTTTTTTATTCTTTGTTTGAGATATTGTAAATTTATCAAAAAAGTTCTTTAATTATGTGATTGGTTTCAGTTATTAACAAAGCATGGAAAACATTAGAAAATGAAGAAACCAGAACAAAATGCCTGGACGTAATAGAAGAGGCAAAAGCCCGAACAGACCAAATGGTACAATTGTAAAATTATTAAAAGTTGTATCTCCTTTAATTTATATTTACAACTCATTGTTCCTATTGTTATAGATTGCAGAGAAACGGAAAAAACTTAAAAAAGAAGGAAAAGATACTCGAATTGATGAAGATGATCCTGGTAATTACAAACATGCGATATATGTAATGACAATGAAACTTTTTGCGGATATGGAGCGTAAAAGAAGAGAACTTGAGCAACGTGACATTGAAGAAAGAAAAAGAAAGAGGGAGCAGGAAATAGAAGAAGAGGAAAAAGCAAATATTGAAAAAGAATGGCAGAAAAATTTTGAGGTAGGATATGCACAATTTTCAATTATTTTAAAATTTTGTTTTGTTATTGTTTAGTTTTGAATATTATGCTTTCATAGGAAAAACACAAAGGTCTCAAATGTCAGTGATATTGATTGCACCATCTATGCCAAACATTTCGAAATGACTCAAATCAAGGAGTTAGCTTGAAGAAGGGCTTAACTAGTTTCACCCTTTCTCCATGTAATGTCTGTAAAGACTTGTAGGTACCTTTATTTCTAACATTTTGCATAGAATTTTGATCCTTTTAATTTGGTTTAAATTTGTTCATATTCCATTTCAGATATTTTTTATTATTAGGCAATTTTTCTAAGTTATGCCCTTCTTTCAGCTAATCATTCAATCATAGATGACAAATATGTGGCGAGCTTGAGAATTATCATTTATTTTGTGTTTTAGGAGTCTCGTCAGAATCGTGTCAACAGTTGGAAAGCTTTTCAGGCAGGCAGTTCTGGCAGTGGTGGTAAAAGCAAAAATAAAAAAATTCGTGGAGTTTTCAAGCCCCCTAAACACAAGGCAGAATCAAGATAATTTGTGTTGTGATGTGATAGTTAAGACAAACAGATAATAGAACATTGAGCATTCGTATCAGATACTGTTTTTGTCAGATGGGACCTTTCCTCTTGTTTCTACAGACATATTTTAAATTAAAATAAATAACCGTGTTCATGAGTTGTTCATATGTTTCATTCCCCAATGTTACTTGGGGCCAGTATTCAAAAATGCCACATATTTTGGTGCAAAGCCAACAGCACAGAATGATGTGGTTGTCTGATCAGGAATTGCTAATTGCTGATTTGCAACAGTAGCCTTAAAGCACAATTTTTGTGCACTACACACATCAATGATATATAAAATCTTGATAACATTGTGTGATTAACTGTGTAATGTGGATAGACACTCATGTTTGAATATAGTGTAAATCTGAGACATAACTGCTCTGTATTTTTGTTGAACTTTTTTTAGTACTGTGTTACTTGATAAATCAAAAACAAGTTAGTGTAACTGGACCTTCAAAACAAAATTTCTTCATGGAAGGTTGCTGAAGTTTGAAGAGCGTAATACCTGTTATCAAAATATTCTAAAGTATTCTTTTAATAAAGCACAAAAAATAGAGATATCTTCAGTGATTTTGTTGAAGTAATATTAGATTGTTTTTACGGATAAGGTATTGTAAGATGAGAAAATTAAATTTTAAATGCTACATTTTCTCTAATAATTCAAGAGTCTAATGGAGATGCCTATTCAGAATGATATTGGACCCAATTCATTTCCATTATTCCTGTTTCCATTTGCTAGCAACCTTTCATGGAAATTTACCTTATAAAGAAAAGTATTTGACAAGATACGGGTCACAATTTTTCATAATTTGCATCTCGCACTCCAATTTTGCTGTTTAGTTTTGACTGTACTAAAGTTTTTAAGAAGTACAATACGCGTTCTTTTAAAATTGATGAGTTAGGAAACTAGGAAATGTTTCCTTCCATTTAGGAGGTGAAAAACCTCTGTATCACTTTACATGTTCTCAACTTCGGGTAGCATGCCTTCAGGAATGAAACGACTATTTTACAATATATTGTTATTTTTTTTATTGATAAGGTATGTGTATTGTAATTAATACTGTTAGATCCATTGCTAGTGAAATGCAAGATCTGATCCAGTACTCTGAAGAGAAGCACTGCATGTTATTGAAACGTTTTTGTTAGATCTGTAAAATGCTGTGGTGAATTTGAATAAATGTGGTGTAAATACATAGAGGTAAAAATACTTTTTTAAATGTTCCAAGTGATTAGTTTCTTATTTTAAAGAAAGTGAATTCCAAATGGAATAAATTATTTAATGTGGTATATTTTTCAAATTAATATTTAGAAATTTTTGACATCCAGTCCTCAGTTTGTAACATATTTTTAGTTGCCATAATCAGTTACCAGGTAGTCTTAGCTATTGTAGTTTATCATTCACTTATCCGATAGTTGTTCTTGATAACTTTTCTTATTCTTAGGATAAAATACTTAGTATTTGATAACAATGGAAGACCAGGTTTATTTAAAAATGAAGGATATCTGTAAAGATGGAGATTTTATTATTGATGTATCAATCTAACACCTTCAGGCAGAAGACACTACACTAACATACTCGATATTAAAATAGTTTCCCATATCAACTATCAATTTGTTAAATTGGCACTACTATTCTTTATCTGACACAAGATTTTTTTATATGTACAACTTACCTCAATTATTTAGGCTCTGGCACCCTAGGTCATGTGATCACATGAAGTCTCGCTCAAACAATGTTTGTCTTTCTTTATTTACCCACAGTTGTGTAACCCTACAATTTGGTATTCTGCCATGAGACGATATGTTCCTTTTACCTGTGTTCACTGGTACCCATATTTATACTTTGATTTTTTTATCATGGCCGATGACATTAGGTCATTGTTACACCTCCTGCCACATAAAATGAATCTTTTTAACAGTGGTAAGCACGTTTCTGAGGCCACGTGCCCCCTTGAGAAGGATGTTTGCAAATTAATTAAAAAGATTCATTTTATAAGGCAGGAGGTGTAACAATGACCTAAATGTCATTAGTCACTATAGAAAAATCAAGTATAGACATCAAAAATTTTTCCCTAGAAGATGGAATGCTGTAGCTGTTAACCTACTACTGCAAGAACATTTGGTCCCTCCCTTTACCCATATTGGAATACTATCATGTACCTAAACTAGGCTCCACGTTGAAGGGTTAAAGGTTGTATATCTTAAATATACTTATTTCTTGTTGGTCTCTCATAACGGATTATAATTTTGTGGACCTCAGGTCTTTAAAAGGTAGTTTTATTCAATTTGTCGATTAAAAAAAGTGTTTAGGTAGACTGATTTCAGTTACTATTATGTAATGAATTACTGATGCTGTTATTCAAGACTTTATCTGTATAGGAAGTTTATAAACTTAAGTTTCATTTTGCTGAACTAATCCCCTAGATCTAGTCATTGCAACTTAGAAGTATGTTTTTTTGTTTTTGCCATTAAGACCTACTTACTGATCTAAGTGGATAAAAATTCCAACTGTTGATGTTAATTATTAATTCTAGAAGTAGCATTAATTTACTTCATGGTCAATATCTTAGAAGTAAATTAATTGCCTTCCGTAATGCTGTAAGGAAATCATCAGATATTTGTGAATAAATAACTTAAAGAGAATTGTTTGGTTGGGGATTGGGATCATGTAGATGGAAACTTAAGGAGACTCTCATAAATGACACATTAGTGATAGCACATTGAAGTTAAAAAAAAAAAACTTCACTGTATAGTTGTTTCGACAATGGTTTTACAATGAGTTGGAGTAACTTTTTGAGTAGGTCTTGCTATTATTCTAGAGTGAATAGTATTATTTTTGCATACCATTCTTTAATTTTGAAAAATGTTTGCAGGGCAGCATAAACCAGACAACCCAGATGTTAACATTAAAAAAATTGATGTTATTTCTAATGACTAATCTGCAAGATTTTTATTATTCTCACTTGTTCATATAAAAAGTTAGGGATATCGTTGTTTAAGAACCATTTAAGTGAAAAGCTTTTTTTGTTTAAATGTTCTTGCAAGGTCTTTGAAATATAATACTTTGATATCTGCAGTTAGTAAAAGTTGTAGATTTTCAGGGATGACAAATATTAAGGATGTATTTTAGAAGCAAAATATTGGGAAAGTGTTTAGATCTTGATAATCTATCGCAGGAAAACGTGCTTCAAATCGAACAAGAAGCCTCCATGTTGGCATGACAGAAAAAAGGCTGAATGAGTATTCTCCTGAGACTATAAATGGTAATAAAACTTACTTTTGAACTTTGTTTTATTCATTGTAAATAAGTAATTATTTTGACAATTTTAACTATTCTAAAACTTCCAATAAAATAATATTAACAATCAGGAATGCTTTGAAATATTTCTACCATTTACAACCAAACAAAACTAATAAATACATCAATCTGTAAAACTTTTTCATTATCAATAAAAAAAAAAGCATATTTTTAAATGTTTTTCAAAATGCACAGGAGTTATTCTTACTGGTCATGTTTAATTGCAAATGGAAGAAATATTTTTTTGAATAAGAGTATTGAGTATTTTAGGGAAATGCATCATTATAACACAGCTCATTTCATAGTTAAATATAGTTTGAGGAATATTAAGATTAACATTTATGCATTAAACATGTTAAAATAGTGATACCAATAACATAACAAATGTTAAATATTAAACATTTTTTGAAATTTGTGAAATTATTAATTTAATCCAATTGTGTATTAGTCTAACAGTCAATGCAGGACATTTTTAGTTAACAAACTCAAATATCTTCCTGTATCAGATGCAAATTGAATTAACAAATTTGTTCACTACTTCGTTAGGTTGGGGGTTCATGGGATTATCACGAGGGATCACATTTAATGTAATTTAGTTAACAGATTTTCTGAGATAGTCTTATTCTTTGGTCCTTGTTAATATTTTGCATTGAAATCATCCTTTCTTTTCTTGTAGGGCTGGAGAGCTTTCTGCAGTTATTCCCATCTGAAATAACAGGATCAGGTGAGTTTGGCTGTAGAATAAGGATTGTTACATCAACTTTTTAATATTTTTATGAGCATGAATAGTGAGTTATTTGTGGCGTTCTCTCATTTGAATGATTGTGAACACTTGATAAGAATCTGCTTTGTGCAGAACAGAATAAAAGTTGTTATTTTCTTTAGATAACAATGGGATGTTGGTAAAATGTCATTCATGATTTGTTGAACATTTGAGTGTTGATGAGATTATCAGAATAAACAAGCACAATAGTAATGGTGGGATATGGATCACGGGATCGGTCAATTAATAAAACACATTAGTTTGCCAACATTTCGGAAAATATAATTCCTTCCTCAGGGCTACAATAAACAAACACAAGGAATGAAGACAACTTGTCTATATACATACATTTACATTGTGTGATTTTGAATAATGTTGTTCAGACAAGTTGTCTTCATTCCTTGTGCTTGTGTTTATTGTAGCCCTGAGGAAGGAATTACTTATTCCGAAACATTGGCAAACTAATGTGTGTTATTAATTGACCGATTCCATGATCCATATCCCACAATTTAGTAACGGTCGTGAATTCTACAATGCACAATAGTTATATTCTTTTAGTGAAAAAAAATTATATTTTTCAATAGTGTGAAGGCATTATGCATGACTTGCAAATTATAATTAGTTTATATATGATGGACGGAAAGTAGTGCTTGGATGAAATGAAGTGGGTATTTTGCATGCACTGAACCATAACATAAACAAACAAGTTTTAATAAAAAAAATTCACCTACATCCACGTAGCTCTTGTACAAAATACAAGTTTCAATTAGATACATGGGGTTATTTGTATTTGTTGAAATCATTTTCAGTAATATTTATAGAACAAAGTGTTAGAACATATTCTTTTAATAAATTTTATTGCCTTAAATTTCTTCTGTAATATTCAATAAAATTGAAATTCTTTGTGTGATCATGGCCCATTCATGAACAAAATCATATGTCCAAAGGACAAAACATTTTTCTACACTGGAACAAGAAAATGCAACTACAATATACTGTTAACAGCATACTGTTCAAAACAATATGCAAATTCTCTGTTCACGTTACAGATCAACGGTGACTTTTAAGATCAAGACACAAAAATTCCTTATCAATTGATTACTTCCTTGTGAATACTATTAAGAAATTCATTAATCTAATGTGTGCTGCTTTTATTTGAAATATCACTGCATAATTGAGAATGAAATTTATTATACAGAATTATTATAAAGATTAATGCTTTTTCTTTCTTTTTTTAGCTGTATACTTATTTATATCATCTTGTCTAGATCATTGTGTATCACTTTTCTTTCGGGGCCAAATTTTGCTGGGATTGGAATTCTGACACTTCCAGTTGCTTTCAGTGTTGGATCAAAACTAATTATCAATTTTCTCAAACGAGCATGCTAAAGTTATGCTAATCAGAGGCACATAGTTAATGTTTTTAAGACTTATTTTTTCTTGCAGTGTCTTTGCATTGATGCTATGAACATGAAAAACCATTAGGTCTACAGTTAGAAAACTGGTTGGCTTAATGGTCCAATAAGTTCAAGATCTGACGTACTGACTCCAAATAATAAATGTTGAAAGTAATCATTTTCTGGGGTGATGAACATATCCAGGTATGAGGTTGAACACATAGTATTTTAACAAAACCATCTTCAATGATTGTGAATATTTCCAGCAGCCATGTTCCTCGAATAGTTGGCAAGGAAAATTTCTCGTTTGACACAGTTTTCAAAAAGACTCTATTTACTTTTTCAATCGTGTTCATGTGAACAAGGGGAAAAAAAGGCCAAACATGGGTAAATATAACAGAAGAATGAAACATCTAGTGAGCTTAATGTATTTCTTTCTATCATTTCTTTATGTTGTACATGCAGACTTTTAATGCTTTTGCTTGGATCCAAGAGAAAAAAAATAATATTTTTTTCAAAAATAAATGTTTCATTTTATTTTAATTTGGTTCACTACCTTCAATTAGTTTATGAGAAGGCAAAACAACCTTCTGCAATGTTACCAATAGCATTTTTCTTCAACAATATGATTAGGGACACAATTTGATGGTAAAAAACAAGTTTGAGTAAAAAACGTTGAGTGGGATAAAAACAGTAAAAAGAGATGTATTGTAAAAACAATTTAATGTGAATTAATTTACAATTGCCTTGCCTGGATGTTTAATGAATTTAAAAGGCTGAAAATGAGCATGCCTTTGACCTAATTTTGTGAGATTATGGCAAAATAAAGACCAAGAAAATATTTTTCTACAGTACACGTTTGTAAGTGTTGAAGTATATTGTTAATGTATTTTTAATGTGCTGTTGATGGAATAAAAAAATATTTCAGAAAAATAAAATGTTACCAAAATTGGGAAATGTATTGTATTTGTTTGTGACCTGAATGGAAGCAAATCATTTCAAATCGATCTAAATATGATAAATATATGGATAAAGAAATTTACATCGTGCTTCTTTACTCCAATTAAAATGGCACGGTGTTGCTGTGACTCAAGAATTTCCCCCAGATGTCTGCAAAAACCAATATGAAAGAACTAAATTAAAAATGTTTTTAAAATGTAAAATATGTCCAATAAATATATTGTTTCCTTATACAATCAATTAAACATTCTATTAGGCTCTTCTGCATGACCAACAAATTATATTTTAGGACTGATTACAATTTGCAAATACATTGCTGCAAAAGTTAAGATTTCAGAGAATATTAAAAGTGTTAATTTTGTACTTAAACCTTAGAAATCACATTCAATCACTAGAGTTAACGTATGCTATTGCTGGAGATTGATTAGACAAAGCGCCCATGCGCCAGTTCGCATATGATGCAGTGTTAGTCTACGATGCATGTTATTTAACATGTCAATGCAATGCTTGTGTGCAGGGGTCTTAAGAAATTAACACTTTTTGTGTTTTTGTGGCTCACCAAAAAATAGTCTCTCTAGAAGATAACATTCATGGACACACTTCTCACCTCTGCGTATATACCATGGTTCAAACCCTGGTCATTCAATTTCATCGTCATTCATTATCATTGTGCTTGTCACCCCCTCATGTTATCCTTGTAGTTTAAAAGGCATTATTTAGTAGCTGGGCTGAATACATGGCTTTGGAACAGCTACCTCTGGTGGTCACATCACATTCAGTGATCGATAAAATTGCAAGCATTTGTGAGTAATTCTTGAGAAAAACAATAGAACTCATCTTTGACATTTTTGAAGAACGCGGAAAAAAAAGGTGTAAATCACAGGAAAGTGTAAATAATTGGAAATAACTTTTGGTGTATAATTTATTTCAACTTTTCCCATAACTTTTCTAGAATAAAAAGATGCTCACTTCCTGAAATCTCTTTTTGGACACAAACATTTTTTAAATCATACTTGAAAAACTAACACCTTACTATCCCTAGCTTACATCGCAATCTACAAACGCACAATACACAATAACAAAAATCTATTATTACCATATTACACCTGGCAAAACAGTTGACAAACTTAAACACCTCTATAGAAGGGAAATTCCATGAAAAATAATGAAGCCTTCATAGCTTTAATTTAATAATACTTTAACAATATATTATTGTTCCATAAAGAAATAAACATCCTAACTGACCTAAAAATATTTCTCTATTTTTTTAAGTTTTATTAGTGTACCTATGTAAATGCTTTTATGAGCTTCATTATACATGTTTACTCAAATACAAGACAAGGGGAAAGAGACCCAGACAGACCTACAAAATTCTGGGAAGTGACTTAAGTGAATACTAGTTATATTAAAAGGAACAAACCTAAACCTTTAACATTCACGATTGTGTCATGTGATTTATCACTTTCACAAAAGAAGGGGGATCTTTGCCCATCATTATGAAATCACAGACACTGCATTATACTAACTGGTGCAATAGCAAAACAGGAAGCATAATGCAAATTCAATTACAAAATTATGAGCGATAACACCTAGCTTAGGAGACTACATTGTAATTCTGACTTACCTCATTACTAACGGTCAAAAATTTTGAGCCCTAGGTAGGAACAAATTCTGTTTCATTGTTATACTTTTGGATCTATTTTTTCTTATTTTTTAAATTTTTCATTTTTTTTTTTTTTAATTTTGTTTTTTTTTTTGGTGCTGTTGCAAATTGGCTCTTAATAAATCTACGTTGACAAAGACGACTTCCATTATTTCATCCTTGAGTATTTTCAAAAACACCTCATCAGCATTTCCACAAGAAACAAATAAACATACAAGATCCACAGCCAGCCAAAACTCTTTTCCTTCTTTGAGTTGTACAGTGAGGGAAAAAGTGTAAATGGTGAGAAATTTTAATTTTTAAATAGTAAATGGAGATATTTTCACATTGTGAAAACCTGGGAATAAAAGGAACCAGGAAAAATGTAAATTTCAGGTACATATTACAAGCAGGGTTCAGCTATATTTTTGTTGTATTTAGTAGATGAAACTTATGTTTAATGGAAACAAAATCATTTCAACTTTAACATGCAGAATGTTCTATTTACTATTCTCAAGTGACCTAATTATTAATATGTCTTGTATTATGGCAAAGACAATTCGTTATATGTAGCACAAATATAAAGATAGATAGACTGTTAAAAATAAATGATCCAAATGTTGTTCAGAAAATGTATTGTTTCTGGTTGGTATCTCATGTTATGTTATGTATACCCAAATTCTTTCAAAACAATATTTTTGTACCATGTGAATTACCCAAAAACTTTTCAGGATGTTTCTTTCAAAAATGAAAATTTGTGCTGGCCGATTAGGAAAACAAATCTCTGAAATATGGTTTCCATTACTTGCAACAGAACCTCCTGCAAAACTATGGCTGTCTTCCTGTCTGTATCTTATGAGTTGAATTTCTAAATTAGCGTAATATCTATACTGCTAGAATAATTACAATATTCTATAAAATACATTCACTTCTTTCTATCATTTGTAAGATTAAATCTTTCAGCCACCAGTAAAATTCATATCAATGTAATGTCTCAACATATATACAACAAATTTTTAAAAATACACATTCTATGAAGCAAAATTTAAAACAGCATTCAGTCTTCAATATACAAACTTTCAAGGCACTGAAACGGAGCTATAAATAACTTAAAGGATATCTCTATACAAAACGTTTGAATAGAAATGTAACTATAACAAAAGATTTTCAGATGAAATTTTGTGAACAGTCCAATTGCATTACAGGCACAAAATATTTACAGCAATTTCTTCTTACTTTTTGGACTTGAGATTGTAATGAACTGAACTCGTCGAGGTGTTCTCTTCTCTACAGGAGTAACATTGCATGAAACCTCTTTCTGTTCAGATACTTCGTTTGATGCACGACTAGGAGTGCCAGTGTACTCTGTTTGCTTTTGATCAGGCAAGCACTTTGATGGGGTAGTTTCACATGAATTGACAGCAGATATCTTTTCTGGTGATTTTTCACAACTTTTTATGGCTGCATTTTCTACCTTATTTCTTTCATTATCAACTTCTGCTTGATGATCACTTAGATCTTTCTTCAGTAAACTCTTCTTGCATCCTTCAGATTTGCAATCATCTCCTTTTTTATTTATATCGTTTTTATCAGAATTATCTTTGTGTGATTCACTCTTTATTTCTACTTTAGACTCTTCACCAGCACAGTTGTTGGATCTCTCTTTAATATCGTTTGTATTCGCTGCTCTGGACAACTTATCAGAAGATTCAACTTTGTCACAACTAGTCTCTGCCTCCATTGGCTCTTCAGTAATTTCTTGAGGTATGATTTCCTTTCCTGCCTGATTTTCTTTGCTGCTGGAATCAACAGTTGAAGTCTCATCTATCTGCATTAGTTCAGTTCCATCTTCTCCGGTAGCTTTTTCCACAGTGGCCTCTGATGAACTTACTACTTCGGAACATGTTCCATCACTGACATTTTTCAGAGGACTCCCCTTATTAACGGCTTCACTGTGATCACTGTCATCATGAGGTGTAGTTGCAGCTTTGGATTGTACTGTCTGACAAACAGACTTTTTAGAATCTGAAATAGGGGCATTTGTGACACGTTTTCTTGGGCTAGACAGAGTTATGAGAGCAATTCTTCTTGGAGATTTCTTATCTTTAATGGGAGTAGCAATTGAACATCTTGCAGAGTTCTTGTCTTCATTCTCAGAGTGAATATGAGTAACTGATGTAGGTATGACAGGTGTTTTCGACTCTGTTTCGTTAGTGTCCTGAGTAGTTTCCTTCTCTTTAACCGAACCACAAACAGTGGTCAGTAAACCTTGCTGAGCTTGTGATGAAACTTGGGTTGAATTGGACGGTTTCTTTTCTGGGTTGGGACATACATTTTCACTTTCCACATTTGTACTACTTAGTTCATATATTCCACCAAGTTCCTCCTCTGAAAAGGTTATGATGGAACAATATCCGTCAGTTGAGGATGCAATTAACACTCTACCATCGCTTGACCTGAAAAGAAAATTTTCTTTAAAGAGTATGAAAATAAATATAAGCCAAATTGTAATGAAACATATTGGCTAACATGATAATATAACAATATTTTTCTGAGACTAATGATTGTACTGCATTTGCAAGAAACTGCAATTATTTTTTTATCATTCAAATGAAAATATTTTTGTACTAAATTAAATGAACTAGGTGTTTGCTTTATCAGTTTCTCTGTTCCTGATTTCTGCAGAATTATTATGTTTCAGTTTTCACCCTTTTAAAAACCTAATCAATTGACAAGACATTCCTCCATGCTAGTAAAATAAATTTTACTATCCAGGAAAGAAAATACATCTTACCAGCTTAAATCTGTTAATCTTGTGTAGTGGATGTTGGTAATCAAAGCAATTGGCTCTGATTGCTGAGTGTCATACAAAATGACATTACTTTTTGTTGCAACAGCAAACACCATTCTGTACGGTAGGGCAAACAGGGAACTGCCTTCTCGTAGCTTAAACAGGAGGGGGCAGAAACGCACAGCAACAGTGTATTCACGAGGGGAAGGTAAATACACAACTGGCCTGAAAAATATTACATTCAGTATTAAAGATTCCAAGAGACAAACAAAATGCACTTGAAAAATAGAGATGATGTTGCTCACCTGCTGAAATCATGTCTAGAAAAAATATATGTAGCACTGATGTGTTTCTCTGAATTAGGTATTTCTAGTACACCTGACGGTGTAACCAGAAGTTCACCATCTGGAGAGAATGAAAGTCGCCTAAAGAAGGATTTTAACGTATCATCATGAAATAAGCGCATAATTTTTCCACTCAATTCTGATCCCGGAGGGACCGGTAAAGGTGCTTTGCTGACTTTTGCTTTTACCTTGTTGGTAGATATATTATGGATTCTACATGTTCTGAAATAAAGAAAAAGAATTGCTAATGAAAAACGACATATTGCTACTACGAAACAATCATGAATCTTCAAATAAAAAATATCAAATACTTCTGTCAGTACCAGAAATTTTTTATTGATTCATATAACCTTTAAGAACTACAAAAACACTTCATCGCAACAGACCCTAATATAAATTGTAACATTCAATACCTGTCACTGCTAAGTGTTGCAGCATATCTATTCTTAGGGTCCCATGCCACTCCTTGAACAAATCCACTATGTCCAGTAAGCAAGCCCAAATTTCGACCTAAACAAAAGAAAAGTTACATAGCATCCCAAGAACATATATAAAACTTAATTCCTCCAATTTGGTTTCTTCCTTGAAATAGAATCTCAATAAGTGCAATAAAATTTAAACAGGGAAAAGGGAAGAAGAATAGGTCTGTGATTTTGAACTGTTGTTGTAGCTGTTATTATGTTTTCCTCCCTTTTTTGATATAGCCTGTAATTTTCAGACAATCTAAAATGTTTCCTAAATGTTATCAACACATGCACACATGCAAAAGCTCCATCTATTAGGAAGGTTGAAGCAATATCAACTAGAGAAGAACTAGTATTGGTTGAAGCTAATAGGTCATTGGCTGATATTGTTACTGGTTTGCAATTCTTTATCCTTTACTTCAAATAAGCAACATTTAACACTGAAGCAGACTGAACTTGCCTCAAAATGTTCTTTCAAACTTCAGTTTTCATTGCTATAACCTCAGAGCTTATCTTGATCACATTAGAAGGAAGTCCAGAAAGTTAACATATTTACCTCAAAATTGCTTTGCAAATTCAAAACTAACTGAATGCATTTTTTACTACAACTTGGCGACCAGTGATCTGGCTTGTATCAATTCTTATTTTCTTTTCTATTTGGCAAATATGTAATTTTCTTTGTGTTGGTTACTTGACTTCCACCCTTTTCTCTCTTAGGTGAGAGTATTAAAAAAAAACAGTGGTTTAAAGGAACTCTTTCTTTCTTGAAAGCACAATCTGATGAATATTTAGATGTTTAGTATGAACTTTATTTTTACCAGAAAATCAGTCTTGAGACATGTGAACACAGGTTTTTCCAAAAACTTTTTCTTTATAGTACATACTTTATGCGGATAAAACACATTTAATAGTGAGATTTTATCTCAATTTTCATAATGCTTGATGTTAAAAGTATTACAGTGAACCCTCATTAGTGCAAGCTTGTTAAAGACAAAAAGAATTTGGGTCTCAGACAGGAACAAAGTAATACAGATGTACATAATAATTGAATAACACAATTTTTTGTAATCTGAACACTGATCATTTTGATCCCTTGGAGTTCATGATAATGAGAGTTTATTGTAAAACGTTGGAATGTTTTTGAACTTGAAAGGATACATGTAACATTTAATTATGTCTACATCTAATGGGTTTTGTTGTTGGGGGTTGTTTTTGTTTTTTTCCCCTTTCCTTCAAAATTCAAGTAGTATATGACTTAGTGTTGGGATCACAGAATTTTGAAAATGTGCACACAATTCACTTTTCCCCATGGCATGTCATACCCAGTTTTAACTGTTTTTTTTTGTTTTTTTTTAATGTAAAATAAAATTAAAAAATAAAAATAAAATTATTTCTTTGAAGAAGATCTGTTATGAAGTTTCTCCAAAACGTTAACTGCAAACATTACAGCAGTAATATGGTTACATAAAATAAACAATTTCTGCTTCTACCCACAAATAATGGCTCTTTTGATATTGACTAAAAAATCTTTTCCCAAGAAACAACACAGGCCCTGGAAATTTGAAAAATGATTGTACTTCAAAATTTTTCTTTTGTTTGCCAAAGATAGTTGATTCATTGGCGTTTTTATTATTATTATTATTATTATTATTATTATTATTATTATTATTATTTTAAAAAATAAATTTCAAACTCCATCCATGAAATAATGATGTATCTGCTTCCATGCAGCAATTGACATCATGTCAGAGATAAAGACTTATTCCACATAAAAAAATTATTTTCATTATCGCTCTAATACTTAATATTATAATGAAATATTATTTACCCCCCCCCAGATTTTTCCCACAAAAAGTACATTCTGAACATCTAACGTGAATATCTTATTCTAAATATGCCGTCTTAATTATTACCTACTGAAGAAACAGAAATTATTATTGTGAAATTTTTATATTAATGGCATGTTTTTATTTCATTCAAATATGATTTTGTTTTACCTAATGACCATCTAATTCCAGTTGCACTGAAAGTTCCTATAGTTGTAACATGCACCATGTTTCACAAACATTTCAACAGGCAAATTCTTTTCCCTTTTCAGCTGCTCTTTTATGTTTGACATATTTTCTTTCGTTCACTAGGACATGGTCTGCCATTGAACTAACATCAATTCTGCTTTACACAAAGTGCAATCAGGATTGATACTAACTTTTGGATCTCATCCAACCCATACATAAATACATTCATAAGCTAACATATTTAGTTGTGCTTGATTGTATGTTAGACATAACTTTTATGTAAAATAGGTACTCATTTTTACAGGCAGACATGAATATACACATGGACTCATCAACAACCTCTCAACTGCTCATGGTTTGAAGACACTCAAAGACTGAATGTAACTAAAATACAGGAAATAGTTGCATAGTGAATAATGAACTAAGTATGATATCCGAGTGCTAAAGCTGCAATGTCCCAAATGGTGGGAAGCATGCTAAGAGGAAGGTGTATTTCCTGGCACACAGCCTATCAAAATGCATTTGATTCAGCATGTGCAGTGACACTGACAAAAGATATGTCATTTCCTTCTTGCTTCTTGACAACTCGGACATCATGACTCAATCCCCAAGTGTAAGCAAAGATAGTAACTTCCCCTGTGGCAAATAAGGTGAAATTCTGTGCACATTTCACAAATGATGGGTTAGGTGGTGATGACTTTCCTTGCAACCTCTGTGGTATAACAGTTAACATCGGGCTGTTACACCCGTTTGCAGGTTCAAACTCGAACAAAGATGTGGATTTTTAAGGATGAAAAACCCTTTGTATGCCTTTCTTTGGAGGGGAAATAAAGTCGGTTGTCCTATGTTGCAGATTTACTGTATGTAAAAGATCCTCTAGCCTAAAAGCTTCTGAGCTAAATTCAAATCACCTGTTTCATCACCCAAGTGATACCTTTGTGTGGAAGAGCAGGCCTAATGACCTGAGCCTTGCCACATAAAATTAATCATTGAATTGAATTTGAACTTCCCACAGATTTCAATCGGAAAACATCATAGGGATGCGACACTAACCAAAACTTATAAAATCTGTGTTTGGGTTCCCAGTGAGATTCTTGTTTCACTAATACTTCACTTGCCAGTGCACGCACTAACTATTAACCTCATTGAACCCAAACATACAGCAGTGCTTAAGTCTTCATATCACCTGAGAAGAGAGAGGTAGTAAGTAGGTACTTTGCAGTTTTAAGCATCTTTCTATGACATACCTTGTTTTTAACACTTGCTATTACCGGTCTAATAACACAGACCCACAGCTCTATGCTATTTTCCTATGATGAAAATGAGCCCTACTGACATATAGTATCACGAGCACTCCAAGTGGTCAGTAAGCTGATAACGCCGTAGCTTATATACGCTAGATCAAGAATTTGACGCCGCAATTATATTATTTTGAAAATCTAACTCACATTCTAGTCCAATTTTATCATTGGTTGTTATTAACTTAAGCTTAACAAGTATAAAAACCTAAGAATGACATTGAATATCCTGTAGAATTTCTTCCAAGGTCGGCGGAGTGAGACCTGACACTTGACTGTTCAGAAGGAATTTCTTCATATTTTGTGGTTTTATATACTCCAGAAAGTGGAAATTAAATGAATATTTGAGATTTCTTCTGGTGAACAGTTGTACAAATAAGTGAGTTTTTAGTGATAAACAGTAAGTGAGTTAGACAGTTTATTTACTGTTACCAGAAACAATACGAGGAGATTCCTTCCATGTTCCATCTATACAACAGTTTACATAAAAGCTCTATTCAACCTTCATATTCATATTTACAGATCACTCAAGAAATAAACGAAGGAAATAATAGCTACGAATACACAATTATTTTCATACATTCCAAATTTCTAACATTTTCCTTGGCAACACATGTATTTTAATGAGACACACTAATCTTAACAATTAGCACCCTAAATTACTCACGATTAAATATTTCCTTCAGAATATTTTTAATATTTTCTTCCGATTATATTTAAATATTTCTCTTCGTAAGATGCGCAAATTGAGCATTAATTGACTTCTCTCGAAACGCTCTGCACATAACCTTATGTTGCCAGGAACAGACCTATACCAGCTTACTGGCCACTTGGGAGGCACTAGTGTCGTGCCAGGTCCAAAAATTTGCTCTAGACCATGTAATGAATTGTAAACTCACTTTATGGAAAATGATGATGTATGTGAATCTGTGCTAAGAGGTAGAGATGAAAGTTGAAATAAAAAATAAATAAAATGCCAGTTTTAAAACCAAATTTCCATTTAACGTCTGGAACAAATCAGAGAAAAACCAATTTTTAAATATCTCTTGCATCATCCAAGCTAATTTTTGGTTTTGATACATAAACGGTAGAGACGATATGCAAACATGTTTAAAGGCTCTTTGCTTAGCCGATTTTCCAACAATAACAACAACCTTCATTTTGTGACTTCCTGATGCATTTGATGTTGCAAGAAGGGTTAATCTCTCTCTGCTCTTTTTGTGACCTGGAGCATATCTCTCTTCACATGACATGAGTGTTTTAGAAGGTAACATTTTAAAATTAAGGTCAATTTCATAGCAATTATTAAACAGGTCATATATAAGTTTTTCATTTTGCACTATCTCTTGTAATTTCTTGCGAAATTTTACAACGGCTTCAGAATAAGCAGATAACTTCTCTCCACACATCTCTAGTTGCCGAATACTACCTTTTTTTTTTTCCATTTGTCAAACCATCCTACACTAGCAGTGAAATTTTTAGTATCTCCTTCTTCAAATTCTTTTTGAAACACCAAAGCTTCTTCTTGAAGAATCAGACCAGAAAAAGGGCATCTCTTTGCCTTTGTTGAGTAAAACACACAAAACTTGCCGCACTTGTTTTTACAAATTCAGATTTTTTCAAAGATTTTCAGTCAAATTTTTATCAAAGATAAGTCTGAGCATTTGTTACTAGAAAAAGCTTCTAATTGGCTTCTGTTTCTATGCAAATCATCAAGTGTAACTTCACCTACGCCATATTTGACTGCAAGTTTTTGAAAGGTTTCCCCCTTATCCAGTCTTTTATATGCTTCTAATTTCACTGCCAATAGAACAAATTTCCTTTTCCTTTTTTTACAATACATCATGGAAAAACAATCATTCTTTAAAGTAAATTAAAAAATCTTTCTAAGGTGACTTAAATTGTGCATGGTAGTACCGAAGTAATCAAACTGCAATCAGCACAACTAAACTAATTGTTGTTTGACTGATTGAGCATAACAACAATGCTTCAAATCGGCCAAACAAAAACCAGACATACATTGTAACATAAATGTCGTGGTGCACCATATGTAAGTTTCTCTCACAGTTTCCTTAAAAAACAGCATTTGGTTTAAGGTATCCTTACAACTGACTTCGGTAGAATTATTAAGAATGTGTACCACTCTGCATTTCAAACTAAAAAGAGACTAGAGGATATGGCCTTAGCCGTCAGTTGCGAAAGAACGAATTTTCTAGAAATCTGACACCAGTTGATAGACATCACATACCATTCCTGGCGCCATCGATGCAATGGTTCACCAACTGTGGGAGGCACGGAGGTCATGAAAGTTCTTGATGTGAAACACCTCTAAAACACTATTTCTAATACTTCACAGATCTTCAAAATTTGGATATGTGAGTTTTGCATGGTGTTCTACCAGCTGGCAAAATTTCATTGAATCTGAGTATCCAGTGTGATAAGTGTTGAATATAAGTAGATATATGAATAAAAAATCAATCATAAGAAGAAGAAGAAGAAAAAATAAAAGAAGAAATACAAAATCTGTAATCTCTCAGGTGAAAGTAAAAATAATAAAGTAAAAAACTAAAACTATAACTCACCTTTTTGAACATCCCAAATTATGGCAGTATTGTCTATAGAACCAGATATTAAATGCACTGAATCCAGAGACCAACTTAAATCATACACATCTTCCAAATGACCTCTCAAGGTTTTCATCGAAACCCACTGTTCTTTGCTAACTTCACCATCGGTGTTAGTGAGATCTGAGATATCATGTTCTGTCTTTGGTTTCCACACAATTATAACAGACTCTGAAAAATTTTAAATAATGATAACAATGGAATACAACAGAGACACAACGAGCTGCAATTCTTTCATGTCCCACTGAAGAAATAATTTAAAAAGGAAAACCTGAATTGACCTAATTTATATGAAGGAGGGAGGGGATATGTACTCTTGTTTCCAGTTTCCCTTACACTGGTTAATAATTTGTTGCATTTTTGACCTTAAGTTAATAAGTTTACTAGCGCTTTTAAACATCCATTTAAGGAAAGATCATCATCAAAGGTGTCTGTGCCAGTTGCCAATCAAATATTCAACCATTTATTAAATCTATAAATTAACAAAAGCTGCTTGTAATGTTAATAGACAATTAATTATTCGCAAATAGTTAAAAGAAATTACAATTTGCTTTTCTAGGAAAACAATGCTACATGCTAAATTTATTATTTCATATCATTTGCATTTCATTAGTTAGCAAAAATAATTTGGGTGACTTCAGCTCCACTTCTCATCCTTTCTGCACAGAACAGTTGACATTGTTGCAGTGAAAGTGTTCAATGTTCAACTATTGAAATGGTATATAAACAACCGTGTACTTCACTAATTTTTGAAAATAAAAAATTTGGACAATATTTTGGAGTAGGATAAAAGTACCCTACCAAAATTTTCCTCACATAACAAAAAAAAGTTTTGACTGATCAAAAAAGTTCATGTCTGAAGGGAGTTAAAGGCAATATCACCGATCTCTATTACCTGAATTCTATTTTCAATAATTGAAATAACATTCAGAACTATTTAACTACATAGAATAGAAAAAATATAAAAGAATTATAGGACTCCCTGGCCATGTGATGAAGCACAAGTGGTCTCAACAATATCCATTTTATTAGTATAATATTTTTTATTAAGTAATTTTGAAATAAGACTTATGATATTCAATTAAAATGAACTCGGTGGTGAAATGAAGCAATTCTTCAAAAATTCAAATTTCATGATAAATCGAAATTCAAATCAGACGACACAAACACATTAGCAAATATGAGCAAATGGAATAAAATGTTTTATACAGAAATCAACAATAATGGAAAATATTTAAAAAATACAAAAATGAGATTACACAAAAGAAATTAACCAAAGAATTGTCATTTCATACCATCATCACCAGATGCCAGAAATTGACCAGAAGGTGAAAATCGAACAGTATTCACTGCCCTTTGGTGTCTTTGCAGATCAGCTGCAACTTCTACAGAAGCCAGACCACATTCATTCACGGTCACATACCAGATCTGGAATCAAATACATATGTTCAAAACTATACTGATTCTCATAAACAAACAAGAATATTTAGTAACACTCACCACAACATGTGAATCAGTTCCTCCAGTAGCTAATCTGTAAGGGGGGACCGCTATACCAGTTTTTGACGGCTGGACATCAATACTGAGAACTGGATCCCTATTGTGCCATGAGATTTCAGGAATTGTACACTTCATTTTAGATTACCAAGATATTCTCTAAAACAAAAAATACATGAATTTCTAAACATACATAGAACTTATCATTAAGATACTAACCCCAAACACTGCAAAACTAAGTAAAGCATATCTTATAAAAATATTAAGAAGATATTCTATCTTATTAAAATACTAATTGTTATCGGGGGGGAAATGACACGGAAACATACCTTTAATTGCATTCGCAAATCAACCTCACACACTTTTACACAGTAGCTCACTATTACCACTCACGTCCCCCCAGTTCCCAGATTCGCGCCTAAATGCCTCCATTTTGACCAGGCTAGCCAACATTTTATGAAAACTCTTTACTCTTTGTTTGTGTTTTTACATGATACAGCTGACCATTCTCTGAATACACCAGAGTCGAATCACAGTGTAGATATTTCTTATACCGTGAATATATTTCTTACATCGTGAGTGAAACACAATATGTGAAAATTACGGAAGTCAAAAAGTCAAAAACTACCAGACACTTTTAATGCATGGTATTTCCACGCAGTGATGAAATGAAAATCCATGGCCAAATTAAAATAGTTAATAAATTGTTCTACTTTTTTTTTAAAATATAAAAGGATGATAAAATAAAATATAAAACTAAAAACTACAATATACTCAGTTGTTTACTTCGTTCTGATGACAATTAAGGAAGATACACACCCAAAATCTTAATGAATAGGTCAATGCATTTACTCATTTATGTATATTTTCTTGTTGCCAGTTGTCTTCTTTTTTTTAGGTTGTTTGTTGTCCAGGTTCTTCTTTTATTATGGCTAAGTTCTCTATTGTCCTATTTTTTTTTTTTTTTTTAATCTTAACACCATATTTTTCATTTTACTAATGGCTCAAAAATGTTGGGGCAATGTAAACTTTACTTTTGTAAAATATCTTAATGAGAAAACTGTGATGATGGTAAAGGTTTCGATCAATTTTGTCATTTGAAATCATTTTCTAGCAGTAACATTCATTGTGAGGATTTCAACGCATTGTGGCATCTTCAATAGATAGAATACTTTGAAAAAATGCATTCAAAATTGGTGCTAATTGCACACTGCTCTGCTAATAGTAGATAATAATGGTAAAAGGGAATTAATGTTTTCTTCAATAAAAACACAATGCCTAACTTAAGAAATTCTCTTCTTAGAATCAGTGAAAGTCATTTTGATTATAAAATATAATCTTAACCCTCATTCTTGTTGAGTTTTCCACACCTACTATCTCAAGAAAGTAGTAAACAAGTGGTTCTACTGATTGGACGGAGTCTAGGCTAGCTTCTCAGAATAGACCCATCATCTTTCCAGCTGCTACCTATCTGTGCTCAAATGACATTTTTTCACATTTCGTCAGTTTATCTGCCCCTAATGATAGAATTTAGAAGGGGCATAAGAATTTTATAGAAGAGTAAAAACTGGGCCTGTAGGCAAATTTTCATAGAAAAATTGTGCTGTTTTTCGAAAATTCAACGAAAATTGCATTTGCTCCATTTTTATGCGCGAGAAAATAATAGAGCTTTTTTCTTCAATAAAATCCTTTCTAAAAATATCTTTAAAAAAGGTCACGAGGAAAATTTTGAAAAAACTATTAGTTTTGATGTAAGTTCTGCTTGAAGTTAATGTAATTTCTTTTTTTTTCTTTTTTTTTTAATCTCGAAAACGGGTCTATTTCTTTTTTCAAGGATAGAGCAAAGAACGCTTAAAAAAAGCGCAGGTGTAATTTTCTTTGAACTCTGAATTTTTTAAAATTACGAAAGTTAGAAATAATGTGAGAAACCATTAGTTTTTTAAACGTCGATGAATGACAAGCGGTTGCGTGGGGGTAGCAATAATGCGCATAGCGAGTTAGCTCCATGGAGCCGTATTTGAATATCGACGCGGAGGGGAAAAATATTGCTGATTGGAAATACTTTTGTACGTTCAAGTAGTAGTATAATTTGCGTAGCCAAAAGGTTGCATAGCAGTTACAAATAATGCAAGGAAGTGTATACTGTTATAGCAACATTAGTTCCTACATGTAGTAATTTACTTCCTTTAAAACGTTACGTCATCAGAATCCACGTTTCATGGGTCCTTGATTCTGTAAAATTGGTTTACGGAAAACGTCTGTCTGTCCGTCCGTCGACTGACGGTATAGCCGCGAAACCATAAGCGGGATTTTCACCAAAATTTATATTCCTTGATCGATCTGACCGATGTCACGGCCCCTTCAATTTGAAACGTACATTTAACTTGGGAACCCCTTCATGTAAATGAAACAAGGAATTATTTAATTTTTTTTCTCAAAAATGGCTCCAAATCTTTGAATTATTCTTTTTCATCATATAAAACAAAGGGCTGTTGTCGGGCTGTTGCACAGTGATTCCCGACTTCAAAAATCTGGCCAAAATGAAAAAAAAAAAAAATCATATTTAGAAATGTTTATGATCACAATAGTTTACCCTTATAGTCATAAAGTTAAAGCAGATCTTTTGTATTCATCTTCAGATCCCAGTTGGAAAGCTAACCACGAACAACTGCGTTCTAATACGGCAGCGAGAATACGATCAGGTTACTAAAAATTATTACATTTAAAGGTAATTAAAACATACGTGTGTTATAGTAGGCTTACATAATTGTGCGATCAAATATGCAATATTCATGTATATATAACAAATTACCTTTCACAAATACATACTAAGTTGCTCCATCTCCCTGCAATTGAAGTGCTGTCACGTGTTTGAATAAATGAGTTTTTAATTGCTACAATTTATAAATAAAAACAATTACTTTTCTACATGTTGCTTTTATTCTCATAATAATTGTCAATATTTACTTTTATCTATTTTGAAAAGAAATTTGCATTGTCTGCTATTTATTTTTCTGCCAAATTTGATCTGTAATTTTATTTCTTGAAATTTTCGACTTAATATTCGTTATCAGCGACCTCCAAAACCCGTAAGGAACACAGAACGTTCCAATTACACAACTGTTTCACGTTTGAGCCAGGGTTTTGAGGTTTGGCATAAGTTGGTCCAACACTACTACACACAATACAATTTGTCTGGCGGGTCAATCCATTTTAAATGGTCCACAATTTAATAAATTGGTCGCTCGACCATCTCGAAAAAAAAATCATAATTTGTACATAAATATCCTTATGATTTGCCTTTTCCAAATCATCTTTGATTTATTTTTATTGTATCTGATTTACCGATGGCGGCCATTTTTGTTTTACGCCATGCGCCATTTTTCGCGTTTGTATAGATTTACTCTTTTCAAAATTATTAAGCTATTGTTCTAGAATTCTAGAATATTCTGGATTGTTCTAGCATTCTAGAATATTCTGGATTGTTCTAGCATTCTAGTTCATTCTGGATTGTTCTAGCATTCAAGAATAAAAGGCATTGGGCCTACAAATCAAATTATTACATACCTACCTTCTATTTTTTATTTTTTAAAATTTATTTTACGTCAAAAAACAGTTAAAAACTGCGTATGACGTCCTATGGGGAAAAGTGAATTGTGTGCACATTTTCAAAATTCTGTGATCCCTACACCAAGTCATATACTACTTAAATTTTGAATTTTGAAAGGGAGAAAAAAAACACAAACTCCCATGTAGTAAAATCTATTTTCAAAAATAAATAAGCAATACATTTTGAATTTTGAAAGGGAGAAAAACAACAAAAAACTCCCATGTAATAAAATCTATTTTCAAGGATAAATAAGCAATAAATTTTGAATTTTGAAAGGGAGAAAAAAAAACAACTCCCATGTAATAAAATCTATTTTCAAGAATAAATCAGCAATAAATTTTGGCTCTTATTACTTCCTGCCGCGACAACATGGAAACGATAATTTGAATAATTGTATTTCCCACTGAATTCTAAAAATAAAAAACTAAAATGAATTACATTTATGTTTATGTTTTTATTTGAGAAATATTTGCAACTAAATCTATGGAATGCAAATGAATCAAGTTCTATTTTCAGATAGTAATTTCCCAATGAAGGAATAGAATCTCAGACTTAATTTTTTCTGTGCTTTTACGCATAACAGTATAGTTACATTTTGTAAAATATCATTGGTAAGTAACGTACTCCTTGAAAATTACACCCTATTAAAAATTGGAATTTTCGATTTTAGTTATAGTTACATTTTGTAAAATATCATTGGTAAGTAACGTACTCCTTGAAAATTACACCCTATTAAAAATTGGAATTTTCGATTTTTTTCCACATTTTCATCTGTAATATCTCTGTTGGGGGACCAGATAAGAATCTGAAAATTGCACACATAGTAGATCGCTATAATACCAAACTTCATTAAAAATTTCACCATTTAGATTTAACTCAAAGATGTTTTTTTAATTGTAAAATTTCGAAATAAAGGCTTAATTTCTACATTGAGGATACGTTGTGACAAGTAGTAATCATATTATTTTGAAGCTATTTTAAGCTAAAATCCATTTTGATTTAAAATAATTAATTATACTTTATTATTAATAAACATAAAAGTTGCGTAATCTATTTTGAATATTACTTTCCTTTAAAGAAACTTACATCTTGACATGTACATTTGTAATTAAAAATAATGGTTATTTTGATGTCAAAAACTGAACCGGATAATATTAAAATAGTTTATAAAAGATAACAAATAAATAAATTTAGCGTTTTTTTTTCGCGTGTAGATTTGTCACTGCGTTTTTCTGAATGTTTTTCAAAGATCGGCGATTGCACAGTACTTTTAGGTACAAATAACGCGACTGAGTTAAGAATGTAAGAGAATCAGCATGTACCAGTGGAGAGGCAAACATGGCACGTGGTACGGTATGGCAAACATGGCTCGTGCTATGGGCGCCACTCACTAGAGGCGCTATGTAGAGTATACACGCTAGAACAAATAAATAACAACCCTAATTTGAAGTATCCTGATAGAGGCGCAAAGTAAATGCTAGCCATGGGCGTAAATGCTATGCTTGCCATGGGGGCCTGAATACCTATATACGCCTCTAGGTCAGTACAGTTTAAGACGGTATTGTCGAAGCTAACAATATATACTCTTTGGAAGCTAGTGCCAAACGTGACCGCAGCCCCTTAAAATTTCTTAGAATATCGACAACTCAGGGTTCGTGAATCTGATAGAACCAACGTGATGGGCCGTGGATTAACACGATTTCGAAAGCTTAGCGTGAAGGCTATCATACAGGACTGTTCTGCTGGAGGCGGTGAAGAAGCACACTTACTACGCTGCTGGTGGTGGGAGTGCGCCACTAACCGCCCCAAAAGCGAATGTGTGTGTGTGTGTGTGTCTATATATATATATATATATATATATATATATATATATATATATATATATATATATATATATATATATATATATATATATATATATATCCATTTAAAACAATGTTCTGCCAACAGTTATGCCTCTCAAATGCGATGCACACGGACTTCGTGTAAAGAGGATCTAAGATTTCACTATGTGAACGATAGTGTACCATTAGGTGCGCAGGCGAACTCTTGAGCACATGGTTGTTCGTGGGGGTCTGCTGACACGTGAGAATGTTTTACAGGGGATTACTGGTACTCTTTACTGCCATATTGGTCTATCAATAATTCAGGGTTCGTGAATCTGACAGTGTAACGTCGTGAGTAGGGATCTACACCACAAAGAAACAGACACGAGTGGGTATTTACAATATATTTACAATAAATTATGTACACTATTTACATACCTCACTCTAAGGTGTTTGTTGGAGCTACCTGCAGCAGCCCCCCTCTCCCAACACGCGCCTGCGATTAGCCAACTCGGCCGAGTCGCAACTTGGCACCTGGTGTGCCCCGGCAGACAATCTGCCCCGAAGTATCGATCATACTTCACAGTGCTCGAGACTCGAACACCTACACATGCCTACAGCGTTTCCTCGCCAGACTTGGCCGGACAAGTTTTGCGGTGTTTTGCCGCGAGGAAACCAGAAACGTTACCCAACCCAGGGCTTCTGCGACAGCCCTTTTATATGCTTGAGTCACATGACTTTCTGCGTCATCTTTCCCCCACGCACTCGTCTTGAGGCGTCTGCTCCTCCCGTTGCAATTTGCACCCGGCACCTACAAGCCCTCTCCCCTTTTGGACTTTCCCTGAAGGGTTGGCCTTTGTTCGGAGCCTATTCTTGGCTCCCTCATTCCCATAACTTGCAACTTGTCTCTCTGGAGCAGGGAGTCAAGTCTATGACGCTACAACAGAACCAACGCGAAGAGGCCGTGGATTAACACGATTTCGAAATCGCACAGCTTTTGAATCGTCTAAGAGTGTGTGGCTTCATTGTTGCTTTGCCTTTCCATCAAAACGTGTTTCTGTGTCTTTGTTCACAGTTGTGTGACCGTTTATCAAAATGGAGTGTTAGTGTTGTACAGATGATTTTACTAATGAAGTTTGACATACGTGCAACTGGTTATGGAGTTTTTCCTAAGGACATTAAGGAAACTTTCTTACAAAATATGATTTTTTCTTTTCGAGATGTTCGAGCGACCAGTGCTGGACCACTTAAAATGGATTGACCCTGGCAGTATGGTGATGGAATCGGCGGTCGTGTGGTCAGAACCAACCAACCGCCCAACAAAAATTTGTTGGACAACTTGCCTCCACACAATGCAATTTGTCGGATTGACTGACCGGTCGACCCGACAAATTGGTACGTGTGTAGGAGCCTTAGCGTTTACAATACTATTTCTTCGTACAAGAATCGTGCTTACTTAATCGTGCACCGGAAATCGAATTTTCGACACAAAAACGCGTATTGCCGTATTATTCTATCACAAAAGTGCCTGTGATGCATATCTGCACTCATTTCGATAGTCAGGAGTAGCAATCATTTCTTATTTTTACAAATAAAACAATAATGAATAAATTTGACGATGCAGTAATCGCAGCAAATTAGAAGCGATCAACGCACTGTTGCCGGCGCAGCGTTGTCAGAAGTATGTGCAATTCGTTTAGGAAAAATGCTTGGGAAATATCAATTCTCGTCGAAAACGCTTATTTCCATCTGTATTCAGATTTCAAATTGTTTATGGGTTAGTCACAGTACATTATACACAGTTGATAAACAACTAACTGTAATACTAATAAACTAATTAAATTAGTTATACGATTTGTAATGCATAATTTATTATCGCCGTATTATATATTGACACCGCTTCAAATAAAGCGCAGGAAATTAAAACTAAAAGTTGAATCACATTATTCAGTACTTTTATTTCAATTTTTTATAAACTAATGTCTGTGGCCAAACTCATCCAATGTAATAAACATTTCAAGTAGTAAAATGAACCCTTTAACGTTCTTTAGCCGAGAAACAGCAACCTGCTTGTTATGTAAAAATATAAAATAAACCCTGAAGTTTGGAAACCTTTTTAATTTTCCACTACAAAATGTTTACCCAAAAAGCGAACCTAATTTTTATATTAAAAACGGATAATCGACGTTCTTGTGTATCACTTCACACTCGTTGACATTTTGAAAGACTGTAATATGAAATGTAATACTGGTGAAATCTTGAAACATACGTAGATAAGTGACCTTTCGTTCAGTCAAAATATGTGTATGTTCTATACCTCGCAACACGGACAAAAAATATGGATTATTAAATAGGTTTCAAACCATTCCTAAAAGGATAATTTGTAAACATATAGAACAGCTCGACTGTAAATAAAACCGCTTTGTTATTGCCGTTGTTATCGCCGCCACCATCACACCGTTCAACAATGGAACTTCTCAAATATCCATTGCGGCACTGTTGTGGGAATTTTAATTAAGGTTTGCGGATTACTTAAAAGAATATACATAAATACAATGAGATTCCAAATTGTAGAATAGAGTAAAAGTAGAGGTGATAATGGCATTGGAATAGTAAATTACAATTAAAATTGAATTATTTTTCATACCCTTTGGATCCATTCCTGTTCTCCCAGAATTTTTCTCGTGGCCCGTAGTTGGTAGGTCTGTAGGCCTGTATATTTCAGGCACAAACTTCGCGAAATCTTCAATTTTTATCAAAAAAATGTACATGACCTTTTTTAACTCTATAACACTAAGCACGCTATTACTAACCATGAGTCAAATCGATTCACTCAACGTAAAATAAGTGTAAATAATATATTTTTGCTTTGGTTTTCAAAGAATTACATATAATGGAGTGGCTGAACCAATAATTGGTGTTTTATAAAAATTACAAATATATTTTAGCTAAAAAATGCCGCCAAATATATATATATATATATATATATATATATATATATATATATTGTGACGTCACGGGATTAGACAACCCCATAACGCCACCATCAGCTACGAAAAGAAGCCCACGAACAGAGAGGACTAGGGTACGCGGCGGAGCGATGGCGGGTAAACGCGCCATCTGCCCCCAGCTTTTCGAACTATGATGCCCGAACTAGTGAACAATATTTTTTCCGGGAGGCCACGAAAGGATTCCCCTCTCCAAAATTTCCCCAGACGCGAGTACCATAAGTATCGCAGCGCGCCTCGGAGGAACTCTTTTTGAATGCAGAAGCGACGGTGACTACACTGAGCACTCTTCGATTGCAGCAGCGACGGCGGTTGTAACTTGATAGCATAGGAGTTTATTTTCACTTGGTAGTTAAAAGTTAGCTTGAGAAGCGTATCTTCGAAAGTGAGGTAATTAAGAAATGGAATGCACAAGCATTCGTCGCATTCACAATATTTGAGAGAGCAAGCGAAGTGACTGTTTGACGCCGAAATAATTTCAAATTTGAAAAAAAAGGACAAACTAAATCCAGCATCTCATATTGCACGCTGAGACCACACATGCCTAAAGTGTGGTAGGTCGGCCGAGCATTTAAGCATAACTTCAGCAACATTAATAATTTCGAGGCTGGAAGCGCGAATAAACTTGTACGAGGCGCGGAAGAAGAAGGACGACCCCAGGAAGAGCGAAGCGTAGGTGAGAAAGATTTGGACTAGACCGAGAACAGTACGCGTCCGGAACGGGAGAAGGGTATGGAAATTGGAGGCTTAGCGGAGTCCAGTGCTGGAGCGAAGGAAACTGCTACCGTCGTGGGACAGCAAGCGAAGAAGAGTGGCAACGCGGTGCGAGCGGCAGAAAATCCCCAAGGTTACCTACAGGCGAGCGATGCGGAGCTGTTGAGGTAAAGGAACTGGCAACGTTTATGCGGCGATCAGTTAGGGAAAGAGGATAGCGGTAAATACACGACAATTAGTGTTTAAAGTGGGTGAAAACTCTAGAATAGGTGGGAGAAGTATTTCGAACGATGTGAGTGGTAGTTTCAAGTTCATTTACTGCACGTGTCATTAAATTAATTCAAAGAGGCCATACCTTGTACAATTTTACATAAATAATTCATGATTTTCATATGTTGTACAGTTGATATTATCTGGAAAAGTCAGTTTGTTGTATTGTGTTAAAAGTAACTGCTTTTTTTGTCATATGTGGAGGGGTCAGATTTAAGTAACGTGAATGCTACGTTTTATTCAGTGTTATAGTAAGTGCGAAGCCCAAGGCTAGCGCCTGTGAACGGGAATCCTTAAAACAAGTGTGAAATTCATTTTAAAAGCCGTGCACGGAAAAACTAGAGGCTAAAAAAGTAAAATAATTTGGTAGTGGAAAAACTCAGAAAGGAGTGAGCAAATTGTAAATTGTAGTTGGTGAAAGTGTGTTCAGGCAGTTGAGGTGAAGCCTATTTTTTTGTTTTGTCTTGTTTTATTTTTTTCAGTGACCAGCTACTTAAAGTGCGTTATCCTGTTATGAAATTGCGTCACTGTATTTTTTTTCATTGAATATATGTTCATTTTATTCGTATTTTATCTAATTGATTGTGTCAAGGGTTCAGACCTTTCTCATACCCAAAAGATCCTTCTTCCTGAGAATTTTAAGCTCGCTTCACGAGCATTCATTCTATCACGCCTTCACCACGTGTGGAAGGTAGTAGGTGGGCGTGTTAGAATATACATATTGAAACATACCCCTAACTGCTACAATTATTGGGCGATTCGTCGTAATCCGTTTCCAAATTTCTAATAACATGGGCGCCAGGAAAAAGGTTACGATAATATTTTAACTATTATTACTCTGATAAAAACTGAATATTATCCCGCTAGCTGGGTCGATGGGTCACGTCAGAAATAATCGCTATTATCTATTAATAGCCGATTACCCGATCTGCCATCTATACAGAATGACGAGGAATCTGAAAACAGAGATTATTGGATCTAGCTACTTATTAGCTTGAATTGGCCAATGAAAATCATTTATCTTTCTTTCAAGAGAAACTTAATGTTTATTTCCTATCAAATGCAGCAAGTTAAAATGTAAAAAAATTACATTGAGAAACTTTCTTAGTCATGACCTGGTTCGAACCTTATACGGCGATTCTGGTGCTACCTTGAAGAAACGCCTTCCCTTCTTTTTTGAGGCTCCGAAATCCAATTACCACGTATTAACTGCTCTTCTTTAAAAACGAACACCGCCGATTCACCGCTTCGCACCACTCAAATATTTGTTTCAGCTCCACTATATTATGTCTGATGCCCGTTCTCACCGTATAATATCCACTGTTTTTATGTTTACACAGCAAAACAAATCTCTGAGTTCTATCTTCCGTTTATAGCAAGAAAATATGCAAAGTCCGGTATCGTTTGTGAACCGCATACATTTATAAGTTCAAGAATGATTAGAGTTCAGTCGCGAAAAAAATTCCGTCTTATTTTGATGCACAGCAAAATATTCAGAACTCGACACGTTCCCCAAATCTAGAAGTATCACAAGTTCACTTCTGTTCTGCCACGAAAATATTCAGAGTCCGAATATGTCCCTCAAGTCCGATTCTTGCTCTACCACACGAAAATATTTCAAAGTCTGAACACGTATTGTAGACCCCGAAATTCTTACAAGTCCTAACATGCACAAATTAATCTATTCGCGAGCGAACTGCTCACCGTCACGACATGCGACCGAATGAATTTTATCCTCCCTTTTAAAACCCACAATGCCTCGCCTTTCTTTTATTTCGACAAAATGCCCAAACTTCCGTTTTAATAATCAGTCGACGCTTCTTCAACCAATCCACAAATCTCTTATATTTCCTCCTACTCACGCCGTCACCTCCACGGTCAGATGAATGTTTGTTTATCCTGACAACAACCACGACGTCGTTACTAAGGCGCCATATTGCTTATTATTTGCCCTAACCATTTCGCCCATTTACGACAAATATTCTGTAATAAAACATGTCCCCACATTGGTATGTCACAATATATATATATATATATATATATATATATATATATATATATATATATATATATATATAGCTAGGAACGTAAATATTTTTTTATCACTTCTTTTTCTAATCACAAAATGAATCAGTAACTTTCCTTTTCATAAAACAAAAATATATTCAGTCCAATCAAAAGCTTATACACTAATCAGTTTTTTTTCACAAAATTATAATTTCAATAAACAGTCAATCTCATCAGTTACACATTACGTCAATAACATTTTTTGTCATATGTACCCCACAAATTTATATCCCGCATTTGTTACACAGTTATGTTGTTATAAACTTCTTCTAATGAATTTTCTTCGTAATACAGGTCTGCATCACTGTCGTGAGTCAAAATATTCTCCTCCAAATTATCCTCACGTTTGTTTATAAATGTTCATCATCAATCAGTAACATATTTCCTCGTCCGTCTGTCTTCTAGCCATCTTTACTACAACAACAACAAAGCTAAAAAATACTATATTCAATTTGTAATTGTCAAAATAATACAAGACAAAGATACCTTCGTTTATTAACGATGAGTAAGATCGACGCACACGAAAACAGTTTCTTATTGTTAAACATAAGTAATTATAGAAATATAATTATAGTAATTTGAATATGACGCCACAAGAACCCGGTAGAAATCAGAGACACAATCTAGGTGGGATCACAAGAGGCACTAAACAGTGGAACCTGACCGGTCACAGTGCTAGTGCATCATGCAGGTGGCGCAAGGGCACCATGTGAGTCGATTCGACTCATGATTAGTGTTCTAGGGTTAATGAGCTGATTTTTTTATAACAGGTTTTAAGACAAAAATCTCTATTTTCCCTTTTGTAGTTTTGAAATATTTTTGCAATTTTCGAAAATACGCAGAGTTCAACGGAAATGAGACTTGCGCCATTTTTTTAAGCGTCTCTTCTTTTATCAGTGAAAAAAAAAATAATAAAATTGGGAGCGGTTTTTGAGAAAATATTTTTTTTAGAAATTGCGTAAATTTCAAGTGAAAATTACGTAAAATCTACTGGTTTTTACTTTCTCGTCCTTACTAATGTAAGAAGAGAAAATATTGTAATTGTGCGCCGGAAATCGGCGAATTTTCGACACAAAAACTCTTATTGCCGGGTCCTGGTAACGAAAAAGTGGATAAATCCAGCTGCTAAATATAGAAAAAAATCCTCTAATACGTGGTGTAGCCAGAATCCATTTTGTGCGTTCTTTATACAGACTTTACTGCACACAGATCGAAATTACTACACATAGGAACAAGATTTTCCACTTTTTCGTTACCAGGACGCGACAATAAAGGTTTTTTCTGTCGAAAAATTGCCAATTTCTGCCGCAGCCCTATAATACTTTCTTTTCACCATGTGCACGTACTGTGTTGTTATGTAGTGTGGTGTCCATGTTACCGTACGTAGTGTGGTGTCCATGTTAATAAGTCATTTTGCTTCCGAAAAATCGCTATTATTCTCAGCTGTGTTACATAACTTCTGTATAGGTACGATGTTTGTAGAATGTGAGAAAGTAAAATCTATAAAAGGATGTTTACTAGACATGCATTTTAATTCAGAAAACTAATCCTTTCTTCTGATTTAGTAACTTTTAATATCATTTAATATTTACAAACAAATTAATCACTGACAAAAATTATGAAATTGATTAATACTTAGTGTTATTAATTAGTTTTGTGTTGTGATGGCAAAGTAATTCTATCAGCCCAAATAGTCTGTGATACTGGTGTCTGAAACAAAAAGAGATAATTAAATATGAATATTTCAATTAAATAATTTTGTAGAACCTCTAAAAATTGAGGCACAAGGAAATTTCTACACAAGAGTGCCATGTGCATAAATGTTTTGGGTTACAGAAGAATAAAATGATTCAGGACACCATGTTAATAAGTCAGTTATTGTTCATCTGCTTGTTAGTTTTCAAGATGACAAGGTGTCCGAGCAAGACTGCATAGCAATCTATATGAAACATGATCCAAATATTTCTTGAAGAAACAATGCACTCTGGATTTGAATATTAATTTCAAGAATTACTGTGTAGGAGTACCTGTGGAAATTGCAGTGAATTAATTTCAAAAGGGGAAGACATATTCTGTTGAAGTGACTCAGATGACACCGGAGAAAAATTGAAAGATGATTTCCTCTTCAAGGGACTCTGAATGCTTTTATCGTGGAGCTTATAATACAATTGTTTTAAGTGCGTATTTTCTTCTTGCCTGAAAAATATGTACCACAATTAATCAGACATTGTCAGCTTAATAAAGATTATTTTACTAATAACAATTTTTCTGATGCACTCATATAAAAAAGTGAAAGGAAACAAAAGTGATGATTAGGGCCCGAATGTGTATGATATTTTATATTTTTTTCTTTGTGTTATTTCCATTGAAAATGCAAGTTAAGCATGATTTTATCTACAATGACTAAAATTATGCAATTTTCATGTGTCATATAGAGTCATATTTTGTTGACCCTGTGGTCATTTTCCGTAAATTTGTCATATTATGGTTATATTTTTGCATGACTTTCTGCACTTTTTGTTGTTTTTTTATCTTTTTGATTCCACTTCCGCACACTTGCTTGGAGTCATCTCAAAGAGATTTTTTACATCTCCTAATTGTTATCTAATTTGTTACAATTCTATCTAATTGTTGTCTGTCTTTCCTATAATTGTAATTTTTAAAAGTATTATTGGGAGGGTAAACTATTTAGAAGGAGAAAAAGAAAGTGCAGAAAACACCAGATGCAAAGGTGATAGTTTGTGTTTTGTCAGGTTTTGTGCCAAAGCCAACCGCTTCTGCAACTGTAGCTGGTTGAATTGTCTTCATGGGATGCCAAAGGAGAAGGGGTGAATTGTGAATGTGCTAGATTTTAAAAATATGTATTCAATAAAATAGTTATTCAAATAGCGGAAAGATTTTGAAGGTTTCGAAAATGCAACCAAAACATTTTTATGTCATATTTATGGTCATATCTTCATATACTTTAGGTCATAATGCTTGCATATTTCTAACATTTTTAGGTCAGAAACATCCAGGCCCTAGTAATTAGATAAATGTAAAAATCAGATTAGTCATTATGACATCATCAATTTTGACAAGAATTAGTTTGTTTTATATTTTTCCATCTTCAAGTTTCTAGACTTCTCTTTCATCTCATCTTGTTTCTGTTTCCTGTGGTTCTGTAAGTAATGTAAAGCATTTTTGGAAATCTGTTGTCATCAATTTTTTTCATATACTCGTAGAAAAGTAATTTTTTTTTGGTAATCAGTATCCTCCAATATTCTTTTAATGCCCGTTTTTCCTCTTACTTTATCATTCAGGATTTGGTCTGTCCTTGTATACTAAAGATTGATAGCAAGACCTTATTTCATTTATTTATTTATAGAAGATGTGCACAGATAATGAAGTTACATTTGTAAGTCAGTCAGTCAACCATTTGCATTAGTATTTGTTAGCCTGACATGAGATATACTCTGTACAGAAATGTGGAGATTTGCATAATTTTTTAAAATTGATTCAACTCGGATTTGCCTTTTAAAATTCTTATAATTCTATGACATACATTCTGAAATTTCCAAATTTTAAAATTTGCATCTTCCAAGTTGTAAAAATTTAATACATAACTAAGGTTATAATACTAAAAAAGTAATTATAATTTAAAATTATATATTTGTTCAACTGATTGGTCATTTATTGACACTTTTGCTCTTGCGAGATGTTTTCCTTCAAAAACTTGAAGTTTGATTTATCTATAAATATTTCAATATTATACATTTTGTAAATTATATATGGTTCATATTAGGGAATGAATTCTTAAGTACATACATATTTTTTCAGGAACAATGCATTCAATATTTTTGTAAGTTTGCAAGACATTAATCTCCCCCTCCCCTCACTTCTTGGAAATAGTGTTCTCGGAATTAAGAATGAGCAGATGTTTGTGAAGCAGAAGTAATCTTAACCATGTGCTTCCTCTTGCTTTTTCGAACCCATCCATAACTTGATTGTGATCTGACAAATATTTTTTTATAGATCATTATCATATAGCACTGTATTGGGGACATGGGGATGTGTTCCCTTATTCCCCTTCCTCTCTTTTTCTGGAATATATCATTAAGCTACAAGGTATGACTACACTTGTGAGAGATGGCTCCTCATAAACAACATTGTACATATTAAGTACATCTTTTATGTCTCAAATAAAACTCATATACAGTGATGAAGGCGTGTTCAAATACTGCTTTAGAGGTAGAACGTTCTTTCGGATGCTTCAAACCCATTTTAAGCTCGATCAGCAACATTTTCTATTCATAAATTTACAAATTGAAGAGCAATTTTAAACACAAAAATGAATTTTTAAATAGAGAGCAATTTTAAACACAAAAATGAATTTTTATTTTATTTTCTATATTTTCTTACATATTTTGGAAAAAAATAAAAACACACAGTGTACGTACATATTTTGCTTCTTTATTAATAAATTACGTTCCCTAGTTATTATGTGTTCATTTCCTATGTATGAAGAAAAATAAAAGAAAGATTTTTATAAATGTGGGAAACTTAATTAACTACAATCTATTGTAATTTAACCCAATGTAAAATAATAGAAAAGATAGACTGTCATCTCACAAAATAAATAGAAAATAAAATCATAATTGATAAGCATAAGTTGTAATGACATTGCACTTCATTCTTAAAAAAGTGTTTACTTACAGTTTCTGTATTTTTGCCTTCAAACAATCTATTTCATTCTGAGCCTTATCACAAAATTCTTTGTAAGTTTGATAACTCAAATTCTGAAATAAATAAAAATATCTATTTTAAATGTCAAGGGTAATTCATATTAACAAAGTGAGAGTTGACAAACAACAAACCATCTGCTTATTATGTGTGAAGAATCTCAACCGATGCTCTTTTTGAAACTTAAGCACTTTGAGAATCTTATTCAAACAATTGAAAGGATCATTAAAATTTTCTTTTAAATCTTCTGACATCTTCAACAAAATAATATAACACTGAGTATCACACGACCATAATTTAATGTGGAAGTATTATTCATTTATACTATACCTCAGCATTTATTTGTGTTACTACATATTGTTTTCTACAGACAGAACATGTCTGAGAAAAATCATTATCTGTAACAATTATGTAAACAGAATCATTGATTAGCACAGTAATACACTTTATTTAATTTCTTTCCATTTCATTTTCCAAATAGTATTCGAGTTTTTCAATTTACCAAATGTCAAACATGATTTGCAGTATAAATGCCCGCAATCTGTATAATATAAGCCTCGTTTTTCTGAGTCCCCAGGTTGATAAAAACAGGAATTACAATGGACCCAGTCCATCATGAATTCTGCGCCTACGAAGAGAAATCTACAATTATTGTCTTTGCCGCCGTTCGAAAGGTACGGTAATCACTAATGTCGCCAACGTTAGAATGCTAAAACCTCAAAAAATAAATTAAGTTGCATCATAGTATACGTATCAATATAATACGCAGTGCTTGATTTGTAAAATTTTAGGTCCCGAAACGCACCCCAAATTCTATTAAATCATAGATTTAATAGAAATAGTTATATATTTATAATATAATTTAATATTAACAATTATTTCCGAGGTTCCGGATCGCCGTTCCGTCGCATTCCGCCAGAAACCATGCTCTGTGTATAGGTATGTATCAGTATAATATAATATGAGTTCTGCGGTACTAGTCCGAGTACCGTAAGAGCATAAAATACGGCATTCATCCATGGTAAGAGCACAGTCTATTAACACAGTTCCGCCAAGTATTCATCCATGGTCCCGCAGCTTCAAGAGAACTTTAGGGCCTGGCGCGCTACTAGCGCCTCCACACGCCCGGCTGTAATAATTCAGAGAGACATTGTGATATAAATAGTATTACATAACCATAGGTGAGAAAGTACGTGCTTTGTGTTAGAATTTCCACAATTTACAAGCTGAACCCGTGCAAAAATTTCGCACATTTGTGAACGTGAAAGGATACTGAAAATTTACAATTTTTAGACAGATGTTCCATTTTATTAATAATTGAAAGTTTTAAACGAAGTACGTATGTAATTCGAAGTGTTTCCGACCTGTCGAACTTTCACAGACGGTAGAAAGAAAACAGCAGTGCTCCTTTTCAATATAATTCCCCTTTACCTCAATACACTTTTCACATCCTTTGATTGACAGTTTTATACCTGCTAAAAAAATAGAACCTTTGTCTGCAAAATAGCTTACAACTTCTTCTTTCACTTCATTGTCGTCCGGAAATTTTCTTCCTTAAACTTCTTTCTTTGGTGTTGAGAAGAGGTAAAAGTCACTAAGCTCAAGATACGGGCTGAAGGGAGGATGCCGAATCTCTTTGAGGCCACAATCTTTCAGTGCAGCTTTGGCAACAACAACTGTGTGAACTGGAGCATTGTCATTCAGTAGCCAAACACCACGACTCAACATCCTTCGTCTCTTCTTTTATTGCGCTTCAGGGTTTGTGCGAAGTAAAAAAAAAATAATATACTGTATTGACTGCGGTGTTCCTATTCTAAAAGTTTATTAAGAGAGCCCCCTTGCAATTCCAAAATATTGTTGCCATGATCTTTTATAACTGGGCCACCTTTGTCTTGATGGTGCTTCCCCTGGTTTACGTCCCTCCAGAGACTCTCGTTTTGAAAGAGGGTCGTAGTTAAGAACCATTGTTTCATCTCCAGTGACAATGGATTCTAACATTTTTTCATTCCCTTGACAGAGCTGTAAAAATTGACAGGAATATATTTCTCGTTGTTTTTTTGGGCGGAGGACGGAACGGACGCGGCACCCATCTTGCACTGACCTTTCTCATAAGAAGTTTCTAATGAATGATCCGAAAAACAACTATTTCCAAAAGTTCGAACCTTGCACCGATTTCTTTTAGTTTCAGTGATCTATCATTGAGCTGTTATTCTTCCACAAGCGTCACATTTTCCATAGTCATCACTTCCAATGGTCGACCGTCACGAGGTTCGTCTTCAACGGACTCTCTCCCAGGCGAATCATCTTGGCCGATTCTTTTACGGTGGAGTATGATGAAGAGGCTTCCTCATACATAGCATCAAATCATTCATTGATTATTTGGGGGATGGGATAAATCCCATACCAGAACCTAGCTATGAAACTGCTTACGATGTTTAGGAACCCCAACAAATTATAACAATGTATTCACAACGATATTCTACTGCGGGAAAGAGGACATTTATTGTAATTTATGTTATAATATTAGATATAATTACATGTGAACTAGTAGGGCTTCAGCATGGCACAGACTTTCTCATACTAGTAATCGAAGTGAAATTGAGGCGTTGTTTTGTCGTATTTGTTTATTTCAGCAGAAAGCTTTTTCGGTCGCATTGCGGCCATTTTCAGTGCGATTCTGAGGCGGCTGGGGGCCTCGGTCCAAACAAGACTGCTGTAAAATTTGAAGCTCTTTTTCACAGAAATCCTTTGAGACTTCGAATAATTTTATTGGACTAAAAAGGTCTTAAAAGTTGAGTTTACAGCTGCTAATCGGAGGGGCATGGTACTTACCCACAAGCACAGAAAATAACAAGTATCTCGAAAAATAAGAGTGCTAGATGTAAATGATTTGAAACTTACACTAGAACAAAAAATTATTTTGAAGAAACAAACATTAAAATTGCATTTTTTACCCTATTTTCATAAAGTTTTGAGTAGAAGAGAATCTTACTGTTTAGCTGAGATAATACCTCTAGAATGGCATTTCGATTCCTGAATGTTACTAACGTTCCGACTTCATGTGGAACAGTAAGTATGGCAATAACATAACGGGTATATAAACAAGTTAATATACCCGACATTGACAAAAATTTTCTTCTGAACTAAATTTCACTATACCACGTTCCATGACATTAGTGTTCAAGAAAGAAGAGAGTGGAAAAAATATTCAGTGGTTCACAAAGTTGTGCCAGTTTTCGTTTAATAAAATAATTTTTAACCCACTGACTCCCAAAGACACAATGAAGGATAACATCTGGGGGTCATATGCTAAAGAATAATATGATCTCTGAGAGCCCCATCATGTTTTTACTTTATTGGTGAAATCATTTTCAGATGTTCTTAAAAATAGTTTTAAAAATTAAATTAAATGTCACATATGTGATTCACACATGAGGAACACCGGTGACCCTCGTGGTCCTGCATATATCTATTTACACAAGGCTTACCAGTGGGTCATAATTTTTGAAAAAGTGAGTACTTATTCAAATTCAATAATATTCAGGATACTTTAAAGGAAAAACAAATACATAAATATTAGGTGCTTTTTAGTACGAAAAGGAACTGTATTGAAGGAAAAACTACAAACCAAAATAAATGGAACAAATCCTATACAATACAATAACGCTTCTACGAGAGGTAATTTAGAACGCTAAGAGCATTCTATAATATATTGTGCTTCGCCATATTAGAGAAAGTTGAAACTAAATCATTTGGTGACACAGACTTTGAAATAAACACTAGCGTGAGACCCATCCGTGATCCTTATGACTCTCACCGGGAGTATTGCTGGGGTCCAACAGTGGGCCTCAGGGCGCCATAGTCAAACTTCGTGAGGCCCACCCGTGACCCTCATGACCGTCAATATGTTGATGTGCTAGTTCAATAAATTGGCAATATACACCAAATTATAATTATTTTTAAAACCGTATCATTCAGAGTATTACGACAGATTCTGTAAGCAATTATAATTATAATTATAATGTGAGTTTCAACTATATTTTCCATCTGGAATATATTAACCGTTCAAACAGCAAAAACTGAATTTTGTAAGTTCGTTAATTTTTCAGAATTTTCATTTTTCTGTAAGACTACTAATGATGTTACATTAGCCCAATTTGGAAACAGGGGGATGATAATGGTGAATTCGTGTTCCACAATATTTTGTTGATTGTGCGGAAACACAGCTGTGGAATTGCATTTGGCTCTGTAAACAGATCTCTCTCGCCAAAATTTTCCACTTCCTCGGTGATTCATTTTCGCAGGACGCGAAAGTTTACTTCTGTCCATCGTGAACAAGAAGACTCGCTGTAAACGAGTCACACAGTTAGTGTGTCGAATATTCGAATCTCCTGGGTTTTGCAATTCGACATCTTGTGACTCCAAACCACTTGCCCTGAGCGCTATAGGATAATGAAAGAAATGTTATTGAATTGTAAGCTAAAGTACAGGTAAGTTGCTACAACCATTATTTTAATCCTAAAATACTAGTTAGTTTTTTACCAATTTAGTTAATCTCCTTGGCTGACTGGCTCATTCTTATATTCTCATTTCCAACCTCTTTTATGCCTTACCCTTTCATTAAAAGTTCCCCCTAAAATGTTCATGTTTAGATCCATTTTTTCTCTATCTAGATATTCGTTACATCACATCACTCAGGCAACAGAGTCGAAGATGAGAACTGTTGTTAGTCTTCGGACTACGCTAGTGAACTAAAAGGGTTTCAGTCTGACACAAGAAAACGTGATCTTATATGCTGGTCAACGGATATCCACCTGAATGACAAGTCCACACATTCAATTATCTGCCCCCCAAACCAAATCGATGATCGCGATGCTCATACGAAAGAGAATACAAAATGACGTAGATTCACAAAAAATCAGCCTCCTAACGCAATCTGTTGCAGAGATTCGAGAAACGAGTTTTCAATGTTTTATTTTTTCTCAACATCTATTGCGTGTATCAGGCTGAAAAATAGGGCAGAGACGGGGAAACATACTTCAATTTGAAGATATGTTTGTCAACAAATTTTGACCCTAAATTCATATGGAAAAAATAAGTTTTTGAAATCAATTTTCGCCGTGGTACCGTTGGAGTACGGTCTCAAGTTTTCCCCCTAAAATGGGTTTTATAACAGTGAGAATAGTAGTGAGAACTGAGCATTCAACATAGCAGAGAAACGGAGAATTGAATCTTCGGAAATGCGCTTCCTGAGATGTGCAGCTGTATATTCTCGGGCAGACCACGTTCCAAGCGTGGAGATAAAGTTCACCCCAAAAGGTTTAAACCTAAATGATTAAATCAAAGACTACAAATGCCAATGGGCGAATCATATCAATAGAATGGAAGTATTAAAATTAACACAAATAGCACATTATTACAAATCTTTCGGACATCGGGATGTAGGACGCCTAAAAAGATGGCAGGATGATCTCTGAGTTGGAACAGATCTTCAGTGCCTTAGTATGAAGCAGACGAAGAAGAAGATAGTTCTTGTATGAACTTGGCATTTCAGTGCCAAATTCATCAAAAATGTTGCCAGCTACGTTTTCCCAGCTGGTGTTCCCAGGCGTGGGCCAGTTTTGCTTATTATCCACGTCCATGAGTGAGGGAGACATGTGTCGAGCATGTTATATTCCAGTCACCTAATTAGCCAATTTAACCTGCTTGAGATTTTTCTTTTGTCACACAGCTATAGAGACTGAAAACCGTCCAATACGATTTTTATTAGAAAGCGCTTCATTTGTGGCCCGATCGGGATTCAAACCTATAACCGCATCTCAGAAAGCTAGCACACTATCCATGAGCCATCCTATGGCCAGATATTACTTTTATAATACATTTCTGAATATTCATTCTTTAAAAAATATAGTATACTTTTTTCCAAGATATTAATCTTTTTGCGTAATTGTGAGTTATAAGGTGAATATGTTCAAATGATTTACTTGCATGTAAACGAAGTGAATTCGGAGTATCATGGAGTTCATACGAAACATTTACGTAGTACAGAGAAAATCATGTAACCTTTCGGAAAATCGTTGTGAAGATTTTAACGAAAATAACGCTAGTGTTTTTTTATAGACGAATAGATTAAAAAAAAACTTTTTGGTATCGGAGACGCCAGCATATGTATATCAGTTAAAATCTTGACATTCATTTTTCGCAGCATTACTGTGATTAATCTAAAGTTCTATTGCTTGTAATCTAATTTATTAAATTTTACTCTCCAGTTTTAAGCATGGGTTCGACATACAACATACACTCCTTACCTGTTGCGTGTGAACGTGTAATTCTATACAGAATCACGATTCCTAAAAGTTCTATTGATTAATTATTTTCCTTTCGGTTACTTTTCACTTTGAAACATAAAAAAAACCGAACGGGTTTGACTATAGTTCGTAAGCTTACGTCCGTAATTACGTTCGTAGTCTTGATCGCTGGCTTCTCGGCTGACTAGCAGAATGATGTCCATGGACTCCTGGGTGCACCGATTCGCGCGTCCTTTTCTCAATTAAAAAATGCTTCAGAATATCCTCAACGATTGCTATAATTTGACTTAATATACCCACAAATTTAATATTCGGTCGCGACTTTCCCTATCTGTGCTTTGTATGAACACATACTCGCAATTGACTATATTCAACTACCTATTGGAAAATTCTACCATCTACGGAGTTACCCTAATGCGAAAACCCCTCGAAATATGGAGTCTATTTAATTCCAACCATTATATTAATAAAAATTCTCAATTGCAATTTAATATGACAATTTACACAAGACCAATCTCTCAGACCTCAAACTAAACATAACTTCCCGGTTCACTAACATCAACCCTATACCCAACCTATGTTAAAAATCCCATCGCACCTCACCAACTGCTTACGTGTGCTTACGACGAAAATCTTTTAGATTGTGAATCCATGCGTCCTTTGCAAAGATCATGACCATCCAACGCCCTCTTTACACCTTCTGCACATAATGTGTTCGGGTCCGTTTCCATTTGTACAACGTTAAGACCAAGCATGGAATATTAAGCCTTGTTGATCCGTTGTCCTAACAATGCGTTAACAACAAGTCCGTAACAATAGAAGTTATAATAACGTTAGAAGGATTGTGAATTAGAGTTACAGTGAAGTTGCCGTAATTCTCGAAAATTACTTCTATTGGCAACTGCCTAAATTTTTAATATTAAACAATGAAAAAAGTGTGAAAGTTTTTAAATTGATAGAAAACTCACAATTAACAACTGTGTGTTAATATTCTGTGTCTTTGATGGATGTTGCCTCATCCATCAATAACACAATTGCATGGCGATATTTTACAATAGTCAAAGAAAAGAAGGCTTATTTACAATTTAAAGGTTGATGTTGGCAAACATTCAGAACACAATTACTTTGAATAATGAATTCGTAATTATCCAAACATGAATAAACGTTTGTGGTGTCAAAGCTTTACGTAACTATAGAATATTGCCACCTTCCTCATAATATCATTTTTCTAGTTACAATTGAGCCAATGAAAATACAAACAAGAGATAATTAAATAGTAAAACTTGCAAATATTGAGTTACCTCTAAGCAGATTTCATCTTAAATGTAAGTTACAATGCCTTACCGTACACGATGCCATATGGAGAAAACCAATCAACATATACATTACACCGAATCTACGTGATTATACGACAAACCCTTACGACAAACCACAGCTTCCGTAATTGTAGCTGAATTTAAGTAAAATGCATTATAGAAATGCAAGAGTCAGCATGACGGAGATCCTCTCTCTACAAAGTCTGAACGCGGAGTGGCCGAGAGCCCACCGTCTTTCCGTTAGGCTGAGGTCACGCACCAAATTCCGGGAAATTGATAGATAGAAAGAAAGAAAGAGAGAGAGAGAGAGAGAGAGAGAGAGAGAGAGAGAGAGAGAGAGAGAGAGAGAGAGAGAGAGAGAGAGAGAGAGAAAGAGAAAGAGAGAGATAGAGAGACTTAACTTTGGCAAGTTAATTAATGTAGTTAAGAAGTAAATTGTCTCTTGTACATTAACTTTTAGAAAAGAGACAAATTAAGAAATTAATACAAATTTTGTGAATAATAATATTATAAGTTTAAAACTCTGATTGGCTGGTGCTGTCTCTGCTTGTGTGTTGCTCTGTGACTGCCAGTGATGGCATTCCTTGCGGTCGTGGATACGTCACGTCGTAGTAGGATTATAAATCAAATGACTTGCATATTGCGATTCTGTAAAGCTTAACAGTGTGTGTATAAGTAGCAATGTTGTTTGTATTAATCAGACAAACTAAGAGTAAGTGTATGGCTGCGTAAACACTCGATAAACACTCTGGGCTATATTAATACTCGTATCTTGCCCGAACAATTATGTATAGCATAGCAAAACTTTAAGGGGTCATGGAACCAAAAATACTTTTAAAAAGTATACATTTGGGAATCCCTGAGTTAGAGCATAATCGTTGCATGTTGCATCTGTACGCTATATTTAATAATGAATTACTAAATATGGATAATATGTAACATAGTTTAAGTCATTCTGTTCCATTGTCCGTACGAAAACCTCTCAAGTGATATCATTGTTTTCTTATGCGGCACAATACTTCGACCTGAAAAAGGATCTCTCCAATAGAAACAATAATAGGATTGTTGCATTATTGCATTGGTTAAAAATATGCCTCGGAACACCTGGAAATGTCTTGCCCCCTGACTTCTGGCGCTCGTTTTTCAATTTCATCCGCAGAAATATTTTTTGACTTTTTCGTTAAACGTTTCGTAACAATACAGAATAATAAACTTAATTCAATAGGAGACGAACATTATTATTTAAACTTTTGAATTGAAAAAATGAAGATATGTTTTTTTTCGAATTTCACAGGCTTCGTTTGGTTAGGAGTTTTTCAACTAACGATTGAAGTGCTCGCAGAGTGGTAATTCTCTCTATATATAATTTGCAAAAGATGGATGACGGTTTTGGGCAATATTTAAGCAACCATAGTCATAAGGAGTGATATACTTCTGGACTGGTAATTAACACACATTCCTTCTTAAAACAGATTTAAGACGAAAAAATAGACGTTTTCTGATTACGCCCTAGGGAACAGATTACTGCAACACATTAAAATTAAAACACATTAAGATCTCGCATAACTCGGAATCGCATGCTTGAGCCTTAAATCAAAGTTTTGATGGAACAGGTGAGGTTTTTTATATCGCGATTTTCGAGGCACATGGGGAGGCAGATAGAGGAATGGTGGGGAACACGTGTTGCCCAAATGTTATGTATCTTAAGCAGTGTTCTCAAATGTGAGACCTTGTTGGACCTTCCAATACATTTTCCGATATTTAGCTCTTCTGGGGCCCTTACTCCGTAACATGGGTGCTCAGATAACGCAATAGTTCAATATCTATGCACAATTAAAATGAAGGAATGGAGACAAATAATACTATACGATAAAGTTAAAGTGACTATTTCATTTTGTGTGAAATTTAATCTCAACTCTTAATAATGAGATATACAAAATTTTCTCTACATTAATATCCGTCAAAGATCTTAGCGTCCGGCTTGCTGGGTCAATGGGTCACGATATATTATAATCCTTATTACCTTTATAATGGATTATAGGATCCGCTGACTATACAGCGCAGCTGGGAATCTGAAATAGAATGATTCTATTCCTAGTTCATTTCTGTTTGGATTGACTAAATGAAAGATCACTTTCTTTTCTAAAGAACAAAATTTAACAAAGTTTATTTTTACCTTTTTAGCAAACAATTTAGTGGGTTTAATAAAATGATTTGATGTTAGGCCTTTGATCAAGATATCTTTGAATTTACAATTTTATACCGCGGTTAACTTATCTATTCTTCGTTGATGTCCCTCGTAGACTTCTCAGTCGAAATATCTTGCGAGCTTGCCGTAGTCCAAAGTTCCAAGAAATCCTCTTCTGATTCTTCGTTGATGTCCCTCGTAGACTTCTCAGTCGAAATATCTTGCGAGCTTGCCGTAGTCCAAAGTTCCAAGAAATCCTCTTCTGATTCTTCGTTGATGTCCCTCGTAGACTTCTCAGTCGAAATATCTTGCGAGCTTGCCGTAGTCCAAAGTTCCAAGAAATCCTCTTCTGATTCTTCGTTGATGTCCCTCGTAGACTTCTCAGTCGAAATATCTTGCACTAGATTACCAATTTATACATTAATATTACTTCCACATGAAAATATCTGCAATATCATTCACTGTCCTTAAAATTTCACTGATAACCCAATTCTGACTATCTAGATTATACTCGTTCCCTCTCACGAATTTACGATCAGTTCAGAAGCGCGATGCCGGTCAGAATGAAATCTTCCTGCATGATTCACCCCTCGAAGACTTCGTATTAAACTACCTTCCTTTTCTTCATAACATTTGACCGTCCTTCCCTCACCCAGCCAATCCATACGTTCGTTATATTTTGGTGTAGCTGACCTGTTGATCGTCTAAACTTCTTCGCCCAATCCCAAATTTTCTACTTTCGGCATCAAGCCATCTCTTAATGCATTTACAAAAAACAAAAACTACATTGTTTATTCACGGTCGTTGCTAAGCTCTAGCTCTCGTAATATTTCGTAATGCATGGTCCACCATATAGTCTACAAATAAATGTTAGTTTATTTTCATGTGAGATATCGGTATGTCACAATAATATTAGAATGTGGTCAATACTCATGCAAAATATCAGGCTTAAAAATGCTATTATGCAAAGTGCAAGGGCTGACTGTTCGAAGTTAGGAACCAACATGAAGTTATCTTTACGTTTAAGGCATTGTTTTACAAGAAGTGGAATGTTTGTACGGTCCAGCTAGTGCTGGTAATATTACGCAACCGTTATCATTAATACGAAAAAATACGTGGAGTTGAAGCATGCAGTTTAGCTGTTCAGAAACGCTACACCTTCCTTTTTTTATTTATTTAAGGTCGCCTTATAAACAGCTAGGTCACTGGCGACCACATTTACAAAAATACAATATTTACAATTTCACATACGAATTACACATTTTCATGGGATACACATACACAAATCCTAAATCTAGATGTTATGCATAGGGCAGACAATGTATAGTCATTAGCTAAATACTATTTAGTATATTAAACTTGGTGAGGAGTTCTATAATTTTTTTTGACCGGGATAAGAATTGAATATACAGTAGACATTATCATTGATGTAAGGTTTGTTCTCACAGTCGCCATCACGTGGCACCTTCCTTGTAGCACGGGTGGAACGTCGCATCTCTGGTGAACACCGACTCGTGAAGTCGAAGTGTCTGGCGCAGGGTGCGAGGGCTGGCCCGCGCCCTCGCCGGCAGCCCCGCGGGACTCCCGCCCCCGCCCCCGCGCCCGCGCCCGGCCCTCGGGGCGCCCACGGTGGCGATTGGCCGCTGATTAAGAGAAATGGCCTTGCCCCCCCCAATCCTGCCCCCGCCCTGCCTCAGCGCCCGTCCCACCTCACGCAGTGGGCCTCAACCATTCCCTTACGGCGTTTAGCACAATTTCGGGCGTTTGGAACACGCGGTTCGTCTGCAATTCTTTTGAAACCATCATACAGTTTAGGAGAAAGTTTTGGTTGCGAAGGGAAATTAGAAGGGAAGTGTCACATGTATTGATTCCTTGTGGTGGAGCTTTTGAGTATCCGTGGGTGACCATTAACGTGATGAGTAGGCGCTGTTGTTTTTTTTTATAAAATTTTGAGTGAAAATAAAGCGAAGGAAAATGCATGAAAACAAAAACACTATTGCCTTTTACTACAACAAATGCTACTGTGAAAGACTGCTTTTTGAACTCTTACATACCCAGGTGAAATTTAGGCTAAGCGTCCGTGCAGAGGCAGAGTAATATGCTTTCTGAAGAAGAAACTTTTCGCACTAGATGAATCCCATACCTGAGGGGCAAAAGCATCATGTAACGCCCTGAGTGTATACACAACTTTACGTGAACAACTGAACCAAACGAGAATTCGAAACATATTTAAATTTGTCTTGCGTTAAAAGTGCAGTCGCTTTGAAACTGTCAGTTCTCATAAGGTGCACATTTAATTATTATTGTATACTCGTAGCTGGATAAGTTTCTTTCGTACAAATGTTATTTATCTTTGAGTGCAGAAATCTCTACCCCTACTCCTTTATCAACGTTGATTGGATTAAGAATAAAAAATAGTAAGTAGCGGAATTGAGAAAATCAGATAACCGGAAATGTTCGCTCTTGTAAAAAAGAAACTATTTTTCATTGAAAAGCCAGCTACAGGTTTAATACAATAGTCCTGTCGTCGAATTAACCAAAACTCCCCATCCTCTCGCATCTATGTGATATCAAGGCTCAAGAAAACGTGCGCGGATACGTACTACGTTACGACTAGGGAAATAATTTTAAGGTGCGGCACCTTTTCAAAAATATAGGTGTTTTCATACAGATAGTTTAATATATTTGTATTTGGGGGAATGAAATAAAACGAAATAAACACAATTTCCTGCACCTTTTCCTGAGATTACTGCATTTTGCCACTTTTCCTTCCTTTTTTATGCTTCAGCACCTTTTCTTCACTCTTTTCTGCCTTTTTAAACGATCTTGAACAGCTTTTTCAAATCTCATTTAATCAGAAATCAACAATATTAAATATTAACGCATCTTTTACGTTAACTACCAGTAATTTATATCCCAGCAACAATGGTCAATCTGCAGCTGTAACATCCAATTTCAATTGTGTTGCTGCAACAGTTTAACCCTTTCCCGCTGGATTTAAAGTGTTGCTCATACAGGGAAATCAAGACATTTGAATGGGTGTGCAGAAAATCACTTGGATGTGACATGAAGAAAATGTTTACCCTTGCCATCGTGTCACCGTCAATACTAAAAGGGCTCTGGCAGCGCTTGTGGATTTGGAGGAAAGAGGAGAGGGGAGTCAGGTGTTGCCAAGAGCACCCACGCGTTAGAGGTTCCCGCCGCAAGAGGTTCCCGCCGCAAGAGGTTCCCGCCGCAAGAGGTTCCCGCCGCAAGAGGTTCCCGCCGCAAGAGGTTCCCGCCGCAAGAGGTTCCCGCCGCAAGAGGTTCCCGCCGCAAGAGGTTCCCGCCGCAAGAGGTTCCCGCCGCAAGAGGTTCCCGCCGCAAGTTTCCCACGCGGGCAAGCGCTCATGTGGACGCAGTTTGACGCCCCTGCGAAGTACGTACTACTACGTGATCCGCGAGAAAATTAAGTTGTCAGTACTGGCAATTATTAACCAGTTTTCTATCTACTACAGTGTTGGACAGGGTATTATGAATCACCTCTTATGGGCCCTATAAAGACAAAAATGGTGCAAAATCAAACGTATGTTCTAGAAACTGAATTCATGTAATCGATTTAAACCGTAATACGGTTGTTTGAGAAGTACCTTTTTGCACTTTTTTGTACGCATTTTCAGAACCTTTCCCCCCTTTTACGACCATTATTTGCACCTCGAAATCCTTTCCCTAGTAATGAGATAGTGATGAAAACTCCGTTCGCTCTTGGAGGTGTTACCTCCCCCAGATTTACGGTTTCACATCCTTGACTTGTAAGAACTTGTATGGTCATGTGTATTTCGTTATTGGAACAGTCGCAGGAAAGGAGGAATTTAAGGGATTTTTAGATTGAAGTGTTTTTCTCTTTCAACTACTATCTCTTCATGATAACACCTTGGAACAAAACTCACGATTGAACTGAAAGGAAAGATGCACTAACATTCAGTTTAACAGCAATGTTACCATTCTAACTAATAGTGTGCGAAACTACGATTTTTTTGCACACGGTATGTTAAAAAATAAACGTGTGCGATGTGGTTTACGAACGCTTCTTCTGTTGCCCTCGCTTACGCTCAGGACACGCACGCGAATCACCTCTTTCGCGCACTTGTTTCGCAATGTTCTATTTTAACAATAATGACAATTTAATCAATTTTAAAAAATCACTTTTAAAAAGAAATGCTCTTCTTCCATATTGTACAAAACGTGAGGGAATCAACTCACTTCCGCGAGAACATTGCGGACGACTACACGGACTCTCAAGTGAAATTCTGCCATATTTCTAACCTCAAACTGACACTTCACTACTCGTGTCCAACGTTATGCCGAGGCCCCGACCTTTGTCTCATGGGATTCATTTAAAATATCCTCGAGTCTGTCCATTCATAGAATTTCCAATGCATTTTATTCGAAAGTTGTATTTTACGACCACTTAAAGGACAGATATCGTTTTCCTACTCATGTCAAAGCTCATGACGAGGCTCCATCCTTCGGCAGTGATTAACATAAGAAGAAATAAAAGAAGTCATCTTCGTCAACATATCATGATATGTTGACGAAGATGACTTCTTTTATTTCTTCTTATAAGAACGTCAACAACATCCAATCAGAATTCCCACAATTAGTGATTAACATAAAATGTGCTTGAGTGCGTTCAACACAATTTCCAACGCATTTCAAGCGAAAATATGTTTTAATTTAAACGCGCCATTCTAATTTGAACTACGTAGAACTATGCCGTCCGACCGACCATTTGTTCTTCCCTTTTGTTCACCGATGTCGCAACATCGGAAAAGATTCGGTGCGATGAAGGTTAAGAACCGAAATGCTTTACAAAGTTTTTGTAAAATAATCAAGCAAAATTGTTTTATAGCACATAAATTGCGAAATTGTTTTGTAGCATATAAATTGCATATTTTTGACAGAATAACACAGACTGTCATTTTATGAATCATAATATTAAAGTCATTTGCTAGTGAATAATTTTTAAAATAATTTGTAAACAAAATTTAGTTTTAATTCATAACATTACTTTTTACATTCCATTCATTCCAATCACAGATGGAATTAATTCATATTTCGTATTCATGTCTAGAGAATCGGGTGATTGCAAAAGCAAGAAAAAATTCAAGTTGGTAAAGTTCAACTCCAAAATGTTCTGACAATTTAAAAACATCTACGCAGCTCCTATTAGCGTGGGAAAGGGACACGCCCTGGAGTCGCCGCGGGTCTGGCAGGAAGGGGCTCTATCCTCTCGCAGTAGCTCCAGTTTTTACTGTTGACGAAAATATATCAAATTATAAACCTGGAGCGGTACCTCAGTACATCAACTGATGTCACTGCAGCGCCTCTCATCGGGAGGTCCTAGGTTCGAGTCCTAATGGTGGTAGGATTTTCGACACTAGCTTTTCAGTTAGGTCGACTTCAGTCGCTGTCTGGAGGAGAATACTAGCGGCCGGCTGCTCTGATCCGTAGTTTTCTCCGATCGAGTGGTTTCTCCGATCAACACCAGGCGAATGCCGGAGCAGTACCCTACCAAACGGGCCACGGACCGCGCGTGATCTATCCTACCTCTTCCTTGTCCTATCCTCTCCCCTTACACACACACACACACACACGCACACACGCACTTACACTTGCATACACTACACTACCACATATTCCGGGAGACCGGTCGGGAGCTTAGAGCTTGTTCCGGCAGGAGCTTGTGCCCCGTTGGTGGGAGAGTCCTGGATAGGGGGAAACCCCGCTAGCCGACGGTAGGTCGGCGCCGGATCTCGCCATCCAGGGGGGAATATCACCACCATCTTCCGAGGAAAAACATACACTACACTTACGGGACTATTGGCCTACGCCGTTGACGCGCCCGGCATCACTAATCAACCAATCAAATTATAATAAATAAAAAACAACAAAAAACTTTGATCACGTTTTCCGGTCAGTTTCCCTTAACTCATGGAGCAAATGCAAAATGATCCCTCGTTTTGCTTCTGGACATAAATGTAGCTTCAGGATGCGCACAATTTGTTGAGTTCTCCTTTTGTCTATTGCTATTTCTGGTGGCTAATTGCTATTTGTGAGGCTTATTGCTAGTTGTGGTAGGAGGAGAGCTGGGAGTGTACGCTTCTATTTGGTTAGCAATATTATAAACCAAATGTATAGTTCGCTTACCCATGCACATAAGCTTTATTCTGTAGAAAAAATTCAGTTTCCAAACGTTGCTAACATTGCTTTGGTGGTACTATTATTCATCATTCAACTATGTATTGTGGGTAGAATAGGGATTCCGAAGTTCAAGAAAACGTGTGCAAATTATACTTCTCCTTAAATCACATACCGTTTTTAAGATTTCTGGCGAAAATGAACCAAATCGAACCAGTCTCATAGGTCGCACTGCTTTCGTTGGTCTGTGTGCTTTGCTCTGCCGCCAGATGTCCTGAAGACGAACAATTTTCAACTGATGGTGTTGATAAGTAGCGTAAAATTTGCTGTTGATGACATCCATTATCGATATTATGGAGTTAGTCAGAAATGTGAAACTTCCCATAGCGCAGCAATGAGTAATAATTTACAACTGACTTTCCTTCTCAGTGCACTCCTAAGGAAAGTTCCGCTTTTGTCGTTTTATCTTATCATTGGTTCTTATATTTCTTTTGTGGAATTAAAATGGCCAACAGGCAAAAGTTACCGGAACCCGCTGAAGTCAATATACACTTGCTTTTGTTGATGCAACTGTAAAGTATCCCACTCAAACCAGCGGTCACAGGAGACAGATATTCTCATAACTGTGAGTCAAGCGCGTGAGGCGGAAGAGTGTTAATAAAAAAAATAAGGTTCTTCCAACATTTTTTTAACAATTGTTGGATTATTAACATCAAATCCGAAATGAATGTCAAAATTATTGTACTCAACAAATGTTTAATTATTAATGAAAATATATCGTGTTATTAAATTTGAAAAATTGCTTTCAAATTTGTAAGAATTTTCAACCAATTTTTACTTTCTTGTAATATGTGTAATATAAATAATATTTTTAACGGAAAAATGTTTCGTTTCCAAAACCTAAAGTGTTCAAAATTTTTTTCAAAAAGGTCTGTGTGACCGTCCGTCCATCAATTCCTCTGTCTTAAGGCAACACTAGATCAAAAAATTTTCTCAGGATTTTCTCTAAAATGGATCGATCTGTATGCGCTCAAGCGCAAAGAATCTGAAGTAACTCCTTCAATTTTTGGGATGACTTTACATGAAACCTACTGATGATACTTTCAAAATGTTCTCAAATATACTTTCTCGATATTTTTCTTATTTTTACTTTCTCGTTAATGCAACCGCGGTAGGAAGTTATGTAATGCAGCGCGAAAAAAAGGTGAACTTTCGGCAGAAAAAACTTATTATAGGGCCCTGGTATCGAAAAAGTGGATAAATACAGTTGCGAAAGTTAGAAAAAATCCTCTAACACGTGGTGTAGCCAGAATCCATGTTTTGTGGATCCTTGATACCGAAAAATTCGATTGATTGCATTTGAGCATGAGCTTGTAGGTTTCCGCGGTGAGTTTGGCAATTGCAGCACCTCCACTGCCGCCGCTTGTTCAGACCTGAATTATTTGAGATATTAATTCTTCTTCGTTCTGAGAACCTACACTTAGAACAATGGCAGAAACACCAAGTTGGGGACACGGACTACCACTATCATTCCTATCAAAACCAGAATGTTGCCCTTAAAACTACAATTTCACCTTTACAACTCAGTTGCAGATTCTCAAACGTGTCCCCAACTTCTCTGAGCCCTCAGTTGTGATTCCCGTCAGTCAATACCACAGTGTTTGTTGTAGCCGCTGTACAAGACGGTGAATATAATGTACCATTGGGATACCTCCACCAAAAAATGTAATGTTGTGCTAAATTTCTTGTCACTCACTTTTTTTTAATTGGTTATTTCAGGTCGCATCAACATCTAGGTCATCAGCGACCACTATTGATGTTAACGGTATGGTACATATGAAGATGAAACGATATGGTGATGATAAGGGGTGAAAGGACGAACACAAATTCAACCATGTCCGAAGCGGGACTGGAACCCGCGACTGAGGCTACGACACTACTGTCTTAGCGATCTCGGCCACCGGGCCGACACTCACACATTTATTTTGTATGAAACAGAGCGTAAAAGGATTTACATACTGTTGACTGTGGATCTAGTGTACTCGGATATAGTGAACGTTCGGAAATACTCAGAGGTGAGGTGAGATGTGGGATAGCAATATGCAACTGTACAGATGGCAGTAGTGCTGCCTACAAAAGGTATAAAAGAGCAAAGCATTGGCTTTTCATTTACTCCAGATTTGCAAGAAAATGTTTTTGACGTGATTGTCGCCGCTCGACGTGAATTAACAGGCTTTGAATGCTGAATGGTAGTTGGAGCTACACGCATGAGACATTTCATTTCGGAAATGGTTAGAGAGATCAATATTTAGAGATCTCCAGCGCCAAGAATGTGCCGAGAATACCTAATTCAGGTACCGGTAGCAGTAGCTCAGTGCATCAAATGATGTCACTGCAGCGCTTCTGACCGGGAGGTCCTAGGTTCGAGTCCTGACGGCGGCAGGATTTTCGACACTAGCTTGACAGCTAGGTCGAATTCAGTCGCTGTCTGGAGGAGAATTCTAGCGGCCGGCTCTGATCGGCAGTTTTCCGTGGTTTCTCCGATCAACACCAGGCGAGGCCGGAGCAGTACCCTACGAAACAGGCCACGGACCTCGCGCGATCTGTCCTTCCTCTTCCTTGTCCAATCTTCTCCCCTTACACACACACTTACACTAACATGCACCACACTATCACATATTCCGGGAGACCGGTCAGGAGCTTAGAGCTTGTCCCGGCTGGGGCGGTGCCCCGCTGATGAGAGAGTCCTGGTTAGGGGAAATCCCACTAGCCGACGGTAGGTTTTTCATGGTCTCGGAGCACAAGTTGAAAATTGGTTAAATCAGTTCTAACTAGGACACCGTAAATGCAGTGTAAAAGTCTTTCAGAAGAAAGCAAGTATGATGACAAAACAGGATTCACAAATAGCGAAAATGCTTCATCAGGGCAAGTGACATTGAAGTATGTTAAGGCTTTACTAACATATTTAAGTGTGTAGACAATATAGAATAAAACATGAAGAGAGACAGAGTGTGTGTGAGAGAGACAGACAGATTGAAATTTTTAAGTTGAGGCTATTGGATATTTTATTTTACCTATGAATCAATAAACCCATCATTGTTGAAATACTGTAGTACATATTGGATATAGTGAATCTCATATATGGAGAACTAAAAATGTTAGGTGTCCAGAGACTCTTGAAAACCGGAGTCAACTGTAACTGTACAGGACCGGGATGGACCTCTGAGATTTCTTGTAAGAATGTACGAAGAGCAAAGGGAGCATATCTTTATTGAACTTCCTGTAGGAGAATTCTAGCAGACGGTTGCTCTCATCAGTAATTTTCTGCGATTTCTCTTATCAACTGTAGGCGAATGCCGCATAAAAGCCCTAACAAACAGGACACGGCCTGCTGACGGATTTTAGTAGGTGTTGGAAAATAGAGGGGGGATCAGTTTAGAAAAAAACTATTTTGTAGAACATATTGTTAAATGGCTCTTAGTGTGACTCATTTTACATCAATGGCAGGTTTTCGCGAAGTTCATGTTTACTCAAAACTTTATTTTTCTAGATGAAATATGTCCAAGTGCTATTTGTAGCAGTATGCTCCTCATTGGCATACAATTTTTTTTATTCTGCATACAGTTTGAGATAAAGAGTTTTATGAATTCATTGTATCTCCCCATCTTTCTTCATCCGCTGGACTACGCGGGGACTGATGCACAATGGAACGAATGCGGAGACACAACGTCATACAAGAGGTAGCGATGGGTAACATTCTGTCATCCTATATCCTAGATCGCTGCTAAAATATTTTTTCTTTGAGAAACAGAACAATAAAAGAAAACAATTATAGCAATGTTATTAAAAATTATGACTATAATTGAATATATATTTTGTTTTCAACATTTTTAATATCTTGCTACGGAGTAGAAAGAAAGTTATGTAATGCTGGGCGAAAACAACGGCGAAGTTTCGACAGAAAACTCCTATGACAGGTCCAGGTAACGAAAAAGTGGGTAAATACAGTTGCTAAATTAAGAAAAAAACTAGCGTATCCGTGTGAAAACTCTTGCAAGTTAAATTTCACCCTTTTCCCTATTTTGCTTTTCCATATTAAGAGGGGAAGTTGTTAACGTTTATTTTCTTAAAAAAATTAAAAAGGTAACTTTCAATGTATTTATAGAGTTTAAAATAGAAATAAAAAAGAAAGAAACTGATTTTTGAAACACATTTTGTATAAAGGTTTATTCAGTATTACACACATATTCTTGGAACAATTCACACTTCCTTAAAAAACAATATTTTAAGTAATTACACAATCTTCTTTGACAACTTTTCGTTTTCCTTGGCAATCACAAAAATATTATAAAAGCTTTTTAGTATCGAGAAAGCAAATTAAAGTTGTCCATGCGAAAATACAGAATCTTAGTTAAGAAGTTATATAACTACATAGATTTTGACAATGCTATGAGCGTTGCGGGTTGCATTCTATATTTAGATACTTTTTTTTAACAAATCCTTCGCGACTTTAAAGTCAAAATGCAATTTGTCACGTCTAAGTGAAATTTGATTTCTTTTGAGACCTCATTAATAAATATTGGTTGCCTGTGAGAGTCACAAAATATACTGAATAGTATATTAGAAATTTCAGTATACAAAGTATACTGAAATAATATAGGAGATGATCCTCTAACATGTGGTGCCGCTAGAATCCATATTTTGTGTGCCCTTCGTACCGACAAATCGAATGACGGAAAAGCGTCTGATTGTACGTCCGTTCGTCTGTCTGTCTGTCCATCCGTCTGTGAACAACGCGAGGAGATAAAACGTTCAACAAAATTTCTCCAAAATCGATATTTCCTATTCCCATAATTAATTGTTTTTCCCATCGATCTCACTAATGTCGCGGCCCTTTAAATTTGAAACAGTTATTTTAATTTTGGGAGGTACTTTACATGAACCCCCTGGGACATTTAAAAATATGGCTTCGTTTTTTATTAATTTTTTTTTGTTTGATAGTTTGAAGGAGTCTTAAGAGAATGGTGCAGGACTCATGTTCGTTGAGAATCCTGATTTTTCGAATTGCAAAAGTCCGAAATTTTTCAGAGTCTTCCTGGAACTAAAATATTAAAGATAGAGATTTTTTTGTTATTTAACAACTAGGTCATTCAACATCTAGGCCATTAACGACCACTATTGGTGTTAACGTTACGGTAATTGTGGGGATGAAACGATATGGTGATGATAAGGAGTGAAAGGATGAACACAAATACATCCATGCCCGAGGCGGGACTCGAACCCGCGATCCTTCGGTCCGAGATCGCTACGACACTATCGCCTTAGCGAAGAGATTTTTCCCTTAATAAAATCTATTGCTTAAAGATAGATTTTGAAATAAGGTCCTGAGCAATTTATCGAAAATTTGAGTACTTTTCGCGTAATTTTGCGTGAAAATACAGTGAAGAAATACGTTATGTTTTAGCACCACTAGTTTAAACTTGATGTATTATTTTCCTTTATTTCCAAAATGTCTGAAATATTCGTATCTGAGCATTGAAACATTTTATTCATTGATATCACCCATTTGATAGAGGTGTAGCGGCACATTGGTTTGTTCTGCGGCTGGTGGGCGATGGGCTAATCTGCGAAGAATAGGCAACATTTTTAGAACCATATTGCGATGGATACGTCTTCTGGCGAGAGTGGAACCACGTGGTAGCGTTGTAATCCCCCTCCTACGGTCACGAGAGCCGTGGCGACAGAACCGGCGAGTATAAAGAGGTGGAGTCGCGTTTTAGTATAAGTTAGCATCTCCCGACCGCTAGCCACGATCGAACAACTCATGTGTACACTATGTACAACTGAGGCCGCGCCTCACAACTGCGTTTCTTCTACCGCGTCACCCACGGGTCTGAATGTCACCCGTTCAAGCATGATACGTCCCGGCTTGGGTTTGATTGATTGATTTTTTCGTTTTTCCGGGCGCGTTAACTGCTTTGGTCATTAGTCCCGTTAGTGTAGTGCATGTTTTTTTCTCGGGAGATGGCGGTGATCTTCCCCCACTGGATGGTGAGATCCGGCGCCGACCTACCGTCAGCTAGCGGGGTTTCCCCCTAACCAGGACTCTCCCACCAGCAGGGTACTGCCCCAGCCAAGCTCTAAGCTCCCGACCGGTCTCCCGGAATAAGTGGTAGGGTAGTGCATGTTAGTGTAAGTGTGTGTGTCAGAGGAGAGGATAGGACAAGGAACAGGAAGGACAGATCGCGCGCGGTCCCTGGCCCGTTTGGTAGGGTACTGCTCCGGCATTCGCCTAGTGTTGATCGGAGAAACCACGGAAAACTTCCGATCAGAGCAGACGGCCTCTAGAATTCTCCTCCAGAGAGCGACTGAATTCGACCTAGCTGAAAAGCTAGTGTCGAAAATCCTGCCGCCGTCAGGACTCGAATCCCCGGCTTGGGCGTTAATTTTGTCCATTCCTGCGAGTCCTCCATGTTTAAGACCTGCCAGGCGTATTTGTCTGCAATGACGTCTCAGTGGTCACCTGGGCGGTTTGCCCGATATACTCCAGGCCGTGTATTAGGCCGCACTAAATTCGCAATATGGCAGCTTGAAAGATTTCCTGTCAGAATAGCCAACTTATGAAACTATAACTCTGATCAAGTCTCTCGCTTTTGTTTTGTTTGTTGTCTCATTCACAATCCTCGCGCGGTGTCGAGTCTTGTCCACTGTTGAATAACACATGTTTCGTTTCTCGATGGAATTAAAAGGAGATGTTCATCTATAAACGAATATTAACTCTGTGAATAATTGTTAATTAAGAATTATCAACTATTGCGAGCTTAAGAAGTGTTAAAAAGTGTCAACTGCAAATGAAAAATACAACCTCAAAAGTTATCTGCGATCATACTTCTATGTTATTCATGCTTTTGAGATGTGTGTCAACAGTTCCTTCACGTTTTGAACTGGTAGTAATGAGTTTTATTGAACGCAAATAAATACCACAATTATTGAAGTTAATTAACGTGATATACATGGTAGTTTTTAAGTGATGTAATGAATTGTTCCTTACAGTCCAGTTATGTCAATATCAATGCAAATGCATCCATTTAATTTATCTGTTCAATTATTCATTAGCTTTTAAAAATAAGTTTAAAAATGAAAATCATCATTAGTGTAAGTAAGTCTTCAATAACTTATCCATTGCTACCAGAGACAGTCTTTCTCTTTACCCATTTTTTCACCATTTCAGTGGGGTGTGATTCATAAGATTGGAATAAATGGTAATAAATATGACTTTTTGATTTTTTTAAAGATGTTTATTTAAACAGGAATGTACACAATCAATATAAATGACACATTAAATATATAGTTGCACAATAATATTGAATCTACTCTCTTATTGTGACTACATTACTATAAGCTTCTCCCTGAACATGCAGTTATTACACAGTAAACCCTCTCATTGCTTGTTAAATAATTCAAATCAAAAGTATATTATACTTCAGTTTCCATTACACATTCATGTCAAATAATTCCCAATAGGCAGCCAAGCAGTACAAGATTAATATATTGTTTATTTATTGCCAGTTAAATACACATTCTTGCTGTGAAAAAAATTCAAGGTAAGACAACGGTTATTTTCAGCATTAGAGAGATGCGGTGCTACTTGCCCAAAACCAGTATTACAAGTAATGTCACAAATGCTACTAATCAAATAAGGTTACAAACAAGCTACAAAAAACTGAAACAATGTTGACAAGACTATTTACATATACATTTAGATATACAAGACACGTACATGTGTGAAAACTAATAATTAGAGAGATGATTTTTATGTCCTAAAAATCTTGAAATATGCATCTATGACCTAAAAATTCTGAAATATGCAATTAAAATTAACAATATTTCATTTCATGTGATACTTGAATGAAAAGATGTATTTTTGTGCAAACATAATATAACCTAGCTCACTTCTCAGGAGAAATAATTGAAGTAATTATGCACCTTCATTAAGGACATTGTTTGTCTGTTTCATTTTTCTGCTTGGTATAAAAATATATCAAGAAATATCCTACATTTGCACAAGTATTTTATTGTCTGTAGAAAAGAAAAAACACAAAGTGTGACAAGCTTTTTCTAATCAATGACTGCTCCCAAATAAATTGATTCTATGACAACAAGGAATGGTTTAGAGATAAGTCTCTCTTTTAACAAAATAAATGTAGGAGCATAAAATATGCTCTTATTATTATATGAATATGCACCAACAGGAAAAATTTGCCAAATTGCACTAACATATTGATCTACATAGCATCCAATTCTAACCACATGTCAAGGAATTTCATTTAGCTATGCCCTGAAGCAATGGACAAAAATATGCAAAATCATATGTATGCACTTCCTATTATTATTATTAGTTATTGTATTATTATTATACAATAATAATAATAATAATAATAATAATAATTACTGCCTTTGGTGTGTTGGAGTTTGTATTTCTATAGTAATTCCTCAGGAAGCACTCTCTTTAAAAATTATAATTTCATTCTCCCTCACATGGGCATACCTGTCTCCCTTTCCCTAAGTAAAACCCATGTTCTTCACTATTCGATTTAGGGAGGTCTGAGAGACTTCAAAATTTAACGTTTCATCTCCCACAATCTCTGTGTACAGGTTTCTTATAGAAATACCACAACTTATATAAAATATAATCCTTGGTACTTGTTAAATAATACATAAAACAACACAAAATGATCATAAAACTGTATACTAACAAACTAATTAAAAAGTCTAATTGATTACCTGAATTCAAACTACAATAAATTTTATTGGCAATTGCATCCTTAGTGAAATTGTCAATATCTGTGACTGGACGGATCTTTACGGTCTCTTTGGGTGTGGTCAGAGCTTCTTGTTTTTTATATTTGTTGATAATACTATCAATTGACTTTACACCACCTGTAAACACACAACATCTTGAAAAAGAAAATCCTAGATTTATTACGATTAATACATGAGTAATGGTAAAGATAATTAACAACTGTACTCATCCCAATTTTAATTAAGAAAATTACACTTGTAAGTTTTAAAAGATAAGATGTAGAAAAGAAAAAAAAATCAATCTTACCTGTAATATTTTTGCCACTCGCGTTATTAAACAAGAGTGGGTAACATGGACCTTTTCTTCCACTGCTTCCTTCCACAGTCCACAAAATAAATTGATAATTCCCTTTTGAAAAGAACTTTGAATACGTGTTATCTTCAAAGGTTCAAAATTAAGTATAGACCCAGATGTTGTTGGGCTATCCATTATTTTCCAGTTATAATTAAAATGAATTCAGAAAAAATAATAATAATAAATATAATTAATCTAAAACAAGAAATACTAAAGGGACACTTAACAACAACAAATAATGAACTACAATAACTATTTCAATTAACTTTTTATTATTACTAAAGAAAACAATTGGAAAATAATAAATAAAACTCAGAAACGCCTAGCACTACTAAATATATAAATTGAACGATAAAACGCAAAGAACGAAGAGCACCAAAACGCAAAATGCAAATCTTTAGCAACACTCGTAAACTAACACAACCTCACTTGTATGACTTTGAATGTTGGCGGAATCTACGGAAGTAGTCATTGTTTCATTGCAAACTTAAATTTTAAAAAATGTCCCTACCGCTTGAAGGTAATATATACTGGGTATTTGTGTGACGGTTGGCAACAACTTTTGCCAACATAAAACGAAACGAAACTACCCTAAATCGAGTATAAATGTATGTTCTCATCCGACAGTGACATTTTTCAAAAGTTGTCCCGTTAGTTCGGCTTTTTAGCTGGCCAGCAGTCTAATGTTCTTCGCTCCTCTGCTCCTTCCACTGTAGGAAAGAACGTTTCTGCAATGTAGAGGCTGCCACAGCTTCACACGTACATGACACCGCCTACACGGAATATAGATGGAATCACATAACACTAACACTTACCCACAGGCGAGTACATGTCGCTAGGTTCCACCGCAGCCGAATCTTATCGATCACCAAATCTACATTGAAAATTTTCTGTGTCACCTCCAACTAGTTTCCTTCTCTATTCAGCAAGCAACGGCCATCCTCTTATTGCAAGTGCAGAAATTTTCAACTTGAGTGTGGTAAAAACATTTAGCGGTGTTATATTTTTTAATTTATCGCATACTACAATACTTACGTAGTAAAGAAAAATTATTGTAACGGCTGCCGCGAAAAAAGTCGAATTTTTCAACAGAAAAACTCCTATTGTTGGTACCTGATATAAAAAAGTGGATAAGTCTTACTCTTATATGAAGAAACTTACTTCCTCTAGTATAATCGAGGAAATCATTTTTCGTTATATACATGTTATGTAATCAGAATGAACGTTTTGTGGGTTCTTGATACCGAAAAATTAATTTACGGCAAAATGTTCGTCTGTCTGTCTCTGTCTGTGAACCAAGCTAGACGCTATATCATAGGGAGAATTTTCACCAAAATTAATATTCCTCGATATGAATGATGTTGCGACCCTTTGAATTTGAAGCAGATATTTTTAGTTTTGGGAGGACTTTAAATGACGCCTCAAGGACATTTTTTAAATTTTCTTAAAAATGGCTTGAATTTTTTTCTCGGATGGAACGAAGAACGTTTATAAACCTGGTGCAGGACTGATTTTCGCTGAATTATCAGAATTGTGAAAACTGCAAATGTTTAAAATGTTTTCGGCATCTTCCTACAATTTTAATATTAAAGACAGCGATATTTTCTTAAGGAAATCTGTTCTTCAAAATTATACCTTTAAGTAATGTTGTGTAAAGTTGTTTGAAAACATAAGTAGTTTTCCAGTAATATTGAGAAAAATAGTGTCAAATTTTAAAAATTAATTTAGCAAGATTTTATCATTCCTAACTATTTCTTAATTTTTTAGTCAAACTCGTACGATTTTCATTAAAACCTATTTGTTTTCCAAAATTGTAAATGTTCTATTTTTTTGTCGGGAAGGTTGTTTTGCCGCTTCATGTGATTAGCCTTAACTTATTGCTAAATCTAAGAACCCGAGTTCGAATACCAGTGAGATGAAATATTTTTTATGAGCTGGAAACACTCTTGCTAGTTCAAGTAATATTATATAACTATTACGTGTGCATAAACAATGCAAGAAGGTAGGTGCTTTTATAGTGCTACTAGTTGGGTCTTAATGTACTTCAACAAAAATATATAAAATAGACATATAGTCCTCCACGTCATTTTTTATTTGCGTTCAAGGTGACCACGTTTTTATAATTTTTCGACATGACCTAAGCACTTCTGTACGGTTGTACTGGTGGAAGCCGACCTGTTTTCTTACTTTGCCATAAAATTTAAATTACTATTGGTCTGACTCTGATAGTCATCACTAGGGGGCGGGATTTGATGACCTAAAATATCGCCCAAATGATCAGTAAAATGCTCTTTAAATGTTTTAAAAATGCCCTAAAAGTAAAGAAAAATGAAATAAAAATTTGATCAAAATGAGTTCAAATGAACAACTCAAGCTGATGCATATGTTACTGATATAATCTAGAGTTCAAGTAAACTCGGCTTTTAAACTTTTGGTTTGGACTGTTCTTTACCAGGAAATCGCTGTTTTTAGCTATCGCAAAATCGGTCGAACCGACAATGGTGCTGATAGGCCTCACAGGAACATTGAATTACATACAAAAGATGACATTCTAGTTTCTGAGCGAAGATATCGAATAGGCTCTGCAAAAATTATGTGGAGAACATTTGTTGCATCGTATAAATATTATATGAAGCAAGTACCATGAAAATGGTATTAAATTGTTGAAAACAGCGAAAAATGCCTTAGAGTGACGGGAAAAGTAAAAAAATTACATATTAGCCAAAGTGAAGAAAAATGGAAAAAAAATACGCATGAAAATGGCAATTTCCTTTCGTCAAAACAAAATTAATGTCTATACTAAAAGGCATTGTTCTAAGTGAAAAGAAGAAAAAAGACATTTCATTAAAATCCGCACCCTTGTCATCACGTAAAATATTTTATTTTGATTTGTCTACCCCCGGCACGCTCTGTTCATTGTCTATGAATGGGTTACACAAGTCCTTTTGGAATTATACAATTTTACTACATGAATCCATATTTTCAGACCGGACGACATCACAAAACTTAACACTAACTTTGCAAGGTTTGGGAATCCCTAGAGTTTGAAGGTAGAGAAATGTGCCTCAGGTAGAGCAATGGCAATAATTGAGGTTTTGACCAAAAATTCTGACCACAATATGTAAAGCTATATTTCCAACTAGACCTACAAAGAGTGTAGCTGATCTCACTCATGGTGGTATGATATTCTAAGCTTCTCTAGAGATGTGGTAGTTAAAAAATAAGGTGAGGTACCATGTAATCCAAGGGCGTGGCTGAGTAATAAATGCAACCCACTCCTCCTTGGGCGAATGCACTGTAGCGTCCGAAAAGTTCATACAAACAGGCCTGAGACGCATCGGCGAAGACATTTTATTCGAATTGATACTAGTGCTAAATCTCGCTCTCGATTGACTTTGTGTATGCCAGATAAACGGCAACGCTGATCCGAGTCTACGGTAACGCAAACAAATCCTGGCAAGCCGATTGATGCAGATTAGGTCACGTGACACACCTCAGCACGTGACGAGAGAACAGCTAGAGACACTTATACTCTGACGGAACTGTACGACACAATACAAATAAAACACAAAGGAAAATGACGCAGTTTGAAATAGCGCAACATGACGGCTCATATATCCTGACTAAAGGGAAGTTTTAAAAATGACCAGACCAGACATGATATTCGATTATGATCCTTGAAGTACAATTTAGGAATATTATTTTAAATATGGGTAGTTTCTTATATGATTCATACGACTGCATTATTCGACTGATTCTCCAGAATATTGAACTATCGAACTGATTCACTCATCGAATACAATATCATTGACTGCGAGACTGTGAACCATGTCACTCACTTGAACCATGAGACTGTGGAAGTGTCTGGCCCTGAGCCGACCAAGTGAGAATTCGCTCGACAAATCCTCTAGGAAAAACGTATCCTGGTGTGAAATAATACAGTTACTCTGGTTATAGTGAACTTGGATATAGTGAACCCTCGGTTATATTGAATTGTCCGGTCACTGGTCCCGTTTCATTTACATTACAAAGAAGCATAAGAAGATTCGGCTGTAGTGAACCTAAATCGAGGCTACAGTGAACGTAGGAAAAAGTCCTGGAAATTAATTGTATTGAAGGGTGTTAAGTCTGCATTACGATACTAAGACTCAGAGGATAACGCAGAATCAAGTATGGAGAGAGCACAGAATCTGAAGAAGGATCTCGAGAAATTACTAATGAAAAATTTACGAAGCAAACAATTAAAAATAATTGATTTTTAAGTACTAATAAATATATTAAAATTTTCAGTTCATGCTGTTTTTGCTGTACATTTATATTAACAAAATCAGTCATCGTGGAGGAATTCCATTTAAATTTGACATCATCGGATATAGTGAACCTAACATGTTAATCCCTAGAAGTTCATCATAACCGGCGTCGACTGAACGCTTTTTCCGTGAGTCCTTTGGATTGCACGTTATGCGCGTTTTTCGGCGCTTTTGGGAGCAGTGTGCGCCGGCCCCGCCCCGCCCCGCCCCGCCCCGCCCCGCCCGCCCGCCCCGCCCGCCCCGCCCGCCCGCCACCCCCCGCGCCGGCCGCTCGATTGCCGCACCAAAGTAAATTGTTCGCTCCCCTTCGCCGCCTCACCTCCTTCACCCCTTCCTCCCTTCTTCTCCCCCACCCCCACCCCCGCGCTTCCCCTGCCACCACCCTTCCCCCTCCCCGCGCCGGTGAATTTACGCTGATGTGCACTTTGGAGATTTAGTGAATTGCAAGGCAAACGAATGTAAGCGGGAAGAGATCGGGGAACGGCCGGGCCGGGTGACGACGGGCAGGGAAGGGGGAGAAGGAAGCTGGATTTATTTACGCGAAGTAATTTGTACCAAGAGAATTTACACGGCTGCCAATACGGCGCCCGCAGCACTTGTCTAATTGCCAGTTATATACTTCTCTATCCTGCCGGCACACCGTGGGAATTGTAACACGTGTGGGGAGCTGGAGTTTCAAGAGTTGCGTCTTGACGATGGGATTCTTTTCGATGCGCTTCGGAGACGTTCTCGATTTAAAAGTAAGTACCGATTATAAAATAATTCAATACACAGTCGAGCGCTCAATGGGTGTGGGGCACGTTGCGCTTCGGCGCCCCAAAAAAAACGATGACATATTCACTAATATAGCTTCTACTGATTTTCTGCAGTAATGAAAGTTGTTTAATGTGATAATTGAATACCTTATAAACACCCAAATATCAACAATTTAACAAATACGAATGACAGACGGACGGACTGAGAGGAAGCCAGACAGGCGAACGTTTTAAAAAAGCTTTTTTTTTTGGTATCATGGAACCCCGAAACTTGTATTTCCTTTGAAGTTTCGAAATCGATTTTCAGCAGTCCATAATTTTTTTTTTACACTACGAATATTACTCCCTATTTACGCACTACGTATGTGAGAAAATAAAAACTGTTCATAGTTAAATATCTAATTATGAAAAATAAATTTTCTTCTCACAGAATTTCTATCTTCAACAATGCAATTTTATAGGTAGGGATTTTTATTTTCCCCTCATACTACTTAGTACAGCGAAAGCTATGTAATGCTTTGGCATGTAACGGCGATATTTCGGTAGAAAAGGTCGTGTTGTATGTTTCTTATACCGAAAATCTGGATAATTATTGTTCATATGTGTAGTAAATTTCTTCCTCTACTACGCTATTTAGGAAGGACATTTTCAAAATATTTTCAAAAATAGCGCCAATTTTTTTCTTTTAATGTTTGATTAGCAATGTCGACACTACGAATTCCAATACTATCACTTTATTGTGAACTATCCCAATTTATATATTAAATAATAAATCTTAATTTGTGAAATACCAAAGAATGAATATGTACTTTTGTTGATATTTCTTTTATATAAATCTTTTAATTTATTTAATTTCTCTTATAAATTACTTTTTGACACACAACATACTGTCTTCTTTGCTCCCGTATGTGGACGTGCAGAATTGCGATCTTGAATTTCTGTTAATTAAACATGGTTATTTTGAATTGGTGGCAAGTAGCTATAAATTACCAGCCCTTTTAAAAAAAAATAACTTAACATTTATTTATTAGTTTGATTTACACCATTCAATAAGCCCATGAATTGATCTCACATTATTCCACTCGTTATTTTCCCGTACGGGTGAAGAATTGAGTTCACGGCTTACTGTCATCTTCCTGCGTATCGTTGACTTCTCAGGTGTACTCCAGATCTTCTTTCTCTCTTGATGTTGTCTATTTGACGTTCTTGTTACTCTCCTGCCGTACAGTTACTCTCCTTCCGTATTCTGTCCAAATATTAAAATCTGATTGCAAAATGTCACCAGAGTATTATTAAACAGTTGTTGGTTTTATAAAAAAATGCTATAAATTATTATGCGATCGCGACTTTCCCTATGCTGGACCGCATGTTGACAACTATTCGCAACTGTCTACGCTCAACACAAATAGTTGAATACAATTCCCGTCTACGCCTCTTTCCTATTATAGATCACGTTTCGAGTACGAAGTCTATTCAAACTTAACATAAAAAGTACTTTCACATATCTAGATAATTAACATGTAAAACTCTGAAGAATATTGGAACGAATTCCGTGTTACCCACTTCCTTCTAATTGAAAATAATCATCCCGATCTTATCCGATGGTGATCATACCGTCTAGCCGATGTGACCGCAATGGCAGCTGGCGTAAGAAAGACTGAATATTAAAAATTTCTTACAAGACTACAACTCTCACAGCCTCCACCAAACATTATTTTCTATATACTATAAGGGTCTGTGCTTCCCTTTCCGTAATAAAAATGTCATACTCGTGACCATCGAACATAGTTCCGTATTTACTGGTTGCCACGTGAATTTTTTGACTAATCCGTACTCTGTATGTATTTATTGACGAACTATTTACCCTGTCATGATGCCGTTTATGTTCAAATAAAACCGGGGGCTTTCTGACTTATCATATTATATAGTTACATAGAAGTTTAAAGTAAACATTCATTGTCATGCAGAAAACAATGATGTGTTAAAGTAAATTTCCTGTCCAAGACGCGTCGAATGATACCTCGTATGTCTCGATTGATGCACGGGAAGTCTAGCCGTGAGTGACGGAAACCATCCGTACACACCTGCACCCTCGAGGAATTACTCAAATACTATATAGGGATAAAATTAACAGCTATGAACTGCGGTGCGTTGTATTTTTGTCTTCTTGTACTTTAAGAGGCAGTGGTCCAAAAAAGTTTGGTAATCTCTGGTTTAGACAATGGTGGAAACAAGAAAGGGGGAGGCCACTGAGTCCACGCTTCTCTCACAGCCACAGCCACAGCCACAGCCCCCCCCCCACACACACACACCACGCGCGCGCGTGTGTGTGTATTCGCCTATTTATATCACATTCAGGACTATATTCCCATTGTGAGTATATTTCATACGAGACGTTAAAAATCTGGCTTGTCGGGCGATACGTGAGATACCGTGTGAGCAACCCCCACGGTAGCACTTATTCTAGAACACTGTTGAGTCTGCAAAATAGCATAATTTTTTGGGAGAGCATCAGACGATTCGGGTTGACAACACTCCTTCCAGCTTTTGTAACCTCGACACCTGAAAGCGGTTACAATTTTGAGCCCTCCCACTATTTAAGTCTTGCCCAACATTGGAATCAATGGCTTTATTATTATTATTATTATTATTATTATTATTATTATTATTATTATTATTATTATTATTATTATTATATGAATAAATGCGACATAATCTATTGTGTTGTACTTCGTGCGAAAAAGATCTAAGATGAAACGAATTTTGTCATAGAATTAAGTATTATTTGTCATAGTATTCAGAATGATTTAATGTGACGAAAAGGTTTGTTATTAACCCCGGTAGTGTTAAAAGTGATAACTCTTAATGGTGGGTTTGGTCGCGTGTTTGATTCTAACAAGAAGAGATATGTTTCTTATTTGTGGAACCTACCAGACACAAAATATAGCCTGGATGCTTTGATCAATCATGTCCGTGGTTTTCGCGACCACTCCCAGGGAAGGCCGGAGCGAAACACTAGAATATGAACAAGGACCGCGCGCGATTCTCTCTTTCCCCGTGTCATCCTTAGGGCCGAAACCGATTACCCACCTTCGCTCGTATAGTCTGTCCATTCATTCAGAAATTTCTGCCAAACCTCGGTTATTTGAAAAGCAGCGACAGCCCGAGGTATGTGGCTTGTAATGAATATTAAACTATACTAATATATAAGAATACAAGAGCGTTGCGTTACAACGTGATAATCTCTTAATGTACTGGACCAATATCGATGATACTTTTATACTCCTTCCTTTGAAGGAGTACTATAGGCATTTACAAAATATATACTTCTCTGGACTTTTTTCGCCTAGCACAGCATCACAGATTAAAAGTGCATCAACATGCAATAGTTTAGCCGTGCGCCACCAGAGGATGACGACTGAGATCGATTGATTTCATAAATGCACAGAATTGCAGAATGATTCAGTGTTTTTCTCCGCTCTATTTGTAAAAGTAACTTGGATATCGATTTTAATTGCGTCTTAACCTGAATGTATTAGGTGCACCAGAGATATGCAATGATTGGAAGAAATCATTTTCTGATGGATGTGCGTAATTTGTCGTAAAAGGTATGAACGCACACATGTTTAGTTGTAGTGAATTAAGCATCATTATTATGTATTTGCGAGTTGCACAAGCGACTGTGTGAACGAAAACATATTATGAGTGATTACGTGTTATGCTGAAACTGTGACGGGTGGGTTAATTTTTGTAGGGAAGTGTTTTATTATAGTGCGGAGTGAAAGCGTACCTTTGGGTGGAGAGGGAATGAATCTTCAAATTGATGAAAGTTCGGCAAGAAGTATAGTTGAAGTAAAACAACAATGGTAAATGGGTATTTGAAGGAATTGCATGTGTGTCAACGCTGGTTTACAAAGTTGTTGAAAACAGAAAAAAGGTTATTTTAGATAATAGAAAAACTTTTGTCAAGCTGGGATCCACTGTGATCTCAGATTTTTGGGGATATTTAGTATATATAAGTGTTTAATTGCCATTCCGTCAGCCACTATTTATCAATACCCTAAAACGCATGCTCCAATTCAGTTAAAATTACTTTAATAATTTTTAACGTCAGTTGCTGCGGCAAGATCAATTTCAAACTTATCTTATAAATACGCGTGAAGAAAAAATATGAAAAAGCGTAAGCTTCACAATGTGACAATTGATTGAAAGTATTGGAATATTATACAAAATTACACAAAAATAATAGTTAGTACATGTACTTTATTTTGTTTATTTTAGATTTGTTGATTATTTTCAGTAATAATGTGAATAAAATTTGGGGGTGGGATCCCCAATAGGAATAACATTTAAATAATTTTTTAGTGAGTATGGAAGCCCGGGTATTTCCAGTTTGGAGCAAGGCAGAGAGGGGCTGGGTAGGGCGAAGGGGAGATACAGTCGAATAGAGAGACGTAATTCCGCCTTAGGGCGAGAATAGATGGAATTCCTTTTCCTGTCAAATAAATTATTATGATAATTTATTTATTTATTTATTTATTTATTTAACGTCAAAAAAACAGTTAAATACTGCATATGACGTGCTATGGGGAAAAGTGAATTGTGTGCACATTTTCAAAATTCTGTGATCCCTACACTAAGTTATATACTACTTAAATTTTGAATTTTGAATTAGGCCGGCAACGCGGGGTATTTCAGCAAGTAAAAGTAATAATAATAATGGTTTGTTGATAATAATAATAATAATAATAATAATAATAGTAATAGTAATAATAATAAGGGTTACGTAAAATAACGTTTACAACCTAAAATATTCTAGACTGATGGCAAGCGAACTGCATTAATTGCAAGGAATATATTATTTATTTGTGTATTTACTCAATTATTTGTTTATTTATTTAACTTCAGAAAACAGACAGGAAACAGTGAGTTGTATTTGTGAGGCCAATGCAAACTTTCGAGAAAACTTTATAATTAGATCTATTACCAAGCACCAAATTATTATAGTTTTTTAAATAAACGTTAATTCTTGGATTTTTTGTTGTTGTTTTTTGAGAGAACAATCTAAGAAAACTTTAAAGTTTAACTTCTCTAAATCAATATGTGTATAGCGTTAGCTGTGCATGGATGCTAACGATACTAACTAGTATCGTCTGCAAGTTAATAAATCATCAATTTCATTGAATTTAATTTTAGCAGTGATGAACTGTTAATAATGTAAGTAACAGTTATAGTTAATAATTATTGTAATAGTTAAGTATATTAATGTAAAGTAATTACACAATTAATCACCAGAGCTGACAAGCAGATATGGCTAAGGCGTACGCGCCTGAATCAAATCAAATCTGTTCGTTCATTTACCGTTACAAATAAGTTTTCTATAATTCGGAAATATCTAGTTTTTGAAATGTTAATCTCTCGCTTTTTAAAATTTATTATTATTATTATTATTATTATTATTATTATTATTATTATTACTGTTATTTTTTCATCTTTCAACTATTAATAGTTAAATTGCTGGGAAGGGATTCTGAAACTTAAGAAAGCGTGTGCAGATAATTTTCTCCCCCATACGTCACATACAGTTTTGACTGTTTTTGACTAAATAAACTAATAAATAAATAAACAGTTTCGACTCGAATGGTGGCGAGTTCGAATCCTGCCTCTGTCACGAATGTTAGCTTCTGCGCAATGGCATGATTGCGGATTTCTCCAAATCGTCATGGATTGTCTAAAGATGTCACCTTTCCGGCCCGACCCTTCCCCGCACTGGATCAAGTTGATAAGCCAACGGTAGGAGTGGGTGGTCCGCTTGCGGACAGGGAGCGGAAAACGTTGATAGGTGGCCGGGCCGGGCGCACCACCTGACCGCTACCTTTCTGCCCCGCCTCCAAAGAGCAATCTTTGTGGTCAGTATGTGGTAATATCAGTCAGGTTAACTGTTTATTCCTTTGAAATTATTAATATTATTATTTAAGTTAGTGATATTATTAAAAGAGCCGGGGAAGAGGACTAACATGAATGTGCGCTTAGAAGAAACTAATCACAGTTTTATGTAAGTAGAGAATGAAATGAAATTCCACAGGCATTGCAAACACCTATTTCTAACGAAGCCTTCTCGTAGCTCTCCCCAACAATTCTAGGAGTCGCTGCGGGTTTGTGGGTCACAGGCGGCTGTTGTATTACTAGGTCTAAGGACCTCAGCGTTGTGAAGGAGTGGAAGACATGCACATCAGTGTGCCTAAGGGCGGTGAAATACCAAACGGTAATGTACCGACGTTAAGAAAGCCGAATGATGAACTATTAAGAATATTATAAAGCTGATTTCTTTTAAATTATATACACAGGTGTCCAAAGAGGAAACGAAAATTTGAAAATAAGCGCTGAAGTCAATTTTAAGAATATTTTGTCTAATAAACTCCTTCGATATTTCCAATGGTTGAGCCGCAGAAGCACTCCAAAGATGGTTTGAAAAAATAATTTCTTAGCGAAAACTTGCGTTTCACAAACATAAACACTACAGAAACATGTAAATTGTTTATTATTTACAAAAGAAATGAATATATATTTGTTCACAATGAAATATTAAAATAAATAAGCAATTGAATTGTGTAAATTGGGTGCTTTTTATTTCTGTATTTTGTTTGTACACAAATATATTCATTTCGTCTATAAGTAATAAACAATTTATGTTTATGGATTGCTTATATGTTTCTGAAATGCAAAATTCTGCATATAAAGTATTTTTTCAAACCCAATTTCGAGTGCTTATTGCGGCACAGTCATTCGAAATATCAAAAGGGTTTATTGTGTAAAATATGCTTAAATTTGTCTTAAGAGGTTATAAATTAAAATTAATTAAAAACTTCGAATTTTAATTACGATATTAACACTTTAGCAGACCACATCACCTCAGATTTATAAATACGTTTAGAGGAAACTTGTGTTATTTGAAGAGTTGTGCCTTCGTAATCTTATCCAGAAAGACATTCTGATGCCTTTTATTGAAGCAAGATAAAATTTGCCAGCCCCCAATTTCCTGGAATGCGCATTTTAATGTGTCTCAGACACCCCTTCCATTCAATCTCTCTGGTCAAGTATTCTCAATCATTATTTACGAAGACCGTTTTTGTCTAGATTAAAATTTTTCTGAAATTTAAGTATTGGGTGTTCAACAGCTAATCTTTTTGTATTGCTAATTCGTACTATTATAATAGTGCAACCAGTACCCTACTAATTATATTCAGCCATTTATGGAAACCCGCTCTGATCGTCCTTCGTGCTTCCACATGAGAAGTGTTAACCTTAATTCCTATATTTCAGAAATAGGGTCTCAAGCCAGAAGTTAATGCCTGTGGGTTTATTTTCGTGCGCTTATTATTCGTAACTGTATAGAGTCTTTGACCGGAAGGTCTTAGAGTTCGAGCCTCGATGGTGTGGGATTTTTGATATTGACTAGATAGCTAAGTCGAAATTAGGCGCACCAATAATTCTAGGAGCCGGTTGCTCTCATCGGTAGTTTCCCATGGGAAATCTCTCTAATCAATACCAGGCAGTTGTCTTAAAAGTGGTACCTGAAAAAGCGAGCAACGAACCTTCGCTTCCTCATTCTTATTCCCCCTCTCCCCTTACACACACATTAACGCTTACATGCACTGCACTAGCTCACATGACGAGAGACCAGCTTACTGCTTAGAGCAGGGGTGTCTAACTCGCAAGGTCTCAAGAGCCACTACTAAAATCTTAAATATAATTGTTGGCCATATTTTCATTACTCAAGCGACCCACACGTGACCCAGTATTGTTGATCTCGGCAGTGTGCCTGGCTGAAACGACGGCAGTGTGCCTGGCTGATGGGGTGGTGCAATCATGCAAGATATCAGGCTGTACCATGCATAACGCAGTGAAACACCTTGGGATGGTTTTGAATTTACTAGAAAAAAAAATCCTTGAATCTAAACTTAACCTATTTTTACTTTAAGGAGGTTTTGACCCTTACGGGGCACGTGCGCAAGCCGCAATATTCTCGCCCGAAATCGACGCAAGAACTTTCACGTTTGTCTAATAACCATTCGCGGGCCACAATAAATAGCACCGCGGGCGGCATGCGGCCCTCTGGCAGCCAGTTGGATAGCCCTGGTGTAGAGCTAGACCCGGCAAAGGCGGTGCCCCGTTGGAGGATATAGTGCGCCAGGAAAGTCTCTCCGAGAGTCGAGCTGAGTCAGGCCTTTTATTAAAAAGTGCATTTATGTCGGCAGCAACCAGATCACCGGGAAGAAAGAACATAAGAGACAACACTTCCAGCATCTCTTATAATTGTGGTGAGTACTGAATTTACGTTTTCAAGCTGCAACTCGTGCTACCAAATTAATTTCTGATGCAAGCAGTCTCACCAGTAAGGTGCCCCTGCGGTGACACTTTTCTGGCGCGCGCAACCAGGAAGGAGAAACCACGCAAGTCGACATGTAGTTGGCGCCGGATCACACGTTCCAGCTGGTGAAGGAACACCGCCACATCCCGGAATACAATATGCACTACACTTACGGGACTAGTGTAGTGACCAAAGCAGTTGTCGCGCCCGGAAACACAAAGTACTGTGTTTCGATTCCTTAATAAGTGCAGCTATCTCGCGGAGACGATCGCCACTACAAAAAATCATCCGTGCGGAGCGGCAGACAACCGGATTGTAAAATGATACAATTGCGCTTTATTGTATTAAGTGACCAACAATATTCTACAATTTCTCTTAAAACTTATTGAATCCGTGCGAACACTCCTCACTTCATTAATCATAATTTTAAAAGTGAAAATTACTCCTTACTAACACCAAATTTCGTACAACTAAGCAATGAACTATGCGTTTTATCATATTAACTTGGTACTGTGCCTGGGGAAACATTTTGATATTTCAAAGCGATTATAAACAAATCCATTTAATTAAATTGCACATAATATCAAGGAATGCATTTAACTCTATATAGATTTCGAGATTATACCCTCGTCTAAACATCCATGCTCTAGGTAAAGGTATTCTGAGAATGGTTGGTTGGTGATTCCGGGCACGTCAACAGAGTAGATCATTAGTTCCGTACGTGTAGTGCATGTTTTCCTCGAGAGATGGCGGTGATGTTCCCCCGCTGGATGGCGAGATCCGGCGCCGCCCTACCGTCGGCTAGCGGGGATTCCCCCTAGCCAGGACTCTCCCACCAGCGGGTCACCTCCCCAGTCAGGACCAGCTCTAAGGTCCCGACCGGTCTCCCAGAATATGTGGTACTGTAGCGCTTGTTAGTGTAAGTGTGTGTGTGTGTGTGTGTGTGTGTGTGTGTGTGTGTGTGTGTGTGTGTGTGTGTAAAGGGAGAGAATAGGATAAAGAAGAGATCGCGCGCGGTCCGTGGCCCGTTTGTTAGGGTACTGCTCCGGTTTTCGCCTGGTGGTGATCGGAGAAACCACGGAAAACTACAGATCAGAGCAGCCGGCCGCTAGAATTCTCCTCCAGGCAGCGACTGAATTCGACCAGGCTGAAAAGCTAGTGTCGAAAATCCTGCTGCCGTCAGGATTCAAACCTAGGACCTCCCGGTCAGAGACGCTGCAATGACTTCAGTTGATACACTGAGCTACCGCTCCCGGTTATTCTGTGATTCTAAATCTAAAAATACGTAATTGAAGATCCAAAAAGTCTCATTTAGTACATTCAAATCTAAGAATTATAACTCTAACTCCCTTAAGGGGTTGAAAACTAGGAGATTTGATTACTATCTATCTCTTTTTGAATTTTGCGAGACATGTATTGTAACGTAACGTATTTTGCGAGCACGCCTGCTTCATTCTTCTTAACATTATACACACTTCTGCATCTTTGGCATTAAATCCGTTAGATACATTCCACGGACATAATTTCTAATATAGCAGCTTCACAAATGTAGGGTTTTGTGGAGTTTGCGTCATATAAATTGTCGTTGTCTTGTAAATCGTACGAAACTGGCAACTTTTCATAGCTTATACTATATTGAAATGATATACACATGTTATTACTCTATTTATACCCCTCAACGCGAAATCATGTTTCAATATACATTAAATTTTTAGACAGAATTAAATATACACTCATTCCTCCGTAAGGATTCTACAGCAAATATAGACAGAAGGTAGTTTCGCAAACAGTGGAAGATTGTAATATACGTTAATCATAATTGTCGTTAAGTAAAGGTACGAATCTACGACTGAGGGGGGGGGAGCTCCTTGAGACACCCCCCTTCTCTTTTGGTTGTGCTACTGCTTATATACTTGTAAATATAAGTTAAATATTTTTCTATTTATGTTCAAATGACATAGGTTTTCTCGGTATTAAGAAGAAAGAAATGATATTGAGAGAAGCTGCGAAGATTTTCTGTAAATAAAGAAACGAAGAAAATTTAACTTTAAAGTGTTTAATTAGCAAAAAATGATAAATAAATTATGGATAAACATAAATAATCCCATTATCACCTATCGATGGGAGTACATTATTTTCAGTCACGAATCGAGTTTTTATTAAAACTTCCAATACATAGTTACTTTCTAATATAATATAATCCAGTGTTTTCAGTTCAACATTTTTATTAAGATTCTGGCATTATCTACTAACATACATTTTAACTGAAAATGAACAGTTAATGTTGAAATGCACTATTTGGTCAAACTTATTCCCCGCGAGGTCAAAGGTAAGTAAATTCAAAAATGGAATGTTTTTAATTGAATTCCTTCTTAATTACGTCAGAGCTTATTTTTCTGATACTGAGACGAGTTTTTAGGATGAGTTTAGACATTCAAGCAGATATTTTGTTATGGGATTTGAATAACTTTCCAAGGTGCTTCACTTCCTCGAGGAAAATATTTGGCCTTGCAGAGTATGTGTCTCAAAGACGCGAGCTAGCAGGACGGGAGGGACTCCCCAAACGGACAGCACCCGCACCCGGCGTTTCCTTCCCGGGCGGACGCCATGAAGCAGCGCGGGCCGCGTTTTCCGCCGGCGACGGCGTCCGCATGCAGCGCTACGGCGCGGCGCGGCGACAGCGGCGTTGCTCGCTAGAGGGCGCTAAAATGGCCGGCCCCCGGGGGGGGGGGGGCCCTCGTACGACCTTGGCTATCGCCCGCCCGCGCAGCGCATCTGTCGAATTTTTCCCGAACTCCCTTAAAGCAGGCGACGAGGAGGGGGGCCCGCCCGGCCGGGCGGGCGCGCGCCGAAGTGAGGTGTCCCCCCGGCCCCCCCCCCCCCCGCGCCGCGCCGGCCTCGCGCGTCGCAGCGCCCCTCCGCCCACGCGACAGCCCCCGCGCCCGCCCCGACGCCTCTGCATGCGCCCGCGCCGGCTGTCAGCGCCCCGAAGAGCCCGTCGCGCCTGACAACGACAACACAAACATTGGGCGGTGCGCCGAGGGCATGGTGTCGCGCCTACGGGCCGCGTGCGTGAGCCGCGCCAGACGCACCACGGACCGCCCAGTGCATTGGGCAGTGAGTTTCTCGCGAGTGTTCTCGGTGAGCGCGCCCGCCCGCCGCCGGCCGAAGCAGCAGTAGCAGCAGCAGCGTAGAGCGTCTCCAGCAGCCGCCAGCATGATGGAGCCGCCGCTGGGCGAGTTGGACGCGGGCTTCGAGCCCCAGCAGCGCGCGCGCTCCAACACGTGGCCGCTGCCGCGCCCGGACAACTTCGTGGACATCAAGGAGGAGCCCGGGCTGGGCAAGTGCGGCGGGGGTGTGGCGCTGGGCGGCGGCGGGCCCCCCGGCTGCCTGGGGGCGCCCGACGCGTCCATGGGCGCCGCCGTGGCCGCCGCCCGCCGCCGCGGGCATGCAGCTGCCGGGCGCAGCGGCCGCCGCCGCGGCCGTCGCCGCCACCGCCGCCAAGAAGAACTCGAGCCGCCGCAACGCGTGGGGCAACCTGTCGTACGCGGACCTCATCACGCAGGCCATCACGTCGGCGCCCGAGAAGCGGCTCACCCTGTCGCAGATCTACGAGTGGATGGTGCAGAACGTGCCCTACTTCAAAGACAAGGGCGACAGCAACAGCTCCGCCGGCTGGAAGGTAAGCAAGCACGCGCGCGCGCCAAGCGGGGTGGGCCGGGCCGTGCCGCGCGGCGCCAGGCGCCCGACCGCCCCCTGGGCTCGGGGCCCGCTGCCACCCGCGGCGTAGTAGGGACCGTCGCCGCCCGCCCGCTTCTCCGACCTTTGGCCGTCGCCGCAGCCTCCGGCGGACCTTCGGCTTGCGCCTCCCACGCCGTCCTCTCGGCCCGCGAACCCGCGTCCCAGCCAGACCCCCTCACTCCACAGCTTCCTGCCCTGCGTTTCTCGATCAACACACTTCGCGTGTTTCCCTTCTCAATTTCGCACTCTTCCTATGCATTCCATTCCCAAGAATTTATTTTTATACACATCATTTGCGTGAATTTCACTCTAAGATTTATCCTGGTGGATGAATGCTGCATTATTACAGTCTTCGTGTAAACGTTCTTCTGAGTGATCAGCATTTATTCGCACAACCCGGACATGTGTGTTAACATGTGGTTTTGAACTGCAACCTTCGTCATTGTTTATGAAGTGTTCGGCGTGATAGAGCACATTATCGCTAGAAGTTGGCTATTTGCATACTGCTTTAACACATCGTAAACGCTGCGAACCCCCGCGGTGCTGAGGCGTGGGCAGTGTCGCGGACGACATTCGAGGGGATTCTCTTGGGAGTCCCTGTCCTACGCACCGTAGTTAAGTGTTTCGTTTTGAAATTTGTGTTGATGAATCGAATATTTTAGAGCGCTCTCGCGGCTAATGGGGACATGACAGTCGTTATCTCCGCCGTCTTTTGATCGATGGCGCCGTCAGTGTACGTTAGACAGCTTGTACCATCGCGCACGTTGTGTGTCTGTGAAAAATGATTCAGCGTGAACCTGTTGGGGCCGTGAAGTTCCCTCACCGCGCCTTGGGTGTAGTGCAGTGAGTGCGTATGCTAGGCGCCTTGCGGCGCGGGTGGACGCCGGGGCCGCGAGTCCCCGCCCGCCGGCGCGGCGCCGCCTCCGCGCCCGCCCACCCACGCCCGCCGGGCTCCGGGCCTCCGGGCCGCCCGCCACCCCCGCCACCGCCGCCGCCAACGGCCCGAAATACGCGCCGGCGCGGCGCGGCGTACGGAGCACGGGATCCAGTGGTGGAATCGGAGCATTTCTCCTCTTCGTTTTCCTTTTTCTCCGGTTCGCTTCCCTTAGTCTCGTACGGATTGGGCTGCAAGAGGAATCGGAGGAGCTAAATCAACGCTACGGCACGTTTTCTTCTCCTCCGCTTCGTTTCTCTCTGTTTCGTGCGAAAAATGCTTGCAGACGAAACGGAAGGGCATTTTTAGTTTCTCTTCTAATTTTCTCTTTTTGGATAATATCTTCCCAGATTTTCGTTTCTTTATCTTAACTTTATTTTATTTTCACTTTCTTAGCGTAGTTTTCTTGACTTGGTGTTCTTTCATTTCGGGGTCCAGTTTTTTCCTTATGGTTGTCTTAATTTTCCTACTCGTTTAGTCTGCTTTACTCATATATTTCTATTTCTTGTGTTTTTTTTCAATTATTCTTTCTCTGATTTCCTTCTGTTCATTTTTCGTCGCCTATCATTTACTTTTCATATTTGCATTCTTTGTTTTCCCTCCCTTTTCCGTTTTTTTTTTTTAAATTTTAAACCTTTTTGTCTATTTTTCCTACTTTTTTCTTCATCTCTCTTCTCGTATTGTAACCTAATTCATAAAGTGAATGCTGCTGTTCGCTAGATTTCTCATCTTTACCTCTCAGCCTTCTGTTTTTGCTGTTTTTTTTTCAGGCACCTGATGCCGTTGCCAGTCTAGCTGAGTTGGTTGTCATACAATTGGTCCCTCAAATATTATCTCCAAAATGCGTCTTCGGTTTAGTTTCTCGACGTGTTGCCGATGCTAATAAAATATTGTCAGCTAATAAAACTTGTATGTTATATGTGTGTCATTTTAGTTATATTATACTTTGAATTATAAATTCTTTTTCAATAAATTTATTCTCATTGTATGTTATGCAATTTGCTTTGCTTCGTGCAGTCAGTAGCAGAAAACGCATATCCGCTCATATTTCACTCACATATGCGGATTATGGATTCTTGTCTTGTTCCCCTCTGATCAACAGTAATCTACTGAAATTCAATGGATCTCGAAGGCTCAGTTTTTTTTTGTGTGTGTGTTTACGTCATGATGTTGGATAATATTTAAACATTTGACTTCACTTGTTTCTTATCGTATTCTCATTTGGAGGACTTTTATGGGTTTTTGTGGTTCAACATTTATGAGCGGAAATTTCCAATCCATCGCTCTTAGAAATACACGAGTCCGTTTAAATGAAAGAAGCGAACGTATCTCGTTTTTCCTTCTCCGTGGATCTTGTCTGACGCTTCATCTCCTACAAAGAAATAGAAATGTACGGTGTGTTTTGTTCACATATTACGTGCTTAACCTTTCCCACTGGTTTCAACGTAAGCGTTGGAACCAGTGGGAAAGGTTAGACACATCACGCAAGTTGCCCGTTTTCTATAGAAGTAAAATAACTTACTCGTCTAATATTGGGTAATTGAAGATCACTGAAAAATCGTTTCTAATTTTAAACCCCAACCTTTGGCAATCCGATTTTTGAGGCCCCTGAACTCAGCACCGCGGTGGCTCAGCCTTTTTAAGTGTTTAGCACTCTCCTTCGTCCTTATCTTCTGATGCGGAGATTGTCCCGAAAGGCGTTCAAGGCCTTCACCGTCCAGAGAAACGCTCTTAGTCACGAATGCACTTGGTCATGACATATTACATGTGCCCAAAATATTAAATTGTCAGTCAGAATTGTATAAGTGAAATTAAAAATGTTTTAAAGGGTGAATTAAAAAATCTGTATTATTCAATTCAGAGCCATGAACGCCATTATTTGAGTAAATTAGTACTCGGACAGGTTTTAGCTGTAGACGATGATGAATTGGATAAATATATTTTTACTTATACGAATCAAGATGAGAGCATAAGAAGAGAAGCTACTACATTTGTGCTATCAAACCAGGACGAGGTAAGGCGGTAATATTAAATATTATAGAACGTAGTGGTTATGACTTGGTTATGACATATTATATGTGCCCAAAATATTAAATTGAAATAAATGTTATTTGAAGCAGATCCACTTACTGTTTCGAGAGTGCATTCTTCATTTAAATATTTTTGGGAGAATAATTTAGGAAAGATATGGAAAAAGAAATTAATTATTCGGTATTTTACAATTAGTTGTTTGAACATTTGTCGTATCCTCTGCTGTCAACTCAAATTTTTTTGCTGTTTCTTCATTTTATTAAAAAGGCATTAACATTCGTAGAACATTTTAAAATTATTATCACACAGATTTTCAAAAATCCGTGTAGTTACCATACTACAAAATAATTTTAGAATAATTGCATTTATTTTTAATTTTAGAATGTAAGATTCTTGACGGCGGGAATGAGAGACGGGAACCAGAAGGTGATAACCGAAAAAAAGTTGTTTTTTTTTAAATTCTATGAATGAGCAATCTTTATTCTTTCTATTACATATTACTCTTCCGTACTATCTTCACAGTGGTTACGGAAAAAATATCACATATGACGTTTGAAAGTAAATCAAAATAATCCGTCAATGATTTTCTCTTTTCATTATACTAACAGAATGAGTGAGCGTGGCCCGTAACTGTAGTCATGGAACTTAAGCAAGATGCATCTTTCTTTATTTGTTTTCAATTTTCCGTGCACATTCAAAACTCGCCCACGCGACAGTGTCGTGGAAGTAATGACCTGTCTGGGTGTATGAGAGAACTATGAATTGCGCCTGTGTGGAAAAAAGGGGAAGAATAAAGGCTAGGCAATCGCCTAACGTCAACGACATTCGTTAGATGAAATCGGATTAATCATGAAGCTCTAATTGTTGAAGATGATTCGTTTAATTCGTTTCGAGTTAATAGCTCTACCTGACAATAAAACCGAACAAGTTTCCTTGAACTCAACTGTTTAACGGGTATCTAAGATTCGTAACTCATTTCGTGAAGATCTCTTTTAAAATGTACTCGCCCTTTTCGAACATGATCCGATATGAAAAGTGGAAGGTGTCCGTTCTCTCTCTCCTCCTCTCGGGCATGTTGTCTGACTGTCAGAATGAGTTGAATTTAGCAAAAATTGAGAATTAAGTGACTGTGAAGATTGCTTCAGAACTGACTTATTGAATGATTTTTAAATATCACTTTTCACTTAATTTGAAATAGTTTTGCCCATTTATCATTTCTATTTTTTAATTAATTTTATTTTAAGTAGCTTTAACAATTGGTTATTTTCTATTGTTTATCTTCTGTTTTATAATGTTATTAAATGTTACATTTTGACAGTGACAGAATGTATTGTTGCGATCTTCCCTTTTTTCAAACTTGGTGTTGAGTGTGGTTCGCTTATCATCAATTGGATATTTAATTAGCAAGTCATTAATACGCAAATATTTAATTAGCCATTAAATATTTATATTATATTGAAATTGTTACGTCATTTGTGAATATAACTATCTCTTGTCAAAATATGCATTTTCAAAAGGATGTAACATCTGTTCGTATATAGTTACCAAATTACTAACAGTTGTCGGCGCTTCTTCAGCATTATTTTCAGTATCGTTAATATCCATATAAAGTTTATATCAAAAGCCCATTTATACTATTAGTTTTAGTGAATTTTCAGTGAATTTCAGTGAACCATGAAAAGTAGTCTGTACACCAGTAAAAAGGTTCTACGCAGCATGAGAGTGTGCGGTGCCGTATGTCGGAAAAATCGGGAACAACTGGCTTGAAAGACAAGCTGTAAAACCCGTTGAATTGTGATGATATGGTAAATACAAGAGACAGTTGTGCTTGCGTCATACGCTGCTCATGGTCACAACCTTCCTTGTTCACGAGATTACACGCGACAAGCGAGCTTCATGAACACATACCGTAGAAGATAAGGTACTAACTATTCTTCTATTTTTAATTAACTTATGAGATCGCAACTAGAAAAAATGTGAAAAATCGAATGAGAATTTGATGTTTTAGTTATACTGTTTATCATTCCTTCCAACGAAAGCCAGCTCATTCAGTGCTGGGCAATAACGTCATCTCCTTCATCGGTTCTGTTCGACACGGGTGAGCAATAGCGAGAAATGGAACAGGTACAAGAACAGTCAGTGCAATTGATGGCGAGTGCAGTGTGATCATAGTTATATAGTTTAAATACTGAATGAATACTCTGTCCTGCAAAACAAAACCGAGAAATAAAAAAATGTGCGTTTCCGGCGACATAAGCAGATTGCCAGAATTATTTTTTGCCATTTATTAACATTCCTCAAGTAAATTCACTTCTTTGAACATGCTGGCAAATAACTCATTAGTCGGTTATAGTAGAAAAATGATCCTGTTATAAAAATGATAAGTAATTTATAACGATTGAAAACTGATAAAACCCTAGATCATTGTTCATAGCAGTCATAACTACTTGAAACTTCATGTAAAACATGGTACAATTTTATTGTACGTAGTCTCCGTTTGACAGAAGCTCTTGAATTGCTTTCAGAATTTTAGCACGAACATCTATTTCAGTTTTCGTGCTTTTTGTTTTTGTACCTAACTTCAAAACGGCCTGGTACAAAGCGTTGCACTGACGAACTTTTCCGTTCATGTTTGGTCGCCCGAGTGCGCTCTCGGTCCGAGCCAATCTCTGAATGGAACATGCGGTTGCTTCTTTCTTATTATTTCTACTCCGTTCTTTCTGAAATATAAGACCCACATCGCTCTCCTTATCATTTTGGGCGAACAATGGCAAATATTTTCTTTCTAGACTTCCGAGAAGAGGTGCACGTGTTGGATAATATCTTGTTTGAAAACAATTACTTTAAGAACGGTAGATTCTACGCAAAGCATGAAATACAATGAGTACTTGATTTACGTACGTTACCTGGTGCACTTCTTGGAAATTGTCGTAATTTCAGACATAACATGCCAGATCACGTACTCAACTAATGAATGAATCAATTAATGGACACACGCTCATCTGTTGATAGGTAGGGGGAGGGTTACAAAATTGTAGCTACTAGGAGGCAAGGACCATATTATCCCGCGTTTCTCAGTAATTCACGCACAGGTGCATTTACGATCCACTTTGTGTACTGGTGAGTACTGCTGTTGTAAAACTCGTCACAGCTCATGATGCATCGTTCATCGAGGACCTCGACCATGGTGGTCTCGATAAAGGCTACATTAAGACAGCGTTGTTACATTGTGATGTGAGTGTGTGCATTGATGGCTCTCTGTATAAACTTTTGCGCATTCACTTTTTACTTTTTACTCGAATGTTTATTCGCCAATGCTTTGAATTTTAAGAAAGAGGGGAGAAACAAGAACGCATTTTCTCTTTCCTTCAATTATTTTGTGACTTTTCCAATGACCAATGTACTTTATTCGAATTTGTTAAATGTAATGTTAACTTTGAAACGACAAAAGACACGTATTATTTTTGTAAAGCACGAATTATGGATATCCGTGTCTCGTATGTTACGTTGCAATTGCTACTTTTCGAAAAATATGTAAACAATTAATTTCATTTCGTGAACCCAGCTTTTGTGTGCATTAAAGTGTGTAAAGTTAAACTGCAGTTGAATTAATGTGTTATATTGTATCAGAAAGAAATATGCATTATTATAATTACGAAAAGAACGGTATGTGAACAACATGTAGTCCCTACAGTGGGATTCAAACTAACGGAATAAGTAATTCCACTTGTTTGGAACATGAACATTTATTTGTAACAAAACTGCTCTTATCTTGCAGATACGCTTTGATTCTCCTTCCGCAGTATTATTTAAAATAATCGAGGGATGAGATGGTTATCAAAGCGATACTTTCTTGCCGACAGAATCAAAGGAAGAGTATTGGAATCTCAGTTCTGCGGGGTAATATCGTTCCCAAATCACTTCGTTCGCTGTCGGCACACGTCTCTCGGTGCGTGTTTCCACGCCATCATATAAAAGTCCGGGGATTGCTTTTATTGCTCGACGAATTATCAGGAAGTAAATTGCGGCGTTATTGGGTGCCAGCACGCCACCGCACGCAGCAGCGCGGGGGTGGCGGGGTAGTACGTACGCCCATGCCGCCGCCGTTTCATGTTCTTGGTACATTTTTCAAGGGCGTTCAAGGGCTTTGCGCATCTGTCAGGAATGACGTGGCAATTAATGCAATACCGTCAATACTTATATGGAGGTTGCAGTGTCTTTTCCTTCATCGGTTTTCATCATTTTTATCTTTCTTGTGCTTCAAATCAATCGTTTTTCTTTTTCACTGTCATGTTTTGTTTTCTTTACTTTTTCGTATTCCATGAGGAGCTCTCAATTTTTGATAATAGGGATTTGAGCTATGGTCACGCCATGGGAATTTATTACGTACAAAACTTGTTCGTAATAGTTTGCTTTTTTAAAATGTCTTCTTTGATCTCAGAAATATTCTTGCAGAGCTTTCTTTAAGCATTTCTTGTCAAACGTTATTCTTAATTTTGTGTAGCATCTAACACTATTACATACATCGCCCCAATAAATTAATTGCTGATTGCACGAACAACTAATTCACATTGCATTCGGTTTAGGAAAATGAAGAAAAACAATATAATTACTATAAAACGAGGGTTGGGTCAGAAGTCAACTAACGCAGTACTAGTTGTTCACAACAATAGATGGTTCTTTGAGGGTCTCTATTAGGACAGAGAGCAATGTGAGAGCAATTCTCTGACTTCCGTCGTGCGAAATGAATGTAGTTCTTCCGAGCAACGCTCCTACATCAAGACAGCCGCTCCCTGTTGAAGAAATGCCGTAGAATGAGGTAGAAGATTGGTGGAAGCTGTAGGGAATAATGCTCTTCCATTCCGGGCAGTCGCAAATAGCCAGGAACCAGTATCAAGAGGACGCGATCAGAAATCGCACAGGACGATCTGCGAATGTGCGGACCGATGTGGCACTTGCGACAATTGAACACGGGCAGACGATGGACGCTGCTGGAGTCGAAGAGCGAAAGTGGTATCGAAAATTGCACACTCGCAGGTCGTCCCATGCGTTGCTGATCACAGGTTGCTTCGCGTCCTCGCGGAAACTGTCATGGCTGTCTTGCGACTGTCCGGTATGGAAGGGCATTATTCCCAACAGCTTCCACCAACTTTCTGTGACATCCTAAGGCATTGAGTTCACGGAGAACGGTTTTCATGATGTAGGAGCGTTGCTCTAAAGCGTTACATTCATCTCGCCCAGCGGTAGTCTGATTTCGCTGCATTGCATGACAACTGATTTCACATTGCTGTCTGTGCTAATAGAGGCACTAAAAGAACCATCTCTTGTAAACAAACGCTAGTACTGTATTTCTTTCATGCGACAAATAAAATTATGTGATCCGAACTTGCCATGACTTCTGCCTCAACCCTCGTGCATACTACATTACTGCATGTGCACTTAAGGCGTTTTTGAAATCAGTTATTCAAATGGCCATCCGTAATGGCCATCCTTTGTCCAGATCCACTCCGCGTGTGTAAGAAATCCCCCGAATCCTCTGTATCCTGTGATTTGCCAGCAGATGCAGCAGCGCCCGTCCGAATTAACAGCGTCTCCTGTTTTCTGTTCAGTGGTCTCCTGACTTTGTATAAATCGCCCTCTCTCGGATTCATCATTTGCAGTGATCGGGAGAGGGAGGGCTTTAGTCTGAGAGAGAACGCGTCGCTGCTTGGCCTACAGAGGATTGTATCCCGAACACTCGTACGCGCCCAGACTTTCAGATTACAGTCAGTCACAGCACGAATCTTTAACAACATGATTAAATGAGGAATTTCTGTGAGTTTCACCTGTGGGGTCTGGTCATGCCTTTTGGTGTAAGCCTGAAAAATGGAGCGGGTAAGAGTAACTCTCAGTTTCCCTTAACTCTTTGTGTTCGTCCGTTACTCTTCTTTATCTCAATTTCTTTTTCATTACTCCCCTAATAAATATCTCTTTGAAGTCTTTCGTTGACTCCTCTGTATCCTGTTTCTTTTCTTCCTTTCCCGATTCATCGTGAATCGTCACATTATCCTGAATAAGTTATCTCTGAGAACTAACAATTCTAAACATTGTGGTGCATCTATATTCACAGTATGAACTACTGGGGACCGTGCAGTGAAGTCGAGCGTTGCGAAAATCGCGAATAAAATAAGGAAGTTACATGACAGTAGCACTGGCGCAACCACGATTTTTCTCAGGAGAGTATAGAGGAGTCAATCGATGCCAAAGTTTAAAGAATTTCTAATTTACGCGGAATTAAAAATTTAATTTTGTTTATTTGTAGTTGAATATAATTTATTGATTTGAGATATTCAATGAATTTTGTTACTATAGTAAATTAGTAAAAACTATATTTGTGAATTTGTGCATGACTTGAAGTGAAAACAGTAAGATGAAAGTGTACTTTAATTTGTGTTTGTCAACCATATTATTGTGAAAAGTATAAGTGATATTACGTGTGAAAAATATATATGAAAACTGTTCATGTTATAACGGCTGAACAAGCAGCAAAATTAGACATAGTAGAGAATAGTAATCATTAGAATTAGCTCGTCTGATGTATACTTAGAGCTACCTTATTTTCGAATAAGAGGCTTTTGTCCGAAAGGGATTGATACAGGCTTATTATATTATACATATTACATATATGTTTGTCAATATGTGTCTTCGGCTCCATGAGATGACTGAAGCATCTTGAGTGCGCCACTGAATTTGACGAGCCTACAGGTGTCATCGCAGTAAAAAGGGCTCCCTCAGCCGCCCATTTCAAAATTTGAGAACAAAATTCTCACCACAATAAACTAAAGCGGAAACTACCGCGACAGTTCTTCGACCCTCCCTTATCATCATGTACCCGATGTGACTACGCACATTTAATCCACGCACACTCAATGTATTCATGTCAATAATGTTTCTTAAACAATGCTAATATAATTCAATGCACCCTCAATGTATGGTACTCTGCTGCTGAGGGCCTTCGGACCAAGCAGAAATAAATGAAACAAAAGTAGAAAGAGCGTCATTTTGATTGATTAGTGATTCCTGGCGCGACAACTACGGAGGTCATTAGTCCCGCAAGTATAGTGCATGCTTTTCATCGGGAGGTGGCGGTGATCTACCCCCACTGGATGATCCGGCGCCGACCTTTCGTTGACTAGCGGGTTTTTCACCACTAGGTATCTCCCACTAGCGGGGCACCGCGCCAGCTGGGACAAGTTCTATGTCCCCGACCGGTCTCCTGGCGTGTGTGGTAGTACCGTGCATTTTACTGTAAGTGTGTGTGTGTGTGTGGGGGGCGGTGAGGATAACACAAGGAAGAGGAAGAAAAGATCGCGCGCGGTTCTTGGCCCGTTTGTTAGGGTCCTGCTCCGGCATTCGCCTGATGTTGATCGGAGAAACCACGGAAAACTACCGATCAGAGCAGCCGGCCGCAAGAATTCTCTTCCAGACAGCGACTAAATTCGGCCTGACGCGCTAGTGTCGAAAATCCTGCCGTCGTCGGGACTGGAACCTAGGATCTCCCGGCCAGGGGCACTGCGGTGACATCAGTTGATGCACTGAGCCACCGCTCCCGGTAGAAAGCAAGAGCGTCGTGCTCGCTGGGCCCTTGGCGCCGGGCGGCCTGAGGCGGGGCGCGCCGGGCACCCCTTCCGCGGCGCTGCGGCGCGCGGCGCGGCGAGGGCGGCGTAGCGCAGCCCCTGCGTTTCCGGCCGCTGCCCGCTGCTAACAACAAACCAATTAGCGGCCGAGGATTACTATCCGGGCCGGCGTTAATGGCCCGTAATTGCGCGGCAGGCGCGTCCCGCGTCGCCTTTAACCCACTTACCATGCGCGCCCGCCGCCAAACAGCGCGTTTAAGGCGCACGTGGGTCCGTGTCCGGCGCGGGCGGCGGCCCGTAAGGGGGGGCGACGTGTCCTGCCGCCGTCGCAGTTTTTCCGTCTGGGCTGCTGCCCGCCGTTCCATCCTGACACCGTTATTGGTACTAATTGTGTTACTGCAGATGGGAGACATGTGGCGGTATTTGGGAACTAACTTACGTACCGAGTCAACACTTCTTTCCAAAGGGTCGCGATATCGAATTTCGTCCAGGAAATGAATGTTCGTCCCAGGTCTTTCATGTTATTGTGTTGCGGAGGATATCGCGTTCTGCTGGCCACGGAGCCTGAAGCGCACTAGCGTGACACGAGGCGAAGCCACAAAGTAAGTTTCTCTTGGTCATCAACAGAAAGGACCCACAATTTCATGGAACAACTTTTTTCTAGCAGATACAGTTTATATTGCACTATTTTTCCACGTACGTCACAACCAGTATTTCTTTTACAGTGGGATCGAGATTTATAGCCTGGTGCCGTAGAGGATTGCCTCCTGGGATTGGTTCCAGTGTTTGATAGTAGTTTGATAAGATCACAGTGTCCTGTAAATCTGCGCGACTGTAATACGCTTAATGCTTTAAGAGGGGAAGGAATTTCTTGAGGTGTAAGAAAAGATGCAAATCGCTGGGGTAAGATCAGGACTATAACACGAATGGTCATGCTGTCATTTCACGAATGGTCGTGCACTGCTCGGCTCCCACCAGATCTTATGTAGCTGTTCCGCAGGGACATGTGTGTCAATTGCTTCTTCTACTACATTAAAGTTTATGCACGTAATTTGTGTTGACGACCTAGGGAAACTTACGTTCTGGATGCTACACGTTTGTGGGCTTTCGTCTTGAAAGTGTCCGAAAAAAAGAGAGTAGCGACGTGAAAAGTGAGATATACACTGAATGCATCGATTATTATTACATGACGAAGCAATATGTTTTATTTATATAAATATAGATGTATAAAACTAACCCTGGTCGGTCAAGGTCCGTTGTGGGCTATCGAGCCAAAGAACAGGAACAGGAAAACTAATCTTTTTTTAGCAGAATCAGTTTGCTTTAGTACTTGTGAAATAAATTATAAAAGATATAATTCTAAAGAATAAATGTTTTAGACTAGTTGGTTTTTATAAATAAGGAATTTTTAAGAAATAGTGTTGATTATATGGAGGACTGTTGGCCGACACGTTTGCATTCAACAAATCGTTCTTTACATTTTCGAACACTAGTGTAAACGGATTATGGTAGCTCAACTCATAGCAACGAAGACCGTCTATTTCAACAAACTTTTCTTGCGCGTGGTTCTTTTGCGAGTGCGAGTGCGCTGGTTGGAGTGTGTGCTGGCACATGCGGTTCCACGTTCACGTTCCTTGTGCGGAGCAGGGGGTGCAAGGGCGAGGCGGCGACGCTTAGCACACAATGCGCCTGTGGAAAGCGCCAGTCATCGCCGCATACCACCGCCGTCACTATCACCGCCTCTGCCACCGCTACTGCTACCGCCACCGCTACTATCACCGTCTCTGCCACCGCTACAGCTACCGCCACCGCTACTATCACCGCCTCTGCCACCGCTACAGCTACCGCCACCGCTATTATCACCACGTCCGCAACCGCTCCCACTACTATAGAAGGATTTTCCTGAGGATGAGCCAAAGTGACAGTTCGCGTCACAAGTGAACATCACATGTAATTCAGAGACGTATCCCTCCGCCGCGACAGCTGTTCAGTCACGCCCCTTCGTAAAGTGCTAATCGCTCCTGTGAAAACATCCCTATGCAGAAGAGTTTTGCTGAGGTATATACGCGAGTCCGGGAAATATTTAAATTTAATTACGTATGTGGAAAATCTCTTAACATGCTCTCACATTCAGTAACCGAAAACTGCTACGAATGTAAATAGAAAGAAAAATGATTTTAAGCTGGAAACACGTGCATCAATACGCATCTTGCATTCAAGTCTCGGTTTTAAAATAAATATATTTTTCATACCAACAGTAAATTTAGTGTAATGTTTATAAAAAAAATTATAGAAGAGCACGTTACACTGCATGTTACACTACACTGCCTAATTTTAATTATTTATTGCGGCGCACTATATTTTTGTCGGACCAAGACATCACAAAAGGAAGCGTTGAAGCCATTTACATGTTAGCCAACTACAAACGAACGATTGAAGGAAGGGAGTCTAATGGGCTGGAGGGCACAACGACCACAGAACCTTCAGTTATGTTGCCAGCACTAGCTGTCATTTTGGCTCATCCTCAGGAAAATCGTTCTATATCACCCGCCACCCCTATCGTCAATGCCACCGCCATTTTTTGTGCGCTACCATCACTGCCACCGACAATATTTGTAAAAGACGATTTTCGAAATAACCTGCGATGCGGCGTACTAGTTCATTATGTGCTGGAAGGTACCATAGAAACACTCGGATACATAGAAACAAACAAACATATTCCATCCTTTTTTCTCCGCTCCCGTTCTTATGGCGATGCGCAGATCTTTCAATCCTTATGGACCATTCTCCGTCATCCAGAAAGACTGGACATTTTTTGGAGAAGGAAGAAGCCGATGTCGTTAGGTGAATTACGTAACTGCGCTCTGTGAAGTCACGGAAGTTAAGCAGTTCGAGACATCACGGGTTCCTGGACGGGTAACCGTCTGGGATTCCGGTTACTAACAACGCCGAGCCCCTGGGCGAAGGGATAAAAGCACTGACCGACTGCGACGTGACGAGATAAAACGACAGAAACTTAACGGAGGATTACTCCAATACGCTCATTGCCCACAAAGAGTTAAGAGACGTATTGCAAAGACGCAAGAAATAGTAGTCTAAGCCTTGAATCGGGCTGTTGCGCCGTTGAAAATAAAAGAAGAATATAAGTTATGTATTTTTTACCAATTTAATTGTTTTCTTTGAAGACACCATCTGCTGCAGGCGCGTTCTACTTTTGCCTGTTCAACGATTCCCGCGGGTAAAGAACGCACTCGGCACGCAGCAGCAATCGAAGGGGTTTGCTTCTCCATACAACGATTCGATTATCTTCTAACGACGGATGGATTTTTGCAGGAGCAGTCGCTTCTTCGGTCTCTCGACAAAAATAGCAGATTGAGACGAACATATTTTCGGCAAAAAACAATTCGGAGGTTGATACAGTTTGAGACGGATTACGGACTTAATAAGAAAGGACGAAGTCCTATACAATTCCAAATTTAAAAGGATGACTCTAATGTTGTACTGTACTATAGTATTGCAATTAGATAGATTGCCCTCTCCGGACACTTTAAAAATCCTTCTCACTTATTCCACATCCGTGTGTACTAATCGTTGAAGTTTATTACATTGCTGAAGTGTATTTCAAAAATACCCTTTCATCACTGTTCATATGCTTTGTGTTAATAAATTGACGAGTATGATCAGCGATATATTAGTACATCGCATATCAATTTTTGACGTATATCAGTTTTTTTTTTTAATTTAATTGGGTTTTTTTTTTTTTTTTTTTTTAAAAAGTCGGCCAATTGACTGTGTCCGCAACCCGTTCAAGTCATCTATCATTTCCGGATTATTAATGGCCCTTGATGTCGAAGGAGTGTTCCTGTTAATGGCAGCCCGAGCAATTACGTGAAAAATTTGCATCCTCAATATCCCGTATTCCATATTCTCATGAAATGGAGTTCACTCTGACGTTGTGGCGAGGTTACATCGAATGAATTGAGAAGGTTACTTGTGAAAAGTTCTGTGAAGCTTAATGAGTATATAATGGTCTTCCTGAAACATTTAGGATTTGACCCTGAGGTTTCTGCGACCGTTTCCATTACACATTCTGGTGTCTTTCTCGAATACTTTATTGGAAAATCACTGAAGTGTCAGAGAGCTGTGACTTGGGAAAGGTGTGGTGATGAAGTTTCACTTTCTACTTTTTTCCTCTCGGAAGAAATCCTCTAATCAGAAAATCTCATTCATTGCAGTGTATCACTACGAATGGCACTCCAGAAAATTTTTCGTTATATTCAGGTTATCAGAAATATCAGCAGAAATAGCAATTTATTATAATAACGTGGTAAGGCACACCTGGATGTCAAATATTCTTCACAGAATAACCCTGACAACCCGTAGAACTCACCTTTATCCCATACTCAAAAAGTCATCACCCTTGCAACTCCATGTCGCTACTCACCTATACCAATCAATGATCCGTCGAATTTTATCCTACGCATCTCCTATCTGGGCCTTAGTCAGCAAATCGAAGATCCAGAAAATGCAGATTTTCTAAAATAAATTCCTCGGAACCATCACTAAAGCTCCATGGTTTGTACATATCTCCCAGTTACACAACGAACTCGGCATTACTCCTATCTCCGTCCATTTCTCTCTCCTATCCTCTCGCTTCTATCCCAATATTCCCCAGATTCCCTCAGCCGCACATTTCAAAATCGGAAAACAAAATCCTCCCCACGATAGACTAAAGCGGAAACTACCGCGGTAGTTTTTCGACCCTCCCTGATTATCATGTACTCGATGTGGTTTCTCACATTTAATTCTCATGTACTCAATGTATTCATGTCTATAATTTTTCTTAATCAATGTTAACGTAATTCAATGTATACCATCACTGTTTCGTACTCTGATGCTGAGGCTCTTCAGGCCAAGCAGAAATAAATGAAAAAAAAATAACATGGTAAGATAAAAATTGCTGTTGAATTGATTGTTTTCACTGAGTCTTTGAATTATTAATGAAAAAGATTTAAACAAAAATGTAGAAGTTCCACAGAACAGCGTAAACTAGTTTAATATTACATCATAATAAAAATGTTAAAATAAGCAATGTGCAAAAGAGAATATGCCTGTGGATGATGGATGGAAGTGGATGATATATCTGCGGACAAACCTTCTATGGACATAAAAACATTGGATATTCAGTACAAGCAAATCGAACAAATAATTTTAAGAACAAACATAAAGTGATGATACGAAGTAAGATATACTTATACATATGTATATTGCATACTAATGTCGATGCTAATTGATTGCTAATATTGATGAGACATATTTCAGGGATTATTTCCCCATTTTCAGCTGCTTACAAAACCGTAGACGACCTTTAAAAAATAGTTAAAACATATAGTGATGTATCTGTTTTACTTACTATTTATTCCTCGTTACCAGGCTGTAAACCACTGAAAATGGAGTAATAATTCCTGCTGGATGTCTAGTTAATATTTGAACTTGCACTGGCTTTTGGAAGGCTGAGCTCTGATGGTTGGAATCTGAGATTTCTGCGACTGTTACTATTATTCATTCTGACATGACGATGCAGATGAACCAGGTTGAAATAATCTTATACTGGTAATTGTGAGATTTACGAAATCTCTTAGATTGTGTGAGGATGTGCATTTGCCGAACACTACTAAACAATGAGTTACCTACCATTGAGGGGTAATGCACAACTTCGTTATACACAAAAACTTGCGGATTCTCAAGGGATCAGTATTATTTCCGCATGAGTCAAGATTCCCCATTATACCACAAAAATGCCGGGATCGCAGCTTCTGTTCACATTGAACAGATTTACAAATTTACGCATTATACACGTCCCGCATTGAACAAGTTTTTCTTTTAAGAGATTTCTTACCACATTTCATTGGCAAAATGTGATCATCTTCGACCTCGCATATACCTGAACCCTTTTAAACATTTATTCAGAGACAGGTATTTTATTTAATTCATCGAAGAAGATTATATTACTCCATACCCTCAAAATCATGGAATTCCACCAAATATCTGTCGAAATTTACATCAAAATGCTGTGGGAATTCTGATTGGATGTTGTTGACGTTCTTATAAGAAGAAATAAAAGAAGTCATCTTCGTCAACATATCAGCTTTATTAAGATAGCCGGCTTTCTACGGCTTTGCCGTCATCGTCAGTCTCGCTGCTGTCGGCAAAAGTCGAGCGACTGAGCGACTCTTCTCAAAATGCTGTAAAAATATAAACTGCTTGAAGGGTGAGTGGACGAAACGTGGGCTAATCACCCTACCCCTTTGGCGCTGCCGGTGAAGGCGGCGCGCGGCGCCGTTTGGTGGGGCGGTGGCGCCGCGCCTCTTGCGCAAGGGCGCCGAGGCCCTTCGGCGGAGGGCGAGGGGCACGGGCGTGCGCCCATCGGGGCGAGGCGCGTCGGCGCATGGCATTAGCGCCCCGAGCGGGCAGGGCGTTGCTTGCTCCGGGTCACGTTCTCCTCTCGCTCGGGACCTGCCTTTGCTCTCGTAGCCGGCGTACTGGGCTTGCTCGGTTCTACTCATATTGTGTTGGAGTATTCTATGAATGTCATTCAACTTGTAATCTATTTTACATGTTCTATGAATAAGATTATCTCTAGGAATTACAAAACTCGTATTTTAGTTTCCATTAAAAAAGCTCATTATTGTTGTAGCTCTTTTATCTGAATGGCGAATGCTTAGAAAAGTCAATACGATTTGCTTCATTGGTTGTAAATATTGCAAAACGGGGGAATATAACTTGTTCAATTCGTTATTTTTAACCAGTCGTTACGTACTGAAGTACTCAGGAGATAGAATAGGTCTTTGTCACGAAATAGACTTTTTGAAAACGTATTTGTATTTTACAGTATACTTGTTTGTCACTTTTTATTATATTACACACTTCACATTACAGACATCCTGTATCAAAGAATGAATGCCGTTAAATCCTTTTACTGTAATATTTTTTTAAACATTTGCGATTTCAATAAAGAGGTGATTTGAAACGTTTTCGGGTTCAATTCTTTTCGAAACGGGTGAATTTTTGAAGTTGTAAAAATCTTCAAAATATCTTCCATTGAAAACGGAAGTCAGACTAGTAGTTCCATGACGTACATTTACGGCATGTAAAATATCTCTCCTACGGAACTACAAATAACCGTTTGTTGCCGGTAAAGTTGTTTGGAATTTGGTTGCCTGAGTACTACGTAACGTGTTGCCGGAATACGTAACTAATTTTTTAAGGAAAAGAGATCTAAAAATTCTCCATCCTCAGTAAAGTATTATTTCGAATGAAATTCGAATATGTCTCCCTACGAGAGAAGACAAAGATATTTATTGATTAATTGATTATTTATTGTTTCCTGAACTCTTCGGAGACTCGACCCCTAGGACCTACCGGCCAAGAGATGATGTAGTGGCTATATTTATTGCTCTACGCTTTTCACTTGATAAAAATAAATATTGAAATATTATATTTCACTCTATATACAGTGCCCTTTCTTCTTTATGCGTATTTTACACTTTCAAATATTTTCTTTTGAAACGCTCGCTTGGAAGTCGCGGATAATTCGTTGCCGTTTGGCCCCACTGTGCGCCGCCTCAGGTTGAATGGCGGCTGGCGCAAGGCGGAACGCCACTGAGGCGCCGGCGTTGGGCGTGACGAGGCAGACGGCACTCCGTGCACGTGCGCTTTCCGTCCGTCTTCTCCTTCACGTCACAAAAAACAAAAGCGCACCGCCCCTTCTTTTTTGTTTTCGATGGCGAACCTCTCCCTCCGCACCGTCTCTTTTCTTTCTCTGCGTGACAACTTCAGGAATGTACATTGTCCTTGTGGGCGATGGTCAACGGATTACGGAATAATTAGAAGATATTAATGATGCATAAAATGGTTGCGTGATGGTTATAATGGGTCAACAAGAGCGTTTTGCGAAAGGGTATTGAATCATGTTTTTCTGCGGTGTAGACGTTATTTCATATTGTGCTATTGTTTGGGAAAAGCAATTATTCTTCAAGTAAGATTACAAACACACATATCATTGCGGATTTTGTGTAGTGGAATTGTTTATTTTCTTTTTTATAATTGAGATAATATAAATGTTAGGTACGCAGGCTGTTCACATAGAGAGTTAATGAAATGCAATATGTAAAAGTTACATTAAATCTTCATAATTTATCAAAGTGTCCATCACAGTCTAATACGAGTGTAAGTCGTTTCTGAATAGTTTGGGGAACGAAACGGCAAAGTCGACCAAACTGTCTTTTAGGAATCCTGTAAACGTGTTAAAAAGACAATTAAATGCGGAGTGACAGCCAGTTTATTTTTAAACACACAGTTAATTATTTAAGGAATCTGAAAGTTGTTAAGAATTAACAAGAAAATTTCTAGCACAGCTTCATGATTTCGCAATTTTTTAAAAATTTAATTAGGTAGGAACTAGAATAATTCTATATGGCATTTTAAGTTTTTACTTATTGAACCTCTACCAGAATTCTCTGTTTACCGCTCCGATCATAGTCTCATTTTGAGTAGTGTAATAGTTCAATTTCTTTTTTGTAATTGAGATCATCTAAATGTTGGGTTCGCATTAAATTGCAAATTATTAGATACGCAAATTTAATCACTGAAACTTACTGAATGTTTACCTGAAGAACAACAGCAATTCACGCTGTCGTTTATTGGTGACAGTATCGCTGATGTTAACGTAAACAACGACAACCTTCACTGAGCGATCAGCCTCCATCCACGAACCCATTATAGAAAGCGATGAAATAACATCACTACAAAGTACGGTTAAAAAAGTCTAGACGCATGTATTCTGTAGTCGAGCTTGAGATAGGGAATTTTGTAATTCGTTTCAGCTGGTATTCGAGTATGTAATTAAAATTGTAAGTGCAATTTTGAGACATCATTTTAAATATGTGATTTTGTAAGTTTTATTATTATTATTATTATTATTATTATTATTATTATTATTATTATTATTATTATTATTATTATTCATATAAGCCAAAAATCATTTTACTGGATTCACTGAAATTCCTCTTGCTGAATGTGTTCAACGAAAGCATTACGTTCGTATGAAGCCGCCATTTTAGTCACGTGTCTGCTGGCATATGTGGTCTGCGCATCAGGTAAAATTTCGTCCTCCTTGATAGCACACCTTGATGTCTTTGAATGGAGTGCGAGGCGCCAATGCCTCTCCGAGTTGCAGGCTGCGTGGAGGCGCCTGCATCGCCTGCAGCGCGGCACATCGGAAGCTTCATTCGGCGCACCGCATAATATGAAAGCCATTCAGCGCGCGCAACGACTGCTACATTTATTTATGCATCCGCTGCAGGTGCTGGCAATTAATTACGTCCAGCCCACTTTCGGGCCGTTACAAAATTAATGCCCCATGACATTGACATCTCAGCCGTTTATCAACACTGCCCGCCGACTTGCCCCTGCCGCCCCCACCTCTCACCTCGCCCCGTCCCGATCGGCGTTCCCCGCCAGAGTCCCGCCCCGCCCCGCCCCGATCCCCTTGTTCACCCGCCAGTGCCCCGGCCCGCCTTGCCCCGTCCCGCCTTGCTCCGTCCCGCCTTGCCCCGTCCGCCAGAGTCCCGCCCCGCCCCGCCCCGATCCCCTTGTTCACCCGCCAGTGCCCCGGCCCGCTTGCCCCGTCCCGCCTTGCCCCGTCCCGCCTTGCCCCGTCCGCCTTGCCCCCCCCGCCCGCCCGCCCCTCGCCCGCCCCCCGCCTTTGCCCGCCCGCCCCGCTGTTCGCCCCGCGCCGGCGGCCCCTTCCCCGGACCGGCGAGCGCTCGCTGCCAACTCGCACGCACCCGCCCCGCGCGCCTTTTGTGTTTGCGGCGGCCATTGGCAGCGGGGCCTCGGCCCGGGGCCCGCTTCCAACGCATTCATTCAGAAATACTTTATAATTTGGATAGGCGTTCATTAAAATAGCATTCGTAATTATGGATAAAAATGGCGCAGCATCGCCTAATGGAAACACAGCATTCACTATTCACAGGTGAATGTGGTGTAGAATATCTGCAAAGTTAAAATTAACTTAGTTTTCAGTCACTCTCCTAATGATATAGTCATTTCAGGTTTGCTTTTATGTATTTAATCATTATGCAATAATATTTTTTTAATTTACTTGTTGCAGTATTGCTTAATGCAATAAAGTATGTTGCAATTATGCATGTTGTAATTGAGAATATGAGAATTGCAAATATGTAGATCAAAAAGGCAATGTTTCTTGCCAAGGACTATTGTGTGCTTTGGGTCACAACAGTTCTGTATTCGAGTAGTGAGGAAGAGACTTGTTCATTAGTATTTATTTTATGCACATTTGTGACATGCACAAGAAATTTCAGTGGCATTTTACCAAAATCGAATGATCCACATTCTTTCGGGAATCATTTTCAATGAAAGATTAATTACAACAGATGGGCGCTCACATCTTGTTGATCTGTCATCTGTAAGTCTATCACGTTATCGTTCAAAGATTTTATATTTCTATGTTATGTATTCTATTATCTTATATGTGTTTCAAAAACTTCATTAGTTTAGATAATTAGTCCACCGAGCGATGAGAAACGAAAACTGCTTCATTTTTCTAATGTCCGTATTTCGCTGTATCTGTTAATTGTCACACTGTTGTATCTGTTAATCACCCTTGTAGTGATAAGTTATGATTACTATATAATGTAAATGATATAAAACCGTGCAATTCCCTCATCCCAGGCCGATACCACTTACTATCATTGCAAAGCAATGAACAGATATACATATAAAAATGAAGAGCATCACAGCAGTATCTTTCTGAGAACGCTTGAGATACATATCGCACGGATGTTCTATTCTTTATAAATGTCAAGTCAAAAAAGAAACTGTAATTATTTAATTACCATTCTGTTGTAGCAATATCTTTTATTCAAAAATAAAACTCATTTTATAGAATGTTTTCTTTTTTTACGTATGTTCGAGTAGGAAATGTCAATTAGTGCTTCACGTAGGGCAGGTTCTACCTGTATATCATCTCGAAGTATCTTTGCTAAGTAAATGTAAAATCTATGATACTACAGTGAAATGGCGAGGAGGAAATTCAGTTCAGAATTATTGTGCAGGCGGTGATAAGTCGCGAGCTCTGCTGGCGATCCTTGGCCTATTTTCAGAGGATCTGGTCCACACTGCGTGCGAGGTTGCGTTTGTCAGAGTTTTTTTGTTATGACTGCAAGAAGGTTGTGGTTTTGCTGCTTATGGAGAGAAAAGGGGACTGAATGCGTACGATAATCATTTGTCGGTAACTTAGTTATGTCAGTGTTTTTTAAAATTTCCTATTTTTTTATTCAGGAACTACACATTATTTGGATTGTTGAGAAGCAGTACAAACTTTGCGATGCTTGGGTATCTACGTGAATTATGGGACTTATTAGCTAATTAATTAACTGATATTTCACGTACAAAATTCATGGAAATTATTACCCAGAAATAGATATAGGGTCACGTAATGAAAGAGCGAGAAGAGCGAGAATTTCCCACTAGTGTCAATGCAAATATCTACTGATTGAAATGATAATCGTAATAATAATAAATATAATGATAATGGTAATAATAATAATAATAATAATAATAATAATAATAATAATAATAATAATAATATGATGTTCAAACTTTCTGAAAACAGAAATGTCAAATTGGTGTAATCATAATTCATGCGATACATTATATATTTTAGAAGTTTAGAACGTTTCTGTACTATAGAAACATTAATATGATAGTCGTCAGTTGGTTTCCATGTAAAAAAAAAGAAGTTAGACTTACAGTAAGTCCCTGTTTCGTAAATTCTTGTCTGTGAAGATTTAATATACCACCACCACGAATAAGAAACACCACATTCAACATCAACATCGACCACAACAACAACAACAACAATAACAACACCACCTTTCTTTTATTGCGCAAGGGCGAGCGTGCGCATGCGCGGTGGGTGGGGCGGAAACGTGGCGGGCGCCCCGCCTACGCCTGCGCCCGCGCCCGTGGCGGCGCCCGGGCGCGATCGCCCTTATCTGCGGGCGATAGTGGAAGTGCGTGGTCATTAAACCGAGCGCCACCGCCGCACTGCCTGCCACTCGCCGCCAGCGCGCTGCGCGCCCGAGCGCCCGAACCTCCGCCGCTAACGACGAATGGAGCGCCTCAAGGTGCAAATCTGCGACTTTTTTCAAAGTGGCTTCCACATTGCACAGAGCTTCCCAAAAATCGTTTTGAATTGTGTTAAGTATCTTGGCTCTGTATTACTTGAAATTGCACGAGATAAATAAAAATTGAAATAGAGAATTTGATTATTTGAATGTTATTTACATGAAGAGTCGTTATTTCCAAACTTTTTCGAAAATGGATTCAATTTTTTTTATTAAATTTTGTCCTCGGATAGCGCAAAGAACTTTAAAAAATGGCGTGAGTCTCATTTTCGTAGAAATTTCTGATTTTTCGAAAATTGCAAAAGTTCAAAAAAATTTCGGTGTCTTTCTACATCATCTGCAGTATTGAAGATAGTTTTTTCTTAACGAAATATGTTCTTCAAAATTTTAAATTAAAAAAATTTTAAAATTTTCTCAAAAACTACTCCAAATGTATTGTTTCCTCGAATATAAAAAAGTACCTTTAAAATGGTACAAGTGCTGTTGTTTGTGAACACTCTGGATTTTCAAAAATTGGGAAAGTTAACAATTTTTTCGGCGTATTCCTACAACTTCAATATTGATAATAGAGATTTTTTCCTTAATGACATCAATCCTAAGGGCTTGAAAAAATGTCAAAAAAAATTCCTAATTTTTGACAATTGTAAATACAAATAGCATCAAGAAAGTTAAAGCATCAAGAAAGTTCTTTACCTGCGAGACTGGTGGTGTAAGGATATCGAGAATGGCGTTCTAAACCTAAGAATCTGAGTTCAAATCTCAGCAGGGTAAAAATGTTTTGCTGGTTGGAAACACTGTTGCATGTTTGGGTAATATTATAATATTTGGTAGCTGTTAGAAAGAATGTAGAAAGTATGTGCTGTTGCAACACAACTAGTTTGTATTTAACGTCTGACTGGCAAATTAAATAGGAGATTATCACATTCTCGAGATGGATTTGAAGTAATAATTAATCTTAGTTATTGTCTGCTGGACGTCTATCTACACTACTAGCAGGTTGGCAGGAGTCTGACTCATTGCCAGAGTCAGGCGCTTCACTGCATTTTCCTTATTCGACGGGCATGGGGAGAATTTAAATACAACTTTAAAGGTTACATTATGCGAGTTCCGTTCTTACAAGGTGTCTTACCTGTACGTGGCAATTGGATCCAGAGGCGCTGTGTTGCTTTCAGCTTTTAAATGACAGTGTTCAGGATGAGAGGTTGTAAAACGATTGCCAAGTTTTACTAATCTTTAGAGTCCCGTGTTCCAGAAGAACTAAGGAAAGAATACTCCCAAGAAATGCTTTCTTCTAGTAAGGTAGAGTTTTTCGTCAATTTTGTGACCAATAAAATATTGATTTTCTTTTGGCATGAGACTGGCGACTTCTTAATTATATTGAGTTAAAGTAGTTTGTTCAGTGATACGAGTAAAACATGTTACTTGCTGAAGAGCGAAAGAAAAAATAATGTTACTGTAAAAAATGTCTAGTCAAAGTCCTTGAACATCCTTTCTTTCTTTATTCCGTTCACATCACAAATGACTCATGACAATATCCTCAATATATTGTCACTGAAATTGGGTTACATTATTGAAATTATTATCAATGAAATGGAGAAAAGGTGTTTTGGAAGGCAGCAGAAACTGTAGCGGCCGAAGGAAACCTGTCTAGAACCTCTTGTCCACCACAAAGTCCACTCGTGGTATTAAACATGAAACCACACGGTTCCACATGGAATTAAACCACTTGTCCCAGCGGTGGATTGACTGATTGGTTTCCGCTTCTCTGTCACTGCTTTGGTCATTAGTTCAATTAGTATGGTGAATGTTTTCTCCGAGATGGTGGCGGTGATTACTCACTCAGTGGATGGTGAGATCCGATGCCGACCTAGCGTCGGCTTGCGGGGCACTCCTCCTCCAGGTTTCTCCCTCAGCGGGGGTCGCGACAGTCTGGACAAGCTTTAAGATCCCGTCATGTAGCAGTGTACTGTATGTACGTGTGTGTGTTTTATGTGCATGTGTGTGTGCATGTGTTTGTAAGAGGAGGGGATAGGATGGGAATGAGGACGGAAAGAAAAATCGCGCATAGCCCGTGGCCAGATTGTTAGGTTACTGGTCTGGCTTTCCCTTGGTGCGATCGGAAAAAAACGGGATAAGTTCCAAGCTTCAAAATGGCCTCCCGGAATGTCTGGTAGTGTAGTTAAAACAAGTGTATGTGTGTGTGTAAGGGATAAGGATAGACAAGGAAGGGGAGGGAAAGAGACGTGTAGTCCGTGACCCGTTTGACAGAGTACTCCTCCAGTATTCGCTCTTGTTGGAAAATTACCGATCAGAGCAGCCGGGCGCTAGAATTCTTCTTCAGACAGCGACTGATTTCGACCTAAGCTCTCTTCTTAATGTCGAGAATCCGCGTCCGTCAGGTCTCAAACCCAGCGGAGCAAGGTGAGTGGTCTGAGCCGCCTTCCGGAATATTTCTTTAACAAGTCATCAAGATCACTCTGTGGCGGCGAAGTGAGTGAGTGGTTCCTTCGCCACCGTGGAATCTGCATTCCACGGGTCGCGTGGAGGCAAGCGCGGACACGGGCGCGGGGACCAGGCGAGTGGGCGGCGGCGGCGGCGGCGGCGGCGGCGGCGGGTGTGGAGGTGGCAAGGTCGCGCCGGTGACCTCCAGCCTTCGGCGTCGTCGCGAACCGCGCGACTCGCGAGCGCACCGTGTCGCCTCGCGCCGCGCCGGGGAGCAGGAGGAGTTGCTTGAGTGATACGAGTGAGACGTTTTACTTGGATTTGATTTGATTGAACTTTTTCGTGTTTTCGGGCGCGTCAACTGCTTTGGTCATCAGTCCCGTTAGTGTAGTGCATGTTTTTTGCGGGAGATGGCTGCGATCTTCCCCCGCTGGATGGCGAGATCCGGCGCCGACCTACCGTCGGCTAGTGGCGTTTCCCCCTATCCACGACTCTCCCACCAGCGGGGCATCGCCCCAGTCGGGACAAGCTCTAAGCTCCCGACCGGTTTCCCGGAAATATGTGGTTGTGTAGTGCATGTTAGTGTAAGTGTGTGTGTGTGTGTGTGTAAGAGGAGAGGATGGGACAAGGAAGACGAAGGACAGTTCGCGCGCGGTCCGTGGCCCGTTTGATAGGGTACTGCTCCGGCATTCGCCTGGTGTTGATCGGATAAACCACGGAAAACTACCGATCAGAGCAGCCGGCCGCTAGAATTCTCCTCCAGGCAGCGACTGAATTCGACCTAGCTGAAAAGCTAGTGTCGAAAATCCTGCCGCCGTCAGGACTCGAACCTAGGACCTCCCGGTCAGAGGCGCTGCAGTGACATCTGTTGATGCACTGAGCTACCACTCCCGGTACGTTTTACTTGCTGAAGAGCGAAAGAAATAATAATGTTACTGTAAAAAATGTCTAGTGTACGTCCTTGAACATCCTTTCTTTCTTTATTTCGTGCACATCACAAATGACTCATTACATTTTCCTCAATACAGTGTCACTCAAATTCATCTACATGAATGAAATTATGCTCAATGAAATGGAGAAAAGATATTGAGAGGCAGGAGAAACGGACGCAGCCGAAGGAATCCTGCAAAGAACCCGTCTTGTCCACCATAAATTCCATTTGAGGAATTAAACATGGCCATACATAAAACCACACAGTTCCACATGGAATTAAATCACCTGGTACAGCGGTGGATTGACCGATTCGTTTCCTGTTCTCCGACCGGTAGCGGTAGCTCAGTGCATCAACTGATGTCACTACAGTCCCTCTGGCCGGAAGGTCCTAGGTTCGAGTTCCGACGGTGACAGGATTTTTGACACTAGCTTGTCAGCTAGGTCGAGTTCAGTCGCTCTCTGGAGGAGAATTCTAGAGGCTGGCTGCTCTGATCGGTAGTTTTTTTGTGGTTTCTCCGATCAACACCAGGTGAATGCTGGAGCCGAACCCTTACAAATGGGCCACGGACCGCGCGTGATCTTTCGTACCTCTTCCTTGTCCTGTCCTCACCTCATATACACACACTAGCATGCACTACACTACCACACATGGAACTTCGAGCTTGTCTCGGCTGGGGCGGTGTCCCGCTATAGGAAATACCTGACTGAGGAAAACCCTGCCTGCCGACGGTAGGTCGGCGCTGGATCTCGTCATCTAGAGGGGGATGATGACCGACACCTCCCGAGCAAAACACTTACTACACGTACGGGACTAATGACCATAGTTGTTGAAGCGCCCGGAATCACTAACAATCAATCAATCACAACCAAATATATCAGGATTCACTGGATAAATTAAACATCACAAAAATTGCATTCCTCAATGCCTTTCCAATATGGTCCTTTAGACCACTATTGTTTAAGATTAGAAGTGCCTGGTTTTATATTATATCTGTACATTATGGTGTAACATAGCCTTGGAAATTTACAGACACTGAAGAGGTCCTTACAATTTAGGTCGAAACGTCTGCGTCGAATATATTTATAATGACTGGAATCATCGTTTTTTTGTAATGTCAAACACAACCAGTTCTCTGTCACTGGTTTGGTCATTGGTCCAATTAGTATGATGAATGTTTTCTCCCAGGAGGTGGCGGTGATTACTTTCCCCCTGGATGGTGAGATTCGACGCCGACCTTCTGTCGGCTTGCGGGCCTTTCCACCTCCAGGTATCTCCTTCAGTGGAGTGACGCGCCAGTCGGGGCAAGCTCTAAGCTTCTGACATATGGCAGTGTAGTGTATGTCGCGCTTTGCAAACTAGTCAGCCAACGCTTTGCAAACTAGTGGCAAAATCTTAATTTGAATGAGAAGTTAAGTGAAATTTCTGTTTTACGTTGAGATTTTGTTTTTGGAATTTCTTTTGAATTTTGAATTATTCTCCCAGGATAATTGCGTTAAAGTACTTTTTGCATCTTTGAGGGGTTCTTTATCATCGATGAAATCTAATCAAGGTCGATTTTTAATAGAGGTATATTACTCTTAGTGCCCCATATGTTTCGAAGCATCTAAAGAGAGTTAAAGATCAATTGTTTTTTTAAGTTTTGACTTAAAGGGGAGGTGCGGGTTGTGGCTAAATTTTGTCCACTGTTTTCAAACTTAGAAATGTTCTCATAGATAACAGATGTAAAATTATTTTCAAGAAGCATGTTTATTTGAGGGGGAATTAACTGTTAGAAATCTATAGTATTTGCTACTGAAATACCATAGTAATACTTTTAAGTTCTATTTCGTTGAATCTTTTGGCGTAATCATTTAATACTACTGAACATTCGCATAATCTATTAATACACTGGGACATACGCTCAGTAACACTTGATTCAACAACCTGTTTGGACCGAAGGAGTGTGAGTGAGGGGTTGAAATGTGTGTGTTTGTGTCTGTGTCTGTATGAGTGTTTGTGTTTGCTAGCAATGAACTCAAGAACATCAGACAACTACTGTTCATGTTCCTCCCCCCAAGATCACTTTCATTTTGTGGAGGGAGTGTATGTGCGAAAAATTATTTCATTCAACTGTGAACAGCTTAAAATGAGAACGAACAAGTACTCAGCCAGCCTACGTGCTGAATGCAGAGAGAACTTTCCGGAGAGAAAGTATATGGTCGATGAAGAACTGCATGCATGCATAGCGTTTAGCCCCTCCCCGTTTTGCTGGAGGTACGTAGAAGTATCGTAAATATCTCTAATAACTACCCTCGTCTGGCGTCGAACTGAAGCAATTTCATTACTTCAAGGGCACTCATACGATTATTAAGGTTGAATGGATGGATAATTACATTTTCCTAGCAAGACTGTCGTCCAAACAGAATTGCCGTCTATCCTATCGTCCCAGACTCTGATGCTACCTAAATAAGTGTCGTTGCAATGCTTCCGATAATGAAAGTGTATTTTTGTTGTGGGTGGTAGCAGTAATTGGACTTATACTAGTCATTTACTTGTTTAATTGCGATCGACCATACGAAGGCTTATCATGAGAGGTTACACAAAACATTTTATACAGGCGTTACATACATACAAAAGCACACAGAGGATAAAACTATCTTTGTGGAGCTAAGAATATACATAGACTTTAAGAGATATATTTCAGAAATTTATGCAGTGTCACATTGTATATCTGTATTTGTCACTTAATTTTATCCTGCGTCAGGTTTCAAGAACATCTCAAAGATTTTCGCCAGCAAATCGATTGCTGCTACCCTTTAAAAACAGTATGATTTTCCTCCTCTTTTGGCATTTTACATGGCATTTATTTAGTACTATTTCAGAAATGATTTTACTCTTTTCTTTTTAATGAAGTTATCTGCGTTAAAGGGAAATTAATATAAATTATTAAAATATTAAAGGATATATTTGAATGATGAATATAACTGACATCATTTTCTGTATTTGGAATAGCGAGTTACCCAAATGATTGTCTTACAAGGTTTGATGGCATTTTTCAAAAACCACACAAAGATTTTATTTGAAATATCTCTCACGTGGTTGATATTTCCATTTCTTTCCTTTTGTATACTGTATTGCATTTATGAATACAACTGCTTCAAATGATTTCCTGTGAAAATTCTTGAAAACTCAAAACTCTTCTGTGAAAATGAGCTCAAAAATGCGCATTTTCAGAAACGCTCAAACGACATTTTCTCAAAACGACTCGAAATTTATCAACGGCACTTTGCATGAATTGCAAATTTTCATGAAAATTTTCTTATGTTTAATTCTTCTGTAATATTCTTACAGGTATATTTCAATTACACTATTAAGGGACCCAAACATTTAGGAAATGTAAAAAACCGTCGTTTTGTCTCCAATAGGTAGCAGCTGCGAAGAAAGTGGGTCAATGCCAAAAAGCTAACCTACACCAAAGAGATTAGAAAACAAACTAGTGCGAGAAAGTCTGTGCCATTCTGTAGCACTACTAGTTCGAAATGTAGCATCGAATCAAATATCGCTTCATTAGAATCTGCGCCGCGCCATTCTGCCCCCGCGCCACGTCGCCTCGACCGTACAACACCCTTCTCTACATCAGTGTCGAAGCTTCTGCTTCGCATTGGCCCCATTCGCCTCGCCGCCCTAGCTGCGCCTGGAGCTCAACGAGCAGCTCAGCTGTGCCCTTCGACGCCGCACTTCGCCGCCGCTCTCGTCATTGCCCCGCCCCCACGTGAAAATAAGGAATATTTGAATTGAATCGAGTCGAAGACTCTCTGCCTTACCCCACCCGCTATTAAAAATAAGGCATAATTAAATTGAATTGCATTGAATACTCCGCACCCCTTCCTTTGCCCAGCACCCATGTAAAAATTAGGCATAATTGAATTGAATATCTCAACCTATGCCCCGCTCCCAAGTAAAAAAAGAATTACCCCCCAAAAAAGGCAAATTGAATTGAACCTCTCCCTCCCCACGTAAAAGTAAGGCATAATTAATTGTAATCGACTTGAAAATTCTCTATCTGTGCCCCGACCTACATAAAATTAAGACATAATTGAATAGAATTAAACCAAATTGAATACTCTTTTCCACTGCCCCGCCACGGTCGCTTCTGCCTCCCCGCCCCCAGCACCGCCACCTCTGAGGCCTCGTCCCCGCCCCCATGACGGCCACTCCAACTCGCACGTCCCCGTCCCCGCCAGCGGGGAGTTACCAGCCTTGCAAGTGAAGCTGGCAGTGTGCTTTGCTTAATGTATGTCGAACCCCACGACTTATTTCAGTCGTCGGCGTTACATTTTTCATCTTTATTATTTTTTGGCTCTTCGTCAACCGTGCTTTTCAGATTTTTTCGCCCCCTCCATTCCGCATTTGGTTGTTCAGGTGAGGGTTTTGGTGAAAGGTAGACACAACTAGACTACTATCGTTTGATGACGACTTCATTGATAAATACAATGAATTGATATTTTTTAAAATTTCCTTTGTCCAGTTAATATTATCTTAAAAATATATTAATGACTTCACCATTCGCTTTACCAAATATCCCGCCATGAATTTTATCTGACATATGCAATCAAAAACATGTCAGTTCGTAACATATCCTATCGTTCTGCATGATTGTTCTGTTACGCACTGTACTTATAAAAGGCATTCCTTGCTTGTATCATCCTTAGCTTTTACATGCTATCCAAACTCACCTAGTTTCATATTGCTTGTCCTTCGCCTCTAATCTCCCCTTCTCCGAATTGGATGCCGTCAATGGCGCGTGGGGCTAATGCGCGAGGCCATCACCTTATCCGGCAGAGGCGCCGCGCCGGTGCGCTTTGACACAACCCCAGCGCCCCCGGGACTTCCCGCCTCTCGCTAGGGCGTCCTTCGCTTATTTCGCTGGGGAGGTTTCCATTACAAAGGACAATTAATTAGGGTGAAAAACTGAATATCTCAGTTATTACACATGTTAAGTTTTCACACCACGTTTCAGGGTTTGATTTATCCACATCTTCTGGTGCACTGACATTAATAATAATAATAATAATAATAATAATAATAATAATAATAATAATAATAATAATAAAAAACAATGACAAAATAATAATACACAAAAAAATGAAATGAAAATGGATACAGATCACGGTGGGTACAGCTCTTAGGAAGAATGTCTCACGAAAGGATCCCCCGACATGCCTTTCTATACAGACCACGGGGAAGAAGGGACATTGGCCGTCCACGACAGAGATGGTGTAATGAAGCCGGAACAGGGAATTTCCCTAATCCGTGAAGTGAAGAAGAAGAAGAAGAAGAAGAAGAAGAAGAAGAAGAAGACAAAAAGAAAACTCAAAAGTACAGAGAACTAACACACGTTGTAAAGGAGCAGTGGCAAATATTGGAGGTGGAGATTGTACCGATCGTCCTCTCAGCAATATGTGTAATACCTACCGTCCTGAAACACTCTCTGAATAAACTGAGGATCGAGACGAACATTATCACCAATCTACAGAAAGCTGTGATCCTGAGCACGTGTTCTTTAGTTAGAAGATTTTTAAGTTCCTAAATCAATTTTTGTTAAAGAACTAATTACTTTTTAATTTATAAACTAAGTGTTTAAATTTATATTTGTAGAAATGTTTACTTTGTAATTAGTTCTTAAAATAAATATGTTTGTTAAAAGTATTGTACTACGGAAATCATGCTTTGATAGAAATATCTGTAAGACTCAAACATGTACCAGAAAGTTGAGAAAATAATAATAATAATAATAATAATAATAATAATAATAATAATAATAATAATAATAATAATACAATTGACAGGTAGGTCATTTTGAACGTTAAACTTTTAGAATTGTACTTAGATGATGATGTTGTTTCCGTCCTTGTTTGGACCGCAGTGTCCGACGGGCTGTAGGGCGAGGAGAGGGCCCCGAGCAGCCTGTCCGGCGGCCACTGGCCGCGTGCCCTGGCAGGGGCTGTGCCCACTGGGCAGGTGGGTGGGCGCTGGCGCGCGGGCTGTCCATCTGCCAGCTGCCGCTGCCGGCGCCTCCCTAATGCCTGAGGCACCACCTCCGCCAGCGTTTTGGCGTCTTGCGGACGCTCAACAGTTCTCAGGGAGGGGAGGGGGAATTGAAGAGACATCGGGAGATGGAAAGAAATCGCATCTAATCAGTCGTGTGTTGAATAGTCGACGGAAAAATCCTGAGCGAGGTGATGTAATAATGAGGTGTTTAGTGATGTCCAGAAATAGACGGACCTTAGATGTGTTCTGGTTAACTCGAAAATCACAAATTTGAGGTTCATCGGATTGGGATAAAGTTGGAAATGCCTATTGTGTTTCTTGACACCACTCATATTATCGAGTTCAACGATAATTCCATTATCAGACATCAAGTCGGATTCATAAGAAGTTTGATTCCACTATTAGTTTTCTTCGAATTCTTGAAAGAAATTACAAAAATTTTAATGACAGGAAAAATTAATAAGCCACTCTTTAGAGTGAGATTCCCATTGTGGAAATCGTAGCATTGTTATCATACTTAACGTTGTTCACTTTTAATAAAGTAATGGTCCACAAAAGAGAAATTATGGTATCTTTTATAATGTACGCTCATTTGTGTTATTCAAAATTTGAGAAAGATAGTATCAGAGATCAGATAGCCAGATAGTATTTGAAAGCAATCTCTCGATTATCAAAAATTTGTTTCATTCATATATCTTTATCGGTTGCTTGTCGCATTGTTGCATATTTTGTTATTGTCACTTTATAAATCAAAAGCATCAGTTTCGCCAAAGAGATCTCTCGTCACCGGCTAATTGGTTGGAAGGAATGTAGCCTTTGAATTGATGGAATTTCTTCTCGCTGAAACTCTGATGTAGGCATTCGTGGCTTTCTCAATATCTCGAGGTGAATGTTGGAGAAGTACCAAATTACTGCCATGCCCTGCCTCTGCTTTCGGCTGCTGCTTGGTCCGGGATTAACTGCTCAGAGGCCACGTACTAATCCCTCTAGATCGACAATTCAAATACTATAAATAATTGGATACCTGTCATCAGCGCTTTGATACTGTGAGAAGAAAATTAAAAAGAACTGTGTTCATATTTCAAACGGGTATAAAAAAATAAACGAAAACAAAAAATAACAAAACAAAACAAAAAAAAAGAAACGGTATTATTTTCGTGAATTTTTAAAAAAATTTGCCAATTTCAAGACAGTTAAAACAGAAGTTCAGCATTTCAGATATATCTGATTACTATTTTGATGATTCTAGATCAACAAGTATATCTTGTAGTAGATTCACCTAGTTCCAGGGAAGATGATTAACAACCAGAAAGTGAATATGAATAAAAAAGGAGTAATACGAGCATATTTCAAACTGGAAGAATCGACACTTTGTTTCCTTATTGACGCTAACTAAACCACACTGTTCGTTCCCATCACTTCATTCCAAACGTTGGATTGATTGATTGTTAGGGACTCCGGGCGCGTCAACTAATGAAGTCATTTGTCCCCGTAAGTGTAGTGCTTTTTCATCGGGAGGTGGTAGTGATCTTCCCCCACTGGATGGCTAGATGTGTGTGTATGGGATGACGATAACACGAGGAAGAAGGCAGGATAGCGCACGGTCTGTTGTCCGATTGCTAGGATACTACTCCGACATTCGCCTGGTGTTGATAGGAGAAACCACGGAAAACTACCGAGCAGAGCAGCCGGCCTCTGAATTCTCCTACAGACAGCGACAGAATTCGACCTACCTAACAAGCTGGCGAAACTCTTGCCATTGTCGGTACTCGAACGTAGGGCCTCCCGGGGAAAGGCACTGCAGTCACATCAGTTGATGTACTGAGCCACCTCCCCTGGTCCTTGGAAGTCGGATTTGTGGTCCAGGGGAAGGGCAGGTCCGGGGACGCGTGGAGTCCCAGGACGTGCGTGAAGCGGAATGCGTGAGCGTCTTGAGCTTGGAATGCCCTCGGGGTGGGCCTCGCGCTGCGAGACGCAGCGGCGGCGGCGCGCTCGGACCGCGTGGCTGCCCGCGGAGCGCCGCGACCGGCGGCGGCGGCGGCGGCTGCTGCGGCGGCGCCCGTGGGCGGCCGATCCCGTTGGGGCGCGCTGATTTGGATCGGGCTGGCACCGCGCCGGCCGCCGCCGCCGCCGCCGCCGCCGCCGCCGCCGCCGCCGCCGCCGCCGCCGCCGCCGCCGCCGCCGCCGCCGCCGCCGCCGCCGCCGCCGCCGCCGCCGCCGCCGCCGCCGCCACCGCCTGCTCTGGCCAAGGCCCCGGCCAAGGCGCCGCGCCGCTCGTGCCTCCCCTCTCGGCTTTATCATTTCTCCTCCTCTGCCCACATACTCGCTTCGGAGAGAAGGCATCTTCTTGCGGGCCGGGGCTGCCATTTGCGTAGCTTCACTTTCGGTTCGCCTCGGAAAGGCGTATTACTGATTTTGTCTCCATTTTGCTACTTAGAAGGTCTCTTCTCTGCATTTTTAATTTTTCCTCACGTTATCCCTATTTTTCCTTGTGTCTCATCCTATTTATTACTAGCCTTCAAATCGTTATTATTAACATCGTTCTCGTACTCTCTACTTGGTTTCGCTTCTCGTATATTCTTTTTCTTCGTATTCCATTATTTCATCCTTTCACCTCCTCTTTCTTCTTCTTCTTCTTCTTCTTCTTCTCCTCCTTCTTCTTCTCCTCCTTCTTCTTCTTCTCCTCCTTGTTCTTCTTCTCCTCCTTCTTCTTCTCCTCCTCCTTCTTCTTCTCCTCCTCCTTCTTCTTCTTCTCCTCCTCCTTCTTCTTCTCCTCCTCCTTCTTCTTCTTCTCCTCCTCCTTCTTCTTCTCCTCCTCCTCCTTCTTCCTTCTTCTTCTTCTCTTCTTCTCTCCTCCTCCTCCTAAGATCTTCTTAATCTTTCATATTGTCTCTTAAATACGCTAATGTACATTCTTCTTTCATTTGCTTTCAATTTTCTCTGGAGCCGGGTTTGCTTGTTTCCTTGCTCTCCCTTCGCCCTCTGCCTGTGATCCGCGCGGGGCGCGTGATGCGCGTGGTGTCGCCCGCCGCCTCCAAATAGTCCGGCCGCCGGCGGCGCGGAAGCGGCCCGCTCTATTCGCGGCTGCGGCGCTGGCGGCGGCGGTCGCCGTTTGTCGCCTGATGAATGCGCACGCATCCTTCGTCTGGACGCGAGCGGTTATTTGTTGAATCGCCTAATGAGCTCCTCGCGCCCCGCCCCGCCCCGCCCGCCACGAGCTGGGCGCCACATGCGGTCAGTCGCCATCGCCGCCAACCGCCTTTAAACGCCCCGTCTCCGCCCACACCGCCGCCTCTTCCGCCCCCTCAGGAGCTCCGCCGCCGTCGCCGTCGCCGTCGCCGTTACCTCCGCAAGCGCTGCTGACGTGCTAATGAGGCACGTTTCGCGCTCCCAGGAACGACTACCAACGTTACCAACCAGGATGACTAGTCAAGGAAAAAACTGGGAAAAGTCTGCTACTCGCTAGAACTAAACTACTAGAACGTATAGAGTTAACACGTAGACGTGTTAATTGACAGGATTTTTTAAAATTTAACATTGCATTTTCTGCAAACCGTACTTTTCACAACACTGTTGTATTGCATAGGACCCGGTTATAAATGTAACAGAGGAGGTAGCTAAACCTCCTACATCTTTCTGCACGCTCATTTTGTGGGTCCCTTTTCTCCTTTCCCCTTACTTTTACTTATCATCCAAACTAGTAAGATATTTCTGCAGTTACACGCTTTCATGAGCTTTGGGTAACATACAAGTAGTGGCACAGTGACTGTAGCCAGATGCCTTATATGCAACTATTTACAATTGGAAATTCTCTTCCACCCAAAATTGGCGCCCTCCTATTTCATTCGTGGTCTCAGGGAACGTACATCATAACCGTGAGCCTAATTATTGTGCCAAAATTGTGTCACTTACTTCCTTTCCTTAAACTAGAAATGAAAGTTTACAGACCGTTTTGCTGTTGTGGGAGAAGTGTTGCCACGACAAACCATGTCTCGTTAATTCATTTATTGTTTCTTGTTTATTAGTGTTCATGTAGGTTCAATCATTATTAATCTATTATTAATATTATTATCATTGTTACTATTGTTATTATTGTTATTATTATTATTATTATTATTATTATTATTATTATTATTATTTCAATGATGGAATAACGATTTCATCGATTGTTTTTTGATTTTCAGTATCATGATTAAATATGCCTTTTTGCGAAATTTATAGCAACGTTGCCAACGTTGGTATCGTATAAGTTTTATCAAACCTCAATTATATTACTATAAAAAGCATAAATCATCAAAATATTATCCTACTACAAATAAACATTAATGTGACTATCGGCTAATTCTGTCTACATGAATACTACGTACATTTGGACATTTGGAATGTTGAAAGCAAATGTTCTAATTGTGTTTTTTTTCTTCTTCAACTTTTCTGTTATCATGTCTTCAAACCTTTATTTCAATTCAGAACTGAATTTCATGGAATTGTTGATGTGATGAAGAAACTTTCATTTGACTAAATGAATGGAAATTTGAAAACACGTTTTAAGTAAACATATTCATAATGACTTGTTGGAAAATATTTCCACCTTCTCCCCTGTAATGGAAAGTGTTGGCATCCATACCCCAGCAGAATTTCTTAGATAGAAACAGGTTATTAAGAAACTCAGCTTTTGAAGATTTCTTGTGGAATATTTTCACAGATTTATTGAAAGGATTATAAAAACTCGCTAAACTTAATATGAGCATGCCCTAATTTGCAGCTTAACTATTTTTCACTAAGGTGAATTTGTGAAGAGGATATGCAAAACTGCATAGTAGGCAGGGCTTAATACCTAGACCTAGGACCCCCATTTTAGGCAGGCCCTTAAATGTAGAAAAACTGCGAAAACGTGACTTCATGGAACAATCCGAAACACTCAGAGCATTCTAAAGTGTGACTGGGGCGAAATACAGGAAACTTTGCGGCGTCCGACAAAATGCCCTGTGCCCCTCGACAGAAACCTCTTTCTTTCATTTGAAGTTTGGTCTATCCTCTCCTCCATCCACAAATGAATCAAAATTCTTGTGAAATCGCCGAAATGATCACATATATTTTTTACAGTTTATTCCAGTTTCAACAAACACTTATAGCCCATGAAAAGTAGCATTTAATTAATATTTGAATGACTAATATTTCACCGTATCTCAGTGAAGTCAGCAAATTCGACTCAAAAATACACTCCGCAAATTTGAGGAAGATGTGACTGTCATGACTTTAATGGATAAAAAATTTTGTAGGTACTAGTCACCTCAATGTTATTTCGATTATATATCTCGGCTTATTAATTTTTTATCCTTGCCTTTTCCCTTTTCTGCAGCGTGCTCATTTTGCGGGCGAGCTCATTTTTATTAATTTTCCGCACACTTCATTTTTATACTGATTTGGCCATAATTTTATGGACGGATGGTCTTCTTGACGCCAACTATAGGGGACACACAAGCACATTACACATAGACAGCATACACAACCATGCCCGAGGCGGGATTCCAACCCAAGATCCTTCGGTTCGAGATCGCCCCGCACCACTGCCATAGCGATCTCGGCTACCCTGATCGACCGACTTATTAAGTAATATCACTTTGATAATTTTTTCCTGTTCCAACGTGAGATCTTTGCACTCAAAGACTCACAAAATCCCATATTTCGTTTCCCAACCTTCCTTGCCGAGGCGCCATGGCGCTTTTAGGTATATGTAGTCGCCAACTCCGTTGTGTATTTAATTAATTTATTACTTCAATACATTCTCACTAATATGCCAACTAATACAGTTTATTTTCTGAAATTCACAAACCATTTGGTTCGTCTTGCGAGCCAATAATGGGTAGTAATTCAGGATGAATAATCCTACACTCTTATAGTGCGTTGCCGTTTCTAATCATAAATATTCATCTTGAGATTTGACTGATGTTCACTTTAATACGGGATTGCCCTCTGGAGACGTATATCACTGAATAGAGGAATAACGATATTCTGGATAGAGGAAGAACGACAACGTCAACAACACAAAACTCTACGTTGTAGAGTTTTGCTTCATGCAGTTACAAGAGATGAGTGGGTGTAAAAAAAAATGGGTCCTCATGGAAGAACCGTCTCCTTAGTCTGCTTAGTGCTAGTGGCGTGCGGTCTACCGGTCTACCTGTGCGGGGGCTCGGAGGCAGAGCGCGGCGCGGCGCAGAGCGACGCCGGGTGACGCCGAGCGGCGGGCGTCGGTCGCCGGTGGCCTCGCACCTCGCGCCTCGCGCCTCCTCGCGCCGCCACCCGCCTCTCGCCGCCCGCCCGCCGCCACCCGCCGCCGCCGCCGCGCTGCGACGCACGCCGCCTTACGTAACGCGACCTCCGCCGCCGCCGCTGCCGATTGAGCGCAGAACCTCGGCACGGCGCGGCGGCGGCGCGGCGGCGGCGGTGGCGTCTGGCGCGTGCGCCGCTCCGACGCCGCGCTCCTCTCCTCTTCCACACGCCTCCACTGCTCTGCCCTGCTCCTCCTCTACTTATTTCTTTGCACATCTTTAATTTTAATGTAATTTATTTACTGCCAAAAGCAGTAAAAACTGTGTGTGACATGGGGAAGAAGTATGCAGTCTGTGTATGTTTTTGTGCAGCTCCCGAATCCCTCCCCCTATCTTTTACTCTACGGAGTTGCATTAGTTGAGTTAGTTTCTAAACATGGTTGAGGTGTCAGCGAGCATGTTTGGCAACATTAAAAAATTGCGAAGTTTTGCTCTCGAGAAATAGAAAACCTGTTGAAATCGGAAACGAACTGGAGAATTGATTTGGAAGTATTGCTGTCAAATTAACAACACTCGCGCCTTATTCGCAACTAGCAACAAAACGTACGCAAAGAGAAACTACATTTATGCGCGGAAGAAAATCTCGAGGCCATTTCAGCATTTGTTCATTGGATGAAAAACTTGATCAAAATGGGTCGCATTGTCCCAGAAGCTGAAGTACAAAACCTGTTACAGGCATATTATTTTCTAGAACTGTACAATACAAGTGGTAACTGAAGCGTTTATATCATTATTCAAATAAGATCCATGATCGAACCCTGCGGGATCCCACCCTCCATTGACAACGAATAAGAAAGAGAGTAAATAATGTTCTTTCATGGATATTTCTATTCTTCGAAGTAGATGTTTAAGGTATGAAGATATCCATTGTAGTGCAAAACTAAGAAATAAGGAATTTTGAAAGCAAATTTTTGGAAAGATCTAAAAATATTAATGGAGGTCGTCCATTTGGATCCGTAGATGAAGTAACATCTTCAAGAAAAGAAAATATGGCTATTTCCAAAGATTTTTGATTTTCTAAATCTATGCTGACAGTCCGAGAGCGCTTAGTTGTTTTTTTTCCTTAGAAAGGCTTCAATTCCTATAGCATTTTATTCGTATACCATTTGCAATCCTTTCCTATTTCTTGCTCACGGGTTAATTGCCTAATTAATCATGGGTCATCTTCTGTTTTGTGCTTTCTTTCTCTTCCGTTTAATGCTCTTCTCCTCTTTTATTAAGTGATCTGGTCCTCTTTTCATTAGAGCTCTTGTATTTTGTTCATGATATCTCCTTTCTGTCAAGTGCTTTTTTCTGCTCATCTAGTCCTCTCTCCGCGTCTTCTCCGCTCATCTTCTTTCTCCTTTGCGTTGGTCTTATGGTTACTTTTTGCGCAGCATGCGAGGCCTTGGAGACCTGATGTGTTGAATCGTTTTGTACAACTCCGTTGCATTGTGCTGTGTCGTGTTAGGTCATGTACTGTAGTATTATCTTGCATGATGTCAAACAGAGTATTATCATGACTTGTCGCTTCGTGTCCTTTCATTAACCCCCGTTACGCTCAAGGAACAAAACAAAAAATATATTAAAAGATTGTAGAAATATGCATGTTTATAATTTTCCAAAGCAACCATCCTGAATTATATGACGCATACTCTAATACGCTTCATTTTTCCAGAACGAGTTTCATTTACTAGATTCTGTTTCTTTTTGTTAACATTAATAATTTTAATCAAAATTTTTGTCTTCTGTTTTTTGTCATATATTAAATTACACATAATCATATTCTGTCATGGAACATCGAAATACTTCTATCTCACGGTCCATTACTACTGAATGCAAATCAAGGCCCACGTAATTGGACCAATGACGATGTGGAGATGACATGGCGGTCAGAAATTGATCTGCAGGTCAACGACGGCCGCATTCTCGGAAGTATTTTAGATGCTGCGGAGCCGAAGTTAACGCAGGGCAACGTGGGCGGAAGCCAAACGGGCGCTCGGAATGTGACAGTCACCAGACTTGGCAGCAGCGCGGGGATTGGCGAGGGGAAGGATAAACTGGGAGGACGATCGACTTCGGAGAGGTTTCACATGACATCGGGGAACACTAATATGTCGATTATAGTTTCAATATCGTAATGAGAAGAATACAATAATTGTAGAACGTGTCAAGTCTGTTGAAATCTACTTCGATTTAATTAATAAATAAAAGGTACCATAGACCCTTGAATTTTATTGTAATTTTGGTTCATTTTATTTGTGTAATCCTTTGAAGAAAAGTTCGATTATATGAGTTTATTCGAGGTCAAATTATTTAAAAAAAAATTTAATTAAATTTTAAGCAAACTTCTTAGGTTTCTTCACTTGAGAAAGTAAAATTTTATGGTTGATTTTTTTAATCCAACTATTTATTTAGAGTAGTAATTCGGCTCGTGATATATCTTCACGGTCATACTTGGTAAATTGGTTTAGAACCCCGTTAGTAGAGACGTGGACTTAACAACATTTATGTTCCCTTAATCACTTATTACTTGGGGGCGGATTTTAATGAAATGTCTTTTTTTTTCATTTTAGAACGATGCCTTTTAATCTTAGACATTAATTTTATGTTATGACAAAAACAAATGACCCGCTTTTATATGGCATTTTTTGCATTTTTCATCGATTTTTAGTAATAAGTAATTTTTTTACCTTTTTCCCGTAATTTTTAAAGCATTTTCTCTGATTTCATCGATTTTAATATCAACTTAATGGTACTTACTACAAATAATATTTACGAGATGCAACAACAATTGCATTGACTATTGAAAGAAAATATTGAAATTGACTAAATCTCTGAATTGAAACGGAAGAATCTAGAAAATGAAAGTAACGATTTGAAGTACATGTAAATTGAAATTTAATTTTGCTCACGTAGGTAAATATCTTACATGTAGACTTTTGACGCATACCGTACAAGTTTAAAATCTAAAACAATAATAATAATAATAATAATAATAATAATAATAATAATAATAATAATAATAATAATAATAATAATAAAACTTAGGAAAAAAACTACTCCGTTTGAAGAAAAATGTTTAATGCTCTGCCTCATTGCATTTTACTATTATGATACGTTGCTGTAAGATTTTCATGATCATTTTAAATAGATGTGTCATATATAATTACGGTTATTGAAGATTCAATGAATTGCAAGTTTAAAGCAAATGGTTGTGGAAGAATAATAGTGTTCATTATTCTTCTTACTCTTTGGGCTGGTCTGGCCAATCCTACTTCTCCCTTCAGCGCTGTGAGACGGAATCACGCGAGACTGTGACACCAAGTTAATTATTTCTACTTTCAATAGAGACCTGCAACGCGTGAATAGAGCAGAGAGAAACAATGGAAGGCGTTATCACGTCGCAACTGATAGCCGCATCTCACGTGTAGCACGCACAACTTTGCAACGCTGCCTACCTTCTGTAGCAACGGGCGGATTCCAGTTGATTGATTTAAACGGTTATGCGGGGAATTTCCTACCTCTGGAACGACATTGCTGACAGTCTTGAGGAATTTGTCATTGTAAGGTACTTTAATGCAAAGATTCCTGCAGAATTTTTCTTTACAGACTGGATTATATGAAAAACATTTTACTGAAACGTGTCCCTACTTTTTCGCTATGGTATAACTTAACATATCCCGGAAAAACATGCATTGATTTTTCCTAAAATAGTTGGGCAAACACTCATTTTATTAAAATAGGCAAGCGAAAGAACATTTATTCAAACTAAAATAAAAAACATGTAAAATGTGACAAATGAGCGTTAGTAAAGATTATGGAGACAAAGTAATTTTGAAACGGCTAAAAGGCTATATTGAAGCCTAAATTTGTGATTGAATTCTGTCGGTATCAATAAAATAAAATTATTACGTCCAGCGATTTTTAACACATTCTGTCCCTAAAGTCCGTGTTCAATACTTCCTGCCAGGTTTCGCTCACATGCTTGCAAATAAAGACAAACTTTCGAAGTGACCATGCTATCCAGACTTGTAGATGTCCAGCTTTCCTACTTTATCGAGATCTGTGCCAAAAATGAAAGAAAGGAAAATAAAAACGAAAAGAATGAAAAAGTTGAAATACAGCATAATACAAGTTCAATTAGAAATCAGGAAGGAAAGTAGGTAGAAAAGTGAAAATCTTATAAAAAATTCAGAAACACAGGTTATTTATTTCTAATGTTAAATTTCAAATGCAATGATATGAAGACATTTTGACAAACTTTTTGACTCCACTTAAGCTGTAAAAGCAATATATATATATATATATATATATATATTCTTAAAAAGTAGGTTTTAATGGGAATTTATTTATTAAAGAGAGCTTTAGAAATTGTCTTCGTGAATTAACGAGAATTTTCAATAATAATGCGATTCATCTCGTATTCTTTTCTCCCATATAGTTTGACTATTACTAGTAGAGCATTTTCAAAATGATTCTTTCATATTCCACTGGAAGTTAGTATATTATCGTTTAAGCATAAGTATTTTTTATAGTATAAGTTCGTTTTTCTTGTGTCGACGATAAACGTTGATATCGTGGTGGAAATAAACAACATCCTTAAATTTGGCTTCATATTTCCATATTCATTATTGATACACTGAATAGATGACATCTTTGGACAAATGACACTTTTATCGTGAATCATTCAAATATGCTTTCAGAATCGCAGAAAGACGATGACTAACCTGTTTTGCTTTAAAAGTTGAAAGAGAAAATGTCGCACAGATTTTAAATGGCATCTCATACTCGGAAGTATAGTTCTTAGGGACTTGTCTATCTCAAAGCCATTTCACTAATTTATTGCACGCCTTACAACCCATATTAGAGTTGTGAGAGGAGCCGATTGATATCCAGGTGCCGTTTTCTAGGATGAGTAATTTGTAAAATTCTCTGGGACTAGTTGGTGAAGTGCAATAATGAACAAAAATAGGGATTGATCACGCCCTCTCCAGTGACCATGCTTTCTGTAAGTACAGTCGACTCCGGTTATAGTGAACTTCTGGGGACTAACAATTTTGGTTCACTATATCAGAGGTTCACTATATTCGATAATGTCATCATTAAATAGAATTTTCTCCACAATGGTTGATTTTATTAATACAGAGGTACAGCAAAATTCATTAACAGCACTTGCTGAAATTTTCGATATCTTTATTTGCCTTTAAAAATCGATTATTTTCAATTGTTTGCTTCGTACATTTTTTATTAGTAGTTTCTCTAGATCCTTCTCCAGAATTCCTGCTCTCTCCATTCTTGATTCTTCATTGACCTCTCGGTCTAAGCATGGTAATGCAGTCTTGACACCTTTCAATGCCTCTTGCACTGTTGGAACGCCGTCCCTCTCTCCGAAAGCCCTTCAGCTCGCCTAATAACATACGAGTTCCAATTAATTTCCAGGACTTATTTCCTACGTTCACTATAGCTGCGGTTCAGATTCACTACAATCGAATCTTCTCTTGCTTCTTTGTAATGTACGTGAAACGGTACTAGTGACTTAAGTTCACTATAACCGATGGTTCACTATATCCGAGTTCGCTACAAGCGGAGAGGACTGTACTCATTTGCGGTGTTGGTACCTGTACATGCGACACCCAGGGCCGGATCCTGGAATAGACTTTTAAAGGCTCCCCCTATGTTATTGCGTCGTTACGCTTGTGTTGTAAATGTCTGTTCCTTCTAATCATGAATCATCGATTACAAGAGATCGAACACAAATTAATAAATATATCGATTACGGGCACGTTTCTCGGTGCTATTATTTCTATTATATCTTATGACTGACTCTGAACTATGTGACACAGTGATCTGCTGAGGTTTAGACATTCTTCCTAATCTTATATTGCAAACGTTCGTGAATATTAGAGAGAGAGAGGGGGAGAGAGAGAGAAAGAGAGAAAGAGAGAGAGGGGGAGGGAGAGAGAGGGAGAGAGAGAGAGAGAGAGAGAGAGAGGGAGAGAGAGAAAGAGAGTTGACGTGTTAGATGATTACAACTATGGTTGTAAGTAGTCAAGATGAATTCTGGATTATGAAAGCCTGGACAAGTACATATACGCACACTGAAGATACGAATCGATCTCTATAGCCCTTCGAGTCGAAATAATTAAGGCGTCCCTGGCCTACGAAATCCGACGTGTCTATATCTAAGGCGGTTTTTCTGAATTTATAAAATTTACACTCCTCTCATTTCTGTCCATCCCGTGGTCCTGGAAGCGCATCAACGTCTCCATCCGACCCTGTGCACTTCGTGCTGAGTGACAGCAGTTTCTGCGCGGGGGTGCGCCCCCCTCCCCGGTTGACGCATGCGCCTGGCGGGGCCACGTGAAGCTGCACGCGCAGAGAGGCGACGCCCGCGCAGAACCTGTCGCGGCGGCGGCGGCGGCAGGCTGGCGACACGCCAGGGGCGGCTCTCGCCGAAACAAATACGCGTCGGGCGCCGCGACGCTGGCGGCGCCGCGACCGTCACGATCGACGTCGCCCCCGCCGCCCAAGCGGCGACCAGCGGCGGATCCAGCCGATCATTCCTGGGGGGGGGAGGCCTTCGTAGATTTTTGTTTCATAAACGTATTTGTTATTATTTTTAGCCTCTGGGATGGATCATGGGTAGCGTACTAGCTTCCCGTGCTGTGGTCTCGGGTTCGATTCGCGGTCGAGGCAAAAATAGAGTTGTAGCTTTCCTTTAAAATCATCCCACTTTCTGTAGTTGTATGACGGAAAGAAAAGCTCAAGCAGGCCGATTTTGCTAGTAGTCGCTCTTACCCTCAAGCATGTGAATTTAACTAGGTTCAGGCATGGGGGACATCGGTAGCTGGCCGGCGAAGTCAGACTACCGACTCAATAACGCCAAATACACCAATGCATGTTATTATTTTGTATATTATTTATGTACTGTACATATGATACTATACAATATTATTGTTTAAATAATTACATAATTCTAACAAAAATAAATATTTAAATCAATTTGGCGTAATAATGGAAAGTAAACGAAAATTCTAGACGTTTTGGGGAGGGGGCAGCCATGGTCCCCATGCTCCCCCCTCCTGGATCTGCCAATGGGGGCGACCACCACTCACGCCTCCGCAATCTCTGCCGAGGGACCTCTCCGCAGTGGGTTGTTCTGTGATGTCACGTTGACCGTTCGAAATTCGTTGGAATTCATTAACCAAATATAAGTAATTGTCACCACCTTGTTCTCTCTTGGGGGTGCGTGTACGCTCGGAAATATGTTCCGCAGTCTTAAAGAATACCAAGTTGTGACCTTGTTACTGAGTAACAAATGTATTTTAATAATGAAATGTGTCCAAAGAAGTGTCACCCCGACCGAGCTTCAAACCCGGGTTATAAGGGCTAAGAATTTGTTCAAAGAATTGGTTGTCTCGGTAGCGTAGTGGTTCGAGCAACTGGGCGTGAACCAGGACCCTGGATACGAATCCCGGTCGGAAGTTTTAGTTTGTATAAACGTTTTGAAAATTCGTCTGCAATGAACTTCATCGATTAAAAGACACCTTTTAAAGTATAATTTATTCCCCTGACCTTTTATTTTGAATTTTACACTTTCAAGTGTAATTGGAAGTAATATTCAAGCATAAACCTAGACATAATACAAATGATGTATACTTCATTACCTACATTAATTTTAGCGAAAAGTAATTTCATTGTTTCGAAATGACAATACATATCCACTGAAAGAAGAAATTAAGACTAGAAGAAAGAAGAACATAAGCAAAAGAAGTAATAAAAAGAAAGATAAATTTACAACCACTTAAAATTAAGAAATCTAGAGGATTCAAGGAGGAAGGAAGCCAAATAACTGTTAACGAGAGATGAGAAAGTTCCGAAGATTAATCGCGAGATCTATTAAGTCTTTTATACTGAGGATGGAAACTTCTAGTTTTGAAAAGGAAACAGAAAGCGACATGATACAAAATGAAATTAATTTTGACATAGAGAAATTCAAGGTCACTGGAATGTTTTTAAATGTATTTATTTATATTTTGAGTTACTATTTTTAATATTAATACTATTGTAATTTACTAATAAAATGTGGCGTTGCCGATGTTGTAAACTGTTTTAAAAGTAGTTTCATACGTTGAAACTTTCTTTCACACTTCATTTCTCTCATGCCTAGCTTTTTTCGAATACGTTCTTTCAGAATTTACGGCTTATATTATTATCTTTTTAAGTGATATTATTTTTTTAAAGTGTATATGTTTGAATAAGTTGTGAGTCACATTCATTTGAAAATCGGTATATGCACACTTAACGAAGTGAACGAAAGAGAAGAACGTAAAAGTGAGAAGTCGAACGTATGAACGTTCGACAAATTGAAATACCAGCAGGAAAATCAATGAATTCTCAGCGATATGTGGAACTATAAATAGAGTCTTTAGACAGAATGCTCAAAAAGGAACTATATTGAGATTTTATGATATATTTATCCCAGCTGCTATTGGGAAACCCGGGCTAAAACATCAGAATCTTAGAAGAATTGATCCTGCAAAAATGAAATTCCTGAGAAAAGTAAAAGGATGCATTAATGCATCAAATATGAAGCGAAGAAGCAAGAAGGGAATTAGGGAAAAGTGTAATAAAGCACTTATAGCAATGGACGGATCATATATACAAAAAATAAATTAAAAAAGGCCGTGAAATTGCCTTTTGCTATTTTCTCACTTCCTAAGAACTGTTTTCCTAGCTGTTCAAACCTTTCTTAGAAATCTTCCTCATTATTTCATGAAGTGAGCTCTATAATCACTTAATACATTCTGGGCAAGCGTTACATTTCTGTTGGAACTCGGAAGTATAGTTTCTCCATTCCCATCCGTTTTCCTCTCCATATTTCGATAGCAATTTGAACTGGTGTGGATCCAATCTTCAATATCGCGGCAAACACGCAGATACCAATACCGAATGCATGGAGCCGCCCGAAAGAGTTACCTGGTTAGGTGGTCCAACTGATGACTGCTGTGCCCCAGGTTCCTCTCCCGACTACAGCAGGATTTTCGACAATAGCTAACATAGCTAGATCAATTCAGCCGTTGTCTAGAGGAGAATTCTAGCGCCAGGTTGCTCTGATCGGTAATTTTCCGATATTTCTCCGACTAACACCAGGCGAATGCAGGAGGAGTACTCTAACAAACGCGTTACAGACCGCGCGAGATCTTTCCTTCTTCTTCCTTGTTCTACCGTAACCCCTTTTTTACACACACATACACTTGCTAATACTACGCTTCCACACATGCCGCGAGAATAGAGATAAGAGCTTTTCGCGACTGGGGCAGTGCTCCTCTGGTGGAAGATACCAGGTTGCGGAATACCCGGCTATCCGACGTAGTTACCGGCAGCGGGGCTCAGTGCTTCAACTGATGTCACTGCAGCGCCTCTGATCGGAAGGTCCTACGTTCGGGTCCCGACAGTGGCATGATTTTCAACACTAGCTTGTCAGCTAGGTCGAATTCAGCCGCTGTCTGGAGGAGAATTCTAGCGGCTGGCTGCTCTGATCGGTAATTTTCCGATGTTTCTCCGATCAACACCAGGCGAATGCCAGAGCCGTTCCTTAACAAACGGACCGCTTGCCATCTTTCCTTCCTCTTCCTTTTCCTATCCTCACTCCCCACACACACTTACACTTATACGCACTACACTACCACACATGTCGGGAGACCGGTCGGGGACTTAGAACTTGACCCGGCTCGGGCGGTTCCCTGCTGGTGGGAGATACTTGGTTGGGGAAACCCGCTAGTCAACGGTAGGTCGGCGCCGGATCTCCCCATCCAGTAGGGGAGGGTGACCGCCACCTCCGGATGAAAACATGCACTAGACTTACCTCAGTACCTCAGTTACCTTACTAATGACCTCAGTAGTTGACGCGCCCGGAATCACTAACAATGAATCAATCTACCGGCATAGTTCACTCCCCCGCAATCACTAATCAATCAATCAAGCGAAGGAGTTGTGTGGCGTCGCCCTTCAGGCGGTGGCCGTGGCCGTCGCGGGCGCGTCGCCCGAGGCGTCGTCCGGCGCACACGCGCCGCCAGGGCCTGTGGCGCCGCGCGCTGGCGGCGGGGGCGGCCGGGGCGACACGCGACGCCCGTTGCCCAATGAGCGTCGCGCCGCTACGCTTATTATAGACCGCGCGGGAGGAGAAAGTTAAAAAGCGACGTCGTCCATTCCAATTCCAACGGGCGCCTGCCGTCACCGCTTCTGCCGTCACTGCCGCCGTGTACCCCCCCCCCCGCTGTTTCAGTATACTAGCGCACTTGCCAAACACCCTTCTCTACTCAATGCGTCAAACTCTTTGCTTCTCCTATCTTCCGCTTTTCACCATGCCTCCCATTCTCGTTTTCGCTCACTCCCAGTTCACTCAGCTTCGGCTTGCCACCACCGCTTCGCGATCTGTGCGCGTCTACTTGCCCTTATCAACTCATCTCCCTATTTCTCACTCGTCCCCGACCCATCTCGCCGTTCAAGCTCGCTATTCCCAAGCCTCTCTCCCACTCGCCCTGTCAGGCTTGTCTTGCCCTTCCACTCCTGCCTGACAGCATTGGCTCCTCTCCACTCCCCAATTCCTTGTCTTGTTGCCACTGACCTCTTGCCTGTCGCGTCCAATTTTCTCTCCGTTCATCCTTTCTCCGTCCTGCGGAAGTTCCTCGCCCGGTCCCCGATCCCCGCCATCCCGCCATCCCGCCATCCCGCCATCCCGCCATCCCCCCGCCGTCCCGCCGTCCCGCCGTCCGCCATCCCGCCGTCCCGCCGTCCCGCCGTCCCGCCGTCCCGCCGTCCGCCGTCCCGCCGTCCCGCCGTCCCGCCGTCCCGCCGTCCCGCCGTCCCGCCGTCCCGCCGTCCCGCCGTCGCGCCGTCGCGCCGTCCCGCCGTCCCGCCGTCCCGCCGTCCCGCCGTCCCGCCGTCCCGCCGTCCCGCCGTCCCGCCGTCCTGCCGTCCTGCCGTCCAGCCCGCCCGCCCGCCATCCAGGCCCCACTTCTCCGGCTTTGGGCCTTGGCCGTTTTAGCGTCGAAGTTGCGGCACGCGCCCGCCGCCCTTCCATGTTGAAAATACCGGTTCCCATGCTATCGCCAAAGTGAGGCAACGCCAAGCGGCGCGGCCACTGGTGACAGGCCACGGCGACTCGCGGGGGCGCTGCAGGGATGGGCAGGAACGACCCGCTTCGCGACACACGAAAAAGGAACGCGTTTGTTTGATCCCGTGTAGATGCTGATAAACCAAAGGTTGAATGTGCTGTTAATTGGGGACTGTGATTGTAAACTTCCGGCAAGCTGGTGGGAGCGAAAACCTAAGCACCACTGAAGGAAAGCATGCTGGTACTTTCGATGCAATATCTTTGGAAACACTTGGGCTTTTTATAAAAAGGTTAGATGTCAAATATCGACTACCTTATTTCAATAGAGAGTTGTATTTTTATCCAAAACTAATGAGCTTAATTTTGATTTTATTCTTGGGGTTCTCAGGATAACGCCATCATAATAAACTGAGTTTCCGTTGTTATCTATGGAATATATCTTTTAATCTAATTTTCCTGTTACCTCTCTGGTCTCTCTCTCTCCCTCCCTCTGTCTCTCTCTCCATCTCTGTCTCTCTTCCTGTCTGTCTCTCTCTCTCTCGTCTCTCATTTCTTTTTGTTTCCCCTTTCTCTCTTTCCCCCTCTCTTCCTCTCCCTCTTTCTCTCTCTTTCTCTCCCTTTTCTCTCCTGCTTTCTCTCCTTCTTTCTCTCTCTTTCTCTCTCTCCCTCTCTCTTCAATTATTATTTCCATGCGCTTTGCTCCCTTTCCGGCTCTCCAGATATCTCGCACGCCGCTCCTGTTAGAGCGAGCGGTGTCCCCTGCCGGGCCGGAGGTCTCGCGCCGCGCCGCGCGCCGACCAAAGGGCACTGGAGCCTCCCGCGCTCGCCGCTTGCGCTCTGACGTCATGCCCAGAGGTAGCGCCGCCTGCCACATTGCGCACGAATAGGCGCTTTCTAGAATATCTCCTCAGTGTCGGAGCTAGACAATTTTGAGCCCGGAACAATGCTGAAAAGTAGCCCCACCTCCTCCGGAAAAAATTAAAAGTGTGGAATTTTTTTTGTTATTGAAGGTCGCATCAACATCTAGGTCATTAGCGACCACTATTGGAGTTAACGGTATGGTAACTATGAAGATGAAACAATATGATGATAAGGGGGGAAAGGACGAACACAAATACAACCATGCCCGAGGCGAGACTCGAAACTGCGACCCTTCGGTCCGAGATCACCAAGACACTACTGCCTTAGCGATCTCGGCCACCGGGCCGTCATGCAGTGTGTAATTTCGAGCCACTAGCTCGTAAAAATTAATACCATGAAAACTATTGCACATATCTCAATGAAATTTGGTATACTTACTTCTTATAAGGCATTCTTTAAGTATGTGAAGTTTCAATAACATAAGTTTATTATTTATACCAATTTTAAGTAAATTACCTACGAAATATGAAGTATTCCAAAATGAACATATATTTTATAAAGAATAAAGTTCGTTTTATCCACGATTTTCATCTCAGTATCAAATTTTAAATGCCGCGGCAGTGTGAAAGTTGTATCAAGCAACTATATGAGTTATTCTATTTCAACAAATAACAGAAATGTCACCGTTAGGGCCAGAAAAAGCGTATGGAAATATATTTTAAATAATAGTTTTCCACGGTCCATCCAATTTCCACAGTGAACTTAAAACGCTAAAAAAATCGCCGGGTGCGTTGATGTGAAGGAAAGGGAAAGAGTTGTAATGTTTCGTGCACGTAATTGCAATCCAAAGTTCATATATTCAATAACTGGCATTACGAAGAATGTGTAGAACATTGACTGTAGCAACACTTGATCCCAGCAGTGACAAATGTAATAAAAGAATGTCAGAGTGAAAAACTAGTTGAAGGAAACTCTGTGATCTTGACAAGTTTGCTTTCTACATAATAGTCGTTTATTTCAGGCAGCAGTAAGGTTTTATGAGCTGTTGTAGAACCCTCTACTTACTATTGCCAGATCACTCAAGATCGAGAGCGTGTTCCTAATTTAATTGACGACCATAAATCATTTTCGAATTGCTGGCTGGTAGTAGCGAAAAGGTTTCTATCCTTCTTAAGTGTCTCGTGGTTTTAGAATAAGATTGAGTATCTACAAATAAGAATAAAAATAGAAGAGTAATAGGATTAGAAACAAAACGTACATAATATCGGGATTTCATAAAAACCATTCACATAATATATTAAATACTCTTTAAGCGAAATGTATGTGTTACATAAAATTTAGTTTTTATTTATATAAATATGGTAAATACATAGAGATGGAATGAAGTGGCCTCTTTTAGTTTTTGAGGACTTGAGGTACACGTGTAGAAACTTTTAAGAGCTTCCTTGCTTGCAACATATCTTGGCTGGGTAGGCTTGTGTCGGCCACATAGTCGGTCCATCTGCGGGCCTCTGACCGGGAGGTCGAAGGTTCGAGTCCTGACGGCGGCAGGATTTTCGACACTAGCTTTTCAGCTAGGTCGAATTCAGTCGCTGCTTGAAGGAGAATTCTAGCGGCCGGGTGCTCTGATCGGTAATTTTCCGTGGTTTCTCCGATCAACACCAGGCGAATGCCGGAGCAGTACCCTACGAAACGGGCCACGGACCGCGCGCGATCTGTACTTCCTCTTCCTTGTCCTTACACACACACACTTACACTAACATGCACTACACTACCACATATTCCGGGAGACCGGTCGGGAGCTTAGAGCTTGTCCCGGCTGAGGCGGTGCCCCGCTGGTGGGAGAGTCCTGGTTAGGGGGAAACCCCACTAGCCGACGGTAGGTCGGCGCCGGATCTCGCCATCCAGCGGGGAAGACCACCGCCATCTCCCGAGAAACAAACATACACTACGGGACTAATGACCAAAGCAGTTGACGCGCCCGGAAACACGAAAAAACCAAACCAAACCAATCCATCTGCGGTCGACGGCCGGCGTGGCGTGGCACGGTATGGGCACGGCAATGCACGGCGTGGAGAGGCGCAGAGCGGCAACAGTGACGGCGGCGGCGGCGGCGACAGCGGGCAGGCGCCGAGCTCCGAGCGCCGAGCGCCGACCTCCACGCCGCGTGGGTTAACTGGATGTAAACGAATGTTAAGAGCGGGTCAAGTCGCCCGGGCCCCCGCCCTCCGGCCCGCCCCGCCCCGCGCCGCCAAGCGCCGCCCAGCGCTGCCGCAGTCCGGCTCGCCGGCGACGCGTCGCCGCTGGCACTGGCGCGGGAACGGCTAGGCGATGCGCCTCCGGGGATAGGCCGCTCAGCTTCATGAATGGGATTGTTGCGACGTCTCACCGTAGGTAGGGAGTGCGGTTCTCGCGGTGCTCTGCAAAAGTTTCGTTGTGTTCGATGGATTTCCGACGCGATCGCCTTTCTTGTTGTTTTGGATTGGGGCTTACTTACCGTTACTGCAGCATTTGATGCAAATTCGGGAAATTCTTTGCATCAGTCAGAAGTTGCTAGCTACGAGCCCAGCTACGAAAAAGGGTTGGATTTTATTTTAGGATAAAATAAACATCAATCTTCAACCTAGTGAAATCTATTTTCAAGAGGAAGAATACAAACTTATCTTAGTTTTTTTAGCACAAAATCCCATGGACGAAGCTTTATGCCCATCGCCGCAGGCGGTGGCGCTGCCGTGGATTTCGGAGCTTCGGGGATGGACGTTCGCTTGTGGAAAGTTTTCTGAAATAAATGCGATTTTTAAACTTCGAGCTCTAAAGGATTATCTATTTTTAGGCCGGCTTATGTGGCTCTGTGTCACTGACTAGGAGGTCCTAGGGTTCGCGACAAGACGGCAATATTTTCGGTACTCGCTTCCTAGCGAAGTGAAAGTCAGCCACTGGTAGAAGGAGAATTCTAGCGGCAAGCTGCTCTGATTGGTTGATTTCCGTGGTTTCTCCGATCAACACCAGAAATGCCGGAGCAGTACCCTAACAATCGAGCCAAAGATTGTATGCCATATTTACTTCCTCTTTCTTGTCCCATCCTCCTACCTTAAACAAACTTACTAAACTTAGAAGCACGACACTACCTCTTCATGAGACCAGTCGGGAGCTTAGAAGCAGAAGCGGCTGGGGTGTTGCCTCGGTGGTACGAGGTACCTGATTGGCGAGAAATACGCAGGCCGACATGTAGGTGGGCGCCGAATCTTGCCATCCAGTGGCGGAGCGTTAGCGCCAACACCCGTAATAAAATGCAATATGCACAACAATTATGGGACTAATCACCTTAGCAGTTGACGCGCCTAGAAACAGCAATTAATCTACTAGACCACCGCCATTTATTACTACGCCACTACACTACACACATTTATTACTACATTTATCTACTACGCCACCACCAGTTATTTTGCTGTATCTTATTGCTTTTGTTTGAAAAAATCATAATTCTTGCCATTTAAACCAGGAACATCTTTCGTGTTCGAACCCCAAAAACCTGTGGGTATTTTTTTCGCTCACAGTCGTGTGCCCTAGCTACTGGATCATTAAGGTAATGATCACTGCAATTTTTAGCGATAGCGGGGTTTTGTGAAGGTATGCATTCGGTCGCATCTTATTTTAAGTATCCAGGGGGAGGGGGATCTGTAGAGAAGCTGTGAAGTTTACAGCAACTTTAGTTTTTGCATTGCTCACTACAGCTGATGAACCTAGTATTTTTGGAGGGAGATTTTACGAACTTTGACGAGAGCCTGAGCCCAAGGGGTCAAGAGTGGAATCCCCCCCCGGTCATGAGGATTAGTATCGTGACGCTCCAGCTGCTCAGTCCGTATCCCGTCGGCGTGGTGCCGCATTCCGAGGTCAGGTGCCAGGAGCAGGCAGGAGAGCGGGCGGCCAATGGCAGGCCTCGCGCAGGCGCGCACGTGACGCCCGGCGCTGGGCCGGAAGAGCCTCTGCTTCCGAGGGCGCCGGTGACGATCTCCCCCGCGCAGCTGCGGCGGCGAAGCCTCTGACCTCGATCTCCTTCACGTATCGCCGAGCAGCCTTGGGCGGACCCCGCACCATTTTTTTTTGCGTGTATAAAATCGAAGAATCTTCCTAGTCATTGTTTTATAGAAAATTGAAGAAAGATCGTCGTGATAGAGCTCATCATTTCCATTCTTGGTTGAGGTATTCGCCGTCGTTGCCGACGTCATCCACTTCAACTTTTTCGTAGTTTGCAACGCTCTTTCCTTTCATATTAACCTTGTTAATACGGGGGTGGTGGGGATGGTGATGATCCGGGAAGAGTGTTAGCCATTATATAACTGTTTACATAATTGTAAATTTGCTAATAATGCACAAACTATTAATAAGCTATGCTTCTGACTTGCACAATTCCACACGAAGGATTATAGTGATTTTGCTCCTATTGTTTCCGCAATCTTCCCTGAGCGAAAAGTATTACATTAAATACTTATGTCTCTTTTTAGCTTTTTGGGTAATCTGAGAGTAGTATTAAAATTATGACATCGTTTGCAGATAATAATAACGAACTAATACAAATTCGTGTCTAATGTTTTCATCAGTATGTGTTTTAGAAATATTTAAATATTATTGTAATTATCTCCCTTAAGAACTGAAATACTGAATTAAGTATTGTAGCTACCGCAAATTAAGAAGGATTGATCAAGTATTCTCTTTGAAAAAAATGTTATTAGTAAAGGTTTACTGAAATTAGACAAGAGAGCGTATAAATTGGAGAAAAAATCACAATATATGAAACCAGACGTATTCAATATCGCTCTCCGGACTTTCTGAACCCATCCCCAGACGCAGAGGTCGCGACGAGACAGCCGAACTGGATACCACGCGACGAGAGAGCCATCTGAATACCACTCCAACGTTCCGTTGCCCGGCGGCCGAGACTTTGCTTTATTGCCGAGGCAGAAACGGCGGCGGCGTATGCAGCGCCGGCTGGCCGCAGGACTTCGCGTCTTCGCCGCCCCCCACAACCCGGCGTTGCCGTCCCCGCCGCCGCCTCGCCACCAGGTGCCGTGTTTGCGCGGAGTAATAAGTCTCCCCTCGCGGCGAGCTCGGGCGGGCGATTCGCATAGGAGTGCCGCATTACCGCGCCGGGCGTGCGCCGGAGTCGATACATCCTGAGGAAGGCCCGGCCCCGGCTACTCGGCCACAGCGTGTTTGCTCCCGAGCAACCGCCCCCGCCCCTCCCTCCCCTCCCCCTCCTCCTCGTGTCCTCCTCGCCCCGCCTCTGTTCAACCGCACGGAGCAGGGAGCTTTCGTTTCGTTTCGAGCTGGAAAACAGTCGTTGCGCCGTGTAGGTTCCATCTGCCACAGCCCCGTCCCTCGCCCGAGGCAGAGCCAGAGATGAAGATTCGTCGCCGGGGACGGATGGCGACTCGCCCGAGGGTCATGTTCTGCATGCAATGAGAACTCCTGGTTGATATTTCGATAAGAGCTTCTGCAAATTATATAAATTAATAATCAGCCCTTCTTTGGTATTATTTATTATTCATTATATACTTTAATAAAATTAAGAAAAGTCCACGACAAAAGACATATAGAAAATTAAAATATATACTCGTACATATCTGCTGTCATGTTGTTCAGAGTTAAAAGAATTGCTTTTAAAACGTTATTGCAAATTTACGAATAAAACGTATTCTATTTACACATCATTAAACATTGCGAAACTGTAGGACGAGGTATGATAAAAAATATTTCTTAGTGCGATAAATATTTAGATACACTATTTTATTTATATCCTTTTATTGCAATGCTAATGTTTTTGCCAGGAATTTTTGGCACACTCCACTCAATATTTATTTATTATTACCTCGCCGAATAAGCATTTCACTCTCTAATGTAAAGCAGTTGAAATATATTTATACAAATTACCCACGTCCATGAACGAGTGGATCGAAGAGTTTGAAATGTTTCGCCTATTAAGAAGACCTAGTTGTTCGGCTCTTGTGGGCAGTGGGCACTCGACTGCTGACAGGTCGATAATTGACTGTCCTCAAACGCGTCAGTGGCATGCTGATTCCTACTGGGACGATACTTCACTGAAGAATGTGGAGGTGATAAGAAAATGAATGGAAAATAATTAGTTTTATCGATCAGAGCCCTAATGGAGCATTTAGACATAAAACAATTTCTTAATAAGTATTCATTATTTGGATTTTTAATGAATCTCACTTAAATGCTTTCATGGTGAGAATGGAAAAATTCCTCTCCCCCTTACACACACACACTTACACTAACATGCATTACACTACCACATATTCCGGGAGACCGGTCGGGAGTTTGGAGCTTGTCCCGGCTGGGGCGGTGCCCCGCTGGTGGGAGAGTCCTGATTAGAGGGAAACCCCCACTAGCCGACGGTAGGTCGGCGCCGGATCTCGCCATCCAGCGGGGGAAGATCACCGCCATCTCCCGAGAAAAAACATGCACTTCACTAACGGGACTAATGACCAAAGCAATTGACGCGCCCGGAAACACGAAAAAAAACAAACAATCGACTGCCATAAAACGCTCAAACCGTCGGCCGAAGAACGAGCCCTGGTTTCTTCGAACGCCACACGGAAGAGTGGAGAAGTGTCCCAGCTATGAAATCGCCTGTTCGAGGGGGCTCTGCACTAATTTGGCGACGAAAAATGCGGCGGGCAGGCGGGCGGGCGGTCTCTAGCAGAGTGAGTCACGGAACGCGTGCTACGTTGAGGGAGTTAACGCGGCGTTACTCGCAATTAATCTCGCGTTACGTCACAGCCTCCAGACGGCGCGCGCAGCTGGTGCCCTGCGGCCGCCGGAGGAAGAGCTCACAGCTCGGTGGAGGGGGGGTGTCCAGATGGCACGTTGTCACAGACAGCACAGCCCACAGCGCTGAAAGAAAGGAATTGTTTTGATTGACAATGAAATTGTATCCATTCTGAAACGGTTTGAAAATCTTTTTGAGACATACAGTACCGACTGTGTGTACAATGTTTGGGCAGTCCGTGTAAGGGACGCCGAAAGGCGGGAAGGCCGAACATTTCCTCTCAGAAATAAAATTCAGTAAACAAAACAGGAAAACTGAATCAAAACTAATTTTCATTAAATAAGTTGGAGAATTTTATCAGGTAGCAGTAAGTTTTAATGGTCAGAGAATGATTTTGGTTTAAAGACTACTGGTAACGAGGAATATCTTCTGAAAAGTAATAAAAGTGAACCATTTACTCATACACTGATATAAATTTCAACATTAAAGCAGGTTAAAAAATAATTTAAATCCAGTGACGTAAAGATATTATGCTGAGAACGTATTTCTTGATACGTTTAAATAATGTCTTGGAAGTTCACAATGAGACATCATCACCATTATGTTTGATGATTGAGTATTCCGGTGTCGATTAATAAAGTTATTATAATAAATAATTATTATTATTATATTTTAATTTTTTAATTGAATGTAACAACAGAATAAAAAATAATTTGGGGGTTAATTTTTTTTACTAGGGATAAAATTGCTTAGCCACACCACTGGCACATCTGTCAATTTACTTGTTAAGGACGTAGAGTAAATGGGCTTGGCATTGACGGAGGATATAGGTAGCCCAGTGGTTTTTATAGCAAAAGCATGCGTGTTAACAAGAATAGAACACTAATTAGTTCTCTTTCCGATTCGCCTTATTATATATGAAAAGCGTGTGTTAGATAATTTCGACGATAAACTTTTGTTGCTAATTGCTACCGCGCTCGTTTTGTACTTTAGATCGATTTGTGGAGGGATGCAAGTCACGAAATGAGCAACGGCGTTGGTGTTGTCAGAAAGTCGCCATATCATGACACCAGATCACTGTGTCTGTTCACAAGCTTATATGAATGGAGTTGTTTCCGTATTAGACTATTATTATTTATCATATTCGTTGGAAAAGTACTACAAAGGGGGGAAAGAGTTTGCACTCTCCTACCTGATGAAAGTGGATTCGAACCAGTGAAAATTTTAAATTCAACATCCATAAATGAATTATTCTTTGTAGGTAAGAGGAAACTGAAAAAAATGCAGTTATTTGTTCTTCACGAAATACTGAAATTTCTTGTTTAGTCTTCATGTTCTTTTAATTTTATTTTTAATGTAAATAAAAAGAAATAAAGTGCTATTTATGTTGTGATATGCAAAATTCTATGTCGTATTATTGCTAATGGTAGTTCTTTTTGATTTCAGGTACGTACGGTCTTGCTAAGCCCGCTGAAACTGATATCTTCCAGGGTGAGTTTGTAGTTAGAATTATGTTAATGCGCCATTACAATAATACATTTTAATGGCTTGCTTCTGTTACTCCAACCTCATGTTGTTGAAACATATGACTGGGGGCTTTAGTTAGGGAATAAGTCAAGTGATGAGGCAGATGCTATTAGAAACTTAGCAGATACTTGGAGTCCGAGATCACACATATTTTAGAAGAACTTGAAGGAAATAACATTTTATTTGCGTTTATTTGATTTAAAGACGTTACATACGCATTTTTTAGAGATAATTGAAATATATAAATTATATAAAATATTACAATCAATACTAAATAAATCGGGTATCTTATAAATCGATAATTATGTTTTTATTAACGATGGGTTACAGTTATGTTTACGAAACCAGATTCATTTTGTTTTTGTAGTTGAATTGAAGTAATTAGTGTATTATTTTTCTTGAAAAGATTGAAAACTGGGTTACGAAGAATACCTTGTTTTTCTTTTTTGGTTTCACTTGAAGTAATTTCAAAGTGTCATTCATTATTGAAAATCTGAATTTCACAAATGTAAATTAGTTGTTTTAACTCCTCTAAAACGTTTCTAACAATTAGATGATAAAAGAAAATTTATTCTTAAGATGTCTCAAATAACAATATCTGTAAACATAATTCCCACAGTGTAAAGATGAAATTTTTATTCAAGTTTCGATTCTTTACCACGAGGCGATATAAAAATCTGTCTGCTCTTCTCATTAAAGTATTCAGTACGTTGCTCTCAGTTTCGCGTTATATAATTTCAAGAGCCATTAAACGCGTTTGCGTATATGAACATGTCAATGTCAAACGTTGTAGTGGCATGAGTTGTCACAAATGACTTTTTTAACCTCCCGATACGAAATGAGCTCATAGCATTAGAATGGGCAGTTTTCGAGTGCCAACTTCAATTCTATGTTTGAAATTGCATAGTGTAATGATCTGTTTTAACTTCCAAGAAATTATTAATTTAAATATTTTACATGCATTAAAATACTTGTGAATACTTTCGATTTTCTTCAGTGGTATACCTAACAAAATCACTTTAGAGAATATTTTCTTCAGGAACTTTTGCCGAACGTTAATTTTAGTTAATAAACAGTTAATGCGTATTAACAGCTATTTATTACTTATTGCATTAATAACAACGTTTTGTCATGTAAATTTATTTTTTGGGGAATATTCTGTAAAATAATTTTTATATATGGTTTTCGTGTTGTGATGGGTTGTTTAGGATCGATTTAGTTTCGTTGAAGGTCTAAAACATGTCCGAAAAGTTGGCTGTAATGCAATAAATAATAAATAGTGAATACAGAAGAACGAACTGTTAATTCTATGATGGTTGAGAACCCAGATCGAAACGATAATGTTAGGTTCGATTGTGTACTTAGGAAAACCATCAGTGTAATTCTATTATAAACGACATTCCTAGAGACTACGCAGCTAAGAAGGCCTTCCGTTGCAGAGTCCGTTCACGAATTCCACTGACAAATCCCCTGAAAGTACAAATATATATTTCTAGTTTTTCCTGTCGCGAAATTTTTCACACCTACTCTGCAATATGGTTTTATCAGAGGATTATTTTTGAATTAGATGCAAGGGACACTCCTCGGCGTGTTAAATCCGACCGACTCCATGAAGTAAAATACGTTCTAACAAGAGCGACAACACATTCTACCTCATGAAACTTCCTCGTGAAATCAATATTTGCATTTATTCCAATTCTTTTCATTCACGGACAAACAGAAAATATTATATTCCATTTAATTCACTTTATAATACCTTTTACGAACTTTTTAGCGATGGACTTCCGAGCACACGAACTTTTTGCAGGAATTAATTGACACGTGCTGTCACTAACGTCAGTATCACACATCATCAAACACTCGCAGATCATAAAATTAGCGCGCAATGCTTTAGTTGCCTAATTGAAACGTCGATGCGCCTACGCGGCGGGCTCTTGGAAGAAGGCGCGCTAACCAGAAGGTGGCGAGGCACCGACAAACACCCGATAATGAGGACATGTCGGCAGCATTAAGTCGCCGGCGGCGCAGAAGCCGCTCGGGCGAAGGCGGCGCGCCCAGTGGGCCGGAAAGGAACATCGCGGAAAGAAATTCAAGGAAAAGGAAACTGAAATTCGAAACCCCATTTCAAGCTTTTTTTTTTATTGTCTTTTGGATGAAGTCGGATATGACGTCAGAGTTTAAAATATAAAATGGCGGCTTCAAATAAGCGAATAATAAAAGGGCGTAATGTTTGTATATGGTGTTTTTTTTATTTTAAGATAAATTTACAATCTATTTTTTACAAAATAATAAGTAAATGTGATGTCTATTGTAGAATTATTATGACAAGTATGATTAGTAGTGAAGGTATCCCATCGGTACTCTTCATCTTCTTCTTCGTACTATAACAAAAAGCAATTATTATTATTTTAGGTTGACAGCAATTGGAATTGATAATTTGGTGGTGATCATGTTTCAGTTACTTCTTGAGTATCTGTATGGGATTGTATGGGTGAGGTTCTGGTTAGCGATGGATATCTGTACTATTGTCAAGGAGGTTGAGGGCTAAGTGATTTGGATGGTTTTCAAGACGCTGGAGATAGTTTGAGCTGATTGATTCTATTCTTTCTATATGGTGTTGATTTTATTATTACCCTAACAGTTTGTTTGTTCAAAGTGGCTTATTAATAATTTTGGATTGATTGATTGTCTTCGGTCACATGAACTGCTATGGTAATATTTCCCTTTAGTGTAGTGAATATTTTATTCTTGGAGATGGCAGTGATTCCGTTCCCGCTGGATGGTGCGATCCGGCGTCGACCTACACTTGCGTTTGCGGAGGACGAGGTAACTCCCCCAACGGGGGGCGCAGGCTGTAAGCTCCCGTCAGGTCTCCCGACATGTGTGCTTGTTGTAAGGGCAGAGGCTAGGACAAGGAGGAGGAAGGAAAGATAGCGCGTGATCCTTGGCCCATTTGTTAAGGTACTGCCATGGCATTCTCCTGGTATTGATCGGAAAAAACACCGAAAATTACAGATCAGAGCAGCAAACTACCGATCACTAAAATTGCCAGATCCAGACAAGCTATGAAGCGAAAATAATTTACCGTAATTGTTCGGGACAAGCAAAAGAAAATGTAGCAAAAATATCAAAATAATTTGATTTAGTTTTTTTTCCACTGACGTTCAGATTTAGTAATTTACAAACCTCATAAAATCTCATAAAACATCATAAAAAACAAATTCAGATAATACTACAATAAAAGATGGTCTGCTTGTAGGCTTCATAGGACTTTTCGGTACTGCGAATGTATTGGATTTTTTGGCGAACAGAGTGGGTTCTCTGCCGTGGATTTAGGGGTTCTTCTGTTAATCTTCTGCTTAAATGTATTTTTTCCCCACTTTTGGGTCTCTGATTCCACCATTTCTCCATCACAGTACTCGTATTGTTATTTATTAATAATCATATCACTCGGACTTGCTGCACCATGCAAGTACGTGATTTCTGGAAATTATTATAAAATGAATAAACACATCGTTGCAATAATGGAAGTTTTCCTCCTGAATCCTGAAATAAAGAATATAAAAAATGAAATAGAAAATAAAGAACGTCGAAAATAATGAAGAAAATACATAAGTAATGAAACGGAAAGTAATTAAAGAAACAACGCACATGATATATTGATTGTTTTTTCCTATTTCTTGTGTTGTGGACCACTGTGCGTCGACCGCGTGTTGTTTTTTCGCCCGCGGCGCGGCGCGGGCGGGGCCGTGCGCGGGACACGGTGACGCGGGGGGCGGGGCTGGGGGCCGGACGGCGCTAGACGAATGAGAGGCGCATTACTCGGCGCCCGGCGGAATAGGAAACCGGGAGGGCCTCCTCTGTTGGAACTGGCGCCCACTTGATCGAAACATACTTCGTATTCAGAAAACAAATATTTGACAACCAGTGCGTCGATAAATTTTCACAGGTCTCGTGCTTTTTCAGCAAACAGAATGCCAGTGACGATATCGATTTCGGATGTTGTAAATAAAGGAAAAGGTAAAGGTACAGGTAAGGTTAGTAAATACGCGCAGCCTCGTGCGCGGATGTCGGCGCATCCGCCCGGCGTGGGCGGGGGCGGGGGCGGGGGCGGGGGCAGGGGCTACCGGCGCCGCAGGCGGCGACGCGAGCCCGACGGGTCGCCGGCACGGAGGCGATGGAAGGGGTGGCCGGACAGTTGTGACAGTTGGACAACGAGATCGAGCAACGAGCCCAACGGAAGGACAGGGGACGTGTGGGTGTGGTGAGGTGCTGATGAGACGTTCTGAGAGGTGGCTGGATTCACTGCTCAAAATGATGGAATGAGATAACGCTGAGGGATCTTCATTTTCTACTTTCCACTCCAAGCTCCTGTTTATAAATTTTCCACAAAACATTACTGTTGATTTGCAGCGAAAATGCGTGAATACGGAATCAGTTATGAACAACTGCAGTGATAATAATGAATATAACCGACTGCTCAATTAATAGTAATAGAGATGTGGAGTAAGGATAATCAAAAGTATAAGGTATCTCCAATCGGAAAGCTGAGAATTACAAAGAGAATCTAAAACTAAAAGATTTCGTTTCTCTTCAGAAGCCCCAAAACCATGTTGCATGTGTATGGCTTCACGGTTTTCTACGCTTCTTATTGGGTGTTAGGAATATGTGATGTGACAAGAATTATGTCTAAGCATTGTCACCCCTCCAGTCATCACTGCGCCTGTATCTGAGTTTCACTACGGACAATCGAAAAGTTAGATTACATCTCTTATTCCCTACCGACTTAAGAATCCTACATTTCTATGAAAGTTAGCGACCTTACCTCGGAGCTTGCGAGTAATGTTTGGCAGCAGCCATTTTTCTATATTGTCGAAAATATATTTGCGAATTAAATTTGTCTGAGGAAGGTGTGAGAGAAAACGGAAGAAACGTAAAAATCTACACAGGAGAGATGCATGGTTTTCCCGCAGCATTTTCTACATGTTCACCATCAGTTTTATCCTACACACGTTCTGCAAATCTCTCTAATATAAAAGAGCAGTCAAGATTAACTGAGAAAACTGTACAAGCATTCTGAAAAGTTCACTCATTTCTACAACAGTTCGTATTATCTTTTTAGTATCTTTTTTTTAATTCTGCTCTGAAGGTATATGCTTCAATATACATGTTCATTTTGTGAGGGCTCTGGAAATTTCTTTTACATCAGATATTACTTTGTCTTTTGCATGATCGATAAGAAATAAATTCCCTAAATTCATAACTGTCTGAGTAAGCGTTTCTTCATAATATATTTGATATAATATTTTACTGAAATATATTTTTACGACATTCAAAATCCTCATCTCGAAATAATCACTAGTGACATGAACCAAGTCTGCCTGGAAACTAAAAATACAGCTATTTAATTTCCGGATTCGCGTTATTAAATCAAAAACAGCTCTAAAGAAAACGAGCGATGGGGTTGAGGACTGTGACAAATGTCGCTCCTGGTGAGTAGTGGCCGAGATAGGGCGCTGCGATGAGGATGTCAGGTTCTATCGATTCAGTTTGTCTTGGTGATAAGGGAATTCCGCCACCTTGTCCGAGGGCGTCGCCTCCAGCGGGCCGACACCCGAAGGCAACAGACCTTAGTGGATCTTCGTCGCCTCTTCTTCAGAACTTTCAAAAGTTGAGTGGATTTCTAGCATTCTTAGAGTACTTTGTGAGAGGTCCTCGAAGGGGAGGGTAAGTTTCGAATGTGTAGTTTGCTTTCCTTACGAACTTCCCACCACTACCATCATTATCATCACCACCACCACCACCACCACCATCATCATCATCATCATCACCAAATTTACCATTACCACCAACTCCACTACCGTAACCGTCATTAAACCTCGCCAGAAATATTTCAGAGGCCAAACTGTACTTAAATTTGTTATTACTTTGAAATGTTCACTTAAAGTAATGATCAAATTTGGAATATGGATTATCACACTGTTAACGTTACCATTTGGAATCTGGATTACCATACTGTTAACGTTTCTGAAGCTAACCTCTAAGAAGCGCTGACATCTGGCAGCGATTGCATTTTACCGTGCTCGTTCTCCGCTCTACCACAAAAACTAATATGGTGACTCTTTTAAATTCGAAGTCTAGGACCATTTATCCAAAAACAAATGACATATTAACGAATAAATTAACTTATTTTCTATAAAATGCACCTCGTTCATCTTTCAAATGCAATTTTTCTTAACTTTGTTAAAGTGTTAAACAATATAGTGGTGCCTATTATTTTTCGACTTTCTTACATGAGAAGTGCGAGGTTTGTAATCATCACTTAGATTTATGCAATAGTTTCTTGTCTTTTTATCGGGAATGCCATCGCTTCTCTCGGAAAGTGAACATTTTTTACGTTAATTCACACTGGAGCCTCACCAGGTGCTTGTAGCCTCCTAGTCAGCCAAGAGCGCTGCTGAATGTGTGGTCACAGGTTTTGACTGTCGTCAACAGTGAATACTTTTTAACTCAATAAAAATGCATTTTTGCGTGAAAACACGCAGAAACGTGCGAAAAACTACAATCAGATTGGAATTACACCGAAATATCAATGAGAGACACGTTTTTTGAATTCTGTGTATCTTCTGACTTAGTTTGCTATCCTAAGGATGCGATTAAAGAAACATGATTCAAGAAATCTTATTGTATCATGAGATCACGAAAGTATTTATTGCTACAAAATAGGTAGTCTTAAAATGAAACTTTCATATGTACTTAGAAACTATTATATTTTTTTATTATGTATATGACAATGAAGACAAACGTTAGAGACTTCACGGTTGCTGTAATTTTTTATTGTACTGTGTATTTTCTCAATAAACACATGTTCCTTCGTAACCTAAACAACTGCATTGCACATTTTTTAGGTCACAAGAATTAAATTTAATGAGACTGCCCCTGTAATACAAGTTCAATAGACATTCCATTCTTTGTTGTTTCGATAATAATTGTATATCAGTGTCATTTTCGCTTCAGGAGCTTGCGGTGGGAAAATCGTTAACACATTTGTCATGAACGACAAAACTGCGAGAATGACGAGTTCCGCCAATTGAAATTACGTCTTTAGAGGTCGTGGCATTCGCATTGTTATTCTTTCTGGCAATGCCGCGTTGCGTCCTTTGATTTCACGTCTTGCAAAAACTCTACTACGTCGTCTCGACCGCCGATGTCGCGTGGAGGCGGGGGAGTGCGGCGGCGGCGAGGGGTGAGGCGTTGGGCTGCGTGGGCTTTCGCGGCCTAATGAGACGCCGATGGGGTGGCGACGGCGGTGACGGCGGCGGCGGCGCGTGGCAGTGCGGCCCCTTCATTACTGCCCGTCGATTGTCGCCGGCCGGCCGGCACGGCGCGGTGCGGTGCGACGCGACGCGACCCGCGTCGAAGGGTGCGAACGCCGGCGTCGCCTGCAGGTGGCGTCGCGGCGCTCCTTCCCCCTCCCCTCTCCCGCCGCCGTCTTGGTCATTGGGACGAGGAGGCCATGGGCGTGTTGAGCGACTGTCTCAGCTGTCGGTTGCGGAAAAGAGGCCTTTAGTGAGAGATGTTAATAGATGGGACCAAACGGGGTCATCTAGCCTTTGCATTTCCTCAAACTCTTTTAATTAAACTCCGTTTGAATAATGATAGATTCCAAGAGCAATTTTCAACATTAGTGCCATGTCTTTTCTTCGTTAACCTTATTTCTAGATCTTTTCCGCGTGTACTATTTCTTTGTTCTTTTCCTTATTTTATCCTTCAGTAAGTTCATTTTATCGTAGAGACTGATATCGACCGAGACCCATTCCTTTCGAAGCCCAATATTTACTATGAAAAGTTTTGAAGAATAGAAATAACTCAACCCTCAATAGCTGTTCAAATACGTTGAAATTAAATTAATTAAAAATGTAGCAATCATTGCGCCAGTAAAATGAATTGATTTTACAAAATAATTTTTGTGAACTGCAATAAAAGTAAAGTTTAAAAAAAAATAAGAGTATAACTGGAAAATATGATTGGTAATTGACCACCTACTGCATACAATTTTTATTATTTTGCCTACACATTTTTTAAAAATATTATGAAAGAACAACTTTATTAAGCGTGTGAGAACCTGAAGCAAATTACGAATTTTAAAATTGATATTTGTAAGAACTTTCCACTTCGTAAACGCTGCACTGGAAACTTCGCACACTGTTGTGTGTATCTTATTCCCTTCTTCATAAAAATGTTTATTTTGTCAGATTCTTCAAATAAGTGACAGTACCCGTATAACTGCCTTCTATTCCTTTTCTTTTACGTACGAACATTGATACTCTGCTCTTAGTACGGTGTGATTTAACGTAAATATGAAAACACCATTTTAACGTTCTAAATATTAAAAATTTGAAGAATGGATACAAAAAAAATGGTGAGGAGATGCTGCGGAGAAGATTCTGGCCCTAAGATAGGGGAATGACCTTACAGTGGAATCCATAGCTCCTGGTGATAAGGCGTTACGTACAACATATGATAACGCTAGTGCACGTGATTTTCCAGACTCACTGTGTTAGGTTCTTCGAACTCCAGCGCTACAGAAACCAAACGCTGCGTGCATATACATCAGTGTACTTAACAAGCAAGGCGTTGTTCATGTTGTGTCAGTTTCACGTTGAGGCTGCTGATTTACGTTCGCCTCTGTCATGCAAAATTCGTTCTTTAGAAGTATGCTTTGCGAGCATTGCATATGTGACACACGACAAGAGTCCCTCGTACACTTCTACTATACTGCATAAGTCGTACACAAGGATCGGACGAGAGAACTATGCTATGACTCCTACCTGAGCGCTGAAAAACGATGTTTAATTTGGAGACACGAAGGATCATTACATTAAAACTATTTTACTGTCATTTTGTGTTTGTTTTAAACAAAGATATGTTGCTACATCTGTTATTGTGCTTGCTTACTTCTGGCCCGTGTAAATCACGATCTATAACGCAGATCCATTTATTCATTATCTATCTTCCGGGTTGTGAACCTCAATTCTCACACGATGGATATTTGTTATCTTCAGTGACGTATAATCAGGACGTAAAATGTTTATCGGATTGAGTTTTGTGGATCTCTTACTCATTTATAAGAAGCAATCACGTGGGTTGATCGAGATTTGCAGCTTGGAAGTCAGGTGGAAAAGTAGAGAGGTGGTGGCTACTCAGGGATCCGTTGGTGTAGCGCACCGAGGGTTGCATTCAGCAAGGAGATTCGCCTCTGCACTCTTTTAACGAGCTCTCGATGCGCAGCCTTGTGCCCTCCCTGCCGCTTCCCGCGCGCGAGGGGCGCCGAGCCGCCGCTGTCGATGGGTCGTCCCGCCCGGCGCCTGTCGTCGTCGTCCTCGCCGTTGTGCGAAGCGCCGGGCGCCCTAATTGCTTATCGAAGACGCGCCTCCGCGGCGGGAGGGGCGGGGCGGGGCGGGCGAGGGGAGAGGGGGAGGACGAGGGCGGGGCGGCGAGCCCACCGTGATAAGGCGGCGGAGGCGGTGGGGGCAGGGAAGTGGTCGCTTGGCGAAGAGCAGGTTGGGCTGGGGGAGGGGATGGAGCCTTATGGTTGAGGTACATAGCGGAACCGCTGTGGCGGGCTGATCTAATTCTTCGGCAAATGTGCAAGGGCAAGGACTATGGAGTGGCTGTCCGTACGTGGTACCTCTGATTACCAGAATTCGAATCGCGGTCAGCTTTATTGGAATGTAAAGTGAAGGGGGAAAGAAGTCCGCAAGTTTCCATGTTCTTTCAGTTAATTCAATTCACGATTTCACTAGCGTCCATTATAATTGTTCAGATTTATTTTTCTAGCAACTTATTATTCTGCCTTATTTCAATGTAAACAGTTCGCAAACCTTGCCTTCAGAGCCATTTTAAAAATGAAAAACGAGACTATTTTTTTCTTCAAGTTTTGAAGAATATTTTTATTCAAGCAGACTGTCTTTGCACAACAAAAGAGGTTGTATTCGCTAGTTTGTATTCGCTAGTTTGTATTCGCTAGTTTGTATTCGCTAGTTTGTATTCGCTACCGTTTCGTAACAGTGTGTGAAATATTCTGATACAAGAATTCGTAACTGCAGCTACGATGAGGAAAAAACATTAAAAAGGTTTTTATTGGCTATAAAAATGTCTCCGGTTTACATTAGAGCACATTTTAGATATTTACTGATTTCCAATTTACTGTGGAAATATCTATACAGTTTCATGAACGGTTTTGTCTAAGGTGGGCTTAAAATGGCTCGCAGGCATATGGAGCACATAGAACTGTCATTTATTTCAAATTTTATCTTCATCTTCTGTCTTTGTATTTTAAAAAGCTGTCATACAATTTTTGTAAATATTTTGCATCTATTAAATTTCAGATATTACGTTTTTATAAGTTTTTTACATAATTTTGTGTACTTCTATCATGTGTACTTAAGTATAATACTAAAAACGTGTATACTATACTACTTTTTTCTACCAATTTGTATACATTACGTGTGGTTAGGCACAAGAGCGAGCCTGATGTTACATCAACAAAGCCATTTATACAATTATTAAATTGATTATAAATCGCTTGTTATAAATGGAAGATATAAACAAGAGCTTCGCAAATTGAAACAGTGTTATATGCGCTTGTTTTCTCGCCAAGAATATTTCATAGTGAAGTATTCTGTAGCTCCACACAACGCCGGGAAGAGCAGTTGTGTTTGAGTTGTGGACATCTCGTAAAGTAGAGAATGAAAAGAGACGAGAAACAATGTGAATAAGTTGAATGGATAAATGCGAGGTTGGATGCCCTGTCCGCAGTGTGATGGTTACAATAGAGAGTTTTCTAAGTGTAGCAAAACACGTTATGAGATAACCACGCGACTAGCAACGTGTGAAGTGAAAACATACTTTTGCACAACTTTTCGTTCTAAATGGAAGTAATTCCAAACTGGGATGTCGGAGCGTGCGCTAAATTATCATAATTCTCTTGATTCGCATTTGTTTAACTAGAGCTGTCCACCAGGCAATGACTCCTTCATATAATTATATTATTATTAAATACAAGAATTAAACATACAAATTCGTTTCATCTACAAAATGTTGCATTGTTGGAAGTTAGCACCACACACTACCGCCACAATGAGGAACAAATTGCATTTCTCGTGAACACATGACTGGTTAAGTGCGCGGCGCAAGTCACGTGATGACACTCTCAAATTCCGTTGGATTTGCGTAATCAACAACCAATTTAGCGTGTCGTTGGATTTCGCGCATGCGCAAAAGGCGGAAAGGGGTAAATGGGTCTGCGCGAAGGGGCTTCACGCGGAGCAAAAGCTCTGTGACGCGTTCGGCGTGAACGCTGCTCGTGGCACACAGGTGTCCAGCGGGTTGCCTAAGGTGGGACTCGACTTACGACTCCCAGAGAATGCTTGTCATCGTATCCCTGGAAACTCCAGGGAACATGGCGGACTACAAAAGATATATCAGTATTACCAACTTTCTCCGTAGTATGTAGTATGACATATGAAGTGCACATATGTGAGGAAAAATTAATTTTCTACATTATATATTTGAACCCTAATAAATATTCTGTGATGTTCACATCTTTCAGGATTTGTGAAAAAACACTTCCAGGAAACTTTTAAACATAACTAACCTACTTATGAATGCATTTGTAATTCCTGTAACTCATCGTACTATGCAGAAATGTTAGATCAGTATATTATGTTTTGTTAATTTTCAAAATGACTTCAATAAAACGAAAAGTGATTGACAATGCGGATATTATGTAAAATGGTTGACAATGCAGTTTTTATGATGCAGAACACTATACAGTTTAATTTTTCCTTTTTATCGCACTAGGGTGCAAAATCATGTAGTTTACATTCCGTACAGTTCGAAATATTCAGGGCAAAATAAAATTCTCTAGTAGAATGTGGAAAAATTAGTTCTGAGTAGTTGCAAGTTATTATATGAACTGTGAAAGTAAATTCGCTAATGCTTATTTCCACTTAAAATCATCAAGAGGGAAAGAAAGTTAGAAGAGTGTAGATTTTTGTAAAGATCGGAATAGGCTAGGAAACTTGCTCAGAAATCAAGACAGCAAAGGAAAATAGAAATGATGCAATGCGTCCCAAACTTTTTTTAAATAATTCCTATGATGGTGATGGAACAATATGGCAATTACCCATTTAATACCAACGAGCCAAAAAATGTTATGGATTATAGTTGAAAATATTGAGCAGGCAGTAAATTCCTGCTGCATGGGGCATGGACCGCACGCAACAAGGGAAGAATCCGAGAGCGTTGAGGAGGCCGATAGGGCACCTTTCGGCTGCGCATGCGCTGTCTCCGGGCGGCGCGGGCCCCGCTGTTGCCAACGCTGGTTAGCGTCGATCTAATCCTCTCCGCAAAGAGCTGCCCCGCCCCCGCCCCCGCTCTCCGCCCCCGCCCCGCCTCTCGCCAGAGCGTTGACACGGCGATGGCGCCGGCGACGTGGATGCTCGCATGCGGAAGATAGCTACAGGGTGTGCCACCTCAAGGCCGCCTGGGCCTTCGTCTTGGATCAGATTTGTATCGCTAAAGATGTGTGATTTAGTAGTCAGGGATAAAGTGTCATTGGTTTTATTTATAAGTTTTCGTGCTAATACTAGTTGTTATGTACTTATGTACACTCGCTGATGTTCGCATTTTAAAACTCTCATTGACCACACTTCAAGAAAATCCTCGCCCTTCGCTGCGCTGACTACATTCGATAGAACGATTGCAATTCGCTTAACAACCCGAAATAACGAACAAATGGCGAGAGATTAGCATTTATTTTATTAATTTAGCAATACTAAATAAAGGTTCTCATTTACGGAGATATTTTAATTTAACCAATAAAATTGCGTTGCGTGGAAACTAGTTATGGCGATTTATGTCACGTAATTTGAAATATCTTACAAAAATATTTCTAAGGGTGAATTCAGTAAATGAAAATCACGTAACACTGTTAGGTGGTATTGGACTTGTTTTATATTTAGTTAACTTCTCACAATATACCGAGCATAATTGTTAGTGTAACATAGAGGACATAGATTACAGTTGTGAATAAAACAGTTGAGGGTTACATATATTCATTTTACACATCATCTCCTTAATGTGCTTCTAATTACAATTAAATTTTCTAAAAATGCTAATATAAAGTTACTTAAGCTGTATTTTTCCAAATGATCTACTATCTCAAAAATAATATTGTTGCTTATCCTTCCTGAAAACAAGCTCATATTTCTCGTAGAATTTCATCCAAAATTCCAGTAGAAGGGACAATGTTTTTGACAATGGCTGAAAGAAAGCGGTGAGTATCAATTTGGGAAGAATCTTCGCTCGATGTAAAGATGATTTCGAATATAGAAAGCGAATACGAAATATTTGGTTCTAGATGAAACCCATTTACGCAGTAAGAAACTTGAATAGATACGAATTTGATACTTTTACGTCGTGATCTTTAAAGCATGAAGGGATGCAGCTATCTTGCAACCCCTCTTTGGATTCGTCAAAAGCTACATAGCTCTTAGTACAGGACATATCAATTAACGTGTTCATTTGTCCACTGGATACATCAAATAAAGGTGGTCCACTACTTAGTAAACAAATATTTCAAATAAAGGTGGCGCGTTTCTCGGCCAGGTTATTATTTTAAGCCGTTGCATTGAATATCACGTGAATGAAGCGAATTTTCAATGGAAATTCTCGCTTCAGCTCTTTCTCAGCCTGTGAGGTAAGGGTCGCTCATTTAATTATCAAGTTTGCCTGTTGGGCATGTCACCTGCGTTATTCCTCGCGAGATATGTGACGTCACCGGCGCATGCGCAGCGCAGACGCGCGCACGCGTGCGTGGAGATTTTCCAGAGCGCCACATGTTGCAGCGCGCGCCTCTCCCCATTAGCACATCCGCCCTCCACCGCTGGGGTCCGGGTTCGATCGCTGGTCAATCCATGTGGGATGTTTCGTGGACGAAGCAGCCGAGCATTCGCTTTGTCCGCCAGAAATTCCACGTGCTTCGAGCGGGATTAGAACGGTGACCCTAACGATGAAGGTTAGAAGCTTGAGCTCTACAGCATTGGATCCTTTACTGAATAGAAACATTCTTCCATTTCATTCATACAGTGCTTCTTGAAATGAGTAAAAATCAAATGGCTAATAATCGGCAAACTAGTACCTGAAGTATATTATACGTTGCATGCATACAAGTAACAAATAATATATCATACGTATGAGTAATTTCTTCTGAGCTCTTTCAACATGTACCAGAACACGCAAGTCTTTACAATTCAGCCACTTTTCATTAGAATAGTGAAGGTCAACATCTAAAAAAAACCTTGAGAAATAAAATGCTGGAGATTAAAAGATATTTTTCCTCATTCCTGCTACATTAATAATGGTTTGGATAAAACAAATAAATTCTGAAGAAGTCTTCTTTGAATAATACATTAGATTGTATTAACGACGATTGCAGACATGCGAACATTCTGAGTATTGGAGATGGCGCAAGTATCGTACTAAAGAATATTATTTTCTTTATACAGTTGGTCCAAGAGGTAGTTTTCCTTTTAATGTTATGAATTAAATGAAATAATTAATTATGTGTATAGTTAGAATCAGTATAGTTAAATTCAATTTAATTAATACTTTAGAAATACAAATATTAGGTTGTACGCTTTATTTGTATCCAGTTGTATATTGTTTTCTACTCTTCTTTCATCAGGGCTAGGAGATAATCCTGTTGATGTTCACACTGGTTTTATTTTAGTTGAAGTTAAGTTATTCATTGAACTTGTTTCTGTGAAAAACTTCGCTTATTTAATTACGATGTATGGTACACGAGGCCAAGTTATATAAATTAGGTTACGGTAGCATTGTCGAGGCTCTTGCTCATTGTCTCTTCTGGAATTTTGACGCATCATACGAAACGGTGCGTTTTGAGATCTCAGCTCATAAACAGAAGATGAAACATTTTCAAAATTTGACTTCGCATATTTTTTTCCGAAAGCGGAACGTTTGTACGTCAGATGTCTTAAAGTCGTCGGACCCCGCTCCTCCTTTTAGTTTCGCGATCCAGAGATCTTGACAGTTCAGTAAGTGATCAGTGTTTATATATACCCATCTGAAATAATGCATTAAAACGCACGGTAGCTTGTAACTTTTGAAGAAAGAAATTAGAAATGTAATTGTTTATTTCACTTAGTATTTTTAAATTAATTCGGAGGCGCGTTTATTTTAATTTTTGAAGTTTTCAATGTACATAAATTTTACAAACAGTAATGCATTATATTTTTAATTTTAAAAGTATATCTCACTCATGTTTTTTTGTGACCATAACGCCAAATAATTTATTTTAAATAAATTGTACAACTCTTCGAAAGGTTTCACTGCTGAACGGGAATGATAAAAAATCATAAACAAATTGATTCTGCCTTGAAGTAAAAGGGTAAAAAAATTGATATTTCAGAAAATGTTGAAGAATAAATTTTTAAAGTTACTAAAGAAACTGTCTAAATTAATGAACCCTCTATTTTTGTTCGAGTACTTAGAAATTTAAAGCGAGGACGGTGTATTGGACAAGGTTTCAAGTGTTATTTTCATGTAATTTATTAGGTACTAAAATTTCTTTTAGTGCTTCTTTCCTTTTCTTATCTTGTTCTCGGTTTTAACACATGTTAAAATGACCGCTCTTGCCGGAAGATAAACGTGTGTACCGCACGACTTCTGCGCAAACCAAGTGGAAGTACCTTACTTATTTCTGTCACGAGTTCGCTTCAATTTAACGCACACTCTACCACTTCGGAATGATCCTATCGTGTACAAGATCTCGGACTCGTTTTTAAATGATTCAGTTCGTTTTCTTTATTTTCTTTTCTGTCATGATGCATCATGTCAATTTCCCTCGACTTTTTCCCTAAAGATTACGATTATGTAAACGCGAAATATTCTAAACAGAGAGATTCAAGCGCAATGAATTCGCATTGTTAATATACAATAAATGAATCTTGATGATAAACATTTTTTAATCTTTATTTATTTACGACACACATCGGTGAAGAGCAACTGGTTATTACAGTGCTCAAGTACTAAATTATTTCTTAAGGCTAATGTAATGTGCTAAGGATCGGATCGGTTAGGATTTTAATAATATTAAAGATTTTAGTATTCGCTGAACCTCACTGGATTTGCATTATCTGGACTGCATTATCATAATAACGAGCATCAGTCAGCAACTCTTCTGTATTTTCTTATTCTATTTAACTGGCATTCTGGAGCATTTCTCTATCTGCGCATGTGTTCGCGTTGTGGAATCAAGTGTGAACTGGGCATTGCTGTGTAATGATTTTAAAGCGCAATTTTGTTTTAGAGCGTGAATGCCATACTTTGCTAGGCGGGTTGGTTTTCTGATTCTAATATATTATATTCCCAAGCACCGTATAGTAGATAATGTGTTACGAATGGTTCGAAATTCGAAGGAATTGGATAACAATCACTTTCGCGATTAGCTTTTATGTGTGGATGACGAACAGTGTTCGAATAACGAACTCCTCACTGAGTAAATACAAGCCATGACATAGTTTCCCAGATTTGTAAACTGAATCTTACTATTATTTATGACCGGTTTCTGGAAAGAAATTTCGACAGTTATGTAAACAATAGTCACTTTCCAAATTCCTTAAGAGATAAATACAATTGACACTGGACATGCCCAATAAATGAAAACAAAGAACCTAACTAGTGTTAACTGATGAAAATGAAAAGCTACATATATAATACCGGTTGTTATTATTTCATAAAAATAAACGAAGTTAGAAGTTTATATTTTTAATTATTTCATTTCTTGAAATTTCTGAAATAATTAATCTAATTCCAAACAAAATTTAAGGTTAGCAGATCATGGCTAAACATTCAATTCCAATCGCGAACGTAGTCTTGAAATTTAATGTCGTGAACTCCCACTCTAGTCCACGCGTTTGTGGTCCTGTGAATCCTTCTGGTGCAGTGCGAGTGAGGGGGAGGCGATGACAGGTGCGGGCGGTGGCGGAGGCCGGAGGCGGACGCAGGTTCCTGCCCGCAGCACCGCTGCGGTATAAGGGGGGGCGGTAAAGTACGAGGCGGACGGCGGTGGCGGCGGTGGCGGCGGTACCAGCAGCAGCAGCAGCAGCAGCCGCGGCGGTGGCGGCGTCTTATCTTATCTCCGCGAGGTCGGTAGAGGTCCGGGGGGTTATCATCCAGTCACATGGTGCTTTCGCGCGGTTGCCACGTTGAATGCGCCCGTCGCCGCGGACGCGGGGAAATGATACCGGAGGGAGGCTGGGGTGATTCGTCATAAGTGCACTCGCGGCGCCAAAGGCAAGCCCGGCGCGCAAGTTCCCACATCGGTAGTTTGTAAGATAAGTGGCGGAAATGGTTGGATGCAACATCGTGTGAATGGCAAAGGTAATGAAGGTGTTCGCCTTTCCCTCGAGTTCCGTAATACAATTACGCTTTCAAAAACAATGCAATTCTATAAAACAATGGCAACACTAGTAGTCCTGTATGGGAATGAAAATTGGATTCTCTCTCGAAAAGAAAAATTAAATATTCAAGCTACAGGATGAGATGAAATTTTGGAGGTGAGTAAAAGGTTGTACTTTGCTACGTAAACAGAGAATTTAGGGTGTAAAAAATAATTAAAAATATTTAGCTTAAATTATTCTGTAGAAGCATGTATACAAGACTGGAAAAAACATTTAGAAAGAATGGAACAAAATAGGCTACCTAAACAAGTGCTGCAGTACAACCCAACAGGAAGAAGGAGTGTAGGAAGACCACGTAGAAGGAGGATTCATGTGTGAAGACGGAACAGACAACCGCCTAATCCGTGAAGTGCAGAAAAAGAAGATAAATAATGTATTTATACGTACTGCTTTGTATATTATTCAAATAATATTCTGCGTACCCATTGTATGTATTTTCAAATTTCTCTTGAAACACACGGTTACCCTGATATAATTTTGCTATAGATCCATGTATTTTTCATTAAATTTAATTATTAATTTCCAAGACAACTTGGCATAATTATATTTTTGTATTTTCGAAGGAAATTATGATAGGGAGTCAATTATTTCTTCTTGATTTTCACATTTGAAAGCTTATGTTTTTTATGTACAATTTTAAAATTAAAGCGAAACATTCGTTGAAATTTATTGAAATATTTTATGCACCGTATCGCATAAAATTTTATTTTGTGTAAAGTACCTGCGATTAGAAAAATCGCATATCTGTATTACATTACGTATTACCGTTTTGATTCATGTTTCGTCTTCCAGATTTCTGTATGTTGTTTTTCGCTCGATGGATGTGAGGTAAATGACCTCATCGTTTGACTGAAATCTTATTTACAATTGGTTATAATGTTTATAATAGCCCTGCTTCTGCAATGCTGGAATAATTTCTTTCTTGATTAAGAACATCTTTTCATGAGGAGAATCTAATTCGGGAATTAGATTCTCCTCATGGAAACGGAGGCCATTTATTACCCACAAGAGACTGAACTTTATTAATTTACTCTCATTCTTTGACTGAAGAAATGAATCTTGAAATACGTCGATGATATAAGTTCCCTCACTGAGTTCCCTCTAGCAAATGGAGCTTCTGATAAGTTGTCATCTTGTTCTCTTGAATCTTTTGCAATGCGTTCTCTGTTTGCTTCTCCATCGGTTATCTCAGTCTTCAGCGTCATTATTAATTCTAATGGATTCTCACAATGTTGCAAGTCGACATAATCTCCCTTAAATTAATTCCACCTCTCATCTGTTTACTAACTTTATGATGCGAGTTGTAAGTAATCATTTCTTTCTTAATAATTTTGTCTCTGGATCAAGGCTCCTGTCGAAGACATTTTTTATCGTGCGTTGTTGCGTTACATAACATTTGTTGAAGTTGTTAATTCCAGATGATAAGCACTTGTATTATCCTTTCTAGGCTTTCCACTTAAATGCGGAAGTACCAGAAGAACGGGACGCATAATTTTACCCTAGCAAATTTTCGGACAGAATCGCGAACACATCTAGCATCACACCTGATCATTAACACACATGAGACTGAGAACAAACGAATTCCTGTGATCAATGCGAGAGAAGCTCAAGAAACGTTCTTATTTGTCTTTGAGTGATAGGAAACAATGCCCCGGTAAATAAACTCCTTGTCTCCCGTAGAAAAATTGAGTCCAACCATTATTTTCCTGGAAGTTGTCAGAATTGTCTGTGTGCATAATGCTGTCAAACTGTATAAATTTAGTTTATAGAAAACATCAGATCATTGTGTGATCCGATGTTTTCTTAAAATATCAATTACTTTTCAATTGTTTGATTCGTACTTTTTCATTAGTAATTTCTCTAGATCCTTCTCCACAGTTCGTGCTCTCTCCATAATTGATTCTGTATTGTCTGCTGTGGCTAAGTATCGTAATGACTGTTGGAATATCGTCCCACTCTCTGAAGGTCCTTTTACTCGCCTAATATTCTACGAGATACTTTCGATAGTGGGATGGAGCCAGCGGCTAATGAAACTGACCGCTTTCCCGCGCGGTACGGCGGATAACGCCGGGCTATGTGCTTCCTGTCGTCTATAAAGAACTCAACGCGCTTTGTTCCGTGGACTATCAAGTAACACCAAGACTGATATCGAAGCAAGCAATCACAAGACACCACAGCCAGTTGTAGCCCATGCAGGACACGGCCTTTGTTTCCGCAGGAAAACTCAATGGCACAAGGTCAGCTCCTCAGTAAGAGCCCCTTCCCACGAGGACACTGCTGCGAGCCACCGTACATCGCGATTAGTAGCAAAGTATTGGCTTAAATGGAGGTCTTCCTACGTGTGGCCGATTCGCGCTGCTGTGTCTTTCGGTGGTTGACGCTCGCCACCAGCAGCCCGTGCCGGCGTCCGGGCCACCGCTAGCAAAGTATTGGCTTAAATGGAGGTCTTCCTACGTGTGGCCGATTCGCGCTGCTGTGTCTTTCGGTGGCTGACGCTCGCCACCAGCAGCCCGAGCCGGCGTCCGGGCCACCGCTAGCAAAGTATTGGCTTAAATGGAGGTCTTCCTACGTGTGGCCGATTCGCGCTGCTGTGTCTTTCGGTGGCTACGCTCGCCACCAGCAGCCCGGCCGGCGTCCGGGCCACCGCTAGCAAAGCATTGGCTTAAATGGAGGTCTTCCTACGTGTGGCCGATTCGCGCTGCTGTGTCTTTCGGTGGCTGACGCTCGCCACCAGCAGCCCGAGCCGGCGTCCGGGCCACCGCTAGCAAAGTATTGGCTTAAATGGAGGTCTTCCTACGTGTGGCCGATTCGCGCTGCTGTGTCTTTCGGTGGTTGGCGCTCGCCACCAGCAGCCCGAGCCGGCGTCCGGGCCACCGCTAGCAAAGTATTGGCTTAAATGGAGGTCTTCCTACGTGTGGCCGATCCGCGCTGCTGTGTCTTTCGGTGGCTAACGCTCGCCACCAGCAGCCCGAGCCGGCGTCCGGGCCACCGCTAGCAAAGTATTGGCTTAAATGGAGGTCTTCCTACGTGTGGCCGATTCGCGCTGCTGTGTCTTTCGGTGGCTAACGCTCGCCACCAGCAGCCCGAGCCGGCGTCCGGGCCACCGCTAGCAAAGCATTGGCTTAAATGGAGGTCTTCCTACGTGTGGCCGATTCGCGCTGCTGTGTCTTTCGGTGGCTGACGCTCGCCACCAGCAGCCCGAGCCGGCGTCCGGGCCACCGCTAGCTAAGCATTGGCTTAAATGGAGGTCTTCCTACGTGTGGCCGATTCGCGCTGCTGTGTCTTTCGGTGGCTGACGCTCGCCACCAGCAGCCCGAGCCGGTGTCCGGGCCACCGCTAGCTAAGCATTGGCTTAAATGGAGGCCTTCCTACGTGTGGCCGATTCGCGCTGCTGTGTCTTTCGGTGGCTGAGGTGTAAGTTCACTATAATCGAATATTCTTATACTTATTTGTAATGCAAGTGAAACGAGACCGGTGATTTAAGTTCACTATAACCGAGGGTTCACTATATCCGAGTTCACTATAACCGGAGTCGACTGTATGTCACAGCATCGCGCGTCTTCTCCGCTTAACGGCCCCTCCGCAATTGGCGAACGCGCTGACCATGTCTCGCTCCCCCACCCCTCCCCACCTTTATGCCATGGAGATTGCTGCTCTTTGCATGGCCTTTACCAGTTTTATTCCTCCTTTGTTCTTCATTTTCATCCCCATTTCTCTCTGAAATTATTTTCAGTCAAAAGCTTCAACTCTACCTTCGGATACATTTTATTTCACGTGTTATTTCTTTCGATTATTGATCACAATCGTTTATTTCTTCTGAATAAATACTTCAGAAGTATTTTAAACATCCATTCTTATTTTCAATTTTTGAGCGTGAAATGTAACGTGGTTACATTCCTTTCCCATGTCACAATCACAATCGTGCTTTAAATAGAGTTCGAACCCGCGGTCCTTGATTAACAAATACGGCCCCCTAGAACGGCGTTGTTTGTCTACTGACGGAAGTACGTTAATTACTCTAGATGCGCACGCGAAATAGTATTTTGTGTAAGAAAACTTCCAAAGAAACGCAAATGAAATTTTATAGCGACAGTTATCCTCCCTCTGGTTGGTTTTAACACATAGTCACTAAACAGAATTCAAAACTAAATCATCTTCTGTTTAGTGTAAATATGTAGTGGAATGTTCGCGAAAAAAAAACACTAAAATTTTTACATTAAACATGACACCAGGCATCAGAAGAAAGTGGTTAGAACACTTGGAAATAATGCCAGAAAACGTTCTTCAACAAATAGTCTCTTGGTTTTCTTGAAGGATTTCGCCACAGGAGGATTGGTCTTTCGATCTGGAACAGGTGTAAAATTCTAATCTAAAAAAAGAAGAGTATCAGGAAGCGGAAATGAAGATAATAATGATGATATAATAATAAAAAATAAAATGCATGCGCTGCCCAAATCACACCGTCTAGTGGCGTCTCTGAGCGCCAGCTGTTTACGGCCGCCGGTCGCCAGGGAAGAAGAAAAACAGTTGCCAGCGCTTCCGAGAACGCCGCGCAAGGCGGCTGCGTAGAAGGGAGCCAGCGACGCAGCCGTGACGTCACCCGCCGCCCCGCTGCACCGGTGTGATGCCTCTACCGCGTGAGAATTCCGACGGATCAGGGTGCTCTGTCTGGCCTCTGGGACAGTACCCCCGTCTCTTTTCAAACTGACAACGCACTTTGCTACATGTTCACGACTTCGTGAGGCCTTTTTCGCTTTCTGATGCAATGATGAAGAACACATTCAGTCGGGGTTGGATCCAGAGAAGTGTCCGGTTTGGGGGAGAATGGAAAGGCGATTTTTGAGAAAGTGAAATTGGAAATGTGAATCGGTTAAATCGTCTCGCTTTATAGTCATTAAATTTTTTGAAAATTTAATCATGTTTGGAAAGTGGCTCCGATCGTCTATTGAGAGTGAGTGAATCCCATTCCCGCATCATTTTACTCTCTAGAGGAGAAGGAGGAGGAGGAGGAGGAGGAGGAGGAGGAGGAGGAGGAGGAGGAGGAGGAGGAAACCTTTTCATGCAGTTCTTTGTTAAATTGTGCTAGTAATTGTCAATAAATCCGGACACTTGTATAACATTTGGTAAGAGTTACCTCTTTGTACAGCTTATAATACAGTTATTAAAGACTTCCAAAATTGCCGAAAAAGTGTTTATTTTTTTCTTAATGTTTTCATTACCTTGAATTTTACTTTTGCTTGACTACTATTACCGCGCGTTAGAAAAATATTTCTTTATTGCGAACATTAAACATCAAAAACTTGAAAGCCATAACAAAAATAATTCTTCACTCTTCGACTGAGATTTAATGTCACTCTAAATATCCAATGACACAAAATTTCAATCTATTTAACAATATATGTTTAGTGAACCTCTAATGTCTTTTCAATCTTGAAAACATGCATTTAAATTTTAAAAAATACAAACTTCAACGTGTTTCACTTAACGTAAAGTCTTTGTTTCTAATTAATTTTTAAAACATTTTACTCTTGAAATTGTTAACTTAGTCGTTACGAAATCGAGTTCGCCTATAGTTAAGCCAGAAATGCTTAATAGTTCTATAAGTCAACTACATAATGATATAAACGAATGTTTAACGTACTAATAAAAATTAAGGAGTGTAAACCATAATAAAGAATTTACTGAGTTTCAGAGGTTAAGCCATAGCTGTTAAGAAGCAGTAATCTAAGTGCCACACTTATCTCCACAAAGAAATATGTTTCTGACCTTGTAAGAAAGTGGACCGGTTATTGCATTCATGGTAAAGAGTAATCGCACATAAATGTTTTTTTCAAAATGGTAGATAAGGGTCAGATTGATTTCAAGTAATGGAATTATGAAGAAAGTAATCACGCAAGTAAGAAGTTTCTCCAAGAAACGTATGTAGAATATGCAAATCACCAATCGTACAAAGTTGAAATGATAATTAACATTTTTATCAAGACACATTTATAACACTAATGCTCACATTTTAAAGGACTTCAAATTAATATTTAATTTTACATGACGTTAAACTAAGTATTCTCATACGTATTGCTACAAGAGAATCAGTCTAGGACGATTGTGAAAATTATCTTCCAATAATTATTTGCACAACTAACTTTCCGTTTTATGCATTAATTTAATGCATCATTGAATGGAGTGCATAGAGTAAATAGAAATGTTCGTATCAATCTATATTTTTATTCAAGTCTAATTCTGGTTTGGGTTCTATTTTAGGATCTAGTGAAACATGTTGGATCTGTCAGTGTACATAAGCTTAATTTAGATCTTTTCGTCTTGGTACCTTTTCCCTTTGGTGTATCTTTTTCGGGCACCTTTACTAATCGATCTGTGTCACAAGCCCCTCGCATGAAAGCTGATCCATGCCTCAATATTCTTTTATGGCCTCACAGCTTGAAAGCATTTAGGAAAATTCCGTGAAGTATGAGAAGCGCTCAGAGATTCTTGTTCATAAAGCGCTCCAGGCTATTATCGTGAGAAACAATCACGTGTCTTTCCAAGTTGAATTATTTTCACAATCACTACAAATCAACTAACCTTAGAATTAATGAATTTCTTAGAAGGAAATTATTTGAAACAGTTATTGAACATATGAAAACTGAAAGACTTTTGAATATTATGATTCATAACAAGACAAACCAACAGTTTCAAATTTCGCAATACTGCGTTGGACTCGTCAACTGTTTAATGAAATGGCGCGAATCAGAATAATATTTAAATATATACAACACTATAAACATATCAGATAATGTGGCCTTAATAGATGTTAAATATATTTTCACAATTTAATAGTAATGAACAAAAGTTTTTTTCGATAAGTTGTCGAAAATATAAGTTAAATATTTCATATAATTTCATTTACTTACCTTTAAAACTAATTATTTGGAATAATAGGTCCCCAGAACATGGTATGTATACAGCTGGTGGAGGATCCTTATAAATATGTGCCTAATGTTGCTTCGTGAAATGATTTTGAAATGACGAACGCTTCTATCAGTTAAACTGTCTACTTTTACTAAAAAACAATTTTCGGAAAATTATTGCAACTCGCATTAAAATAATTATTACCCCATTAATAATAACTACCCCATTTAAAGAAAAATATGGTTGACTTTAGTTGAAAAAAGAACAGTCTAATCCGAAATAACTAAAATATTTAATATTGAGAAATGTAATATACTCCCTATCGTACTCAATTCGTATAAAAAAGGTCAAAAAATGAAATGCAAGCAGAAATGGAATGCAAATGAAATTACCTAGAACAAAGTCCCCAAATTTTGACCATGAAAAATATCAAATTTATGTGTTGTAAGAACACTTTTTAAAGATCAAAACCTCACAAATTATGAAAGTGGCAAAACTAGTTTTTCCGAATCACATTTCGAAGTGCACTTTTAAAACGTGGTTTTTTATATTCTATTGTAGAACATGTCAAATAAAACCGGCATTGTCGGGTTATTTTCTTGCAAGAGGTGGTACAAGTTAGAATCTTTGGAAGTTAAGGCCCAATGTTTTGATACAAAAATTTCTATACATGTAAAAATATTTTATTATTCATGTTATGTGGAATAAAAAGTTTTATTTCAAATTAAGTTTGCAAACATTTCTCAACGATGAAGGTCACTGCCTGATTACAATAGTTTGGAATACAATTTTCATAGGAGACGTCAAACTCTTTTACTTTCATTTCTAAAATTGATGTAATGGATTCGTAAGAGTAACGCCAATGATATAACGCAGTATACGTTTTCCGAACCCAAAGTGTGAATCAATTGGTATGATTTAGAGAATCATCTCTATAATATAGCGTAGCCATTTTGAATCGTGACTGGTCTAATAGCCAGAAGTCATTAAAGAGTTTGAAATCGGATCTGACGACAGTACTTTGCAACCGAAGTATATTTTTAAGATAAATTCGTTGTTCCCAACTATTTTGCATGTAAGAATCACAATCACCGGAAGATACAGGTGCGGTTTTGGGTAAAGCATTTCCGGAAGGTAATATTACGTGCCAGAACATTTACGTACAGTTTATGCTATGTAACTATTCTTATAGCTGTCCATTTATTCTATTTCTATTATATGGAAAAATTCTCATCGAAGACTGTAGATTCTGGATATGAAATGAAAAACGAGTACACAATGTATCTTTCGTTTATGGCCATAGGCATCGATAGAATCATCAAAGCACTTGTAAAAACTGTCAAAAACGTATGTCAGATAAGCGGCATGAGACGATGTTCACTGAGAAATATCTCTGAGGTAAACACGTGACCAAACGCCTTTTTATTTTTATTTTATTTTTTTACATAACCTCGAGCGTGGAAAGGATTCGAGGCCACGAAGAGCGCGAGTGCGACGGCTGCGTCTCAACAACAGAGGGGAAACCTCCACCGCAGGCGCTGTTTGCGTCCCTCGATCGCGCCGGCCTTCGGAGTCGGCCGGGTTCTTCCTGGAACGGGGGCAGGTGGGCCGCCTATTTTAGGGGGCGGGGTCGGGGCGGAAAGTGAAAACGGCGTCGCGACGCGGGGCTGGCGCGGGGCGCGCCGCCCGCTTGAGCAAGGGCCCAAATATGCCCGCGCGCCAGCCCCAGGGGCACGCCCGCTGCACCGCCGCGCCCCCGCCGCGCCGGCCGGGGACGACCGCTTTCTCGCGGAGTTTCCTCACGCGCGCCATCCGGGACCGCCCCCTCCCACCCCGGGCGCGGAGGCCACGCGCCGAAAACAGCCGCCGTCTGCGCCGGAATCTGGCCTCTGCGCCCCGGAATTGGAGCTGCTTTCGTTGGAAGCGGTGAGCCTCATTGCTGCCAACGGGCGTTCTGGTTTGTCGTCGAGACGTTGTTCGTTGATGTACGGGTGGGTGGGTTCGATGGTTTCCGAAACAACCTGTGTAATGATGCAAGTGATTGGTGTAGATTCCGTTAACGATCAATTCACTAAAAATAAAAATGACAGTTGCTTCAATAAGAAATGGGCAACAGCTCCCAACTGGCTAAGGTGCATTAAGTATATGAATAATAACTATTGTGCATTTCGGGAACGAGTATATTTATTTTTCTCTTTTAATCGATATGAGGGAATAGAAGGACGTAGTGGTCTGCTTTTTCTCCTTGGTACAATCTCATTGTGATGATAATCCTTGCCCTCATTACATGAAGTGGAACCATCTCCACTCTTGGTTGCTCGTTGTGGGCCATACGTTTCTTGTCCATATTCTCTACCAACCAGGATCATACTTTTCATTTACATAGTGTTATACTTCATAAATATTTGTTTCATAGATCGCAGACTATTCATATTTCATATTCGGTTTTCTTTGGTTATGTGAAATATTTCACAGACCATTCAGGAGAAAAGTTGAAAAGAAATTGAAGTGGGGCAGAATAAGTGATGGAATGCAGATCATCAAGGTCAATCCTACGTAATCCATTTTTGAAAATTATATTATATTTCATTATATTATAAGTGGTTCAAAAATATACTCCTACAGTTATAAATGTTTACCCTTTTTAATTAAGTGTTGAGAGAATAATTGCCACGGTCTTTATTAATTTTTATTTATTTTACGTCAAAAAAAAACAGTTAAACTGCGTATGACGTGCTATGGTTAAATAAAACTATTTTTAAGATACCTTCTTGGGAAGTATGTTGAAGTAATTTATATTAACGTTGTGCGTAGACGCAGTTTAGACGTGCATTTTCAGCAGAGATGCAGTTTCCCGCGAATGAGTAATTCATTAAATTATTTAAGAGGAGCCAAAAGTTGGGGCACTGTAGACCTAATTTCCTGCCGAGCGAGCCTTTCTGTCTTCCAATGGAAAAACACAAATGCGGAAGCAGTGGCGATATTAGGAAGGGTCACAAGGGTTCAGAAAAAAGGAACTTAATGAAATAGACTCGAGATTATTTTGAAAGATGAAAAGCAAAACATAAATATAAATTTACTTGATTCCACCACTAGTGATTTATGAGAGCAAGTGAATCTCATAATGTTTGGTGGCATTAACTTTTTTAAACAATTTTTTGAAAGAATGGGCAAATCATCTGTTGTTCCTATTTTCTACCTTCGTGAATAGTTATTCGCATTCAATCTTTTCAAATTTGAGTATTTTACTGACTTTTTAAACTTTCAAGTAGCTTCAGAAACTCGACGTCCTTGGAACTGAACTGAAAGGAAGTCATTATACTGTAATTTAATTAGTAATAGCTTAATTAAAATATTTAATGAATTCACAATTAACGTTATTTTTTTCTTTTTAATCGTAGTTCACTTTACCAGAGTATTTCATTTTTCGTGATGTTTTTTACATTTTCTTTCTTTAACTACGATACCTCGGCTTCAGTGCGTCATTAAAAGTAGTGAGCATACCCTAGAAAAATAAAGTGCATGTCCCACGGAGACCAAATAATAGGCGGTGTGAAAAAATATACTTGTTAATGCAATCAGAAATGCTTGGTTTAAGTCGTGCTCCCCTATCCGACCAGTACCTCTTATTTGGGGCAGCAATGGTTTCTAGAGGTCCTTGTGTTCCAGTATTAAAACATTCTCCGTTCGTCTGTGTCCCGCTGAAAATATGTTTCGGTTACAAAGAGTCACGTTAAAATTTAACGTATGCACTCCGAAATCGATTAATCGAAATCTCAAGAAAATGATTATTTGTAATGACATATGACGGGCGATTTATCAAGTGATGAAGTTGATAGAAAATTGAGGAAGTTCCCAAATACGGCCTGAAAGGAGGAGACACACTAGAAAACAATAGGAAAAAACATCAGAGTCATTTACTATCGCACATGCCATATGAAATAGAAGGCAAATAAATAAAAAGAAGGAAAGATTGAGACATATAGTCCTTTAGCGGGCGTGAGAAATCTTAATGGTACCGTATCTTGATTAGCTTAACCCTTGAATCATCTTAGCTGGCGAGAGAAGATGTTCAAAGAAATGATAGAGAATGGATGGTAACAGATAAAAAGACTGGCTAATTCAGATATCAGTGGACAACGGAAAATTGATATAGAGAAGAATGCTTAATAGCCGTAACAAAAACTCTTATTTTGAGATAATTAAGAATAGGTTCTGCAGAAGGATTAGCACACGATGGGTGGGGATGGGGGGGGGGGCAGTTCGGGATGGAACTAGAATACAGTAGAGAACTATTCGAAAAGGAAACAACATTCCATTACTCCAACGGAACGAGCTAACTAGAGTTGACGTTGAGCCTTGGTTCTCAATTGCGCTTATGGCTGAAACGATAGTTCTTGGGACACAGGTGAGGGCAGAAAGAATGAATATCCGAAGAAAGAGACAGGGGAGGGGCAGGAGGAAAAAGACTGAAGGAAAGGACGAGATGAGAGGACGAGAGGAGAGGAGAGGACGAGAGGAGAGTAGAGGACGAGAGGAGAGGAGAGGACGAGAGGAGAGGAGAGGACGAGAGGAGAGGACGAGAGGAGAGGAGAGGAGGAGGAAGGAGAGGAGGAGGAGAGGAGAGGACGAGAGGAGAGGAGAGGACGAGAGGAGAGGAGAGGACGAGAGGAGAGGAGAGGACGAGAGGAAGGAGAGGCGAAGGAGAAAGCGAAAGGGGGAAGGGGCGAAAGGAAAAGAACAGGCGACGGCGCCGCCTAGGCGGAGGCGATGGCGAGGGTGGGCGCTGGGGTGTTGCGTCGGCGGAGGGCGGCGCCGTCTGTCGCCGCTGAATTACGCGCCAACGCAGGGGGCGGCGGGCGCGGCCTCTGTCAATAGGCGCCCTCGCCCGATGGGCGGACCGCCACCCGCCACGGCCGCTTATTTACTGCGCCGCGCCGAGCCGCGCAGCGCCCGCTGTTTGGCCGAAGGTGGAGGCGCGGCTTGATCGCAGGCTTCGGGCATCGCAAGGCGGAGCATAAACGCGGTTGACAAGCACATAGCCAATGCACCTCTTACGACAGACACTTTAATATCTAAAGTACTGTTTGTTCTACCTCTGCGAATTGGGCGACTGGGCATTATATTTTTTAAAATTCGTACAAAAACAGATTTTGAAATTATTCTGGATCGTAGAGTGAGCATGACGTTCAAATGGAATTCATATTAGATTTTCTATTTTCTTGGCAACAGCAAACACCATTGAGAAAATGTAGATGAGAATGGAATATTTTTTCTAAACGAATTATTTCTAACCTACAAAGAAAAATGTGTTTAATCTTCTAGTAAACCAACCTGTTTTACGTTCTAATATGTCCTACAACTGAGAGAGCATTCTGGCATTAAATGCTAGGTTATCAGATAAATTATATCAATCTGGTGTCGGACGTAATATAAACTAATATTCATTGTTGATCAGCCGGTGCTGGTGCTAGGAGTTGGTAACATATCGTGTAGGGTCGGATCCAATCGATAATTTGTGTGTGTGTGGGGGGTGGGTGGGGGGGTGAATCGTAAATTTTAGTTAAATTATAAACATATTTTTATATTTTGTATATTATTTATGTACTGTAGATATGATACTAAACAGTATCATTATTTAAATAATTACATAATTCAATATAAATAAACATTGAAATTAATTTTACCAAATGAAGGAAGGTAAACAAAAACCCTTGGCCTTTGACGGGGCATGGCCCCCATTCACCAACCCTGGATACGCCAGTGATATTATTAAACCTTTGAGCACAGTTTACACACAAGAATACTTATACACTTGGACACAAATGATTTGTCCTATCACGATTCTTTACCTACTTCTATTACATTTACAGTTATCCTATTAAATTTCTTTATCATATCGCAAACTCTAAATTTCTAACTGCAAATATTTCATTTGGGTCGATGTTAAATATAGCTGTATTACATTCATATTTTTTTGTTTGCAGGTGAGTTCTACAATTTTTTGCTGAAATTGAACCGACAAACCACAGTGATCGGTAGGTGAGTATCTCACGACTATGTTCGAGAGTATTTCACGCGTTACTTTGACATCAACACATTGCTCAGGGAACCAGAAGTGTGAAAAAATACGAAATAAGTGAAAAAGGAGAGTTAATAATTTTTCTTTAGCTTTGAGATATAGTATATTATTATTGTCATGCGAGTAAATAAGAAAAGCAAAACATTTATTTGGGGGTCATATTGGTTTAGATGGGATCCACAGTGTCGTAGTGGCCATGGTATGGAATTGCGCACCACACACCGCGAAGATTCAAACTCCCCATTGGGCATGAACTAAAATGTTGATTGATATTTTGTCTCTTCCAGAACCTTCTGTTTCTGCCTGGCATCTTCTCTCCATTGGTTAATGTGGTATCACTACGTGTTGGCTATTGGCTGTAGTTGATGCTCTTCTAGCACGATGGCGTCACATCCGTACGACACCAATCGCTTGCCATCAGTCAGGCCCGTTGCACAGCCCCAAGAAGGGCGATGGCTCTCCGCCTCGTGAGATGAGCACTCGCGGTGGCGAATTTTCGACACTAGCTAGATATCTAGGCGAATTTAGCCTCTGTCTGGGAGAGAATTCTAGCGACTGATTGCTCGGATCGGTAGTTTTCCGTGGTTTCTCCTGTTAACAGGCGAGTGCCGGAGCAGTATCCTTTGAAACAGACCATAAACCGCGTGTGATATTTTCTTTCTTATTCTTGACATTTTCTCTCCCTCTCGCTCTCTCCCTCCCTCCGTCTCTCTCTCTCTCTCTCTCTCTCTCTCTCTCTCTCTCTCTCACACACACACACACACACACACACACTTACATGTACTACAGTACTAAGTGCTTGATTTATAAAATTGTAGGTCCCGGAACGCGCCCCAAATTACTGATTATTTTTAATAGAAATTATTATATATTTATTGTATAATTTAATAATAATTCCGAAGGTACCAGAACACCGTTCCGTCGCGTTCCGCCTGAAATCAAGCCCTGACAGTACCACGCATGATGTAACTTAGGGTTTGGCCCTGCTAGGGCGGTGCCATGCTGGGGGGAGATTCAGGAGGGAGAAAACACCCCAAGCCGACGACGGCGTAGGTCGTAGGCGTAGGTCTGACTTCCTGCTCACAGAGGAGGAGCACGCTACCTCCCGGGATAAAACATTCACCACCCTAACGGGAGTAAAGTCCATAGAAATTGACGCGCCCAGAAACACAAAATAGTCAATGACTCGGGAGACGTCGAGCGCCTTGAGCCTGAGTGCGATGGGAGTCGAGTGGGTGGCGGGCGGCGGTGGCGTGACGCGGAGCAGAGGCGGTGGCGCTGCCGCTGCGAAATCGAAGCCCGGCCCCCGGCCCGCGGCCCGTGACGCCAGCGGCGCCGGAATGCGCCCGCGGCCGCGGCCGCGCCGCCCCTCCCGCGCCGCCCCGCCCCGCCCTGTCCCACCCTGCCCCGCCCCGCCCTGCCCTGCCCCGCCCCCGTCCCGTCCCGCCCTGCCCAGCCGCGCCCTGCCCATCCCCGCCTCGGACCAGGAGGCTCCGGCGGAGTGCCGGGATGAACTAATATACCGGTGTTTCCAAGTAGCATTCGGGCACTTGCGGACGGGATTTTGATATTTATTGTTACAATGCTATGTCTGCGAACAGAAATTTGGATTGGTTGATTGATTAGTGATTAGAGGTCGTTCGTCCCGTAAATGAAGTGCATGTTTTTATTGCGGGAGGTGGTGGTGATCTTCCCCCGCTAGATGGTGAGATCCGGAGCTGACATACCCGACGGCTTACGGGTTGTTCCCCAATCAGGTATCTTCCGCCAGCGAGGCACTGCCCCAGCCACGACAAGCTCTAAGTACCCGGATACTTTCTCCGTATATGTGGGAATGTAGTGCAAGTAAGTGTACGTGTATGTAAGTAGAAGGCGAGGATATGACAATGAATAAGAAGGAAAGATCGTGCGCGGTTCGTGGCCCATTTTATTAGGGTACTGCTCCGGAATTTGCATGGTATTGACAGGAGAAACCACTGAAAACTACCGATCAGAGCAGCCGGCCGCTAGAATTCTCCTCCAGACAGCGACTGAACTCGACCTAGCTAACGATCTAGCTATGCCGAAAATGCTGCCACCGTCGAATGTGGAATCCTAGGACCTCCCGGTCAGAGGCACAGCAGTACCATGAATTGATGTTCTGAGTCACCTAAGCCGGTAGGAATTTGGAAATTTCCGTCGTTTTGAAATTATCAAATAATATGATGCCAAAATAATGAATCAGAAGCTTATAAAAGCCTATCATTTGCCTTACAATAGATTACCCCGTCCACATCACCATGATTTTTTTACTTCACCATAATTTATGCATATAATATAACGTGTGACATCTATACTGAAGCACACGATAATGCATACAGAATTTCGAGTGTGTACTGGGCAGTCAATGCTAGCATGTCACTTTCGCCGTTTCCCTATTCCTACTACCTTAATATTGTTAGGTAGTGTCATCGAAGTCCATTGGCTGATCAAATTGTTGAATTTACCTTATCACGAAGCAAATCATCTCTCTCAATAGTCAACTCATCATTTCAGCTCCATTATTGGGTGGTTGTCCAGGAAGTCATAACTGTCGTAGTTATTTTAAGTAATTCTGTTCAATGGATCACCAAGGCTGGTCTTATCGGACTTACTGTAGTTTTCGCTAATCGATTTCAGATGCCCAAATCTTTCTTCATTGTCCAAGTGTCTCCCCTAAATAACTGTTAAGGGGGCTAATAGTCTACCTATTTTCGTTCTAGATCTGTCGAGATACATAAGGATGCCCTGAGAGTTCCATGGAGATGTGTGACATAGATCTTATTGAAAGACGAACCACAAGAAGGAAATCTGTTCGAATATAAAATATAATACTGTTATACTTTTTGGACATCCAACAAAATATTTCAAGATACATGACCGCGTGAGGTGGAGAGGGTAACGAGGCTGTGGGAAAGTTTAAAAGATGTTGAAAGAGGGCGAATGACAAGGAGGGAGAAGGGCGAAGATGCAGAGAATGGGTGCTAGGAGGTCCCCAAAGTGTCAGATTTCTGAAGCAAACACCGATATCGGGACTATCTTGCGCTGCCCGACGCTCAGCGTTGTGCACAGGGAGCCAAATGACGCAATATTGAGATCCGAAAACGGAGGGAAACGTCCTGGAATGGGGGTGGATCTGAACAAAGGAAAACAAACGTTTTTGCTTTTGCACTCAGCGGGCAGCAATCGACTGCAATCTAGATCTTGTGCGCATGCAGAGATGCGCAAAAGTGATGCGAATCTTAAACTGCGCAGAAGATTGATAGTGCTGTCGATTGCTTTAACGTTCGAGGATGCAAAAACTCTAAAAAGTAAAGAGATTGTTATTTCGAATCTTTCCCGTGAACATAAAACACCACTAACCTCATAGCTAAATTGTTACTTCCTCCTGGCACAGAGATCACTACATATTTTTCCTGTTCACAAGAGCGAGTACTCTTGAATTCGGTAGGTTGAAAATCGCATCTACTGTTGCGAAAGATATAGATGGTTTGACGTGTTTGTCGTCTAAATCAGCTCATTCCATTTGTTGTAATTTTACAAGAGAGACAAAAGTCTCGTCACGTCCACAATAGATTGATAACGATGGAATATGTTCTCGCTATTTTTGCTTAGGTATAAGCTGGGTTTTATAATATTCTTTCATGACGTTATGAAGGATCCCTTAAACAAGGGCTGCTCAATGATTTGGGCACTCCCCGCTGCGCTCTGCCGCAGATAAACGTTAGGCCAGGGCTCGCGAAGTGTGTTGCTCTCTTGAGCAGTCCTGCCGTATACTTCGAAAAAATGCAAAAAACAAAATAAAAATAAACAAAAAATAAAAACAAATGTTGGAAAGATACTTTTGGAAACAAACTCTTCAAGCAAGAGATGCCGTTGGATGATTACGGATCATGAATTGACTGGCCCACTTGCCCACAACGGTACGACTCGATATTTATTTATTCATTGGAGTTTAATGACCTTTCATCTACCAAGGTCATGGAGGCCTCCGGGATGACATTGGAAGCTCGAACTCACAACCTTTGCCACCGAGGAAGTTGGGGCGCTACCGCCTTAACGACTCCTGCTATTCTGGTCCGCGTAAATTGTTTTATAATCCGCCCTCGCGTCTCTTGGCCCAAGACGCGCTCCGCGCCCAGCGCCGCTCCCCGTGGCGTCGCGTCGCGGCGACCGCGCGCCGCCGGCGGGGGGCGGCTGCGATCGGCTGACGCGCGTGCGCGTGCGTCACGGCTGAGTCACGCGCGTCCGCCGCCGCCTCCGCCACGGCCCCGGTCAGGCCGCGCCTCTCGGATAACGCCTGCGCGGGGTGGGCGTGGGGGGGATTCTCAGGACGCGCTCGGATCGGGTCCAGAGAGGGACTGCATCTTCTTTGGAACGAGATGGAGAGATGATTGATTGATGTTTCCGAACACGTCAACTGCTATGCTCATTAGTCCCACTAGTGTAATGTTTTTCCCCTGGAAGTGGCGGTGATTCCGTGCGAGTTGGATGGTGAGATCCGGTGACGACCTACACGACCGCTGGAAGGCGATTTCTAGGTAACCGAGCAGCCCAGAGTCGAGTCCAAACCGAGTCGCTCCAACCGGGAGAAGCACTGAGCTCCCGACCGGGAGCGGTAGCTCAGTGCATCAATTGATGTCACTGCAGCGCCTGACCGGGAGGTCCCAGGTTCCCACTCCCCACGGCGGCAGGATTTTCGATACTAGCTATTCAGCTAGGTCGAATTCAGTCGCTGTCGGGAGGAGAATTCTAGTGTCCAGCTGCTCTGATCTGTAGTTTCCCGTCGTTTTTCCGATCAACACCAGGCGAATGCCGGAGCAGTACCCTACGAAACGGGCCACGGACCGCGGGCGATCTGTCCTTCCTCTTCCCTGTCCTATCCTCTCTCTTTACAAACACACTTACACTAACATGCACTACACTACCACATATTCCGGAAGACCGGTTGGGAGCTTAGAGCTTGTCCCGGCTAGGGTGGTGCCCCGCTGGTGGGAGAGTCCTGGTTAGGGGGAAACCCCACTAGCCGACGGTAGGTCGGCGCTGGATCTCGCCATCCAGCTGGGGAAGACCACCGCCATCTCACGAGAAACAAACATGCACTACACTACCGGGACTAATGACTAAAGCAGTTGACGCGCCCGGAAACGCGAAAAAAACAAACCAAACCAAACTAAGCTCCCGACATGTGTGCATGGTTAATGTACTTGCAAGTGTAAGTATGTGTGTGCAAGGGAAGAAGATAGGATAAGGAAGTGGCAGGAAAGTTCGCGAGCGGTTCGTAGCCCGGTTGTGGAGAGAATGTAGGAATGATCTGGCACTCGCCTGGTACTCAACGAAACCACGGAAATCTACCGGCAAGAGCAACCGTCCGCTAAAATTCTTCTCCCTACAGCGGGTGAATTCGACTTAGCTATATAGCTTTGTCCAAAACCTGCCACCGTCGGGACTCGAACTCTATGGTTTCAGGATGGAGGGATGAGAGGTTTGGCTACTCTGAGCCGTGCAAATCCAGGGACATTGCTTCCGGTGGTAAAACAAACATGGCCTCCACATTTACTTACTAAATGGCACCTATGTTGTCTTATAATTGTCGATTCCACCCATTACTTTCATGGATGGTTCCTGCGCCAGGGTCATCATTAAGTGGTACTGTAAACTAACTTCGAGCGACCTTCTTTTCACTGATCATTGCAGCCCTTAACTAGTTCTGACAGGCTTCTTTTGCAAGGAGGCTGTCAGCTACTACGAGCTGTCTGGCGGTATGACTGTTATTAAGTGAAGGTGCGCTCTGCATTGAAACACATGTGAGAGCAGCTATTACTGTGCATGTAGCAACGTGGTGTGCCTACTTTGATGACTAAGATATTGAGATAGAGTAGTAGCCAATGTTTTCAGATTGTCATGAACGCTTACACGTCATTGTCCATCTCTACCTCGGAAACATAGGTCAATTGACCAATAATTTGAAAGATTCCAAGGCATTTCTTCGACATCAGCCGTCGATCTTGTTGACATTAAATGTTAATTTCAAAATTCTTATTGGTTAATTTTTTTTTTCATATGCACCCTAACATTATTATATATTACGTGGGCCAAATATTGTCTGAATGATTAAAGAACCAAAAGAATGGAAGTTACTTAGCGGTGATTTTTTATCGTTGCAAGAATTCTGAAATCTGAAACAGAAGATTTACTTATATTTACACGGATATTGTGGAAATACGTCTTTATCATTGACTTAAGATTCGTGTGTTTGTGTTACGCAGTTGATAACTCTTCGGACTCAAACATGATTAAGATTGGCTTAAGTGTATTTACGCGTTGAACACAAAGAGAGTAGAAAATTGTGATGTAACGGTCTTAATGTCAAAAGCGATCCTGTACAACATTAATTACAATCTTTATTTCTGTGATTAATATCAAAGAAAGAATAAATTAGTTTTAACAGCACCCCTTGACTTTAAGTATTTGTGTGTGTTGCACAGACGTGTGTCTGAATTAGAGCCGGACAAAACGCGTTGTATTGTCGATCGTTCTTGCTGGCTTGCTTTTACGGCGTCGGAGGCCTAGCGCGCTCCTTCTCTGCTTAAGTATCGTTGATTGATTGATTGATTTTTTCGTGTTTCCGGGCGCGTCAACTGCTTTGGTCATTAGTCCCGTTAGAGTAGTGCATGTTTTTTCTCGGGAGACGGCGGTGACCTTCCCCCGCTGGATGGCGAGATCCGGCGCCGACCTACCGTCGGCTAGTGGGGTTTACCTCTAATCAGGACTCTCCCACCAGCGGGGCACCGCCCCAGCCGGGACAAGGTCTAAACTCCCGACCGGTCTCCCGGAATATGTCCTAGTGTAGTGCATGTTAGTGTAAGTGAGTGTGAAAGGGGAGAGGATAGGATAAGGAAAGGGAAGGACAGATCGCGCGCGGTCCGTGGCCCGTTTGTTAGGGTACTGCTCCGGCATTCGCCTGGTGTTGATCGGAGAAACCACGGAAAACTACCGATCAGAGCAGCCGGCCGCTAGAATTCTTCTCCAAGCAGTGACTGAATTCGACCTAGCTGAAAAGCTAGTGTTGAAAATCGTGCCGCCGACAGGACTCGAACCTAGGACCTCTCGGTCAGAGGCGCTGCAGTGACATCAGTTGATTTAAGTATCGTATAAGTAGATATCTGGCAAGAATCACACCTATCCGAACCACTCATTGTCGGGTGATCTCGGCAGTATGAGCGGTGCGAACTCTATGCGCAGATTGGTGGTGGTTCGGGCGTGTTTCGCTTGTGAGAATCAGCATATGCTGTCCTACAAAGGAGAAAATAAAAGAACACATTTTTTAATTAATTTTAATAATCAAAAATAATTTTAAATTGAATTTTTTTAAAAAGTGACATCACTTCCATGCTAGCGTAGTTTCAATTTCACGAATATTTAGGTTTCAATTTAATAATTATGCATCTATGCAACTATCAATTTTCAAGCTAAGAAACTTGCAACATGCCTGGTGCAATGGAATTTTAATTCATTGTTTTGTGGTAGAGCACATTCTTGTTTGTACAAACATTCTTGTTTGTATACGTAGTTCAGTTACCTCATTATTGAAGGTTGAGTAAACAATACGTTTAAAATATTTAATAGAAACGCTTGAGGTACAAGCTCTGTCGAGAGATTCGGTGATATCTCCAGTGTTCGTTCTCCATCGTCGTCTTTTCGTTCGCTGACATGGAGGGTTGACCCTGGCAATAAGTGGGAGTCGAACAATCGGTTTGCGTCGTTCTCAATAATTGCACGTGGGGCGGAACTAGCATTGTCTGTCACTGCGGTCTCAGCTTACTGATCTCATCGCTGAGACCGATCTGAACTAGATCCTTTTATGTCCGGCTCTAGTCTGAATACACTTAACTTCGCCATGACGTCGTAATTTCTTGACTTTCCGTGAATCCCCCTCGCGTTTAAAGGAGTTGATAGACATTGGGCTGAAAATTATTTTCTTGTGAACAACCAAATAAAAAATGTTGTATACATTTATCCCCATGTATATGAACATTTCATGTAGATAACTGTTTTTGCTTTTGAATTATGAAGGAATTTCTTTGCTTCTGCACCATTGATTATGATCCCATCGGCCAAATTTCCTTTAAAACATATTTTCTCAAGATGTAAATTGAAAAATTGGTTTCGAAAAGAACTGTTGAAATCATGCAAATATTTGTTTCTGTTTTTCAGAAAAAAATTAATGTGTCCATATCTACGTCGAGAACCAAATGTAAAATGGGTCAGCTACTTTAGTGTCTTATTTATGATTCTGTAATTAAAGATATTAAGAATTATTGAAAAAATCAATAACTCTTAACATCCAAAAAACTTTGCAGGATAAAACAATTTAGAAATTACTGTTTTTATTACAATCCTGGTTCTTTTTGTACATACACACTCAATGTATTTACTCATTGCTCCTTACTTCCCAATTCAAGAAAACCGAAAAAAACATTACGTGGGGTTTTATTAGTTTAATAGTAAATAGCAATATTTTTAGAAGAGGCTTGTTGGAACTAAAAATCTGAATATTTGGCAAAGCCTATCTTTTTTTCATAACGTTATTTTCCGCAGAAAGACAGCTGAAAACAAACAAATGTGTGGTTACACCCTTTTATGGTAAACAAAATGAAGTTTTAAAAATGACGTAAACGATCACGCTACAACTGAATCTATCCCCTTAACGCCGCGTCGCGAGTGACGTCGCCGCTCCTTCGGGCGGCGCGTCTTTTCCGGCGCTCGCCCTTCCTCGTTGGACGGCGCAAACAACTGCCGCCCGCCGCGTGCCAACATTTTCCTCTGAGATCCCGCGTCGAAAAGTGTAACACGCAGGTGAATGGGGGGAATGTATGTCACGCGGAGTCGCCAGACAACGAGTTGTAAGTCAGGATATTGAGTAAATGTTGTTTCTATTACCTACCTTTAGTGCGTTTTGGAGACGAAATTTGAATCTGTGGGCCACTAGTGGAATTTGTGTTTTCAGGCGGGTTTCCATGTATTGTAATACTCACAGTTGACAGTTCGATTATTTGTGGGAGTCGCTTATGAAATTTTGCTTGGTTGTGAAGATTCATGGACACTCAGGAAAAAAAGTTTCTTTTTTAGTTATCATAGTGTTGTTACATCGTGAGTGTCATGGACCCTTTTTGAGTTATGAAGAAGAAAAACGCTACATGCAATTTTAAAACAAATGTTGCAAACCTTTCAATAAATTGAAAGGAGCTGCCTTCACAAAAAGCCTGCCCAAAACAGCCAACGCTCAAGGCAGTCGCGGGTCAAGGTTTGCCAGCATCACGCAATACTGTATACGAGATCCCTTCTGGGAAGACTAGGTTCATAGACATATTCTTACGGCCACTGTTCCTTGAACATCTACATTTACTTCTAGTTTGCTCGGTGTTACTAATTATGGGATAATGCACGCGAGAGGATTAATGTTTCTATTCAATAAAGACGCGCTCCTCTTTTTGCTAGCGTATTTTGCAGGATTTCCCGTACAATCTCTTTCAGCTTGTTCTCGGAAACACACGCAGCGTACTTTCCTCGAATCGCAACAGAAAAAACACAATTTCTGTGCGACACGGACGGAAAAGGAGAGGGAGTTGAATGAGGGAAGTGACTCTGGTGGGTATTTTCCGGGCCCCGATGCCGGGAATCCGCTCGAGCAGGATTGGTCTACATGAGCAATTAACAACATGTATAGTATTGTATAATAAAATATCGTATAAGATTTATGTTGATCAGGGCATTTAAATGTTCGAAAAAATTACTTTCTTTGCTTATATCATACACTATTTCGTAATTATTGTTGAATACTTTCTAGCTCTTCTCGAAAGTAACAATCTTCAGAAGTTCTCTAGTAATGGAAAAAAGTCGGAAGGGCATCAAATCTCTCTGTCGCGACAGGAATGGGAGTTTCTTAGCCTCCAGTTGAAGATATTACAATTCACCGTCATGGGCAGCACCTGCACTTGCATTGATATCAAGGCGTTGTGAGTGTGGGTAGCAACTTCAGTTCAGGTGCATCTACCCACACATTGTACATCCACTCCTTTCTCTGACTCCCTCCACACCGTACAACTCAAGATAATTGCTACTCATCTCACACGACGCACAACAAACACCCATCACACTACTCTCTCGCACACACTCGTCTGTCTATATGTCTGTCTGCCTCTCGCTCGCGCGCGCTCTCAGCATCTCTTTCTACCCTCTCCGCGCTCACGCCCACCCACTCTGCCTCACGCACGCGGAGGCGCGTGCTAGTGCGTGGGCGCTGGCGAAGCGACGCCGCTTTACGTAATGTCCCCGCCCCCGCCCCCGCCCCCGGCCGGCGCGGCGCGGCGCGGCGCGGAGGAGGTGTATTTCGGGGCGGAGGCGCGGGCGCGGCTGGCGGGCGTCCAGCGTCGGGGGGAGGGGGAGGGGCGGGGCGGGGTGCGAGTGCCGCTCGGACTAATTCGGACCTGCGCCCGGCCCAAGGGCGACGGCCCCCGCCGCGCCGCCCGCACACGCCCGCGTCTCTCGTAGAATCCTTCGCACTGTGATCACGATCACGATTGTTGCTAGTGGTGGTATTAAGGGTCGCTGGTTGCAGGTGCGATGATTTTGACATAAGCGCTTTGGTAAAAGTGAAATCTATTCGGTATTGCAAGTTGAGAATGTGAAGCATGTTAACTTCAACTGTACGGGCGGCTGCGGCGGATGTAGGCTACAAATGCGGGGTCGATTCTTCAAACGGCGCGGATGCTTTCATCTTGTGATTGTAATGGAGTACTCAAAGGCAATCCTCCATGCAACCCATTTCATTATCTTCAATATCATCATTGAGTTTATATCTGTCGTGGAAAACCAATTATTAGCTGTCTGTAACTGGTGTTAAACAGTCCCGTAGAGATATGAAGAGGCAGTATATGAAGAAGAAGATGACACCAAACAAAATATGGCTTTTTGTTCATAATTCCTTCAGTTCCAGTCATTTACTTTCAAATATTATTGGTATCGATAGAACGGAGATTATGTAATTAGAAGATTTCACAAAATGCCTGCAAGGAACATGAACAAATAGTGAAAGTTTTCCTGTTTACAGAATTTGAACTCTTGTCCGAACCCGAATCCGAGTTGTTATTGGATTTGATGTGGTCGATTATTATCGATTTTCATCGATACATGAAGGATAATTAAGAAGAAACATGTAAGAATAATAATGAAGAACCAACTTTCCAGAACTATCACTCTTTCACTACGAAAACAGTCATCGCCACCTTTCGTTGATGAAAGTATATTATAGAACTTGCTAGATGCATGCTTGTTCCTGCATTCTACTTCTCCATTCTCGAAACAGATGTCCACTAATCTTGTTTTCATTCGTCATTTCTGGGAATTGATTTAGAGGTTTCATTATTTGTTTAGAATATTACGAAATATTTTTCAAACTGCTGGTAAAACTGTAGGTAAACATAAGGTTTTTTCGGTCCAGATTGCATGTCAAGGCGAAAACTCGAACGAAGACGCTGGGCGTACGATTCTTATCACCTTGTCTCTTGCTGGTGCCTTACCTCAGAGTTGTCACATCACAACAACATTTCATTGTTTTTATCTTGTAGTTGGAGAAATTTCTCTCCTATGTACTATTCATGATCCTAAAATCTCATTATAAGTAGTCTCTCTATTGCTCAGGGTTGAATACCTGATTAACAAATATATTTGCGTAACAGAACCTTAAGGTTAGTTGGAGGTATTTGTGAGGTTGGTGAACAGCGATGGGTTTCCTGTTTATATTATGCCGTGGCGAGGTTCGTTCAACACGGTTTTCCTTGGTGGCGCGGCCGCCAGCCACTGCTCCGAACTTCGCCTTTGGCACCCGGCTCGGGCCCATTGTCACGCGTTGGGGATGCGCGATCATTGCCAGCGGGGGCTCCGAGGGCGCGCTCGTGCCGACCGACCAGAAGGTTCTCATACTTCTCTCGACACATAGTTGGAAGCCGCTTGAGAAATAACGGCGAGGAAATAGATCAGGAAGTTGACACATGTGTAGTGCAGAATGGGATTTGGGATCCTAATTAAATGTTTTTTATTAATAGAACGAACGCGAGATACACGTTAATGTTTTGTGAAATATTTGTACGTTTTAGGATTATTTTGATTGTTAGTAGTGATATTAATATCAACATTCGTTAGATGTTGTTTTAATTGTTGGGTAATGAGCATTATGCTAGTATTTCAGCTTAAGCTTCTCATTCCAAAGACATTGCATCTTAATAAAAATGTATTATAATGCTTGGATTAACAAAAAAATACAATTTCTGAATAATGATGTTCATATATGCGCTATATAAACACATACGACTTTTACCAACGTTACAGCGAAACAGTATTTTAATTGATTCATCAATAAAAATGGTATATGGTATAGTATTTATGCATATAATTGTTAAATGGAGTGTACTGTTGAAAATTTTTAAACTATCGATGACATTCTTTGTCAATGTTGTTTGTTGCCAACAATTGTCTCTAATTGATTCCTCCATATTTGGGAATAATTACTCTTAAAGTACGACATTAATTATAATATAAAAAATATACATACAAACTAATACGATCTGCGAAACGTCATCGTGTAATTTGGTTAAAGAAGTAGTAGAGGAAGATTTGGAAATAGATTATGAGATTTTAATGAAGATAACGACGATGATGGTGGGGCAATTGAGGCGATAACGATGAAGGTGATCGTGGGAGACCTGATGATGAGAGCAGAGCGATGAGGGTGACGCTGAGAATAATGATGATGGTGATAATGATAATGCCAGTGATGTGTTGCTGGTCGATAACAATGACTGAGATGACAGAAAATGTATTTTTGTAAAAACACAAGACAGAAGCATCGGACACTTGTCTGCATGGAGGATGGCACCCGGGTGGTTCACCCTAAGCCGTTCCTCGAAGCTGGATTACTGTACTTACATGCTTCGCTAACTGTAGCTATCCTTTTAGTACTTGATACATTCATAATAAATATTCGAAAGTATTAACTAACAGTTTTATCTCATGCTCCTTATACTTTCATTTTGAACTATTTGTATTATAATACTTTTTAGGTTTTTTACACCTGCTATCAATATTTCTATGGTCATGTTGTAATAAATTATATACAATTTATCTCACTAATATTACGTCTACATTCTCTAGTAATCAATACACACATTTTGTCTCGTTAGTTCGTTATGTTCTGTCACTTCATGCTTTTAGTTACTGACTACCCTGTTATCTATTTTTTTGAAAAGCAGCATCAACTGATGTCACTGCAGTTCCTCTGTCCGAGAGGTCGTAGGTTCGAGTTTGGACGGTGGCAGGATTTTCGACACTAGCTTTTCAGTTAGTTCGAATCCAGTCGTTGTTTGAAGGAGAATTCTAGCAGCCGGATGCTCTTGATCGGTATTTTTCCGTGGTTTCTCCGATCAACACCAGGCGAATGCCGGAGCAGTATCCTGACAACCGAGTCACGGACAGCACGGTTTCCTTCCTCTTCCTTGTCCTATTCTCACTCCTTGCTTACACACACTTACACTAACATGCCCTACACTACCTCACATTCCGGTAGACCGGTCGGGAGCTTAGAACGTGTCCCAGCTGAAGCGGTTCCCTGCTGATGGGTTATATCTGGTTGGGGAAACCTCGCTAGTCGACATTAGGTCGGCGCCGGATCTCGCCATCCAGCGGGGAAAGACCACAGCCCCCACCAGAGGGGGAAACATGCACTACTCTTACGGGAAGAATGACAGCAGTTGACGCGCCCGGAATCACTAACAATCAATCAATCAATCAAACACGCAGGCGTTGTATCCACAACGATGATGACGCTCATGATGACGGCGGTGGTTGGTTTGTGTATGCGTGGCACGGCAGGGTGGCGCAGGGGGCGGGCCCGCTGCGAATAGCCAACGGCGCTGCGCATTGGCAGCGGAGGCGCCGACCGCCGCCGCCGCTGTTGTCGCGTTCCAGTTCGGCCGGGGTTAGCCAACGGCGCTGCGCATTGGCAGCGGAGGCGCCGCCCGCCGCCCGCCGCCCGCCGCCCGCCGCCCGCCGCCCGCCGCCCGCCGCCCGCCGCCCGCCGCCCGCCGCCCGCCGCCCGCCGCCCGCCGCCCGCCGCCCGCCGCCCGCCGCCCGCCGCCCGCCGCCCGCCGCCCCCTCTGCCCGCCACCCGCCCACCGCCCACCGCCCACCGCCCACCGCCCACCGCCCACCGCCCACCGCCCACCGCCCACCGCCCACTGCCCACTGCCCACTGCCCACTGCCCACCGCACGGCGCCAGCGCGCGCGCTAATTGCTCAGGCGACTGCGTGCCTTCGGCGGAAGAATTATTCACCGTTGTCTCTTGTTCTCGCTACGCAGGAAGGTACCAATGCGAAGATTGAGGACAAATCAGCCTAATATTTAAGTGGCGCATTCAATATCAATTAATTTTGCTTTGTATAAGGTTTGACTTGGTAGTTCATTTCGGAAGAACGTACATTTTGCGAAATCATTAATTGAAATAGTTGTATTTCAATTGATACATTTGAAAACTTTTTTTAAAGATCCGTAGTAAAATATTGGAGCTTAAAAATTTAATACTTTTGGTTACCTGCGTCATACCGACTTTTATTGTCGGAGAGATTTAACATTTTCCTGCGCTTTTTCAGGATTATTGTACATGCCACCAGCGTGAAGATTGTCGTCCTTCAAAAAATCTACTGCCCCCAGCTGGGATCGAACCAGCCAAGCTAAGGGTCTCACGAAATTAATAGCAATGTGCCCCTCCTCCCTAAGTGTAGGAAGCCAGTGTGTTAGCCATCCACCTTGGGACTGGGACGTATTGCTATTGATTTTAACTATTAATGAAAATGACACAGTACATTATACATATTGTACACAAGAACTAACACGCTTTAATTTGTAATGCTAACATTAATTTCAAAGAATGTTAGCATTACACATAAATGTAACACATTTTCGTTCTCTCTAATGTAAATTTTCAGTTAACTCTGGTTTATTCCCAAACACTTTGGACAGTGCCTAACCGAAACTAAATAAAAATTCTGTAACAATTCACTAATTCTTTGATTTTATTAATACATTTTAAAATTTGGGTACTAGTGTTTTCGGAGAGGCCGATGATGTATTATCGTTAGTGGCGGTAGATTTTCTGGAATGGACGTGCTAGCAGACACAAATAAGTGTATTTCCCTCACAGCTTCACTGATATGAACCCAATATATTTTAGCTTCCTTGACTGGTATGACCCCAATAATAATGGACCGTTAAGTCGATTGCCAGTGTAGGGATGTCAGAATTAGCGAATGTGCAGACTAACGAAAAGAAAAATAAAGAGGAGATAAGTCGTGTTGCGTCTTATCACAGGAAGCCCTCCAACGCCTTCTCGCTACTTTGGGTGCGAAAAACCACAAGATTCCGCCTGTGATGGAGTGTGAAGTTGCCGATTACTACGGGCTTGGTATCCGCATGTGCTTTGCTTTGTTTGACGCACTTCCCTTCTCCGATGCTTTCTATTTTTGACTTGTATGAGTGTGTGTTTGTTGTGCTTCGGGGGGAAACGAACGACATTGAATTTCATCATTAATAGTTCAAGTTACTCAGTGGTCGGCATTTAAAAATTTCTTCCTCTCAGCCTCCTCTTGCGGGGCGAACCGTCATAATTGTCAAACCTTTCACTTTCCACCTCTAGGAACCGAGATTCATGTATGCGTTTGAACCTGGGTTTGAAATTCAGGTTCATCCATTAGGAATTTGTGTTGGACAAAGCGAGTGAGTGGCGGAATTTCGCAAGGTCCTCCACCTACCCTTCTCTACAATATCGCACCATCATCATTCAAATCATAATCATCATAACAATCAATCCATCAAAAACATTCGTCTCAGCTGTGGCTAAAGATCGAGAGATGGAGAACCACAATAAAGAATTCTCTTGTAGGAGAGCGAATGCTAACGAATGTTCGTTATGAAACAACATGAAACTATTTGAAGATTTGTCACACAAAAAATTATTCCTTGCCACTTGCCAACAATCTAGTTATACCTACACTCTGATATGGAAGTAATGGTGAACAGAGATAAAAAAAAGTTTGTTCATTGATATAAAGGGGAATGAAATCAGTAATTCAGGAAAAGGTCTCTGATAATTTTTACGCTTTTCCGAATAATTATGTCATTACGTTTTTTAAAAATTCTTTGACAAATTCAATCCTTTCAGATGATCATAAAGCTTAAGAAAAAAGTATGGCAAAATCAATATTTATGACCCCACTAGAGAATACATTTTTCATCTGTCAAAATTTACAAATATTTTGTCTCAATATATAAATTGCTTTGAATCAATCGAATAAAATATTATATTTAGTGCTCTGAAACGTTGCACATCGCGAAAGGCACATTACTTTTGCGCATTAATGTAATGAGCCAGAGTTTCAGACATTTGAAGTTATGTTTAGCCACTTATCGTAGTTCGCCATTGGGTTTTTGAAAAGTGACCGAATGCGTTTGAAACATGGGGAAACTCAGTCGTGGTACTGAACTAGCCAAAGATTTATGAACAGGCATATTGTTTCTCATCAGACTCCTGCTTACCTAATGATATCTATTCCGAACGGCAGCCTATTTGCCTTCCATCTCACTGCATCTCGTTATGACTACTGATGCAGCCCGCCTTGTGGTCTAGGTGAAGCTGACGGCTACAATCTGCTATTTGTTGAGCCTTCTGATTTGATATTTTATTACGAAAGTGAATAGTAATATAAAATGTGTACTGGCATTAAATTTACTGAAAATATTTTTATTTCAGTCATGCTCAAATCATTGAACTCAACGAAATGGAGGAAGTAATATTGATTTTATTACTAAGTTAAATTCCGTGAATGAACTTCACTAACATATCGAAAACAGTTGGTATATCCCCTTTTCTTGTTTCTTTGACACTTTCCTTCTCTCGCTTTCTATCGCACCTATCGCATCTATCGCATCTATCTCCCGCACCGTCTTTCTCCCGCACCTTCTCTCTCCCGCTCCCACTCTCCATCTCCCTCCTACTCTCTCTCTCCCTCTCCATCTACCTGTTTCTCTCTCTTCATTTTCCTCTCCCATTCTTCCCCCCCCCCTTTCTATTCCTCTCTCTCCCCTCCCACTCTTTTTTATCCTTTCTTGCTTTAAAGCCCAAAATGGGCCCTGTATTTTCACCCGTGACCTCACAAAACTGACGAATTCTTTTAGAGTTCATGGTGGGAAGGTCCATTTGAGGATTGAGTTTGACCTTTGAGTGCGAATTTATCCGGAGAGCCAAACCAATTATGGAGTCAGACAGGAATGTGTTATATATGTTGGTCTTGTTATTGATTCTATTTATATCTCGCTTACTACGACTCCAATGCAATTGAAATGAATTCGAGCGTAACCTTGACCTCGAGGCACTGTTCAGAAATGAACGTGGAACTGTTAGTTATATGTCTGAAGCAGATAAAACCAATTAATGTTCATTCAAATTTAAAATTAGAGATAATTTGCGGATTGCAGTTCTTCAGAACTGCTTAATCCATCTAAAAATCCTTCTCGTGAATCATTTGATTATTTTCACAAACAACGTTTTTTAAGTAAGGTGATGTATTGAGAAAATCTATTGAATTTCTTTGCCTCATACATATTACTAAAAAATACCAGCCTAATTACTTTTGCGATTGAAATATAATATGAAGTGCGTAGAATTTAAATTGTAAGTGATTCTTTCAATGCACTGCCTCCGTGATACATCCCAGGCTCCCCATCCATCTCGCCATCGTACTAGTTCGTGAACCCATATTGGAAGGCACATTTATTAGGTCGTGAGCTACATCGTACCTAGTCGTGTATTAGGAAAAGGGTCGGGACACACCTTGATGGCGATGATAAAGCGATCCCTAAGCATTAACTTCGCCCAAGTGGTCTTATCAACCACCTGGTCTTGTCATTCGAACCCACAGCCCTGCAAAGCGTACTTGCGCGAAATGCGCCAAACCCCTGCACCGCCCAGGCCGGCGTCCACATGAAGTACTTATTTGCGTAATTTCTTAACGACATAACGCAATATTCTCACGCGGAGACGTCTTTTTTCTTCATCATTGCACCACTGAGGCGTGGGCACCGCGAGATCAACCTTGAACTTTGCCCGTCTGTTCGTCTACAAACTATTTTCGACGGCTCGTCGCCGGAGACTAGTGACTGGCGGCGAGGCTGCCGGGCGGCCTTCCCGGGTGTCGATGACTCTGGGAGCGCAGACTGGCTACGCAGCGGCGGCGGCGGCCACCAGACGCGACAGAGCTAGCGCCTCCAACACTGGTCCGAAATCCATCTAAAGGTGTCGAACCACATACCTCAAAATTAGGCCACTCGTAGGTTGATATGGACACTGCGAGACGTAGCTGTTGATTATAAGTGATATAATTATTAATGGGAATGGGAATACAAAGGCAACTACACTGCTATGACAATCTGTCAAGAAAAAAACCTACTCATTTTCTCATGAACATTGAAGAAGTCATACTACTTTTTTACATTCACATATTTTGATTCATGCAGAAAATGTAAATAATTTTGGGTATCTCTCATCATTGAAAAATAAACTATGAAAGGAAACAGAAAGCGTAAAAAATGTGTATAGTTTCAACATTTCAATATACATTGAAAATTTCACTTTTATTATTTTGTAAAATTTTTCGTTGGTTCATGGTTAACAAAAACGGAATACTACCGATCAGAGCAGCCGGGCGCTAGAATTCTCCTCTAAGCAGCGACTGAATTCGACCTAGCTGAAAAGCTAGTGTCGAAAATCCTGCCGCCGTCAGGACTCAGGACTCGAACCTAGGACCTCCCGGTCAGATAACAATGATGATGATGATAACAATAATTATAATAATGATGATAATGATAATTATTATAATGATAAAAATGATGATGATAAAGTAGGGCGTTTGGGCGCACTGGGCTGCTGCGGCGGGCGGGCAGACGCGCCGCGGCGATCGCGTCGTGCCTCGGGCGGGGGCCTTCATGCGCTCCTTGGGCCCCGGCCGCCGCGCCGCGCCGCGGCGGATTCGAGTGTCTGCGTCTGATTTGTATTTCGAGTCGAGGAGCACAGCTCTCATTACCATAGAGCGACCACTCGTTGACGTCACGCTGCGCCATCCATATGAAGCAGGTGGGCTGAGCGGCAACGGCGCCCGGGGCCTGCCCCCTCGCCTCCGCCCCCTCCTGCCCCCGCGCCGGCCGAGTGCGCAAGCGGCCACAGCCGACGTCGCCGCCTCCGCCTCCGCCGTGTCACACGTATTGTCACAGCCGCGCAGCTACCGACTCCGCCGCCGCGGCCGATTACCGCGTCCATACTCCGATTTTTTCTGTAATGGTGTATGAAATGAATAATGGATTTATAATGATTTATAAAATATAATAGTGGACTTTATTTAAAATGTTAAAGTGGAAAAATTATATAGTGACTTATAAAGTGGTAAGGACATTTCTCAGGCCACAAGCCCCGTTGAGAAAGACGTTCGAGAATTAATTAAAAAGATTCATTTTATAAGATTATTATCAATCTTTTTAACAGTTGTAAGGACATGTCTCAGGCCAGGAGACATGTCCTTACAACTGTTAAAAGCCGTTGAAAAGGACGTTGGCGATTAATTAAAAAGATTCATTTTATTGGACAAGAGGTCTAAGAATTACCTAATGTCATCGACCACTATAGAAAAATCGAAGTATACTTTTACGTTGCAACCTCTTCCGCAAGTGGTGTCCATCTCTGCTGCTTCCCTACGCCACCTATTTCGTTGCTCAGAAGAATATTTAAAATTCTGTAGTTCGCCCTCTAGTCCTGTGAGATGTGGCTCTTACCGCTCTACATGCTCGAGTTTCCAATTCTTTCACCACCGTGTGAATTACATTCACCCTACCTATATCGTTTTACCAGCAAACATTCGTATAAATCGGGACTTATACACGGAAAACCAGCAGTTGCTTAGGGGACTTCATCCATAGGAGCTCCGTCGCCCGAAAAAACTATAAAATACTTTAAAAAAAAGTCATTTATTATATTTGTATCTGTAAAATATGTGTTAATAAAATATTCTTCTTTGAAAAGTTAAACTATTGGTGTTTCCTACTCATTCTGAACAATTTTTTCGGAGAGGGTCCCTATACTATTTTTACTTGGCGGACCCCAGTGCCTAAATCCGACCCTACGACTTACGTTTCAATAGATAGATAGAAATTTATTCTACAATTGGGCAAAAGATGCCCGGAGGCAGAATGCAAAATTACAATTACAAATAAAATAATAATATATAAAAAATAAATATAAACAAACAAATTGACTTTGTCATTTCCTATATATGCAGATGGCATTTACATTCCTATACTAAACATTAAAATGCATATACACTAACATATAAATGAATAAATTTACCTATTACACAAATATACATACATACAAATACATATACGCGTGTATACGTAGAGAGACGAAGGAACCCTCACATACATACCAGTCAGAACTTATTCAGTCATATTCAAAAGAAATGAAATCACTTCACTTCACTGCACTGCATATAACTTTATCTAAATATTAATTGTTCAATACTTTTTATTGTAGACTACGCATAATCGCACCTTTCACTTCACTATACGTTTTCACCCTATTGACTAATTATCTATATTTTTTTCTAAAACCTCGCGCTGAGCAAGGAAAGGGCTCAAAAACTGCCCACTACAGCTGTGAGAAAGCGAGCGAGCAATGCGTGGACAGACTTCCCAAATGCATTTCCGGTGAACCACCCCGCGCTGCAAGTGGCGCCGTGCATCGCAAGGCCGCGCGGCGCTCTGAATCCAGGCGCGCGAGGGCCACGTGGCGCTGGCGCTTGCGCAGACGTAGCCGCGCAGCGCGGCGCAGCGCAGCGCAGCGCAGAGCTCGTTTCGCGGCGCGAGACGCCCCGAGCGGAAGCGGCGCGGCGCCGGAAACCGCACTGGCCGATGCAAGGGGGAGTCCCCGCCCGCAACCGCCTCCTCGTCTTCGCGGAACCCCTCCAGCCCGCGCCTTCGGACACAGTTTATCGCGACGACGCTATTGGGGGCAGCGATACATCAATTCTTTCCTGATACCAGCGTTTTGCAGTTCTTCAGTTTGTCAACTCATGGCGAGGGGGCGGATTTTAATGAAATGTCAAATTTTTCACTTTAGAACAATACCGTTTAATATAGAAATTCATTTTATGTTATGACAAAAGGAAATGACCCTTTTTTATAGATAATCATTTTGCATTTTTCGTCGATTTCGACTGAAAAGTAATTTTTTACCGTTTTAATAGTTTTTAATGCATTTTTGCTGATTTACGATTTAATCTTTTTATGATTTTAAATTTTTACGATTTTACGACATTAATGTCGTTTTTACTTGCTTTAAATAATATTTTTGGGACGCATTAAGTGTTCTTCACAGAATTACTCAGTAGCCTGTTCGATTTGTTCGCTCAGAAATTGTTTTGACAGAAGTTGTGAGTACGTAATTCTTGTGACATATATCAGCGCCATTGTCGGTTCGGCCGGTTTCGGTTAAACTGAAGACGGAGATTCCCTGATAAAGAACAGTCCAAACCAAAAGTTTGCCAGCTGAGTTCACTCGAACGAAGGAAAGAAGCCTCGATTGTCTTAGTAACGTATTCAACAGCTTGAGTTGTTCATCCGAACTGGTTTTGATAGGATTTTTTACGTTATTTCTTTTTGGTTTCAGAGCATTTTAAAAGCATTTTAAGAGCATTTTATTGATCACTTTTGGCGATGTTTTAAGTCGTCAAAATCCACCCCTTACTTATGACTGTATTGATACATGGAGAGAGTATCCAAATAATGAAATGTGGCAACAATATTTATAGCTGTTCAATTAGTTCATACTTGGAAGACATCATAATGCTACATCCATTTCAACTACAGAATACTATTTTGATCAAATTTTACAACTTACATTAATTTTAGTGACCAATGGATCAGGTGCGACGTGCTATGTTTAAAATTTGGAGATTTCAATTGTGTTAAAATCCAGATATATTGGATTAACAGCTTCATTTATTTATTTTTCTCATTTCGCGGATTATAACATGAAACACTAGCATTTCGCTTTACCGAAATATTTTAGACATATTTTTATCACATTGTCGACATAGATACATTGGTTTAAAAAAATGTCAGCAATTGATGTTCACTCCATAATACCCGACGAAAGGATTGGTGGTATTAAATAACTCAATCAAAATGCCAATTAAGGCGAACATTAGATATTTGGATTTTTTTGTCACCGGCGAGTACAAAATTTATGTTCCAAATTTGAAAGTTTAGTTCTTTTGACACTGATATTCAAATTCACATGTGACAAAGAACCATTATTTCTTGATCCGTATTTATCCCATTGCATCATATCGCGCGCACGATCTTTAAAGTATTGTATTCAGGAGAGAATTGACGTACATTGCAGTCCAAGCGTCAAAGAGAATTCGTCGAGCGAAGCAAGGAAGTAAAGAAAAGCAAGAGGAAAAGATACTGAGGATGAATCAGAATCGTAGAATGCGAGAAGTATTGAAGCGGAGACATAGATACCCAGAGGCCGACCTAAAATGATTCCCATTAAATCGTCGTAAAAATTTCCATGCTGCCATGTCACGCCATAATATTTGCAGCGCTCCAGTTATTTGCCGCCCCGATTGCCAGGCTGTAATTTCTTGAGCGCCATTCGAGTGCAGTCAATCCGCGACGTCTGGCGGTATGGACGATGAAGAGCAACGCCTGTCGCGTCCCTATTAGACATTCGCATTTTTCTCCCTACGCAGCCTTAATTACCCCGCTTTTCCCAATTAGCGAAGTCTCGGGCCGTCGCCGTTCCGCACCAGTGGTCGCGTCTCCTCAGCATCCCGCTGCCACCCCTGCCACCACCCCCGCGTCGCTGGTGACGCTCCCCCCCACCTGTGCCCCAGCCCTCGGCCCCACCCCTGCGCCAAGTGTCCCACCGCCGCCTTCCGTTCTTCTTGCCGCTCCACCTCATCCTTCTCTTCTTTCTATTCTTCCCCCCCCCCCCTTCCTTCCTTCCTCCTTCTCCTTTTATCTTTCTCCTTCTTCTCTTCATCCTCCTTCGTTTCCTCATCCTCTTCCTCCAAATTTTCTTCTTCTGCCTGCTTCCCAGGAGGATAGGACTGTACACACATCGATGCTGTAATATATATAACATTAATTTGTGAACATTAGAGCCTGTTGGCGTCAGGGTGGTCGGATATGACATTTTGATAACTGAAACCACTTGTGACTTTAAATCCTGCAGTCCACTTTCATTAACATATCACTGTCCATTTCACATTAACATGTTAATATATTCACCGAGAGACAGGTAACCATCTCAGTAAAGAGGGAACTTATCGTGTGTATTCCGTAAAAGAGCCCAAGACCGTTTAATTGATTTTATCTTTAAGTGATGAATTAGTGAAGTGGATTAGCTAAGACGTCAAAAGCAATATCAAGGGATAATGAAGTTATGCTAAAGTACTAAACATATACCATGCTCCTCCAAAATTTGTTACGGAAGATAAATGCGAAAAATATCAAGATGTTTTATAGTGAGAATAAAATACAATAATAATAATAGTAATAATAATAATAATAATAATAAAAGTAATAATAATAATAATAATAAAAGTAATAATAATAATAATAAAAGTAATAATAATAATAATAAAAGTAATAATAATAATAGCAATAATAACAAAAGCACGCTGATTATGTAACTAGTGTGTGTGTCATCGCTGACGGGCGAGGGGTCGGAGCGGTTGCGCGGAGGGCGGCAGGAGGTCGCGTCGGAGCGGGGCGCGTCGTAGGTGGCGCGCAGGAGGTAATTACGGCAGGCGCGACTCTCGCGCCGCCGCCGCCGCCCCCGCCGCCGTCGCCTGCGACCGTTCCCTCGCAATCCGCCCCTCCACGCAGTCGTCCGGAGAAATTCAAAAGAGGAGAATTACTCGGCGAAAAAAATCTTTGGATAAAGTAAAGTGTCTTACTTCGATAGGCATAATTTTTTCATGTAATGTTTGCAGACTCGGGAGCGATATAAAATTATTTAAATCATAAAACAAACGTCAAACCCAATTTTATTGAAATTTTTACCTTCACTCATGGTGCTTGGAGTATGTCAAGGAGTAGTGTTTTTCAGACGATATATCCGCAATGATAAATGGAACTTATAAACTGATTGAAACAATGTACTTACTCTCTTCTGTATTCATAGGAAAAATAAATCTATAAGCCAGTTTTGTCATTTCATCCATCAATATAAAGATGGTCAGAAACATTAAAAAGTGGGACTGTTTTCAACTAATATTATTGAATTGTTGGACTTATCAGACGTATCTGTTGTTACTTTTGTTTTAATATTTTTCGAAGCTTCTTTTCTATCGTTGGAACGTCTGGGATGTGGCTGGCATGATTTTGACCCACTGTGCGAGTCCGCTGCCTCCGCAGGCAAAACGTATCGAAAGCAACGGAAAAACGACGATGGCGCGCACCTCTCCGGAAACCTACGCTAATTACTCGCAGCGGCGGCGCCGCAAGGCGCGAGGCGCCCCGCCTCTCCTCCCTTCCCCTCTTTTCCCCCCCCTGCCCGCTTTCCCCCCGGCCCCCGGCGTCGCGACGCGCGCGTCGGCACCGTCTTAACGAGCGCGCGCCTCGCTGCGCCGTGACGCCATCCCTGGGTCGGCGACGCCTCCGTCGCGACGCCACCCTCCACCCGCTCCAAGATTCCCCATTCACCTGCACGCCCCCGCCGCCCTCGCCGCCCCTGCCCCTCGTTCACAGTTCTGCTGAAGCGTCTCTTAGTGTAGCAGAATCTACCCAGCTTTTCCTCTTTCGTGTTTTCTGATCACTGCGTCTGGAAGTTTTGGGAGACTGTGCAGGTTTGGTGAGCAGTAACGTCGTCCGAGGATTCCTTCTGGGCATCATTTTGCTAGGTTATCATGTGCCCTAACAGTAATATTTGTTTACACACCAAATTCATTGCAGTGGTCGCCTTACATTTAAGCTCCACGCAGAAATTGTTATAAATCTATAACTAAGTTGTTTTGATGGGTAGAATTGTGACTAATTTGCCAGCGCATATGCAGCTCACAAACGTTTACAGACGCTCTTTGTGCCTAATACCGTATATTCCTTTCAATGCACTTCGAGAAATAAATGATATTGCAGAAATATGCTGTAAATTGTCTTCGTGCACTGTAAATTTCTCATGGAAATACAGCAATTTAAAAAAATCAGATCTGAAATATGGAGTTTACTATGTTGCTCCCGAATAGCCCCTGATCTTTCGCTCTCCCTTTTTGAAAGAAATTGTGTAGAAAACTCGTATAGAAAATAATTCCATAGTAAATATGACATAAAGTTTTTTTAAATCTACCAGTTACAAATTTTCATTTGCACGCACCGCCGTTACAACATATTTAAGTCGAAATATTGTAATATAGCTTCTACTCATCTTCGCTTTCCTCAACGTCGCAGTTGGACGCGGCGCGTACCGCCCACCCCACCCCACCCTGTCCCACCGCACCCTACTCGGCCCCGCCCCGCCCTACCTTCCTACGCCTCACTCCACTCCGCTCCACACAGTCCTACCCCACCCCACCCCACCTCGTCCCGTCCCGTCCCGTCCCGTCCCGTCCCGTCCCGTCCCGTCCCGTCCCGTCCCGCCCCTCGCCTGTCCCCCCGCGCCCCCCGCCTCATTCCGCTTCGCCCCTCCCCTCCCCACCCCACCCCACTCCGCCCCGGGTGCTCCTCCCGTCGTCAGCCGCGCTCCCCGCCTCCGCCGCCGCGTGGGCACCTTGCCGCGGCGAAGCAGCGTCGCCATGGCGACTAATTCGGGTCGAAATATTCAGCACGTCCGCTGCGCCGCGCGCCGGGCGCGTAATTGAGATCTCTTCGGCGCCGCGCGCGCCTTGTGGAACGCCCGCCCGCGCTCCCGCGGCGAAGACGCCCCAAGGCCACGCCCGGGGAAAGACACTGCGCTTCTTTTTATTGCAAAATATGATGTTAGTACAACGCTCAGCCATGTGGCTTTGCCGTTGTTAAACGTGAGGAACCTCATTCACAGCTAATACGATAATATTTATGTCTACCTCCTTGAAGCATTAAATTAAAGGAATGCGGATTCTAAAAAGAATGAATATATATTTGTAAACTATTGTTGGGAGGATTGTTAATTTTATTATCTTATGTTTCCTAGATTCATAAGAAGATGTAGGTAGGGAATCGAGACACTATAATGTGAAATGAGAGCAAATATTCACGTAAACGCTGAACATCCGGGCCAAAGCACCAGTAATTGCCGTATTCAAGAACAAAATTTCTGCATTCGTGTACATTTCTGAATTCGTGTTCATGCTACATTTCTGAATTCGTGTGAAAGTTAGTGGGTGATTAGCATACCTCTTTCTTGATTGAACTATTTCCGAATGTGGGTAATTTTTAATTTGATACATTTTTTATTAATTTGTTTCCATACCTCAATTTTGTACGCTACGTAAATATCGTAATTTACCGGTACATTGTTGCATAAAAGCCTGGTACTTCCCTGTCTTAAGTGTTTTATGCCTCTGATTACGCTGCAAGGGCGAGGCTTTAGATAAACAATGATAGATTGGGAGAGAAAATGTAAATTGCTTCAGGAAGACTTAATTTTATCAAATATTGAAAGCCCAAGGACAGTAAAAAAGCCATCTTTCAACAATTCCATTTTATACTATACGAAATAAAGCAAAAGGGAAATGAAATTGTAATTGATAAAACAGAAACTCAAAATGAGTTCTCTCAGTCAACTGTATTACTCGAAAAGCATCATCACATTTTATTCCATATTGACATATGTAAACAGATATGTGAAAAATTTTATTTTTATATTACTATATGAGGAAGACAGCGTTGGCCGTCTTTGTCTCAATATGTCACAGGAAAAGGAATAAATTTTATCATAGTCCCATTGTCCCATAATACATTTGAATATTTATAATAATGGCCTTTGGCTCAATTCATGTTGAGTATATCACATTCGCATTCAATTCCAGTCCCCTATCAAGACGTCACAAATGATTATTGCACCATTCACCATAGCGAACATCATACATTAATGTTTAGCAAGACTTAAGTTCCACACCAAATTCTGATAATGTCATATTACCTTATACTATGTTCTATATACTGCACGTTTTAAAGTAATTATTACTCAGTTATTTGTACATGACACAACGTGGGGTTCTTTACTAAAACCTTCTGGGAAAACATTCTAAGCAGTGGTAAAAATAGCAAGGGAATTTTCTCGGTAATTTTAGTTTTTTTTTAGAGGTCATTCAAAAACACGCGAATAGGGGCTGGGTTTTATATATTGGCATAGAAATTACATTCTACTCGTATATATCAACCTTGAATGTTCTATTGTATTAATTTTATTCCATATACAATCTCGAACTTCCAGTTATATTGAAGATATTTGTTTCAGCACCATTGCGAACTTTTCCCTTTGACTCTATAGACCAGGTTGGGCCTCCGCATAGGGTCTGCTTAATCGTAATTCTGCCGCTAATTTTCGAGATAATGTGAAATAAGCGAAATGTGGATGGAGATCAGGTGATCTCCCAATATCAGGACGGGAGTGAGGACAGAATGACGAAGAAAGAATCTCGCATTCCGTGGCCCATTTGTAGGTACTACCCCGACGCACGCCTGGTGTTGACCAATGAAACTACCGATCAGAGGCGGCTCTGACATCGTCATCCACGCAACGGAGTCGTCCAACCCAGTAGGCGGTGTCAAAGCCCCACCACCATCCAGAGTTAAACGAAGGATCTCCCGTGCATATACGTAGCTTCACTGCATACGCTCTCTATCTAGTGTTTACTAATAGTTTAACAATATTTACATACCAATCGTAAAACGTTTTCGTGATGCGTCCGGTAAAGTCGTGCTCATGTAACAGTAAATAAGGCAGTAGTTCTTAGCAGATACCGGGGAGGTCACTTCCTCATACGCCGTCATTTGCAATATGCCGTATCGAGGGAATTTTTCCATAGACAAGCGGGCAATCGGAGATCGCTCTCGCGTTAAGGCGGCGTGCGAGGGCGCGACCGGCCACGGCGCGTGCTTTTCCTCGTGTCGTCATGGCTAAGTTGTGGATTTTATCGTCCGGGAGGCCTTGGCACATCAAGTGGACTACTCCATTAGGCAGAGCCAGAAAGAGAGAAAGAGAAACAGACACACAAAAAAAGAAAGCTTCAGTTTCGCTTTCGACTCAGCTCCGCGATTCTTCAATATGATTCGAACATTTGTAGTATAGAAGGCCAGGATTTGGTTGGAGAGGGAAGGAGTTTGCGTGGCTACATCATGAAGTTCAATTGCGAGGGAAATGTGTGCTCTCGGGAGAGGGTAGGGAAGTGTCGCACGTGGTTGATGGTACGTTAAGATACTGCTGTGGCATCCGCCTTGAATTCATCACAAGAAATTAGGGAATCGACCAATCACACTAACCTGTCTGTAGATGCCTCATCTATGCAATAATCAACCTCTGCAGGAGTGATGAAACCCAACTGTTTAGCTTAGAACGTAGATCGAACGTAGATTGTCCCAGGCAGACTCGCAACTACATACCCTATCCCAATTGGAAATGCTTATTACTGGAGCCTGGAAGTTCAGGCAGTTATTTTACCTGAAATGGGCCGGCAAAATGGCATTTATTTTTACTAAAACAAGCATTCAAAAAAGGCATTTATTCTAGCTAAAATAGGAGTGCAAAAAGACATGTAAATAATGAAAACTCACTTATAAAAGGAATTATAAAAAAATAATAATTAAAATTATTCAAACCAAAATTTACATAATCAATTCATATGTAAGAAAACGAATCATCTGGATACCGCATCTTGATTCCGCATGACTACGCGGTACGACGGCTAGGAATTTCATTTTCTCGCGACGCTGTCTTTTTAAAACGCTATTGTGAAGTCCCTTTTGAATCTTGAAATGCTATCAGTGAAAACTGCATAATATTTTTCGTTCTTCAAACTTATGTTATCGCCAACTCTGAGAAGAGTACAACGCCTGACGGTTTCAATGAAAAAAATAAAAAATCTTGATTGGCATCATCATCGTTTTTTTAAATTTTATCACAGGGTCTGCTTTCACAGAAAGACAAAACACCACCTTCCTTTCGGGTTGTCCTGGCTTCTAGGTATATATTATACACAACTTGATCGCGATCGGTGCCAGGAGAAAAAAAATACGCAAAATAATGAGGAAAAAGCAAAACTGGGGATCAGAAGTTAAAATAGGTTAAAAAAAGCAAAATTAAATCTCCTAATAATGCGGAAAAAGGCATAGAAGACAAAAATAAGACAAAATGGCAATTAGTCGCTAAAATAGGCAAAAAAGGCAATATAAAAATGTAGTAAAACAACTCCAGAAATACAATTAAGTGATTCCTATTGTTAAAAGTCATAAAATAGTAAAAAACAACAACAACAACAAAAAGGCATTTTGCCAAACTTCCGGGCTCTACTTATTACGGTGACGTTTTTATGACTGTCATTGTTGCCCTTGAAGGGAGTCGGCGGATCTCCGGTCGCGAAGTGGGCGGCGCTGCGGATTCAACCTCGACTCCTTTCGGCGGAGGGCGTTTTACAATTGAAAGCATAATTCAATCTTTTACGAGCGCGCGCTGACCTGAAGCCTTGCCAGCGGCGAAAATACCTTGGCTGCGCTCCGTCGAGAGGCCTTGGTGCGGCCTGCGCGCGCGTTGGCGCAGGCGTGCTGCGCATGACTGCGCGCCGCGCCGCCCCGCGCCGCCTCCGCCTCGCTAAATGCCGGAATCACCCGGAGCTCGCTTGTGGGGCAATTGGGAGACGAGGTATCTGAATTTAGTAGCGGTTCTAGGGGCAGGATGGAGCGAAACTGTTGAGTCGATAATTTAAACGAGTGGAAGCTTTTTAATAATATCGAAAATCATGCTTATCATTAGATATATGCTCATTTTATTGTAATGTGTAACGTAATTGTATGCAGTAATTATCATAATGCCAAATATTTATGAGAATGTTATGCTTTTGTGAAATATTGAACAATGAACGACGTTTTCCAATTTGCAACAAACAATAAAAGTTTATTCCATTTTGATCTGTACAACTTGTTTCGATTGAGAAACCTTACTTTTACGGTAGACTCTTTTCATTTCTCTGGTAAGAAATCGTTACCTGATTGTACGGATGTGTATAATACGATATATCGTATCATAAGGTATGTGATACTGATGCCATAATCCTTCTGTGTGCCGTTATTGTTTCACGAAAACAACAATACTGGAAATTATTTCTTATTTTTTGCATTTCTCAGTTGTAAAAAATGCTTTTCCCTTTTTATTTCAAAACGTGTAACAGTGTTAGGTTTTTATGGCATTGTGAATCACTACATATCTCGTACTCCTCTCATGTGATATGTAAATCTGTAACAATGCGTGCATGCATTAGCTTATGTCTCTGGCCTAATGCTGATGAATCTCAAGGAACACGTGCCTGGAGAGACTGGTACCAAGTAGATCCCAGAACGACTATTAACTTGCTTTTACCTCTTAAACCACACAAATAACGCGTCCTAACGAACAGGGAAGTTCTTACACTCAAGTGACATTCGGAAAACAGGTTTTTAGGAGAACTTCTTTCCTCGCGGGTTCTCCAATATTTCTGGAATCATTCTAGAAGTGTGAAGAAAAGCACAAGTAACAATAAGATATTTTCTCTACACATTAATTTCTGTATAACAAATGAGAGACTCCTCCATGTTTTCTGGGAATGTAGCTCTACTGCCCGTGTTGTCCGCAATCTACAAGTATATATTTACCACGCTTCAGGTTGATATTAACTACTCTTCTACAAAAAGTAATGAAGCAAAAGACGAAGTCATTCATTTTTACATATCTATCACTGCCTTTTTCAACATATGTCAATATACATTTGAAGAACAATCTGCATATTTTCTGCACAATTATTCTACTTAAGAAAATGAGAATTAATCCACGAAGCTTTGACTTTGACACTGGACTGTTTCCGTTATAGAAAGTTTAAAGGTTACCACGACAACACTGGTAAATGACGCCAGAAATCAAAATACGCCTACTGATTGACAAAAATGATGTGTGTTACCTGCGTATGTTCGTTTAGAAATTAATTACTGAAATTCTATATTGGATTCAGTACAGGTGGTGAATAGTTATAATTTGATGTAGACCAAACGTGAACAGACATTCTACTACCTAGTTGCTAGGCAGAGCATATTGACCCACGTAATCCCAAACGCACCCTCGGTCTTTACTCCTAGAAGGCCGCTAAGCCCGAAACAATAGGACCGCTTCGCTAGGTAGAGCGCCCTGCGAGAAGAGTACACACGCACCAAGGCGTCACCGGGTAAGTCCTCGCGCCTCGCCGCTCCTATCAGCATTGCATCATCTCGCTGGATAATACCGAGATACACCGTCTATTTTTCACGCATTTCTTGTCCGAGCCTGTGAATGAGCGTGAAATCAAGGTTACTCGCATTTCCGCGGTGGTAGCGGCGGCAGTAGCTGCGGTGGCAGAGGCAGTGAGAGTGGCAGAGGTAGTAGAGAAGTTTGTAGAAGGTTGTGGTGAAGGCGGCGCGAGTAGAGGTAGTGCGAGTAGAGGTAGTGCGAGTAGAGGTAGTGCGAGTAGAGGTAGTGCGAGTAGAGGTAGTGCGAGTAGAGGGGTGCGAGTAGAGGTAGTGCGAGTAGTGATAGTAGAAATAGAGGAGGGGTAGTGCGAGTAGGGGTAGTGCGAGTAGAGATACTAGAAAAGAGGAGGGGTAGTGCGAGTAGGGGTGGTGCGAGTAGAGGTGGTGCGAGTAGGGGGGTGGGGTGGGCGAGTGAAGATAGTGTGAGAAGAGGAGCCGCGATTAGATGTGGCGCGAGTACAGGTTGCGGTAGTGGGCGGTGATGGCAGGGGCGGAGCGGCGGTGGTGTTTTGAACTCGCACAAGGCCGGACAAGTTATTCGCCCGCGCGGGGCCACGCCGCGCGTCGCCGCGGCGTGGAGCGGAGCGGAGCGGAGCGGAGCGGGCTGGGTTGTTGGCCGCGTCGCGCGCCGCCGCCGCCGCCGCCTCCTCTTTGTGGGATGTTGGCGGTGTTTGTAAACAAGCGCTCCGGAAGGGGAAGGCGCTGCCGCGGAGACAGTCCGGCGTTTCCCCGCCCCGACCTGCGTCATCCGAGGAGCTTCTTGGCCAGCTGGTGGCGGCGCTCGAACAGGCGCGGAGGGTGAAGGGGTTTCGCGACGCTCGCACTGCTTTCGGTGAATGAATGTGCGCCATTTTCTGTTCCTTTGTCTACCGCAGGGTTTCTAACGGAATGACCGCACCCAACTACAGTTAGCGTATGCTTTGCTGTTTTGCTATCTAGGTTGATTATGAAATTACAAATTAATGTTTGGGTGATTTTCTTACGACGGCATAATGGCACAGAGAGAATATTCTGTTCTAATGCGGGATGCAAATCTTCAACTTAAGCATGAAGCTGTTGACACCGCGACTGTGATATTATGATCTGGTGGATATTTTGTATTTAGCATTTTCGAAGGGTAATGACGGAGGTAGTGCTGCGATTTCCCCACTCGTCCAGTGTCATTCCGCGCTGGCATGTTGAAATATAATTTTTCTAAAGAAATCATTTTTAATTTCATTAAATTTATATTCTTTCTAAGTTAATAATTACTTTAAATTGTAGGCTACGTATAAAATATTACTCCAACACATACATACTTCTACGTCAAAATTAATTTTATTCTTTTAATTTTTTAAATTGTAAGTATTATCAAGTTGGTGGGCAGGCAGAGCAGATCTATCAAAACGTCAACATCGATATTTTGCAGCGTTATAAAACTTCCTCTATACTTCGTATTTGCTCCGTACGATGGCTACATCATACGAGAAAGTAAAAAATGATCGACAATTTGCGACCACTTAATTATCGCAGTAAATTTATTTTTCACTTCACTTTTCTCAAGCCGGTTTGAGTAGTTCCATGAGGAAATACAATTTTCCTTTTACAGATTTATCGTCTGCGTGTTATCATTCCATGAATTTTTTCAAGGCTGCAGATTAAAATTGCTTTTATCGTTTACGATTAACAGCTTTATATGCGAATGTATTCATTGCCACACTATTTCTAAGCGCTTGTACATTGCATAGAAGCATGTTTTATTCAATGAGTCTTTTCTTGCGCGCGGCGTTCGGCCCGCATGGACCAGTGTGCGCCGTGTTCATTCTCTTTTGTGTGCAGTGGTTATTACTGGCTCCGTTATCAGTGGCGGCAGTGCACTAGTGGCTTATCGCCACCGGCGTGTCACTGCCCCTCGTTGCTCCACGAGGATATATGCAAACACGGAATGGCTGCGCACTCTTCTGCGATGCGAACGCCGCCCGAGTACTTGTGGATGCACAGTGATTGCATTTGAACTCTGCCCATGTTACCCAGCACGCTCACCCTCTTGGCGCTAGGGATGCGATATCGAGCACAAAAACATCGAGGTTTCAAAATATCCATGTCCAGATTTAAAAATATCTGCGTTGGAAATACATCGACTGGAAACTATCGATGTTTTTAAACATCGATGAAGTATCGAACATCAATGAGGTATCGAACATCGATGAAGTACGAACATCAATGAGGTATCGAACCAACATCGATGAAGTATCGAACATCAATGAGGTATCGAACATCGATGAAGTATCGAACATCAATGAAGTATCGAACATCAATGAAGTATCGAACATCAATGAAGTATCGAACATCGATGGAGTATCGATGTTCGATGAAGTATCGAACATCGATGAAATATTGATGTATTTAAACATCGATACTTCAGTACATTGACACAACTGTACATCGATACAACAGTAAAATAGGTTTAGAAACATCGATCCTGTTAAGCTATCCATTTATTTTACTAACCTCTAACATCAGTGTTCACATGGCGGTGAGGGGGGGGCATTTTATTTTAAAGTGATCGTGTTTATTGATTTATAATTGAAATGTAGCTGATAAAACAAACTCAAAAAAATTTCAGGACAATAAACAAAACTTTTATTATCTGATTGGATAATATAAAAACAAAGCACTAGGTTTATGAACAAAAAGTTGGCTAATTGTTTTTATCCTTGGTCACTCTATCCTGGAGAATGTTCAATTTCTGGGTATCTGAAAATTATTATAGTGTTTATTATACTTTTTTTTTTAACAAAAATAAGATATCAACCACGAAAAACATTAAGCACAAAATATCGATGTTAAAAAAATATCGGCTTGAATAAATCGATGTTAAATACATCGAGTTTTTTAAAAATATATCGACTTTTGAAAACGTTTACATCAACGTTGCTTCTCTTCTTGGCACATAGTACCCGAGACGAAGGAGCGACGGAAGACGCGGCGATAGCAGTTGCGATCATCCATTTCCTGGTCCCCCGGGTTCAAACACAGGCACTTCTTTGTGGACAAAACGGGTTCGAGGGATATTTCTTCGGAATTCATTTTCTTCTGCTTGTCTTTACGCCATTGCTCCGTCAATAAAATTGCATCTTCTTTTATTCATCAATTCACTGACAGACGAAGACTATAAGCATACAAAATATGTGAATCACTGAAAATATGTGAAATTAATCGTGAATGACACTAAAGTGTTCTCATAAACTCGAATTGAGTACTCGAATTCTGTACTGTTCTCTTACTGAATATTGTAATAACATATTCTTCTACTTACAATCCTAAACATTTCTTTATAATGTGCTTCTGTTTAATAGAAGAACAGAATTTCAGAACACTTCTCTCTTCTCAAATTCCACGACCCTAGATGATAATGGCTTCTAATATCATTGGAAAATCACGAACTCTAAGACCTATTTTGCGTAATGAAGACTTACAGCCCCATTGCACCGAACTAGTAGTTTCTCCAAGGACTGGGTACAACAAGTGAAAGCCCTAAATTACCTGAGTAGAATTTCACGACCTGAGTGCAATCGCCTTATTATCACCCTTGGCGTATCACATTGCATGACTGGATGGATCTTCAGTAAAATGACTCTTAATACATCAATTTTTTTATGTATGTTGTATGAATATTAATAATATAGCTTAGCTGTAAAACCGTCACTCTTTCCTCGTGAAATTCACAGGACGTAATATTTGTTTCCTAAATCAGCAAAATACATTTGACACTTGCGGTTTGTTGTACTTCTACACATAACAACCTATAAATGGATCTCAACATTTAATTTTAATGATTATAAAACATAGTGAACAACTGGTTAAATAGTGCAATTTTTAATATATTAACGAAAGTAACTATATATCAATTAACGAAATTTTGCAATCGCCTGTAAATATTTATCTTTTTCCCACTCTACAGTACCCCATGAGGAGGCGGGAATTTATTTGCTAAACTGGTTTACAAGTAAACTGCTTCCTTGCGGCTTACGTAGCTGAGGGGGAGGGACTGGCTTACTAATTAACTAAAACTAACTTAATTTTAGCTTAAATCTAATTCATTCGTTATTAAGTGGCACTTCAGCATACCTAACTTCAAAAACATTTCTCTAAAACCGACGTATTACATCTATAAGATATCATTTGAGCCATGTTGATTTTTTGACGCACCATCATCGCGAAGGTGTACGTTTTGGCATACGAGTTCTGTATTAACCACCCGTCGACTCTCAACGCGCACATCGGCCCGCGGAGCTGTTCCTCGAGCACTTTCTTCACCGCGCCCACAGACGCGGTCCCGTTGTCCTCGAGGACGGCTGCCTTCCTCCCCCTCCCCCTGTCCCTTGCCCTGGGCTCGCCGCGTCGTTTCCCCATCGCCGCGCCGCTCCCGCGCGCCGCCTGTGAATAATGGAACGGGGGAGCGAGCGGACTAGCGGGCGATTGCCTGCGAGCGGCACGGCGACGCGCGCTCCCGCTGCCCTGCGGTGATCGCCCGCCCAGCGCCGTATACCGCTCGGCGGAAGTCCGTTAATTCACCGCTTCTCCAATCAGGCGGCCGCGGCGACGGAGATGGATTCGTCGACGTGGAGTTTGTGAACTTTTTGGTCATTTAGCGGTTTCTTGAATTGTGTTTAAGCAACGAATGAGAAAATAAGCATGTAATTACAAGTGGTGTGTTAAACGTACGAGTGCAAATGCGATTCAACTGTTTATCACTTAAATGATATTTGTACATTAATTGTACTCGCGTGTCACTTCGCTGACTTGTTTTGTTTTACTACGTTAATATTTTTCAATATTTCGAACCGTACATTTCGCTTGGGGACTGGCGTAATCTTTACTGTTATGAGAGAGAAAAAACGTTAATGGTCGAAGTGATGGTTAGAGTTCATCGACCAAAACGTCATGTATCATGTCACAGAACCGCATTTTCGTGGTTGTGTGCATTTAAAATAATAAACGCGTTTGCCAACAATTTTTCGCACGGTTAAACGTGATTTAATGGCGTAATGACTGAAAAATGAACTTTATGAATTGAGTTAGTACATTCGACAGACGTTTCATATGCAGAATATGAGTACGTTCAAAATCAACGGTAAGTATAATTATGACCGTGGCGAACAATACAGAAAATTTAAGTCGACATCATATCTGAAAGATCGCTAACCGTTCATACAACGCTCTAAGGATACAAAAGCAAATGACTTGTGGGAATATCTGGAATATTGGAGGAAATCTAGAAAGGGGTGACTTAACGCACAATACTTATTACCCTGAAACACGATTCAAATAGCTGGGAGTAGGGAATACTACTAGAACAAAACTTCAGAAAAGGAATTCTAAATGAATACATTCATCAATTATCTAGTTTTTTAAACATCAGTTGAGTATATTGTAAATTGAAATGATAAATTATTAATAAATAAAAAGAAATTAAACATATTATAAACTGAGTAGCTCAGAAATGGATATTCGTTGCAATTTCATGAACACAAGTTTAATTGCAAGAAAACGTGATTGGAGAAGAAAAAAGAAGCAAATGAAATAAAAAATGAATAGGGGAGATGAAGTTAGGCTAGACACCCACGGGCAAGCCTCGTTTGAAGAATCTGGCTCGAGCCAGTTGTAAATGCGTCTTCGCTACCGCATGTTTCTCCGTTTTACGAACAACGAAGAAGGTAGCAACTGTGATAGATTTACAATCGGCACAAGCCAGGCTCGCGAGCGCGACTTATTCGTGTATGGGCCCTTTTGCTGAAGGAAATCGGTTGCAAATTGGACCTGCTTCGGGGATCAGACGCCCATTTCCACGGGCCCCGATGACCATCCTTGTGGCGCTCCATCTGGCGGCAGCGACTCTCGCGGGGGCGGACGCGGGGGCGGGGGCGGTTCGCAGGTAGGGCGCGGGCGACGGCTACCTGCGCACCAGGCGCCGGGTGTGAAGGGCTGCACTGAGGGCCGAAGGGCGCCTGGAGGGCAGAGGGCGGCGCGGCGTCCTGCAGAGCGTGCACTCCGCTCAACAGTTGGCCAAATCGGGAAAATGACCGCAAATCTGCAGCCTCCTGTGAGCGCCCGACCATCCGGAACGGCCGCTGCCACCGCCATCACCGTCGCCGCACCCCCCCGCGCCCCACCCCCCCCCCCCCGCTCCGCCCATCTTTCTTCCGGGACGCTCCTTCCACCACTCTTTTCTTCACCCCTCGATACCATCGACTGCCTCTGACATCTCAGCAGTTTCCATATTTGTGGTTACTGACTAGTGCATCGTCATCTTTCGTTCGTAATACGCTGTTTCTGTGAAGAAAATTTGAATGTACTTGTACTAGACAAGCACATGCTTCCTACGAACAAGTTCTATAATAAATAAGTCCATTTATTTACTTTTTGTTGACTTTTTATACATTTCATCGTTTTTCGCTAAAAACGGCCATTGTCGAGATATCGGCCTCTACAGGCGAAGTTATGAATATACTGTTAAAAATGGAAGGTGACGGCCTGTTTTTAATTCCATATCCCAGAAAATAAAAATGTCTATTGGTACACAGCCTAGAATTTTAAAAATTGTTCCATCGATCTGCTTTCTGGTCACAGATTTACAAAGTTTTTTTGTTGCTTCATGTTGAACTATTCGCTTGAATTTCCTTATCTAATAGAATTTGACAATTTGACGAAGCATTGACGATTGAAATAAAATCATCTAGATATTTGTTTTAAAATACCAAAATATTTTTTCGAACAAATACGTGAATCAGTGAACACTTACGGACCAATGTCCTCACATAAAAGCTACATTCATGTTCAGTTTTCTTTTTCGTCTTATGATTCTCTTTTAAACTGTATTTCTGACAAAAACAGGCATATGTTCAGGACATACGGATCGTTTTGAAAGATCTCGCTGCGCATTGTGACAACGCGTTTTCCATTTTAATTGGTTTTCCAAAAATTTACTGTTAATTTAAAAATGCTCTTGTGTCCCTTGCTTCATGCGAGAAACAAGCCTCTCTTTCCGAATACAGCAACGGTCGAGAGAACGAAAACAATTATTTTTTATTTTCCTGTTATTACGAATTTTAATGGCATGTGGTTAATTTGATTCGATTTGGTTCAAATGATAAGATATATTCAGCCTTTTCTAAATATCTAAACGTATGCTTGGATATAAATAATCAATTTCATGCGACTTAAATATTTCAGAAAAATTCTCTTTGGATCTCTGGCCATTAGAAATCGTTTATAAGGCTGATATTTTATTCTAGTGAATTTTACGCTTCCAGACATTTTCACACTTTTTGTTAAAACTTTCGTCTGAAAATAATGTATGTCGAATTTAGTATCTTTGAACCAGACCAGCTATCGATCGTTAAATGTTACTTAATTATGCCTAATTAAGTAAGTTCTTGAAATAATAAATTAACATTTCGTTAGGAGCGTTCATTCGTGATATTCCAGCAGGAACATCGTTCAGTGTCATTTGGCTCTTGGTCACGGTGGTTGGCAACATGGTACAGCCGGATGTCTCGGCGACTTGGGCCGACCGGGGAGAATCTTCGTCTGCGTCCAGATGACGAGGCTCGGACCTTCCATTTCGAAAGGGGCGCGGGGGCGGCGCGTTTCACTTTTGTTGGCGTCGGCGTCTGAGAAAGGGGGTGCGGCGGCGCCCGTAGCGGGACCGCCGCTCCCCCCCCCGCCGCTGCCTAAGTGACCCACATCCTATTTCGGGGGCGATTCCCAAGGAACGGTGTCCGCGGCTGCCCGCTGCCCACTACACCCGCCGCGCCGCCCCCGCCGGCCCTTTGTCTGGACGAGGGGTGTCCAGAAGCACCGCGGGACGCGGAGGGGTTGCCAACCATCCGCGAATGTCTGTGCGAGCGCCGTCCGAATAGCATTTCCTCGACTTTTAATCTACTTATAAGTATGCATCAATCAGAAAATCGAACTCAATGCACGCGTATAATATTCAAAAATATTATTTTTTCCAGAATAATACGTAAAGTTGTTAGTGTACAGTGTTTTATTGATAAAACCGTTTGTTAGCGCTGCGAAATGTTAGAATAAAGCATGTTCGTGTTCTAATGTTTATGTATGTGATGAATGTAATGCCCGAATCGTGTAAAAATTAATGAGGCATTATTATAGGAAAACTAGTGGTGCTAAAACAGCACGTACTCTCGCAAATTTACACAAAACGTACTCAAATTTTCGGAAAATTGCGCACGTCCTCATTTGAAAATCTATCTTTGAGAAACAAATTTCATTAAGGGAAAAATCTCTATCTTCATAATTATATTTGTAGGAAAACGCAGAAAAAATTAATTTTTTGCAATTTTCGAACAATTGAACATGACCTTATTTGAAGATCTATTTTTGATGAACCGATTTAATTACGAAAAAAAGTATTTTCATATTTGTAGTTATAGGAAGACCAAAAAAGGTTGAATGTTTGCTATTTTCGAAAAATTGGGATTTTTAACGTAAATGAGAGCAGCAACATTCTCTTAAACATCTTTCACACTAACCAACAACAAAATTTAATCAAAAACGGCCGAGACCTTTTTTTTTTAATTTTGAAAATGTCCCAGACGTTTCATGTAATGTACCCCCTAAAAACAAACCGACGGACGGACGTTTTGCCGTCATTCGGTTTTTCGGTATCAAGAACCCACAACACGTAGATTCTGGATACACCACGTGTAACTGGATTTTTCCACTTTTCTTTACCAGGGCCCTGGAATAAGTGTTTTTCTGCCGAAAATTCGTTTCTCGGGAAGCATTACATAATTTTCTCTCCACTACGTAAGCGGTAGCCAGAAAGTAAAAAGTAGAAAACACACAGTTTTATCGGCATACCCTGTAATATTTCTTCCTTATTGTTTTAATTTTTTTGCTTTTTTAGCGTATGGATAGTTCTAATTTCCACTGCATTATATTTCAATTCATTAAACAGCGTAAAATGAAGATACACGTTTTCTTTGGAGATTTAAATCATCTATAATTTTTTTGATATTGTATTTCCTTAAAATACTTATACTTATTTCCGCCTCAACTACTGACAATGAAACACAAACACTGAGGATGATCGGCCGTCATCTGAGTCAAATGTACTGAAAATCGAGGGAAAATGTCAGTGGGTGTAGTACTGTTATATTCGCAGTACATAGAGTTCGACTAGGTTTCACAAATTCATCTAGAAGTGTCCGATTTGAAGGAATTGGTCACTTCTAGAGGCAAATGGTTTATTGTTTAATGAAAACGTCTAGAGACGACTATTCAGCAGAAGTGGGCGTCATTAATTGAAAGTTTTGGTTGTAGGATACAGCCAATATTCCATCAATTAATTACATTGATGGTTTAATACAGCGCTCCCGGAAAGTTTCTCTGCAGAGGCATCTTGATGCTTGCAACACAAAATATATTGGTAGCAACGTGTAACAAAAGAAAACGTACCTCACTGAAAATAGATTTTATTACATGAGAGCTTCTTTTTTCTTTCTTTTTTTTTTTTTCTTTTTTTTGTTTTTTTTTGTTTTTAATTTTCAAAATTTATGTAGTATATGACTCAGTGTAGAGATCACAGAATTTTGAAAATGTGCACAGAATTCACTTTTCGCCGTAGCACGTCATACGCAGTCTCAACTGTTTTTTGACGTAAAATAAATAAAAATAAATAAAATAAAATCACCGCACTCAACCGCGCTCACCATAATCATAACATATGTTGGAAATGTTGTTTCATTCACTTGCTTCCCAGCGATCTGTTTGCTATCAACATCAATGGCATTTTTAATAGGAGACCCCGACTCGGCCCAGTGCGGAGACACTTTCCTGGCGCACTACATAACGTTAGTAATTATACGTTTGTTGTCCCATGCACGTGCTCCGTTTGTAAAACATGAAGGCAGCAGACTATTTCTTAGAGAGCATTTCCATCAGAACACTCAAAAACCTGCTGAATTTCATAATCCATCAATAAAATCTCATGCGTATTGAAAGTGGTGTGAAGAACGACCAGCACTTTGGCAGTCGTACAAGAAACACGAGAGGGAGAGCGACGGCAGCGGTGACAGGGAACGCGTAGTAGCTGGCTGGAGGGGAAGAGAAGGAGGGGAAGAAGGGAAGGGGGCGTGGCGGGCGCCGGCGCCTCCCTCAGGGCGAGAACGGCGCCGCCGCCGCCGCTGCCGCCGAAAATGCGACCTACTGACCGCGATGCCCCACGGCCGCGCCGCCGCTGCCGCCTCCGCCGCTGCTGCCACGCCGTGGCCATCGCCTGCCGCTTGCCACTGGCGTCGACCAGCGGAATACATTACGGCTGCCCAGAGCGTAGGCTATCTCTGGGTGTGAAAAGGGAACCTATTTAAGAGCACCTCATTAGATATCGCTACGGGTTGCTAGCACGGTGAATATTGCAATGTGATGTGCGAACCGCGAACACGCACTCCTTGCTTATTGTTTAAAGAGAAGGCGTGCATGTCGTAGGCTCGATTTTTTTAATTTGGAAATAAGAGTAGTGTTGCCAGTGAAGAGGAAATTGATGCTTTTTGCTTTACAGATGCTCTCTCTTCTGTGTCCATTGCTGTGACACAGGCAGTTTTCGCTGTAATTTTCTGGCGACTGAATGTCGGAACATCGTTGTGATACATCTTTGTCAATACACGTGAAATGAAAGTGATGAAAGTGGATTTACGTCAGGTTCTCCGGTTTTCCCCACTTTTCGTTCCATTAGTGCCATCAATTTTACTCTCACCACCACCACGACGTGAATTGATAATTTCTTCAATTCCTGAATCATTCACAAAAATCTGTAGGCAGAAGTGTCGTCCAATTCGAAAATAATATTGTAGTTCATAGTTCACCAGGGGACCATTTGTGAAGACGTACTTAGCTTTCCAGTCTTATTCCCAAATTATGCAGTGCTGTGCTAATGCAAATAACGGAATCAATTTTTGATGGGCAAGTGCAAGGGTTTGTAATGTATGAACTTATGTATAAAACATGAGCATTTTCGTCACGAATTTGATATGGAAATCCATCACATTTATCACTTATAATTAATTTTCCTGATCGTACCATTCTAGATTTTTTCTACTTAGGAGTCGATAATGTTTTTTCTTGAAGTACGAGACACGGAGCAATTTTAGTTCGTCATTCACAGGCCACACAGTTAAAAATAAGATGAAAGTTCTTGATTACCTTAGATTCTTCGTGCATTTTGCATGTCTTCTTAACATTTTGCCATTTTCCTGAGAAATTGCATATGATGACATGAGTAATTAACAATGGGAGTCTAATGACAACCTAGTTTGTGTTTCAAAAAGACGATGATTTATTTATTGCAAGGTTTCTGTACTTTCTATCTAATCTTTGTTTCTGCGGGGATCGGCCTGGCACTTTCCGTGGCAATGAAAGGAGACCTTTGCACCGTTGGCAATGAATGGGGAGCCTTGCACGTCTCTGGATTGATTGATTGATTGATCAATTATTTTGTGTTTCCTGAACGGACAAATTGATTCAACAATTTTTGTGTGACACGGTCATTCGTTCCGTAAGTATAGTGCATGTTTCTTATCACGGAAGGTGTCTGTTCTTTCCCGACTAGATGGTGAGGTACAGCGCCGCTCTACACGACTTACTGTGGATTCCATATCCAGGTATCTCCCACCAGCGTGGTAACTCAGACGGGAAAAGCTCTAAACTCTGGACTGGTCTCACGACGTGTGTGGTAGAGTAGTGCATGTAAGTGCGTGTAAGTAAGAGATGATATTAGAAGGAAGAGGAAAGAAAGATCGCGCGTGGTCCGTTTGTTGGGGTACTTCTCCAGGATTTGCCTGGTGTTGATCGGAAAAAACACAAAACAGCCGATCATAGTAGCCTGCCGCAAGAATTGCCCTCCAGACAGCGGTTGGCTAACTAGAGTAAAAAAATCCTTCCGCCTTTAGGGCTGGAGCCTTAAGACCTCCCACCGGGAGCGGTAGCTCAGTGCATCAACTGATGTCACTGTAGCGCCTCTGACCGGGAGGTCCTCGGTTCGAGTCCGGACGGCAGGATTTTCGACACTAGCTTTTCAGCTAGGTCGAATTCAGTCGCTGTCTGGAGGAGAATTCTAGCGGCCGGCTGCTCTGATCGGTAGTTTTCCGTGGTTTCTCCGATCAACACCAGGCGAATGCCGGAGCAGTACCCTACCAAACGGGCCAAGGACCGCGCGCGATCTGTCCTTCCCCTTCCTTGTCCTATCCTCTCCCCTTACACACTCACTTACACTAACATGCACTACACAACCACATATTCCGGGAGACCGGTCGGGAGTTTAGAGCTTGTCCCGGCTGGGGCGGTGCCCCGCTGGTGGGAGAGTCCTGGTTAGGGGGAAATCCCACTAGCCGACGGTAGGTCGGCGCCGGATCTCGCCATCCAACGGAGAAAGATCACCGCCATCTCCCAAGAAAAGCATGCACTACACTAACGGAACTAATGACCGAAGCAGTTGACGCGCCCGGAAACACGAAAAAAACAATCAATCAAACCTAAGACCTCCCGGTCGGAGGCCCTGCAGCGACATCAGTCGATGCTCTGAGCCACCTCAGCCGGTGCTAGCCTCTGGAAGCGGACCCTCGCGGTCCCCGCTGTGCGAGCCCGGGCGGAAAGCCGGACCGGCCTAAATGGAGGCGGCCGGAGGGAGGTGCCGTAGCGGCGTCGGGCAATGCGGAGGGGCCGGAGGGCTCGTGCGGCTGGATAGCCGCGCCGCTGCCGGGAGTGTCACGTGCAGGAGCCGCCGCGCACACGAGGAATTCTGTCGCCGGACATGCGTTGCCGAAAGCGCGCGAGGGCGGGCGGAAGCCGGGGCGAGGAGACGGGGTGGTGGTGACGGGGGCAGGTGCTGCGACAGCGGGAGGCGGAGTGTGTTCAGCGAAGGGGCTGGTCACGGGTATTACAGAACGTGTGGGCGGGCGTCGTAATTTTGAGGAACTGAAAGGTGAAAATAGGTGTCCTTTCATTCCAACCAGGGTTGGATTTACGTACCAAGGGGTCCACAAGCACGTTGGAAACATCCTCTGGAAAAAAATAATTGAAATTTACTAAAAGAACACTGATTATAAAGAAATAACTTTTAGTAGAAACACAAATGAAAATATCTATCTATCTAATCTATCTATCTATCTATCTATCTATCTATCTATCTATCTATCTATTTCTATCTTTATTTATCTATCTATCTATGTCTCTCTCTCTGTATGTATATATATATATATATATATATATATATATATATATATATATATATATGCTTTTTTTAAAAATATTTCATGATTTCTTTTCCGGGGCACTGGGACCATATCAACTCCTTATTTTACTTCTAGGGATATCTAGCCTTGCTTTGAACGGAAGTTGTCCTAAGGCATGCACTACACTTACGCATTAAATGTGGCATGAAGTGAGGCGATGCGCGGAGGCGGTGGGGACGATGACGGGTCCGGTCATTGGGACAGAGGCGAGGGTGAGTGGTTGGCAACGTGCGTGGGCGGGAGCATGGGCGAGGGCAGGGGAAGCCGAGTGGGCGTGGTCCAGTGAGTGCGATGACGAGGGAGGGGACGTGGGCGGGTCTGTAGGCGGTGTCGGGGCCGAGTGCGTGGGTGAGGGCGTGGGCGGGTGGGAGTTGCCTTGGCGCGTGGCGGGCACGAGGGGGCCGTGCCGGACCGAGGACGGGGAGGCGCGGCGGCGCCGAATGCCGCCCCCCCGGCCCGACGCGCGCGTGTGCGGCGCGACCGGTCCGTGCCCCCTTCCACGCCCCCCCCCCCCCCCGGCGCGGGAGGATTATTAATAAGTGTGAAAGACGCAGCGTGCGTCGGGTGGCGCTTTCACCATCTCCTCCGCTGCCGCCGCCGCGGCCGGCGGGCACAGCGGAGCGAGCATGCGGCGGCATGTGCGAGGGACTATGTTCGCTAGGGGTCGCCAAAAACTTTCCTTCAACTAGGATTGACAGCGCTCTTCATCATTATCCTCTGATTGACGCCATCCTAGAGCGATGGCTGAGTTGTTGGGCTGCTCAGCCTTCCCAGGGAGTGGAATTCTAACCAATTTATGTGGAATTTGTAATCAATTATGAGGTTTGTTGTAGATTTTCTAATGGTTCTCCCAATTCCTCTTTCAATTTCTGCTTCCGTCGTTTATGACTGTCATACGTTGATCATCACTCTCTTCATAGAATCGAGAGTGTAGATCCAAATGTACATATATAAACATAATGTTGATTTTCATAATAATAATCGAACTATTTGCTAATTTAAGACAATTCAACCAGTGGAATTATTGTAGCATTTTTGATTCTCTCTTATGGCATGAATTCAAAGTTCTTGGTTTACTGTAGTCTTTATTTTTTTTAGTACGAAGCCGTAGTAGCAACTACTACTTCGTCCCGAAAATTTGTTACTTCCCGAATATAAAAATGTAGTTGAGAATTTAGACCTTCGTCCACTCTTAGGATTTTATTAATATCGTATCTCATTTTTAACCCATGAGTAACATCTTCGTAGCAATAAAAATTATGTGCAGTATAATTCTATCTCAAGGGCGGTGGCTGCTGAGTTTAACGACGGGCATCGGGAACGGAAGGTAATGGTGATGCCGCAGGTAGGAAACTCCAGTCTCAGAGGTTGCGCGAGCAAGTGACAATCATGGGACTTTGCAGTTCTAGATTCGATTCGATATTGATGTCAACAAAGGACCAAGTATCGATATGTCAATATTTTCGACTATCCAAAACGGACGCCAACAAAATCAAGTGGCGACAATCTTTTGCAATTCAGAAAGTGATTCGTATATTACAAAAAGTTGAAATAAGCGTTAATGAATTCGTATTTAAATCTCCGTTAATTTAGATTTCGAATATTCAAAAGGATGATGATGGAGCGAGGGTGGTTGGAGCTTCGCAGTCACAGAGGGGGAAGGATTATGCCGGCTGCAAAGCATGATTGAAGTTGATACCGAAGAAGGGGTAAGGTATGAAGATCAGCAGCAAGTGGTAGCTTTGATTTATTTCTTGTATTAAAAACAAATAAATAAATAAATAAATAAATAAATAAATAAAACCATTATAATTCCCCTATCGTAATAATTAATTTCATCGTGAAACCTAGCGGAAATGGATGTAAAAAATATTTCTGGTTTCACACTCTTCATACATGTGTTCCTTTAGTGGTTCGTTCAAATTTTCATTTTTGAGTCGTATCTTAAAAAAATACAGACAAAATGCACACGCTAATTTTGTTTTATTTCTCGAAATCTCCAACACTAATAGCACTTCACTCTCCCCCAAAATTCCAATCCGCGCCACGCGTATGGAAAGGATCGGAAGGGGGTGGGGGTGGGGAATGGCGGCGCTGGGGCGCGCGTGGGCGGGCGCTACAGGTGGGCGTCTGGCGGCGACGGGGCTGTGGCTGGGGCTGCGGGGGTGGCGGCGGCCCTGCGGTCCGGGATCGATACCCGCGTGGAGCGCACGTGTCGGCGCTGCGGCCAGCGGGCGACTTGTTGCGCATCCCCGCCGCTGCCAGCGCCTCCTACGGGGCGAGCCCGCGCCCGCCGCCGCCTCCACGCGCTGCCCGCCTGCAGGACGAGTGGAAACCACCGACTTGCGGTTGTGAGGAAAGAAGAAGGAGAAGAAGAAGAAGAAAAACGAGAAATTAAGTGTCCTGTCGCGGTCATGGCCCAAAAGTGTTTGTCGTAGTGTGGTTCAAATGTGTGTGTGTGTGTGTGTGTGTGTGTGTTTTATATATATATATATATATATATATATATATATACACACACACACACACCACTTTCGGGTTACATAGGTATACTCTCTCTCTTTCACTCTCTCTCTCTCTCTCTCTCTCTCTCTCTCTCTCTCTCACACACACACACACACACACACACACACACACACACACACACTAAAAGCATCACACACACACACATACACACTCACACAAACATACACACTCACACAAACATACATATGTATAAACATCTACAAAATAAATTTCGACTTTTCATAAATAAAAAAAGGTAGTTACTTTTTCGTGAAATTCTTTAGAATGATGTTTTCTTCTAAATTATTACAATTACGAAACTCTCATATTCCGCAATGATTTCTACCTTTTTTTCATTTATGAATAATTGAAATGTTTATCCCTTAGAACAAGTCAATCTTCAGTACACTATTCAGAGAGGTTTGTTGTCAAAATGTGCAGTGTAGTATGTACAAATTGTCGAGAACGATCCAAAGAGAAATTACTACCATCTGAAGAATGTCAACATTTTCCAATAAATTTTCAATTTACTGGCTGTATCTTCTGGAAGGCACGCGAATGCTTTGCTGGCAGAACGGCACTGAGCTGCCTTCGCCTTAGGTGCAATCTGATGCATTCCTTTAGCGCTCGATATCGATGCCTATTGTTCGACAGGGGTCCCTGTGTAGCACAATTTTTAATTTTTTTTAAAGTACTTTTTTCATGGATGTTTTTCAGTCATGACTGGTAATTGAGTATGTGCAGTTCAAAAGAGCAGAATCGTTTTAAAGTGCTGAGAGTCCATTGCTATATTTGTGTGATATAGTGTTATTGAAAGGAACATGGCAATGAATGTTGATACCTTCTTTAATCGAATGTAATGAAATTTACTCCGATTTAAACACAGTAGCACTTCAAGGTCACGAGCTGGAAGGAGAGGGAAGCATTGTCATCCAATCGAGAGCTCCAATACCAGAAATTTAAGTGCTAACCAATTTAACTGCTCCCTGTTCGATGAAAATGTCCCTCTCCTTCCACCTCGTGACGTTAAAATGCCACTGCGTTTAAATCGGAGTATAAGTAAAATTTCTCGCCGTTGTGTGATCCTGTGAGAGCAGGGACATTTGTGATCAATTAATTTTGAGTACTTACATGTTGGAAAGATTTACCCCTAAATAGCTTCAGTGTCCTCCTTTCAAATGCCAGAGGAATTGTTGAGATGTTATAAAAGCGTCGCCCTCACCTAAAATATGCTTACCATTCAGAAAATATGACAGCCTCCTGCATCTCGCCGATGTACGACCTATATCCTGTGACCGCGCACGACTGAATCTTCGAGCACTCGCTGTTCTAAAAATGCAAATAACCTCCCGAGTCTTTAACAGCGCTTCGAGTCTTGGAAATGTGCTCGAAGTTCCGATGACATTCAGGCTGCGATGAAATTTGAAATTTACCAAAAAATCATTCTAATTGAATCTGTGCTTCTGAGTCCACAAAGGTAGGGGAACTTTATTGCTAATATTATTAGGAACATGAAGTTGTGTTTGTTTCACCTGAAAGGACTCTGAATAAATATTCTCTTAGCTGCGTCCCCCCCGGAACAACGCTATTGATCGCTATTTCTGATTCTTCTGGGTAAGTAGGTAACTCGAAAAATTGCTTACCGACGCGGTCAATACATCGATTAAAATATCCAGATATTTACCAATATTCATAATTATGTTTCTGGCAGTTATACTTTTTTAAAGGGTGTTGTGGATATTTTTTCTAAAGTATAATATTTCACATATCTACTTTCACACTACTCAGTTGAAAATGCGTTACTAGCGAGTTAAGAGCTGTAAAAACACAATGTCAATTTGCTTGCTTTGAAATTCATTTACAAGCCGTTCTAGTGTGAAATTAATCAAAATTAATGTTAAGAAAAAATAGATTGGATTCCTCTCTAAATCTGAATTTAATGGTACCATTGTATAACATTGGGTGCGAGTTTTCGTATGATCAGTAGGTAACACGATAATGAAAAATGTGCAATACGAGTTAAACTTTAATATATGGACGAAATTATAATTTATTGACGTATAAGTTCCGTATTACTCCGTTGTTTAAGTTGTGTGTGTTGTGTGACGGACGTGGCAAACGAAAGTTGAAAGCCACGAATCGACACTCATTTTCGTGGAACTAAAGCAAACATCGCGCGATGATTTACAAGCCCTTCACAACTGAGCCACTAATTCCTAGCCTAGTATTCACAGTGAAAAGATGAAATGTACCCCTGTCGACCTCTACTTCCTGGTTTATTTGTGTTTTTTGGTGAATGTATAATCTGATTACTCTTCCAATTGTTACCACACCCTTTTATGGTGTTATCAAATTCGTGCACTATATAATTTGAAGCAAACGTTGTCCGTATTTGCTACTGGCTTTTCAGGTTTTGATGGTCGGCTTATCTCAAATCAAAATAAATGAATTAAAAACATTCACGAAAAATATTAAAAAAGTATTTTTGTTACTGAATAATGGCAGTGTTTAACATTATTAATTCCGAAGCGAGTTGGTAACCGCTAACATACCATTCTACTCACCATATGTGAAGCACTGAATGATATTATAGTTCATGGTACTGGAAAGACAGATTTTGGCGATGCATATACTACTATATTGCACATCGTTGTAGGCAAATGGTTCATGACCAGACAAAAATAAAACATTTCATTACAGAAGAATTCTTGGTGTCAGTTCCGTACGATATCCTAGACAAGATCAGTTCAACATTTCAAACAGTTTCATTTTCGCAGTGTAATCTTCTTTGTGTACATACAACATTCTCTTGAGGCACTTGAGAAAATATATGCGAGTTGTCGGCTCAAGTGACGTCGCATGACAATGCGATAACAGTGCTGTCCCTCGGATTTCGTAACCGTCCCCTAATGGTCCGCGTGCCGCAAGGAGAAAAAAGGAACTTATCACGCGTACGACGGAGGGGCCAAAGGCCGCGAGGCCCTATCGCGAAAAGGCCGGGAGCCAAGTGAGGTTCAGAGCTAGGAACACCCGGACTTTCGCCGCTTCCTTGTGCCTAGTGAGCCTCTCTACCTACAAATAAAAGCGGTCCCTAAAGGATCCAAGAACTCGCTGAGGTCACAATGAAGTGCATGGCGAGATTACAAAAAAGGCTACTTAATGTTGTGCTATCAGTTTGTGGTCTTAGGACACATGCAGCTGAGAAGTAAACTGATTTTATATTTGTATTTCTACCAATTCAGTGAGTAGGAAATTTCGAAAAAAGTCTTTCTACAAATGCCAGGTTTAAAAAAATCAAAAATAATATATTTATTTTCTTTAAATATGAATGGATGGTTTAAAAATTTAATAGAACAAAATAATTTGTGAGCGCCTTATCAGTATAAATTCTAGATGAATTTCGCTAAAGGTTACGATATTTGAAATCATCATGAAGTAGAGAAAAATACGAGAAAGAAAGAACTATAAATAAAAACAAATTATTATACTTAGTATGAAAAGTCATTTAGCTAATTTCTAAACAATTCTGAAAGAAAAAAAATACGATTTTTCTGTAAAGCTGTATATTCAGGTATACCATGGATGACTATTTCATCTCCATGTTACAAATTCATTAATGGATGTCAAAAATACTATACAATTTTGTAAAATCCTTCTTTTTGTTGAATTTTATATTTTTGACGGTTTCTACTTCATTATTTACTGCCATGTGAATAATTAATTTAGTTTTATTGTTCTAAGCATTAATCAAGTCCAATAATAGCAAAATATTCTCTGTATTTTGTATATGCCTAGTATCAGAACTATCTATTCTGGCTCTGTCTTATATTGTATTATGTACTACATGAATATTATTACCTTTATTAATAAGAACTAATGTAAAACAAATGTATCAGTGTTTCCGAGAAACTCGTGCCAACTCATACGCCTCCGAACGAACTGAGAATAGATTCAAACGAGTTCATGTTGTATACATTCAACGCTATCTAGCTTTCTCTCAAAGAGTTTCTTGTGGTCGTTAACGTTGATGTGAAGCATTTCGTCCTCGTTTTGTTCTCTCAGTTCCCTCTTATTCTAATTCGTGATGATTCTGTTAATTTACGACTCGTGCTCTGTCGAAGTTCGGTTACGTAAAAAGCTGTCCGAGTGCTTTCAGAAAATGTGCAGACTTTATTATTTTCACAAATGAACCGGCAGTGTTAGGTTGAGAGTAACTTAAGTACCTAGGAATCTGTTTATTCGTGTTTTTCGTTTTGTATGTTTCCAATCTTTTGTCTTTTAGAAATGTTATTGAGTCTTCTCTGAATGCTTGTGGAATGTGAGAATTCTGATTCAGTGTTGTTGACGTTCTTATGCGAAGAAATAAAAGAGGTCATTTTCGTCAACATAGTACTATGTTGGCGAAGATGACCTCTTTTATTGCTTGTGGATTACCAATAAAAAACCGTCGAAAATAGTTTAAGAAATAATCAGCTGTAAAGCGGTATTTTTCTGATATTCATTTTACTCTCTGGTAAATAAAGATAATAGATGGAGAAAGTTAAATTCTGCAAAAAATCTATTGAAGATTTCGTCGGAAAAACGGGGTCCCTAATATGGGAAAAGTGTTCGTCTCATTGCCCGTCCGTCCATTTGTAAAGCACAAGCAGTTGACCTTCCAAAGATTTTTCTCAAAATGAATATTCCTCGATCTATCTGGCTCATTTCGAGGCTCTGAAAATTTGATTTTCATTATGTTACCTATTCGGGAAAACTCATGCAACGTGTTCAAATGTGCGATGTATTTTCACTAGTTCAGCTAGTGTTTTCTTACATAACCACTAGAAATAATACGAAAAAGTATGTACTACTGTAGCACCTAGTTTTATTATCTTTTAAAATTTTTATTTTGGTGTAATCAACGGAGTTGCAACTGCGCAGTCATTACCGGCATCATCAGAGCAACAGTTATTTTACTACTAGGACCGTCTCCACGAAACATGCGAGTTTCTCTCCATAGCGCAGCTGAATGTTCTCACGGATTCTAAATTGGAATATATACGTTTCTGTTTCTCACCGTGCTATCATTTTCCTCTCAGTTCCATGGAAGTCGTTCTTCGACCGACCTTCGTACTTCAGCCAAGACAGATTTCCATCATCGCGAGCGGTGTAGGATGTAGCTATCTGAAGCTATTATGTCACCTAAATTATGAATAAAAGTATTAGCAAAGCTTCGTTAGAAGCGTTTGAAAACTAGAAAGTTTCGCATCTGTAAACAAAGTCCAGATTGGATTTTGCCCTCCGGCTCATCTACCACACCAGCAGAAGGAAAGCTCAATAAAACGAGTCGTTGAATAGAATTAAAGCCGCTCTCGCTAAAGCCTTATTTATCTACTTCAACTGCCCTATTTCATATACTCTATATCTGCCCGTCGTGAAGGTCCTCCTTCTATCTTATTGGTCTTTGCTTCGCGAGATCTTTTTCTGCGTGATCGCCATTTTCACTGATCGGCTGCCTTGCCTACCCGTCCTCTTGCTCCTTATTCACTTCCGTCCTCTCGATCGTGCTTCCTTCTCGCCACTTTGGCGGTGCCCATCCCCAATTCGCCCACTTCTCTCGTCTCTCCCGTCGCCGCGGGTCGATGCGAAGGAGGCGATGGCGGCGACGCACCTGGCGGCGGGCAGCGTCCTCTGCGCGTCGCCATGGAGACGCAGGGAGTTCGGCCGCCGCCGCCACCGAAAGATTCCAAAGACGCAGCAGCAGCGGCGGTGACGGTAACAGTGGCCGAGACTGTGGCGATGGCAGCAGCAGCAACGGAGGAGACAGTTGTGGTGAGGGGGACGGAGGCGAGGGACGGCGGCAAGGGACGGAGGCGAGGGACGGAGGCGAGGGACGGAGGCGAGGGACGGAGGCGAGGGACGGAGGCGCGAGGACGGAGGCGAGGGCGAGGGAGGGACGGAGGCGAGGGACGGGGCGAGGGACGGAGGCGAGGGACGGAGGCGAGGGACGGAGGCGAGGACGGAGGCGAGGACGGAGGCGAGGACGGAGGCGAGGACGGAGGCGAGGGACGGAGGCGAGGGACGGAGGCGAGGGACGGAGGCGAGGGACGGAGGCGAGGACGGAGGCGAGGACGGAGGCGAGGACGGAGGCGGGGACGGAGGCGAGGGACGGAGGCGAGGGACGGAGGCGAGGGACGGAGGCGAGGGACGGAGGCGAGGGACGGAGGCGAGGGACGGAGGCGAGGGACGGAGGCGAGGGACGGAGGCGAGGGACGGAGGCGAGGGACGGAGGCGAGGGACGGAGGCGGGGACGGAGGCGGGTACGCGCGCGGCAAAATCGCGAGCGGCTTACGCAGATCGGCGCTGCCGATGCGGGGTGTGTGGGCTGAGAGCAAGGGAATAATTCCAAGCGGGGTGGGGTCAGATGCTATATAGGATATTAAGTTGGCTGAGCATGAGGAAAGACCGACAGGTGAGGAAACACGAAATGTTGTGATAAACGGTCGGAAGAGGACAGAGCAGACGTGGTGATGTGAAACGAAAATATTGGGAGGATTAAAATGTGAAGGGTGGGGACAGTAAAGTAAGAGAAAGGCAGCGTGAAGAGAGATATGATGAGAGAAACAGAGAGAGGAGAGAGAGGGGAAGAGCGAGCGAGAGAGAACGTAATGAGAATTGGGGAATGGTTGATAACGGTCAAAGGGAGACGAGGCGGGTAAAGCGAAATGACGAAGCGGTAAGAAGCATGTCGTAGCAGGAGTGTCACAGGATCCTGGGGTGACGGGTCGAAGTGGTGTCTATGCATGTTGAGGTAAGATGCAAGGAAGATAGGATGAAGGTTGGTTGGTTTTTAGGGATTCCGGACGCGTCAATTACTGAGGGTACCAGCCCCGTAAGTTTAGTGCGTGTTTTTTGCTGGGGACATGGCGGTTATCTTTCCCCGCTGAATGGCGAGATTCAGCGCCGACCTACCATCGGCAAGCGGGGTTTTTCTCAACCAGGTACCTCCTAACAGCGGGGCACCGGTCCAGCCGGGGCAAGCTCTAAGCTCCCGACAGGCAAGTGTGGGAGTATAGTTCATGTTAGTGTAATTGTGTGTAAGGGGTGATGATAAAACAAATATGAGGAAGGAAAGCTCCCAGGCGGTCCGTGGCCCGTTTGTTAGGGCTCCGGCATTCCCCTGGCGTTGACTAAAAGAAACCTCGGAAAACTACCGATCAGGTCAGTCGGCCGCATATATTCTCCTCCACACAGCGACTGAATTCGACCTAGCTGACAAGCTAGTGTGGAAAATCTTGCCACTGTCCCGGTCAGAAGCACTGCAGTGACATCAGTTGATGCACTAAGTCACCTCTCCCGGTCAGATGTGATGAATGGTGATAAGACGACACCGGACGATACGAAGAGAGGCAGTACAGAGACGTGAAAGCAGGGTCCGCTTTTCATCTCGCGGAGAAGACGCCGGTCGGCGGGGGGTGGGGGGGGGGGCGTGCCGGGGCGGTGCGGGGATCAACGGTCGAGAGCGGAGCTTCGCAGCGGTGGGCGGCGGCCGGCGTTGCTTTTGCTCTCTGCGGCGGCGGAGAAATTGTCTGTATTTTTGAGCGTCTCGTCCACGGCAACGTCCGCGAACGCTTTGAAAGGGAGCGTAAGCAAAGAAAAGCCCCTTCCTTTCACTGCCACATGTGCCTAATATTCATTCGATGAGACCGTCGTCTCATATTGTACGCATGTGTTTCCATATCTATTACAAATAATGTTCTCAAATAAGTTGTGTGTCATTCTTTTAAGTCTCTTGGCGTTTTTAGAATATCTTGTAAGTCTCGCATTTACTATTTATTCAATGCAAAAGGCGCTGCGCGTGATACTGCTGCTTATATTTTAATTAATGAAGGAACACTTTCAAGACCTGATCAACTGACTGTTAGGAGATGCGTGAAATCTAACAATGGTTGGGTGCTCCTAGCGTATATGCGCAAGGAACCCGTGAAATAAACAAAGTAATATAAATGCTTGTAATAATATTGTTCTGGTTCCCCGCCTATCAAATTTATACTACAACAAATAGTTTCATTAATTCTTTCAGTGTATCTTTTATTTTGAGATTTTCGCTATCAATCCCCCCACTTTTTGAAAACAAAAATATATACCTACATACACGTTGATTACATTGGAATAAGATCCCACAATAACGAAACGAAATGTGTTACGAAGCGCATGAAAAATCCTCAAGAGTTTCCTGAAACAGCCCCGGGATGTTTGCTACACATCTTGTCGTCCCTTTCACAAACTACGACTTATCCAAAGAAGTAATCACAGAGAGGTATACAAATTCACTTTTCAAATAGTGTACCTGAAAGGAGAATTCTCCTCTTTGTCACGAGGCTTCTGACAGCTGAATGCGAAAGAAGCAAGAAAAAAAAAAAGGAAATTTTCGTGACGCATTACCTGCGCACGCGACTTACAGGAAACATAGTTGGCAACCTGTTGCACCCGTACGCTCATGCGGCATTCAGCCACTGCGTCGCTCTTGGACACACTCCAAGCAGCAGCAGCAGCAGCAGGGTGTAGAAGCGGGCGGGTAAAGACAGCTACTCCATACGCAATAAGCCTTTGCAACCCAGTTATAGGACGCATGGTGTTATTATGCTCTTAAAATATTTGCTCCTGCTTGCTTTAGCAGCAGATACAGGATGTGGTATGAATATTCTAATACATTTTTGTTAGAGGGATGCATACAACTAATTATGGTTATTTTTACTGTTACAAGATGGAAAAGACTGGGAAGATCAGAAATAAATATATAGAGTTTTTAAAATCCAACTTTTCATTGAAGAAAAAAATAATGCAAGGAATGATTTCTTTCGCTTTCCATAGTGAATAGTAAATGAGATTGCGCTCTATTTATGGTAGTAAAAATCGTTTGTAAGAAAGGTAAGTATATATGTAAATAATGATAAATATATAAACAAAAAATTGACGTTATCTTGTTTTAAGATTATTTATATTATATTTTGATAAAACCCACGTGGTTAGGAACATAACGTAATGATTAAAGGAAATAAAATAACTCGATAAAGTTTTCACTTTTTTTAAGTGAAAAGAACCAATGAAATTTTGTTGGGCGTTATGCTCCGGAAATGTCCATGATATCACGGCAGAAATGGTGACAATACACTAAATGGCGTTTGGACAGACGAGAGCCATAAAAAGGATGTGTATATAAATCATGCAACCAATGAATGCTTTACTGGAGTCCAAAATCAGCAAGTTAGGTTAAGTCGGTGTGAACAGATATTTGTCGTACTAGGAATACCCCCTTGCTTAATAAATCATTATTCTGAACTTCATTACCATATCGATATTCATTCGCGTTAAGAAACCAGTCGCCAGCTCATAGCGGGGAGAAACTTGGGAGGTTGGAAACCACAAAACTACCCATCGGTGCCAGGTCTCACGGAGGAAGGAATCCCGTACCTTACGTGTTAGCACTTAGCGCCCCCCCCCCTTATGGGACTAATTGCGTGAGAATTGTCGCGATCTCTCTCACCCTCTTTCTCTCTCGCTCTCTCATGTAGTACGTCCTTTCAAACATAATCTACGAGGTAGAGATGTGATAGATCTACTGTTTGGTTAGCTCATGTTAGCGCTACCTGAAATGCAGACTTTACCCCTGGCTCATAAGAACAATGAATATACTTACGCCACCCACGGAAAGCATAGACAACAAGCTTGTGGAGAATCTGTATATTAGTTAGTTAGTTAGTTAATGCCTTATTTTACGTGGCGAGACTCGAGCCATCAGGCCCGCTCTTTCGTCTAACCACGCAAATTTCGTTACGCTCCTTTCACCACCTAGCGGAGAAAGGAGGTATTATCTTGGGCAAAGAAACAGGTGGATCTCAATTTTGCTCAGAGGCTTCTTTTAGGCTTGAGGATTTTTTTTAATACATGCAGTAAATCTACTACATGGGACAGCCGGCTTTATTTCCCCTCCGAAGGAAGGCGTACGAGGGATTTTTTCGCCCTTAAATATTTTGGTATATATATTTTGGTAAATGTACTGGTGGTATATTACGCGTAATATATATAATGCGCGAGTAGCGGCAACGCCCTAAAACTGCGAAACCATGCACTGCGAGACAACCGCCCCCTCATTGGCCTCCCTCGGCGCTCGGGTCCGCTGCAGGCCGTGAATGCGCGTTCGCAGCCCCTGGAGTCGCCTCTGGCAGCGCGCGCGGGCGTCGCGGGGAAGGCGTGCGATTCCGCGCCCTCTCGCCCAATCGATCACTGTCCCGGAGGGGTGGGGGAGGGGGAGGGGGCTGGCCTGGGAGAGGGAACGGGTTGCGCGGGGCGCGCCTTGACCGACCCCACGCCGCCGCCTCGTCGTTCTTTCCTTCGCCGTTTTCACACGCCGCGCCGCTCCAGTCCAAACTGCGTCTCTTAATTTTTGTTCAAGAGAAAGAAAGTGGAAAGCAAGAACAAGCTTGCAAGGATGCGAAACTGCTGCACGTAATATTTGTGATGAAGATTGGTTTGGTTTGGATTTTTCGTGTTTCCGGGCGCGTCAACTGCTTTGATCATTAGTCCCGTTAGTGTAGTGCATGCTTTTTCTCGGGAGATGGCGGTGATCTTCCCCCGCTGGATGGCGAGATCCGGCGCCGACCTACCGTCGGCTACTGGGGTTTCCCCCTAACCAGGACTCCTGTCACCAGCGGGGCACCGCCCCAGCCGGGACAAGCTCTAAGCTCCCGACCGGTCTCCCGGAATATGTGGTTGTGTAGTGCATGTTAGTGTAAATGTGTGTGTAAGGGATAGGACAAGGAAGAGGAAGGACAGATCGCGCGCGGTCCGTGGCCCGTTTGGTAGGGTACTGCTCCGGCATTCGCCTTGTGTTGATCGGAGAATTGTGATAAAGAAAGAATGTGTAAAAATAAGGTAGTAACGACGGGCTTTGTACAAAAGACTAGTGCGTTATATTTTGGAATGTTACAGTTATCGTCCAATTCATATCACTCTTCCAAATTATAATTTCTCAAAGATTTCTAATATTCACGCCATTAGGTGATATTTCTATTAAAAAATCCTTGGCCTCAAAGTCTGATTGAAAAAGTACAACAAATTGGGTTTATATGTTTCTGATATTTATTGAAACTTTTTGGTTTTGTTATAATAAAAATTGTTGCGAAGCCTAAAACCCCTTCACCACCTCTTCCCTTCTCACTTCTCTTGTGTTCTTTTTCATCTCTCATTTTCCTTATCTCGTTTCGTGTGTCGAAACGCCCGTTTCTCCCCTTCCCGCCACCTGCCAGCCGTTCTCCTCCTTCGGCCTCTCCGCTGCTCGCGGCCTGTCACGTTCTCTGCGCCGAGAGGTGCGTAAAACTGCAATGTTGTTCACCTTCTGGAAAACTAGAGACGTTCACCTGTCGTCTTTCCCCGTTCCTCCACTGCACGAGGACCCCGCAACGCACGCCGAAGAGGTTCCTTTCCCTACTCTCCCAACCGACTGAGTGAGCGAACCGCGAGCGACTTTTCTTTCTCCATTCTTATCCACCCTCTCCACTCACTCACTCACTCATTCACTCACACACACTCACTCATTCACTACACACTACTCACTCATTCACTACACACTACTCACTCATTCACTACACACTACTCACTCATTCACTACACACTACTCACTCATTCACTACACACTACTCACTCATTCACTACACACTACTCACTCATTCACTACACACTACTCACTCATTCACTACACACTAATCACTCACTACACACTATTCATTCACTACGCACTACTCACTCACTCTCACACACTCACCACTTGCACTACGCTATGACACATGTCGGGAGATCATTCGGGAACTTAGAGTTGATTAATTTACGTAGCGGTCAGGGAGTTTTATGTTAGAAAGTAACTGATCATCCCGCAATATACACTAGATTATCATAACTAAATATACTCACAAACTTTATATTTGCTGTATAAATTAACTCTTTAACTGTAAAATGAACGTATAATAATTGAACATTTACAATTTTGAAAATTCAGACGTTTTAATGAAAGTCGAAGTTTCCGGTTTTTATTACATCACTTTCGTAACTCCAGAAAAGAAGAAAAGGCTACTTTTGAACGAAAAAAACATGGGGCTTGATGTACCCCCCCCAAAAATAATAGATCCGTTGCAATAAAAAAATAAATAGATCCGTTGCAAATCACAAATTCGACCAGATCAACATAGGAAAATCCATTTGGGGGAAAATGCTCTGTACGATTATGGCACCAGATGTTCTTAGATGGACGGACAGACGGTCTGACGAACGGGGTCACGGACAGATATTTTGAAAACAAATGGGTATTTCCCTAATGTACATTTCGGTCAAAATTTTGACATCGATTTATTTGCAGCATTTCATACCTTTTTTTTCACTACGAAAATGAAAAGGAAAAATCGCGGAATGTAATATCTCCGTCCTGCGTTTCCGGTCCTCTGGTCTTCATTACGACCTGCGGTTTATTGGCAGCTGCGCTGGCGACGGCGACCGCGGTGCGTCCCGAGAACTGTGACGAGGGCGAGACGACCATGTGGACGACACGAGACGGAGTAGGATGGAATAAAATAAAAGGATGTGTCAGGTCGAATCGAGACGAAATGAGAAGAAATAAGATAGAATTCATACGGACTGAACTTGTTTAAATTGCGTCGGTGTACAGGAATGGGACGGACACAATGCTATGTGCAACGGTGTTGCTGCGCGTTGGAATACTTCGTTAACGAGTCTTAAATCTCAATGGAAGTTAATTGTAAATTCTCATTATTCAGAGAAGGTAACTGTATGATTCCTCTCTAATCATTTGATATACACAGATATAAACAATTTAATATACCGTAATATCGTAGAAATTGTTTGCAGTAAACATTCAAATATGTAGTAGAATATGAAACATATAGAACTAGTATGGGAATGACTGAACGAAATATACCGGTAAAAACTAAGCGAATGAAATTGGATTTTAATGATACAAAGAAGGTTCAATGTTGAAGTGAAACTAGATGGGATGTGGAACTTGAATACAAAAAGTGGGAAATCATATGGCAGCGTACTCTCGCAAAATACTTTCTCATGTGATTGAATCTTGCAATTAAATTTCCTTGCAATTAAATCTTGTGATTAAATTTCCTCTATTTTGTAAACCTAGAAGATTATTCTGTACTGTACTGGGCGAATCTCGAAATGGACCCGGTATATTTGTACAAGTTTCTTCTGTGAAAAGGAACGCGCTATGAACGTGTTTCTTCCCGATTGTTCCACCTTCTTATAGATATTTTGTGATTATCTTTGTGCAAGAACCATCGTTTAACGTGAAAAACTTTCATAAAGAATGGAAAGTGCAATTTTTCTACATGTTTAACTCATATTTCAATACTTCAACGTTGGATATTACGATAATATTAGAGTTACGCCTTGCAGCAGCGAAATCTACTCACCTATTGGGCGAAACATTAAAAACACTAATAAAACAACTATTTACCTATTTCTCTTTCCACCAGGAAATATTATGAAAGTTAATTAAATATTTTATTTGCCAGTTGTATCAATGACACTTTTTTCTCGCCAGCGAATATTAGGTCTGTATGGAGCTCTACTCTCAAGTAACGGCTCGGCACAGCATATAATCATTTCAGTTATATCTACATGCTCAAATACATCCATAATTTAATCCATGTAGTATTTTTCGATTAATTAACGTGCATCGTTTTTAAAGATACGATGAAAATATATTTTAGGAGAAGATATACTAGACTTACTTCTCTCTCTCTGTTATATACATGACTGTGTGTATTAATCTACTTGCTCCCATATCTTGGAGTGTACAATGGGTGTAATCAATTTCGTACATCTGACATCATATTTTTAAACAAGCTGCAGGTCATTCTTTGTTCAGTTACAATATTTTGCTCAGTATTCTTCACAAAAATAAACTGGTGACTACATTCTGAGTTGGAGTGGAAACAAAGTTCATTGCCTCAGTAATTAAATACGGTGTCAACCTCGTTGCAGGGATAGATTCCAGGCCCGAGAGAATTTTTTAATGAAGTCGCCTGAGGACTTCGGCAGGGATGGCCCAGGGGCGAGAGGTCAGGACGTGGCTGGGCGGCAGGAGTGGTGAACTGAGTGGTCCGAATGGGAAGACGACGAAGGAAGTGGGAAAGAGCAAAACTCTGGCTTGACGTGGGGTGACATGACTTGGCGTGGCGTGGCGTGGCGTGGCATGACTTGGGCGTGGCGTGGCATGACTTGGGCGTGGCGTGGCATGACTTGGGCGTGGCGTGTGACGGGTGTGGCGTGGCGTGGCATGACTGGGCGTGGCGTGGCATGACTTGGGCGTGGCGTGGCATGACTTGGGCGTGGCGTGGCATGACTTGGGCGTGGCGTGGCATGACTTGGGCGGGGCGGGGGGCGCGGCGGTTGGGCGGTGGGCGTGGCGGGCTGGACTCGGGACTGAAGGGCGGGGGACCGGGTGCTTTGGGCAGGTAGCGCGGAGGCGGGGCAGCGGCTGCGAGGGCAGTCGTTGAAGGGAGAAGGGCTTGTGCGTGGAAAAGTGGTAGTGAAGCGAAAGCCTTCAGGAGAGGCAGAGAAGGGACAGTATAGGGGTGGTTATGATGGCCACCGAACAATGATGATTTTTTTAAATACTCAATTTCTGTGTTACCTTTTCATATTCGGTAATAATGACAAAGGGCGAATAGTTTTTGGCAAGGATATTGATGAAAATTTTGCTCAGCAATGTATATTGTGTGCACGTTTCTCTTGGTATAACATCCTTGCCCCAAGGTCACAGTCGCTTCGAATATTCCCGTTAGTAACGTAGTGTACGGAGGGAGGTGAGATAGGTAGTGAGAATAAATTCCCGCTGCAGGCGAGTAGCCAATTACGGAATCTATGACATTATCCTCCCACGCGATGGTTGACCTTTGTTCCGCTTTGATTGAGCCGTACGGCCAAAGAGCACTCGCGCATTAATGATTTTTTGATGTTATTTAAGTGCATGTCACTAGACGTGAAAGTGTTGCATGAGTGTATGAAGAGTGATACGTTTGCCGTTTTACTCTATCCATCTCCTTAATTTACAGAACAAAAGAAATATCGATAATCAGGTGTTTTCTTAATATTTAGGACAGAGATTAAACTACTCGTACTTCAGTACTTTACAAGTTCGTTGTATTTCCAAATTGTCAACGACACGTCATTTTTGATAATTATGATATTTATAATCCATTTATAATTAAATTGTAATTTACTTAAATGGAAAATTGCTGTCTATATTAATTATTTTTTGTTATTAATAATTCTACGGACAATTATATGTATGGTACAGTGGGTAAACAGTAAAGTCAAACCTTCCTACTTTTTACGGCGCGATTTTTCATGTTTGCATAGTTGTGTGTAATCGGTATTTTGTAATAAATCAATGACTTTTGTAAAATGTATGACAATGTCCGTAACTTCTCACCGTTACGTAGCCGATGTAATTACTGCCGTCAGTAAGGAGATCAGTGAAGTCGTGCCTTGAAAAGCAGGGAAATTTGGCTTAATCGCTTATTCATTGCGTGTACGGATATATAATTGAGGAGCAAATAAATAGTTTCTACACAGCCCTCGCGCGTTGCGGAATACCTCTGCCCGCCCGTAATAATAAGCATAAGGTGGACGCGTGTTGACGAGGGCCCCTGGACGGGGGGCGTGGGACGGCCACCGTCCAGACGGACCCCCGCCGTCGTCCGCCCGCGCCCGCGTCACAACCGCCGCCGCCGCCTCCTCCGCCTCCGCCGCCCCAGAGCTGCGGCCAAAACAATCCGGCCCCATTTGCGTCACTTGCGGCTCGGTTCGCGCTTACCGCGTGTGTGGGTGACAGCGAAAAAATTTCGCTCTCCATTTATCCGGCGCGTTTTAAGCAGAGGTGCGGGCGGAGGAGCAGGCGACGGTAGATGGAGGAGCAGGAGGCGATGGTGACGTGTGCGTCGTGGAATGGGTTGCAGCGGCGACGGCGGTGGCGCTAGGGGTGGTTTTGTTCATTGTGTCTTCGCCCACTGAGATCTTTTAAACCGTCCTAGGGAATCGAAGCGGAACTGTTAGTAGTGCATTCAGCAACGTGCGTCACTTGCAAGTTCTTCTCATTCATATTTCCAATTTTGGAATTAGTATTCTTTACCCACTATTGTGATAAAATCATTGGAGGGTTTTGACTGTGGTAAATAGGAATTTAAACCGGGAGCGGTAGCTCAGTGCATCAACTGATGTCACTGCAGCGACTCTGACTGGGAGGTCCTAGGTTCGAGTCCTGATGGTGGCAGGATTTTCGACACTAGCTTTTCAGCTCGGTTGAATTCAGTCGCTGTCTGGAGGAGAATTCTAGCGGCCGGCTGCTCTAATCGGTAGTTTTCAGTGGTTTCTCCGATCAACACCAGGAGAATGCCGGAGCAGTACCCTACCAAACGGGCCACAGACTGCGCACGATCTGTCCCTCCTCTTCCTTGTCCTATCCTCTCCCCTTACACACACATGCACACACACACACACACACACACACCACTTATACTAACATGCACTACACTACCACATATTCCGAGAGGCCGGCTGGGGCGGTGTCCCGCTGGTGGGAGAGTCCTGGTTAGGGGAAACTCCACTAGCCGACGGTAGGTCAGCGCCGGATCTCGCCATCCAGCGGAGAAAGATCACCGCGCATAACCCGAGAAAACACATGCATTACACTAACGGGACTAATGATCAAAGCAGTTGACGTGCCCGGAAACACGAAAAAATGAAATCAAATCAATAGGAATTTAACAGAATAGGCGTTTACCCTAGGTGCCGTACATTGTGCGCAACAAAGTCGGGAAACCAGGATTGGTTGGATGTATGATATGCCCCGATGTGGTAAATTCCGAAAGTAATGCAAGTCATATGAAAGTACCTCATTATTCAGTAATCAAGACGTTCGTTGCTCGTACAACACGTTCTCTTAAAAAAAATACCTACTTAATCTTAGTCTAAACGATTTCAAATACATAAACTTACTCTTGAATATTGAAGTTCATTTGTCTAGGCAACTTTTGATGCGAAGTATTGAATGAGCTTCACCTCATATAGAAAAGATTTAGACTAATCTTACTATAGTAGTCTATTATCGTAGTGTCTATTTCCTATAGACCGGTCTTGTATTTCCTATAGTATGATAGTTCTGAAGAAATACGACAATATGAATGTTCTGCATGCTATACATTTCGGAGAAAGCAATTTGCGCGATAAGAATGTAAGTGATACAAAAATAATATATATTATTTTCTCGGCATCGGAACTGTTTTTTTATACAGTTGGAACCCATTTATTCGAGATTTGAGTATTCGAAAATTATTTATCCGGAATCTGTTTCATGGTGAAGGAAAAAAAAACAAAAAAACAAAAACAAAAACAATTCTATTCTCCGGAAAAATAATACTGTCATGTGTGGTGCCCATTTGTGTCAATTTCTCGGTATTGAAACATTGTAAATTATAATATATGCTATTTTACGCGTTTCTTCTTCATTAGCGCTTTAATCAGCACATTCGAATCAACAAAAAATAGTTCTATTATCCAAGATGTTCTTTTTCCCGTGGACCGCCTTTTCATGTCATTGCTCCAGATTATGGAGGTTTAATGTATATCTCAAATAACAATTCGAAGGGTGAATTCAATACACGAAATGAATAAGGTATTAAATTAAGTTTATATGACTTGAATAATGCATACGTAATATTCTCTTACTAAAATGATCCAGTTTTTCTTCCGCTGTGTGATTTGATGTGGCATTAAGTTATCCATGGCCGGAAATTGACTATACGCAAGTACCTGTGCTCTAATGGAACCTGAAACCGTGACAGATCCAAATTTCAGCCATCATACTGGTCAACAGACGTGTCGCACATGCTAATTACCGCAACGCAAAAAGGTTTAATGCTTCTGCACTCTGGATCTCCGCACTCCATTAAGCGAGGCCGGGAAGCTCCATCTACTCCGCGTCACGGAGATTTGTTCGATGACCGTGCCCGCGACAGAGGACAGGGTGGAGTGCCCACCGCTCCGCCCTGTGGCACGGTCTGACTCGCGGGCGGTAAATTAAAGAACATGTCTCTTTTAAAAAAATTCCCGCTGCCGAAAGCAATTAAAATTGCGACACAGAACCGACTCCCCATTGAGAGCGGTCGCGTAATTAAATTGCTCGCATTCTTTTTGACGTCCACTCGGGGCGATGGCGCCGCCGGCGGGCAGTGGGCGATAGCGATGGGCGATGGGCGATGGGTGATGGGTGACGTCGGGGCGGGGTGAGTGGTAGCGCCAGGTTATGATGATGCACTCTGGGTAATACGATCGGTGGTTTCAGGGAAATGATTGGCTAAGCGAATCTTAAGCGGGAAAGTCGTTCGTTCCAAAATGTTCCTTGTATTGCAGACTTTTTCTGATACAGGTTCCATGTGGTAAGATTTCACTGCTTAATGTTTCCTAACGTCGTGATGTGCCACTCGCGTCGTTAAGCCTCTTTCATGCCGATCGTTTGACACTCCGTAACCTATTGTGAAACGCATTCTGAAAGTCGTGGTCAGTCTGCACATAGTTTTCTTATGATCATGGGTCATCATTCCTCATGGGTTGTTTGGAAAGTAAATAAAACTAATATTGTGAAATAATAGGAACTAGGAATAATAGCAACTAATGTGCAACTATAAAGTTATAGAATCGTCTGCCCTTTTCATCACTGTACATTTTGATCACATGTAGGCCATGATGGGTAATATAATATATGCAGGTGACGTAGGGGCACTTGTAGTCCGTCAATGTAAAATGTGATCGATTAATGCTAATAGAGTTTTATCTGCTTATTAAAATTGCCTGGGCTCTTCTCACTACTTCACTTAACATCGATTGATATGGTATAGAAGAGAGTTAGATTCAAGCAAAGCGCAAATTAGAACTGGAACCTGAAAGGCCAAAAGAAATGAGAAACACATTTCGTAGAACCTTCTGATGCTCCGAACCGCGTTAACAGCTAAACCTTCACGGGTTTTCTGTTTCAGTGAAAATAACGATCATCGCCTGGATTATTATCGGGAATATGGATCTTTGAAAACTAGTGATAGAGAAGTGAGATTACAATGGGCGTACAAGAACGCATTTAAAACAATCAACTGTTTTACTTAGTAAAGCAAAACAATTGTTTAAATGTATTTATAAAACTAATCCTCATGTTGTTTCAACAACTCATCTCTGGGCTTTCAAACATGTTTTTTGAGGGATGTACCATCGAGTCTTTAAGTGTACTTCGTTTCACTTTTGTAATATCGCTGCAAAGACTCTTAAGAGATCAGAAGCCTCGGAAAATGGTAGCCATGAACCTTTATAACAGAAATTTACTTTTATGTACAGTAACACTCACAGTTTTAGTAAACATGAATTGATATTATTGAGCTATTCATTACGAAAATGGATTAGTATTGCTGGAATTAATATTCCTTATTTCTAAACCATTATATACTTTTATAGAAATTGTGCAAAATTTATGAGTTTCCATGCATTATTTTTACTAACACAAATGTCTTTCTCGTGTGTTGCAGGTAAGCAGTCCAAAGAGTGTTAATGCAGAACAGCATCATGTTCTATAACAGGCGCCGCTGCATACTTGATAAGGTCAGATTATGGATGTGAGTGTTAACGTTTCATTTTACTGTCCGGTGTGGTTCGTTCATTTGTTATTATTGACTTTCCTATGTGCATTTCAATTTGGCAAATTTGCACGCTGGGTAATGACGATAGAAAGACGAGAACTGCTCGTACTCTGCCCTCGTGTCAATATGAACGCCACATTTACCGTATATTTTAGCGTACCTTTTACATACGGAGAAAAAAGAAACGGACCCTGCTCTTATTTTGTTGCGTTGACGTTCCATAAGGCAATGTGTGGCCTGTTGAACGTCTATTGCTTACGAGTTTTGCTTGCAATCTCGATTGCAATACTGCGTGAAGTCTGATCTTTTCAGAGGAATTCTCTGATAGCATGAGCGGCCCACACTAAACCAACTACTATCGTTATCGTCATTAACCCTTCCAGCGATTCTGTGAATAAGGGATTTCTAAAAGAGAATCGGAGAAAATTTACAAGCATAAAAACCGAACAAAAACTAATCTGTAAATATAATTTCTTACTTTTATCCTTGACGTGGCCAATGCAAAGCAAACTATTCTCGAAGTAGATGATAGTTTACTACCAATTACAATAATTACAGAATTTGTGTTAAGACGACGTTTCTAGGTATGTGACAGAAAAGAACATGCAGTTGATGAGATACATTTCAGATCATGTGCTAAGAATGTATTTATCTGTTTAATTGTTGTGTGAATTGTAGTAACTTCGTCAATGAGGAAATTTTATTTTTTCGAAAATATTATTAATAAGTATTTGCGTCTTTATAAAAATAACTATTGTATATTCATTTATTATTATTGGCGTAAAATGTTTACTTTAGCACTACTCAATTGAAATATAATCTAGATCTATTGCATTGTAAAGAGATGTAATCAGTACCTGTTAGCTTCCATATCCCAATAAATTTAATTTAGAAAAGAGATCTTGAATATTATTCAAAGGGTATTAGTTTCATCTGTTACTATCTCTCTTAGATTGTGCAATGACATGTAACATACAAAATAATTTTGTTCTTAGAACAAACTAGACTGTGAAGCAGTAAATCATTCGAAACAATTACGTGCTGTATCACAGACGAAGCACGCTTGAAGAGCGCGAGGATAAAACGAAAAATATTCTAAGAAAATGTAATTCCGCTTCGTGCTTGCAAAAGAGCTATCAACGACTCATTGCTGACGTAATAATGGTTCACAGCCGTGCAAGCGAGCAACGAGGGAGGGCAGTGAATGAGGCGAAGGGGGGCGGGGTGGCGAGAGCCTTTCACGTGCGCGAACGGCGGCCGCCCTGCACCCACGCACCCCTTTGGCTTCCATTATTGGGAAATCCCACGGTCACTTCGCCCTAGCCGGCAGATGGCATCTGCACCCCGCCTGCCCGCCGCTGCTTCGCCCCCCCACCCCCGCGTTGCCGCCAACTCCCCCACAGCCCCCGTCGCCGCCCCGCCCCCGTCCACCCATCATAAGTCCGCCTGTCCCGCGCGCCGCCCGGCGCGGCGGCCCGCTCTGAATAGCCCGCCGGGGCAAAGGGGTGTTAGGTAAATCGCAGGTCAGCGGGGCAGCCGCTTGCCTTCCGCTGAATGGATGGGCCTCCCCCGAAAATTCTTTTCGCCACCGCCTCCGCCCCTCGCGTCGCGTCGTTTTACCGGGCTGCTGCTGTTGCTGCTACGGCTGCTGCCCTGCTTTTCCGCCCATCCCCCCTCCCCCAGTCGCGCCGATATTCGCGACCGTCAGCTGCAGCGGAGGTGGTGGCGGCGGCGGTGTAGGCAGGGCTCGGCCGACGGGAGCGGCGATGGTGCGGGCGGCGAACGGGGTGGGGGCAGGGGGCGGCGGGGCGAGCGACGTGGGAACGCGCTGGCGGTCGCTGGATAAACAGTCCATGAGCAGATGGCGTCGCCTCGGCCCCCGCAGCCCTGCCGCCCCCGCATTGCACTCACCCACGCCGCGTGCCGAGCTGTCTTAGCCGTTCCTGGCGTGCTGTGGCTTCTTCTTTCTTCCATTTCTTTTATTTTCCTTTCCGTTGTTCTTCTTTCTTCCTTTCTCTTTTTCTTCCTGTTCTTCTCTTCCTTTTCTTCTTTTTTCTTCCTTTTCTTCTTTGTCTTCTTTTCTTCTTTTTTCTTTCTTTTCTTCTTTTTCTGTCTTCTTTTTCCTCTTTTGTCTTCCTTTTCTTCTGTTTTCTTCTTTTTCTCGTTGGGTTTCTTTTTCTATCTTAAGATACGATTCATTTGGAAACGATAGCTGACTTTCCATGCCCATTTCTCTCACAGACCCAGAAAATTCGTGTTTAAATGAGTTCTGCAATTGTAACTGGCACTTCCATCATTTACTTTGTGACTAGTTTGCTTTAGTTCGATCAATTCAAGATAAAAAGTAAAAATTGTATTTGATGATTATTTTTTTGTTAGTTTTTCTGTTTGTGAATCGTCTACGATTCTCATTGAAGTTGAATATGTGTAATTGTCTTTACCATAACGTTTTGATGTACTCTTTATTAAATCATTCCCAAACAAATTTCGGGGATAATTTCCCCATTTTCAGAGGTTATAACAGCAATAGCATCTATAAAATGTTTCCTTTTTAAGTTAATAATAACATTCGTTTAAAATACTACGAGTAATGAATAATGAGTACTTCTTACTTCGGTAATTGGAATTTTGATGATGAATTTCGATTGAATCTTGATGATTGATATGATGTAAACATACTCAAGTCTTATAGTGGCACTACTGGATGTTACGTATTGGCTACTAAAATATGTTGGTGTTGTAACCTTTGAAGATGGGGAAATTCTCCCCAAACCTTGTTTGGAAATTATTTTATACATAGTTCAGTATTTGTTTATACTATATCACCCGGTTTTCAGACTCAATATTGAATGTAAATTCTAATAACATAATTACAACCAAGTACTCCTGATTAGGAAACTCACTTAGTTCCTATAGCATTAATTAATGTTTGGGAATATCCTGAGGAATGAATCTAATGATCCTTATCGGATTGTGGATAATTGTACATGGTATTGATTTCCCTGTGAGCAAGCTAGTAGAAATGCATCATGTTTACTGTCTTAATTTCTGATTCATGCCGAGTAATTCCGTTTTTTCAATGAAACCAATAATCATGCTATCGAACAATAAAGTACCAAAGCATCAAAATGCTTTGGTGCATTTTGGAGCATAACGGAACAAATTCCGTCATGGTCTTAGAAGAAATTTGCTTGGGATACTTTGCTTGTTTGATTTGCTTACTCTGTTTCAACTCAATTGGCTTTAGAAAACAGTTTTGGAGCGAAAAGTGTAACCGTGCAATTGAAACGTAGATTGCAGCGCACGAAAGAACGCGTCGTTTCGTATTTTGCATGGCGAAGTGTTGCAGTTAGCTGTGGCGATGGGTCGATGCGAATCCCTTAGTGGATGGCTCTTCCTGTTGACCAGGAGTTTCCAGGAACAATATAGCGAACTAATGGACCTTCGAGATAATCGATAGCACACAGCTGCATTAAATGCCGCTTGCATGTAGCTCTGTCGTCGCAAAGAGAAAAAAGTGACAAAAAAGTAGGCAAAACAGAAGAAATGTTATAATGAAGATGATAAATGGAATTGAGTAATAGAGAACAATAAGATCTTAATTTTTTAAAGATGGAAAATATTAATTCCTGGGTAATGGAATTAAAAATAGATACCTTAATAAATTACATACATAGGCCTACTACCTACATTTGTATTGGATATTTCAAAATAGCCGTTTCATTGAACATTTTCAAACAAAGTTGCTATGCAAAACCTCTCATTAAGTAATTGTTTAAGAAATATTCTAAATATTGAATCTTTATATGCGCCAAAGAACATCGACTTTCCGAATATTATAACATTAATGTTATGAGTTTCGGAATTGAATATCATCAAATTCACATTTCCTTCAAGCATGAACTTGCATTGTATTTGTCAAGATACAAATGATTACACAATTATACATACTGTTCTCATTATTGATCTCTTTCGTATTTTACTAGTTCTTCATGTAATGGGCGTTTCCTTGTCTGTAATCGTTGACAATAAGATATGCACATAACACGCTTCATGACTCGATTGGAGCAAAAATATATGTGAAAATATGATACGTACGCATGTACCATGCGATACGAGATACAAGATAAATGGTATATTAATCACCATCACGAAGAAAAAAATCTTCTCGAAGCTAGTTGTTTATCAGAACATTTTATGAGTTCTTTGTTTATTAATTAAGACTTTCTTGGTGAAGATGTCACGGCATGCAATGTTTCAACTCACTTGCACTATATTGGCAGTAAATAATGTGTTATTCTCAGAAACAAAAATGCTTCAGCTTATGCAATAAATCATCAGAGAAATGACGTGAATGCGAAAACTCCTTTCAAACAAATGACCAACAGGGCGGGTATTTAGTTAACGCAGTACTGAGTATAAATTGTTCATACAATAATATACATAAAGTTAGGAAGTTCAAGGGATTGAAGAGAGTCATGAAATAAATAGGATTTGTGCCGCCATACGTAGGCATCCACATGATGTATGATGCTGGTAGACAAATGAAATTTCAGCTCTTACTAGGAATGGTTTATTTTTTTCTACTTTTATTGATTTTTCTTAGTAATAAATGTATACTTAATCTCTTAAATTATAAACATTAAAAAGTGTTTTTCTGCAGCACTGCCACACATTCTAATCATATTTATTTGCTTCTCTAGCCACATTTCGAAACTTAAACTTGAATTGTGTATTCTCTAATAATGATAATACGTGGGCTAAAGTTAATAATGTTGAGAAAGGAACAAATAAGTACATATTATAACAAACGTACTGCTGACAATACGCCATTAAAACCCACAGCTAACAACCTGCCGCACTCAGAACGGTATATATATCACACGGTTCACATTTTACGATCATCATACGACACATCATCATACGACACATATCATAGGACTCGCATCATCATAGGACTCGCATCATCATAGGACTCGCATCATCATAGGACTCGCATCGTCATAGGACTCGCATCGTCAGAACTCGCATCATCATAGGACTCGCATCGTCAGAGGACTCGCATCGTCAGAGGACTCGCATCGTCAGAGGACTCGCATCGTCATAGGACTCGCATCCTCTTAGGACTCGCATCATCGTAAGTCTCGCATCATCATACGACTCGCATCATCATACGTCACACATCGCACATCATACACTACACATCACACGGCTTCATTGTAGAAAGCGTGGGAATCAGAAGATGTGCGCAGATGATGGCACTGCCTCGTGGCGATTGCCGCTGCGCAGCGCGCAGCACGTAACGAGCGATCGGCGGCGGCGGCGGCGGTGGCGGCCACGCGCACGAGTCCCTGGCGGGCAGCCAACGCCGACGCCGTCGTCGTCGCACTCGCCGTCGTCCAAACCGCCACCGCCCTCTTCTGGACCGGCTGCGTCGTCACAAGCGTTGCTTTCTCCGATGCGCAGTACAGCGAAAGTGCCGGAATCGCGCTGGAAAATTGCTCCCGCGATTTGACAGGTTTAAAAGCACCCCGAGGCAGACCTTGGCTTCTAACCTGGGTCTGCGTCATTTCACTTGGCTGCGCTCTTGAAATGCGTATTGCTTCCGGGAGTTCGCGACAATAACTTGGGATGTTTACGGTCGATCGTGGCGTCCACAACGGTTTCCAAGTCCAATTATATGGTTTTAAATGGATGCAGGGTAATTCTCGGCGGCTGCGAATGCTGAAACTGGTCATATTAATTCTTGTTGCAGCAGGACTTGTCGAATATAGATTATCTTCAACAACGAGGCTAAGGGAGTAGTCTGGCAATGTTGCTGTATATTTAATTCGATCAATAATGAGAATGTCATTTAAAATTAAGCCCACGATTATACGTTGCAAAGTTCGTATGAGATATTTCGGTTTAATTCTCCCATGCATTGAATAAAAAACATTTTATATTTACTTTATAATATACTATTCCTTGAAACAATTAGTAAAAAACAAATAGTCATTTTCATAAGATTATTTATGTTCAAATTATAATTACAACGATCGATCAATATTGACTGATATTCCCTACATCATAGTTGTTTGAATTTCTGTGAGATTGGATTTCGCTCAAAGAGCGCTCTGTTTGATGGCACTGGTGGAGCGGTGAAATGCTCGCGAATAATCGGAGGCGCACAGTGGGACAAATAGATCAAACCTCAGCAAATGTTCTGCTATTATCAAATTGTCTTGTCATTTTCCAGTGAGAAAAGTATGAAGTACTTTAATAAAAAGGGTGAAACGTAAAACCAACAATTTTTTTTGGAACATTCTTTTCAATGCAAAATCAAATACAATTGTTTTCCTAACAAATTAAATGTTAGTTATTTTTTATGATGAGGCCCGAATCTCACGTATAGAAATATTTACTATTCAGAGGGAAGACAGTTCGAAAGGTTTTACCACCTTTTTCTTTGACGTCTTTAAATTGATTGATTAGTTATTCCGGACGCATCAACGTCTAAGGCCATTATTCCCGTAAGTTCAGTGCATGTTTTCCCCCTCGGGAGGTGGTGGTCTTCCCCCATTGGGTGGTGAGGTCTGGCGCCGACCCACCTCTCGACTAACGGGGTTTTCTCTAACCAGGTATCGCCCATAAGCGAGGTACCTCCTCAGTCTGGACAAGCTATAAGCTCCCGATCGGCCTCCCTGCATATGCGGAGGTCTAGTGCATGTCTGTATGTGTGTAAGTAAGGGATGGGGATAGGACAAGGAAGGATCGACCGCGTCACGTGGCTAGTTTATTACGGTTCTGCTCCAGCATTCACCTGATATTGATCGGAGAAACTACGGAAAAATACCGATCAGAGCAGTCGGCAGCTACAATTCTCCTCCAGACAGCGGCTCAATTCTACCTAGGTGACAAGTAGTGTCGAAAATTCTACCACCGTCGATACTCAAACCTAGGATCTTCCGGTTGACATTTTCCAATAATGGGATTAAGAAATGTAATTAATTAATCTATTAAGAATTCGTCATTATTGACAGATTATTGTTCCAACAGCAGTTGCCAACAATGTTCATGTAAAAGGGAGGGCACTCGATAAGCAAAGGAGACACATCAACACATTTCTCTTTATAAATATTTCATTTAGACGAACATCAGCTATATTTCTTTCTTCTCTCCATTTGCGATTCAAATGAAAAATTCGTCCAAAAATGCCGATGAAAATAGTCTGAGCGTCTTTTTTTTAGTCGCTAGACAGAGACACTATCTTGCATGCGTGTGTCAGCGCTCACAAAAAGGCTATTCATGTTTTCTATTCTAAATTTAACAAAAAATGTAGCAGATGTTAGTCATGTGATCAAATAAATGATAAAAATGTACTAAAAGAGGGACATTTAAAGTACGAGAGGACGAGAGGACAACTGACGTGAATGGAGGTTAAATGAAGGACGGTGGCCCCTCAAACAACGTAACAGGTTATTCACGTGATGAAAAAAAAAAATTAAAAGTTACTAAAAGGAAGACATTTAAAATGCAAAGCAGGACGAGAGGACAATTGACGTCTGAATAGCATTGTCGTCGCAAATGCAGGACGGTTGACAACCCTAGCTGTAAATAAAAACAGCACAGTTCACACATTTTTGTACATTGCTGTGCGCGCGTGTGGGATCATTTGGGACCTGCGTTCGCCGGCTGTCTGCCTGGGCGTCCTAGTGGCGTCCTCGCTGCCCGTCCTCGCAGCGGGCGAAGGCCCCTCGACCTCGGCGCGCGGCCGGCGCAAGTCCCGCCCCGCGACCGCCGCCGCCACCGCCGCCGCTTAATAGGAACGACACGAAAGAAGAAAAAGAAACTCCGGCTCATCGTTTCGAGTCAGCTGTGCTCTCGCCAGTGACATGGAGGAGGCTACTGCAGACAGCGGAGGATTGAGAGGGGCATGGAGGTCAAGCCCCTCCCAAAGCCAATCATTTTTTGTTGTTATAATTTTACTCAATGTACTTCATTTTTATTTTATTGATTTTGTTGGATGTACATAGGTCAGTTTTAGTATAAACTTTACATATGTTTGATATACTTACTTACTAACTTATATTTAAAACTTATTTCTAAGACTTAAATCTAACATAAGGTTGAGGATGCCCTATTGGGTCCTCTATTTTGGTTCAAATTCGGAGAAGGTTTTGAGGAATATATTGTAGGGGTATCTGTTTTTTATTCTGGTATAGGTCGGGTTTTTAGCGAGTCTAAAGGTTGCAAGGGAAGAGATTTGAGGGAAATAATAATAAAAGTTGGTGGCTAAGTATGTGATGTGATGTTCAATGAGTTCTAAGTTGAGTTCTTTGTGAAGCTGATGATTCGTGACAAACCACGGTGCATTGGTAATGGTTCTGAGAAATTGGTTCTGAATGATTTGTAATTTCTTTAGATATGTACTCAATTTACTGAAAATTATTACCAGTTATAGATCTGCAGTCGGTTTCTGCGGCCAGTCTTGCAAGTGCTATTGACTGTCTGGGTAACCCCCGCCTCGACGACTGTGATGACGTTTCGACCATCTTTTCGTGGCCTTCTCAGGGCTCGTTTGCGCAGTTCATCCCTGAGGAAGAACATGACAAGACTGTTGAAACGGCAGCATCATAGTCTTCGACGCGGCGTCACCTGAGCACTATCATTTATAGATATCTTCGAATCATGCCAATTATGAATATGCACCCAAATTTTTAAAAAAATTTATGCTAACATCTTGAAAATGTATTTCAAAAAATATGAAAGCCTAGATTGAAATTACCCTCTTTCTGAAATATTTTCGGCATTAATCTCTGGCTCCAAGCGTTCGCCACTGAGCCCTATTCGGCGGTAATTCTTCGGATGAGTGAATCGCTCAACTGAGCCAAATGAAAGTTGTTCAAATCATATATATCTGAGATATTTTATTTTAAGATGTACCTAAACGATTTGCTTGCAGTAATTCTTATTGTAATCGAAGGGGGAAGCTCTGTTTACTGTGTTAGTTGTAACACAATGATGGGCGTAAGAAGGATTAGTAGTATCCCAACACTTATGATGATCATATCATATTTGAGAATGTTTTGCGAATCCTCGAAAGGGTAGTCATGTCGATAGTGACTCAAGAGGAAGTGGAAGATTTAAAAAATTGTGAGGGGGAGAGTAAGAACGAAAATCAACCATTTTCTGATTCAAAGCTATTCGATTCTCGGTAAAAACTATATCCTCTGCATGGGCTTTGGCTTCTCCGGAACGTATTCATTCGAGAGTTCAGGAAGCGACGTAGAAGGAAGGAGTATAGTATAATAACACGTTTTTCTGTAAAGTAAGCTCATTGAATTGAATTTAACTGCTGGATGGAAACAATTCAATGATTGTCACGCGCACGTGTGACGTAAATTGTAAACGCCTGGTGGTGATTCATAGGGGAAGGAGTTCACATAAGGCTACGTAAGATTGCAGAAAATAATGAACTTTCCCACACTCTATACATTATTAATATTGATAATTTGAATATTTTATAAAATGAATTTCAATACGTGTGATAATGTACTTAATATTTTGCAAGAAATATCTCAGAATATGGAATTTCAATACGATGGCGGAATGATTTGTGGATAAACGTTATTTTAATGTTTCAATTTTTTCTTTGTCTGCTCTACGAATAATGACCATTCAGTATCGTGCTTTAGTTGATTGGTTCCGGGCAAATCGCATATAGGACCAACGATTACTATCTCATGCACTGTCAGTAAGAGTACTATAATGGCGTGTTCACATTGCAGTTTCGTGCAGCCAGAGATCATAGTTTCGAGTATCGGCCATACCTTATTTTCGACACCAGCTAAGTCGCAGAATCGGACTTCCTGGACATGAATTGTAGAGGCCGGTCACTCTTATCGGTTGCTTCTGTGTATCGATTCTTTCGACCAATGCCAGGCTGATACCGGAGCAGTACAAAAGGACGCAGTGATTCCATTATTGGGTGGCTCGATGGGATGTTTCATAAACCACATGGGCACGGGGTCTCGAAAGTGTTAGTAAACCGTGACTGTGAATCTGGAGTCTCTAGGTTCAATGAGTAGCGCACTCCTTTGCACAGCCGATTGCGCCAGTATATGCATTTATCAGGGGAGTTTGTTCTATGGGGTATTGTGTATAAAGGAAACGCCCAATCTTTCCAAAACGAATAATACGAGTAATATCCGTAAAAAGAACTGCGTAATACTTTCAATTGTAATAATTTCTTTTCAACTCCTGACTACTACCTGTCGGGGGCCATCGGGTGAGAGGATATTAAATGGCGACGACTGCGCTACTCTCTGTATGTAGGGGATCTCATCCCACCAGGGTTGGAGCACCATCGAGTGGAGACAGGCATGGAGCAAACGATTTCCGAAACCGCTGCGAAGAATGCGCCCCTTCTTTGGCGCTGTGGGGTCGCCATTCCCGGCGCCGAGGCACCGGCATCGTGGGCAGGGTCGTTGGCGGCGGCGGCGGCGGCGGCCGTGGCTGGGGTGGCGGTGGCGGTGGCGGCAGCGGTGGCGGCGGCGGCGGCGGCGGCGGCGGCGGTGGCGGTGGCGGTGGCGGTGGCGGTGGCGGTGGCGGTGGCGGTGGCGGTGGCGGTGGCGGTGGCGGCGGCGGCGGCGGCGGCGGCGGCGGCGGCGGCGGCGGCGGCGGCGGCGGCGGCGGCGGTGGCGGTGGCGGCGGCGGCGTTGGCGGCGGTGGCGGTGGCGGTGGCGGCGGCGGCGTTGGCGGCGGTGGCGGTGGCGGTGGCGGTGGCGGCGGCGGCGGCGGCGGTGGCGGTGGCGGTGGCGGTGGCGGTGGCGGTGGCGGTGGCGGTGGCGGTGGCGGTGGCGGCGGCGGTGGTGGCGGTGGCGGCGGCGGCGGCGGCGGCGGCGGCGGCGGCGGCGGGGGCGGCGGCGGCGGCGGCGGCGGGCCGCCGCCGCCACTCCACGCAAGGGCACGGCGGCGGCGGAGGTCGGCCGGTTCCGCGCGCCGCCGCCGCCGCGCGTGGGCGCCTCACCTGCCGTCGCTCAGTGGGTCGGATCCTCAACGACCGCGGACGAACATGATTCCCTCCCTTCGTGCATTAGGCTTTTCCTGAGAGCGTAGGCTTCCGGTCGGAGTCCGTAGCTACTTGGCCGTATGGGGAACGCCGCGTCCTAGGGACAAGTGCCAAAGTTTCTGCCGCCATTTTGCAACCTTCCTCAGAGCGAATTGATTGATTTATCGGATCAAAGGTGCCAACGTTTCGGCCGTCATTCTGCGACCTTCCTCAGGGCGAAATGATCGGTTCATCGGATCACAGGGGCCAACGTGTCGGTCGCCATTCTGTGACCTTCCTCAGGTAGAAAGATCGGATTATTTCGCCCTGGAAATGGGCGCAGAATGGCGGCCGGGACGTGTGTAGGACGCGGCGTCTCCATGGCAGCTAAGCAGCTATAGGTTTTTCTTGTTTCGATCAGTACTGGTAATTTCCACATGATTTCCAGTAAATTTGCACGTCGGATCTAAACGGGATCCTAAAGTGATCCAAACGGCATCTAAACAGGACCTTGATTGGATCCAAAATAATACCATCGCATGCGCAGTTGAGCTGGCGGCGGGGCACCCACTGCCAGCGCGCATCGTCGCGTCGCGCCCTCGATGTGGAAACGTCCGTTGCGGCGCAGTGCCGTGGAGGTGCTCTGGGCGCGTGGAACGGGGCGTCGGGAGGGGAGGGTGGGGAAAGCGGCCGGTTTCGCAAAGGCCGCTCGCAAGACGCTACGCGACGCTCGCCCTGCCCTTTGCCGCGCCGCGCCTCGCCGCGCCGGGCGCGTTTCGACAGGAGCACCCGTTCCCTCCCCTCACCCCCGTCCGTCCTTGCCCCTCTCCACGTCTTTGCGTACCGCCCTGCCACCCAGCTGCAGATGTCCTCGTTGACGAGTGACCGTGGCGTTGCTAGTTTGCGATGCCCGAGTCTCAACTGCATGCTCTCATCGAAATAAAAAAATGTACGGTATTCGGTCGGGGGAGGATTTTTATGGCTGCCAGACAAAGGAACGTGTGGTGATGTAGCAGATGCCTCAGCAAAGATGGAGGCGGAGATAGCTACACGCTTCAAGATATTGATGTCTAAAAGGAAGCAAATGACTACGAATCCGAGGTGGCTGAAAGAGCGAGAAATTATTTTTAAATTCAGTGAACGGAATTATGAACATATTTACCTTGCATAACATATATACCTTGCATAAATCCTGTAATGTAATTGTGCTCTTCAACACTTAATTCTTTAGAATTAAGGCACGAGAATTAAGAAACGAGGCACTTTGAAAGCTTCCATTCAATACTTTGCAAGTTAATTGATTGATTGGTTGTTAGTGTTTCTGGGCACGTCAACTACAATGGTCTCTAGTCCCGTAAGTGTAGTTCATGTTTTTGCTCGGGAGGTGGCGGTGGTCTTCCTCCGCACCAGCGAGGCACTGCCCCAGCCGGGACAAGTTCTAAGTTCCTGACCGGTCTCCCGGCATGTGTGGTAGTGTAGTGCATGTTAGTGTGTGTGTGTGTGTGTATGTGTAAAGAGTAAGAATAGGACAAGGAAGAGGAAGGAAACATTGCGCGCGTTCCGTGGCCCGTTTATTAGGGTCCTATTCCGGCATTCGCCTGGTGTTGATCAGAGAAACCACGAACAATTACCGATCAGAGCAGCCGGCCTCAAGAAGTTTCTCCTCCAGACAGCGACTGAATTCGACCTAGCTGAAAAGCTAGCGTCGAAAATTCTGGCGCCGTCGGGACTCGAACCTAGGACCTCCCGATCAGAGGCGCTGTAGTGACATCAGTTGATGCACTGAACAACCGCTCCCGGTTTGCACATTAATGAAGTTAATGTTATTGTTTTTATAGACGTATAGACAAAAGTTTTTATTGTTGAGATAAAGCAAATCCGTATTGTGGAGGCTGCGTCCCCCTGTTGCGGAAGTCCGCTCTTGTCTGCCGCAGCCGCGAAAAGGAGCCGAGCGGAGCGCGTGTCAGCGGCCTCGCCCCCTCCCCCCTCCGCCGCCTCTTCGCGCCTTCCCGCTGCCGCCGCCGCCGCCGTCGAGCGGGGATATCGAAGGTAGGGCGGAAGACAAATCGCACGGGCTCCGCGTTAAGCGCAGTTAAAAACCTGCTTCGAAGGCCGCGCGGCGTGGTCCGCTCGCCAGCCCGCTCGTCCGCCACTCGCCGCCCGCCCCCTCCCGCCTCGCCCCGCCCTGCCCGCCGCGACCACGCTCCATGAGAGTGACGAGAGAGAGAGAGAGGGAGAGAGAGAGAATGAAAGAGGAGGCACGTGACGTGTTGCATCACTGCGAGAGGGGGCAGGAAGGAGCAGGAGATGGAGCGGTGATGATACCGACGGCGGGAGGAACGTACGTGATTCTGTACGCAAGTCCTCTCGTGTCAGAGGGAATGACTACTGACTGATGACTCCGTCAATGGGGAGGATTATGTCGATGTTGGTGTGACTGATGTTGAGGAAAAAAAACTGTGTTCCTGAGAATGAGTGTGAGGGAGATGTTGAGGCAGTTACCGCAGGTAATGTCTGTGGAAATGTGCTTTCTGCTGATGACGGCTGAACTGATGGGAAAATTAGCGAAGTAAAATTGATGCAACCAATATAGTGATGAAACTGTTCATACGAAAATGGGAACCTTTAGGATTTGTGTTAGTAGGGCAGGCAATGTTTGAATGTCCCTTACCCCGTGAAAATGTACAAAATAAGGACAATGATAATCATTCTGATATTGGGAGTTGATCGAAGTGAGTAAAAGAAGTGCATTGAACAAGGCTGATGTTGTTTTCAGACTAGTCAGTCTCTTCTATCTATTATGCCACTATTATTCTACTATTCTAATATTTTTGGCACAACTTGTTCTTCAGCTTTTATATTTTTTTTTTAAAAAATCTGGAATTGTTTTTGTCTAGATATACTACCTACTACACTATTACTTAGACACTTAATGTTACTACACTATTACAATTGGACTATACACAAATTTGCATTTTTTGCTTTGAATTTCTACAAAATTGAAGCAAGAAAAAAGAAAGATTTAAGTTAAATAATAATCCAAATGTGGTTTTGAAGCTTTATATCGCGAATGAGTTCAGGGATATTGAAAAGCTCATAACTCTTCCGAATCCAAGTGATGACGAGATTGATTGAAAACATATTTTGGATCTGACAGGACTCGAACAGTATCGCTTTAGCGTCTTAAACATTTTGTTTCGATAAAATTATTTTATTTTGATTCTTAGTAATGTTAATTATTCAGAGTAATGTTAATTATTTCTCTCAAACTAATTTATTTCTTGTGGTGAACACAAACAATATTTTACTTGTTCCTGTGAGAGCTAACTGTTGAAGCAGTATAATTGTGTTATTGCTAAAACTGCAGATTTGGTAACAAAACATAAACTGTACTTCGTTAACGTTAAGAAATCGAAGTATAATTGGTGTAGAAGGCTTCCGATTCCCCTTTGCTCAAGGCCATTTGACCGGTGATCCGTAGGACGCGAAGGTAGAGCAGATTGCATAGTGCCCCTAATTTTTAATACCGTGTGAGCCATCTAATTCTACTTGGAACGTTGAATAAGTTAATAATAATCAACTCTCAACTACAATTTTTGTACTCTAATACGTTATATTATTTTTTTCGTATATAAAAAGCAAAGTAAATGTATCTAAAAATCTTCATCGGTAGTTATGTGGACCCTTTTTTTGGCACGTTACTCATAACTTATCTTTGCAGTTAACAGCGTTGTGAAAGGTAGTAAGAACATCTTAGTCCATCTATACAGCTCTTTCTCGCTGTTTCTCACTGAACTTTGTCCACCTTCATAAGAAATAGTTTCAACATAGAACCATTCCCCCGTGATGCTGCTAATCGTAGAAAAGCATGCACCTAGAAATAATCTGTGTCTCAGATGTAGACCTTAAACTTGCGGATGTCAGCTGTAGCATTTATACTTAGACTGTGAGCTGTGCCGGGTTAGGTCGAAATTCGACCGTCGATTCAACGTTCATGCATCATCGACGTCGATTTCGACATTCTTGTCACATCTCAAGGACTTCTTGAAAAGTATATTTACGAAACAATAATTGCTATTTTACTTCAAGATATTTAAGTAAAAATATTCAACCGTTTTTGTAAGAATTTTTAGAGGTAAAGTGCTTTTGTGATTTTTGAGAAATAAAACCATTATTGCGATCTTCTGATCGAAGAAGCAATCTAAGAAAGCTAATAATAGTGAACACGATATGTACTTGATGTTGATGAAATACAACATTCGTATATGTTTTCGGTAGGAGAGCTAAGATCGAGAATTTGTTCAACAATAAATATCAAACCGATGTTCAAAATTTCAAATCGAAGTTCGCAAAGGATCAAGAATTTAAGTGCTCTTAATTACAAGATGACAAGTATTTTCTCTTTTACTGAAATAATTTATGTAAAGAATGTAATTTTACTATACAATACAGTAATGTATTCTAACAAACGAAGTTTTCAACTGGAATGATGTGGTTTTACTGTGAGAGTCACACTGACATCTCGCATAGTCGCATGAGAGTAAAACATCGGTGTAAGAGTACAGCAGAGAAACATCAACAACAATTGAATAACTGGAGTCCGACACTTGTAATGACGTTGTAAATGTAAGGTCCGAAAAAGAGCAAGAGAACAATGTTGATCTCTAGCACTATGTGAAGAAAAAGATGACAAGGGCATAAGAAGAGAAAGGCATCAAAACATCTGGAAGAGTGGCAATTAGATCGGCAAGTGCCATTGCCGCGAAGGGAATATGGAGAAATATGGAGAGAGTGAAAAGGAGGTCTAGGCAACTACGGAACCGGAGGCGACGGAAAGTAAGGTGAGAAGGATGGACTTATGGCCAGGAGGCAAGAGAAGGCAGAGACGGAAGACGCGGGAAACAGTGGACATGACATGATGATAAACGTGACAGTATAGCTGGACAGATGGAGTGAGGGAGGGGGATGAAAATGGCGAGGAGAAAAGAAAATGGAGACAGGAGAGTGAGGCAATCCTGGCAAGGTGATGTAGCTGAGAAAATGGCAGTGAAACCGTCGGATTCATTGATTCGTTTCTGGGTATGTCAGTATTACTCCCGTGAGTGTAGTGCGTGCTATATTTCGAGAGGTCCTCTCTTGCTGGAACGTGGGATTCAACGCCGCTTTCCACATCGGCTTTCGGGTTTACCCTTTCTAGATATCTCCTCTAACGGGACAAGAACCCAGCCGGTTGTTAGATTTTGATACTGCGATTTTTTCATAGCTGCCTGTGACATTTCAACAGCTGTTATGGTGCTATCCAATCGGGACCTTACACGTCACGATAGTGGCGTTCAACCTTCCGATTGGAGGACACCATAACAGCTGATTTACTTCACAGGCAGCTATGAATAAATCAAAGTATATCACTCGTCTGGACTTCCAAAATGGTAGTGTAGTGCACGTAAGTGTGTGTGTGTGTGTGTGTGTGTGTGTGTGTGAAGGAGGAGGAGGAGAGGAGGAAAAAAGGATGAAAAAGGGAAGATATCGCGAGTCAGAGTATTGGTGCGGCATTCGCCAGGTATTGAAACCACGGAAAACTGCCGATTCCAGTGACCTTAGAATTCTCCCCCACACAACAGTGGAATTCGTCCCAGCTACATAGCTAGTGTCGAAAATTCGCCATCGTAGGGACTCGAATTCTAAAATCTCCTGGTCAGCGACGATGCAGAGGCAGCGTGAATGGTGGAGACGTCGACGTCACGGCGGTTGAACGGCGCGGACCCATGCGGAATGGGAGGGCGGCGGGCGCGTCGGCGGGGGGCTAATGGCGGCGGGGGCGTCGCCGCGCTTTACGGCGCGGGCGGGCCGGAGGGCGGGGACGGGGCCGGCAGCCGCCCCGCGCGCCGCCTCATCATCGTTAATCGCGTTACGGCCGCTTTACGAGGTGCCGGCGCCCGCCCTCCGCCTCCAGCCCCGCCTCGCCCCGCTGGGCCCGTGCCGCGCCGCAAGAGCGGCAGCGCTGTGCGGTAGGCCATGGACGACTCGAGCGCGCGCTCGCTGCCCGGGGGACTATACTGCGGTTTTCACAGGGCTGCGTTTGAAGTAAATCAGCTGTTATGGTGTCATCCAATCGGAAGGCTGAACGCTACCATTACGACGTTACTGTACGGTCCCGATTGGACGACACCGTAACAGCTGATCAAATGTCAGGCGTAGCAAAGTGAAAATCACAGTATAATTGCCACTGCGACGGGCATGCTTCTTCTTCAAAGGAGAGATTGTAGGTAGGTGCGTATGTTGTACTGTTTTAGATAGTCATTTTGCAGGAGAAGTAAGCAACAGTTTTTGCGTGTGAACATACGTAAGAAATGATTGAGGGTTACTTTTTCAGCATAAGTGATCGTTGCTGAAAGATGTACTAGGAGTATTTTGTCATGACATCATTATAATTAATGAATTTGTATTGACATATTAAATATCGTAGTAAATAGTAATTCTGGCAGAAACACCTCCCTTGACATTTGACTCGTACAGTCATGTTTGTAGCAGTTCTGGCTATATCAATTATCACTGTCCTAGGAAACTCACTTTCTTATATAGAATTGTTGATCTATGCACAGCCATTGGTGTATTGAGAGATAATTCTTTTGTAAATGAATTGAAGGGATGAACACTTCACATAAGAAGACACATATTTAAGTTGATTCTGAAGAAGTACCGACGAAATTGTAGACAGTAAGTAATTGTATATTTCAGTGGTGATAAATACTATAAATATACCTCGAAAATTGGTTTCTAAATTCCAGCTATCTCTGTTTAGGATCACAGCATATGAGGGATTTCACAATTCCTTAATTAACTTTTCAAGAATCGAGAGATGGCTCGATGGAGTATAACACACATGATGTGTCACCCATGGGTGAATTCCCATCTAGTAAGTGGTAAGGGCTTTGGAGCAATCATCAACGGTTCACGGCCAAATGTCAATGTAATTGCCGCCATTGACGACTTCGCCTCTTTTTCACTGTCAGAACATACAAGTATATTTGTAATTGCCTGCGTCTTCGTCGCTTTGTAATGCGCAAACGACTTCAACCATTGATAAATGCATCTCATTTATTATAATGTAGCTATAATTTATTTCTTAATTCTGTTCTGTCATTTCTTTTCATTGCCATGAAAGGCTATTCAATTAAGTTAATATTCTTAAAGTGTTCGGAATCAATTTTTTTCTTATCTTGATCAATTTCGGGGAATACGTTCTATCCTGAACTAGAAGCCAGCAAAGTTTCGGAAACTGCACGATGTGGTAAGAAACGTCATGGACCGGTATCGCTAGGTATAGACAATATTTTCCTTTCTGTCGCCAAAAAGACAAACATACGGCTATAACGCGGTCTTTGCAGTCGTTGAAAAGTAAACACCGCAGTGGAGCATGAGGTTGCTCGGAATCAAAATCGAACAAAAATTAAAAGTAAATAAATAGGAATATATTAATGAAACTGCAAAGCCTTCTATCTCCGAGCAGTCAGTTCATCCTTCAACTGCTCACTTCCTTCATGACTTCAACATCTTTCTTTTTATTTCCGTTTAAAAAAAATAACGGCGATGCAAAACGGCTCTGACTGGTGGCGCAATCTTCAGTACGCTCAGCATCCATACGTATTTTATTATTCTTTTCCTTGTGTAATAATTTTAGTTTTGCACATTGTGGTAGGTCAAGGACAGAATGACGCGTCGCCGGCGATTCCGGATCTTTGGTCACATGGCCTCCGCACACGTGCGCTGAGGCCACCTGTCGCTGGCATTGGCAGTTCTCTCCCGGGCACATAAATAAATAAATAAATGTAAATAAACAAATAAATTTAAATAAATAAATAAAAATGTAAAAAGAACAGCGAAGCATCTGACAGACGTGTCCAACCCTTCAACTCCATGCATAAGATTTTTTTTGTTCAAAAGATAAGAAATAAACAAGACAGGAAAGAGAAAGTCCAACCATTCTTTCTCTGGCTGACCATCTCAATCTTTAAGATATGCTTTTCAAGGTTCGATTGTCAACTTTTTGGAAAGAAAACGTGAAAAATGAAAAATGTATTGTACTTCTCTGTCAGACCAACATTCATTTTGTAAACCCTTCCAAATTATGTTTTTATGAAATTGTCTTATTACTTTGCTTCTTTATTTTTGCTGTAGCTTTTTAACTACCACTAGGTATTGAAACCCCATCTCGATCGGGTTTTTGTCCAGTTTCCCTGATCCATTGAGCAAATGCTGAGATGGCCCCTTGATTTGCTTCTGGACGTAAATGTAGCTTCACTATGCGCACGTTTTGTTGAACTTTCCTTTTGCTTGTAGTGGTAGTAGAGCTTAGGGTGAGTTTCTATTTTGTTAACAATACAGAAAAATCAAATCTGTTTGTTCCTTTACTGTTAAAAATAATTTTCTTAATTGGCAACGAAAATATCTAGTTTTTGAAATGTTAATCCTTTTTAAATTTATTATTATTATTATTATTATTATTATTGTTATTATTGTTATTGTTATTATTGTTATTATTATTATTCATCTTTAAACTATTAATAGTTAAATTGTTGGGAAGGGATTCTGAAACTCAAGAAAGCGTGCGCAGATGATTTTCTCCCCCATACGTCACATACAGTTTTTGACTAAATAAATAAATAAATAAAATAAATGAATTTATTCTTTTGCTATTTCCGCGCGTTGCGGTAGGTCGTGGGGCGCGGGGGGCGCCCGCGGGCCGGCAGCGCCTAGTGCCCACGCGCTCCGTCGCTCAGGGAACCTCCCGCCGGCATTAGCGGCTCTTCTCGCCGGCTCGTTAATACCGCGCGATGAATGACAGTTGACACCTGCTTAGTGATGTAAAAATATCAGGCGCCTGGTAATTGAAGTCGATGACGCCCCGGCGCCCCCGGTGACGTCGCCGGCCCGGGTTGTTATTCTGCCCACTGCCTCCCCTCCCCCGCTGCACGTGTTTGGCATCAGGCGCTCTCTCGTGCGTCTGTGTGGATTCGTTTGGCTGCGACGGGTGAAGTGGACGGCATTCTCTTGTCGTTAGTGGGCTGGGTGATGTGAAGTTTTTCGTCACGATGCCTCGGTGGAATTGTGTGACTGTCGCCCGACGAAGCGGTGTGTTGCGCTTTTTCTCCAATTTCCCGTTATTGTTTGTGCGGTATGAATCAGAAAATGGAGAAAAAACGTACTTTGAAGGATGGTCTCGAAGATGACGGACCTAATTATGAGAAATAATCTTAGGATTTAGAAATTTTCATGAGCATTCCGAAAGTAAGGAGTTCATTTTGATGTTACCACTCTTAGGTGATTTTTACCTGCAGATTGTAGTTTTTTTTACAACTATTTAGTGTCGTCTAATACCTTTTAAAGGGTGTTCATTGAATGCAGGGTATCAATTGAGTGCAGTAGTGTAGCGTTGGATGGCATCATCGATCACACACGTCTGAAAAACACATTGATCTCAATTTTGAGAGTCAAACCCGTGACATTTTATTTGAATTCAATGTCAATGTGTTTCCTTCTTCTCTCCGTTCTATCTCTTATCTAGAATGATACAATGTTTGTCTTGTCAGAGGCATACTAACTTTAAAGTAAAAGGGTCTTGTATTTTGGGGCCGAGAGTCCATGTGTTAATTTTCTTTTCTTTTCTTTATGCACTGCAATATTCAGTGTGTTTATATTTGTCAGATGCTTCGACTGTATACTTCTCAGATAGTTGGTCATTATATACACTCGTGAACCGGTAACTAGCTGAACCAACTATATGAATACGATGTGGAACATTTCTTCGTCAATGCCGTTGTTATTAACGGCCACATCAAAGATTCTCGCATTAAAATAAAGTAAAAAAATGAGTATTGGATTATATATAACTAATGCGATCTGCAATCTAATTGAAGCCTCGACTTTACACCAGCCTACCATCACAAGTGTGCAGGCTTTTTGAAATTTAGAGGAAATAGCCTCGACTACCGTAAGATATTGCTGACGACGTGTTGCTTAATATTCCAAGACACTAATCCGGCAATCGAAATTGACCAAAGCAAACCAGGAAAGAGACAAATTCCAGCAGTCTGCTTCTCTACTTCTCATCGATGCTGTGGCATTGTCCAATCTTTGCTTGAAAATCTACAACCACGACTCGAAACTCTTTTGATGTCGTAGAAGCTTCAGGAGCGGCTTGGCAATCTAGTAACGTAACGAACGGGCGAAGTTATTGTCGAATCTTCTATATTGGTCTCTCATTGGTTAAACAAACAGACATTGGTATCAATGAGTCTAAATTACTCAGTTGATTCTGCCAGCTTAATGAGGATCCGAACAAGAACATTGCAAGAAGCAAGAAAATAAGGAATACTGAATGGTATACAAGTGTGTCTGTTTCTTTGGCCAACGGAACGCTATATCTATATATACATATAGATATAGACAATTAAAGTCAACAAAACTTAGATCTGTATTTGGTATTTTCCTCCATTTCCCTTTCCCTTTTTAGAACCCAACAGCCGTATTGTTGTAGCCTTCTGTCTGGTGTTATTTCGCTACGTGACGGAAGCAGCTCGGGGAAAAAAGGCGTGGCAGTGCATGGTGAGCTGCGGAGTGATTGGGCTGTGGAATGGTTGGCCGTGGGCTGCGCCCATGGGCTTTGCGCCGCGTGACGGACGGCGCGCGCGCGCATGGCGAATGTCAGTCGCGCCTCCAGCCGCCTCGCGCGCGCACGAAAAAGGCGCGCGGGGAGCTTTTTGCGCGCGGGGAGCGCTCTGTGGGAAGGCGCGCGCTCGCCGCTCGCCTCTGCCTCTGCGTCTTCGCCCTGGCGCAGGCTGGCTCCGCTGAGGCTCGGAAACGCTCTGAGCAACCCGCCAAGGGGGATACCGTGTGTTGTGGCGTTGTGGATGCACCAAGAGCTAGAGTACAAGCGAGCCACCGGTAGCCGTAGCTCAGTGCATCAACCGATCCTAGGGTCGACTCCTGACGGCGGCAGGATTTTCGACACTAGCTTGTCAGCTAGGTCGAATCTATTCACTTTCGGACCGGGAGCGGTAGCTCAGTGCATCGACTGATGTCACTGCAGTGCTTCTGACCGGGACCTAGTTTCGAGTCCTGACGGCGGCAGGATTTTCGACACTAGCTTTTCAGCTAGGTCGAATTCAATCGCTGTCTGGAGGAGAATTCTAGAGGCCGGCTGCTCTGATCGGTAGTTTTCCGTGGTTTCTCCGATCAACACCAGGCGAATGCCGGAGCAGTACCCTACCAAACGGGCCACGGACCGCGCGCGATCTTTCCTTCCTCTTCCTTGTCCTATCCTCTTCCCCTTACACACACACTAACATGCACTACACTACCACATATTCCGGGAGACCGGTCGGGAGCTTAGAGCTTGTCCCGGCTGGGGCGGTGCCCCGCTGGTGGGAGAGTCCTGGTTGAGGGAAACCCCACTAGCCGATGGTAGGTCGGCGTCGGATCTCGCCATCCACCGGGGGAAGATCACCGCCATCTCCCGAAAAAAACATGCATTACACTAACGGGACTAATGACCGAAGCAGTTGACGCGCCCGGAAACACGAAAAAATCAATCAATCAAACACTCGAGCCCCCAGAAAGTTGCTACCTGTTGTATTACCAGGGATCCACTTCGCGCTGAAGCAAAAGTTTGGCGGATAGAGTTGCTGATATGTTATAGCGACAGGAGACACGTCGCCTTGGAAGAGAAACTGGGGGTTAGGGTTTCTGCTCTGTTGTGTCCCTAGGGAACCACTTCGCTCTGGAGCACTTGATGGAAGCTAGAGTTGCTGCTCCGTTGTGTCACCAAGGAAACACTTCACAAAAGCTGGTGGATAGAGTTGATGATATGTTATATCGAGAGGAGACACTTCGTCCTGCAACAGAAGCTGGCTAGGGTTGTTGCTCTGTTGTGTAACCAGTGAAACTCTTTGCTCTGGAGCAGAAGCTGTCTGCGAGAGTTCCTGCTCTGTTGTGTCTCCAAGAAAACAATTTGCTCTGGAACAGAAACTGGCAGCTAGAGATGTGTCGCCAGCAAGTGTTAGGCGCTGGGGCTTCAGCTGACGGCAATTGAGTTATTACATTTTTGTCTCTTCGGAACGTACTGGACGCTGAAGTACCAGCTGGTGGCTAGGGAATTGCTATTCTACTGTCACCTCAAGCACAAACTGACGTGGAAACGTGTAGCCCCAAAGCATGATCTTGCATGCAAAGGAGCGCTTCTGCGCTGAAAGTAATTAATATGTTTACTTTTCAAGAAGGAAGATATAAGATGTCAAACAATAAGGAACATAATCTCGAATGAATTTAAAGGATCCTACATGTTTAAAATTTACACTATTAATTAGTTTTAAAAGACGTAAACTAGTTTTGAGATGTAACATTGCAAATATGAAAGTGAATTATTATTTAAGTACATGTTTGGTACTCCTAAAAAAACCATACTTTTGAGAAAATGAACTTTTTAATGCCTTTGCAAAACGGAAAAGTTTCGCGAAATGCTAGGTGTATAGAAATCTAGGAAAGAGTAAGGAGTTCCTTAATGAATTGATTCCTAATTTTCTCATTTTTCGTGTATTAGGGGTTCGTCCCATGCCGAATTCACGCTTTAATTTATTTAAACAATCTTGGCTGCAAATTTTTATTCTGAAAAAAATTTAAGATACTATCAAAAGCAAATGTAACATTTAATTTCAACAAGCAATCGAGATATGCTACTATTTTTATAGGTACGGAATGTTCAATAATTTAATTATATTTTTAGAATCGTAGCATGTTCAGAATAAAACAATAAAAAACAATCCCGACCGATTCGCACTTTTTGAATAAGCTGTTCCCCCACATTACGACTTCCCCTCGTCATTTCGTTTGCCCCTCGGCGGGCGCGAGCGTGCTGGTCCGCACGTGTGTCGGCGGGGTGGGTGGGGCGTGGCGGAGCGGGGCGGGGTGGGGCGGCGCGGGGTGTGAGCGGAGGCGGCGCGCAACAGGTGCGGAGGCGTCCGGACGCCGGAGGCTGGGCGGCGCCCCCAGCGCCGCGGCGCGGCCGCCTCCGAGGCGCCACCCCGCCCCTAGGCCCGCGCCACCCGCGCCGCCCGCGCCGCCCGCGCCACCCGCGCCGCCCGCGCCGCACGGCTTCCCGCGCCGCCCGCTAGATGGCAGGCCGCGCGCCGCTGCCGCCTCCAGCGCCGGCTCCGCGGGCAGAGGGCTCGCCTCGCCTCGCCTCGCGCACCAGGCGGCAACCAAGTGCTTTCGAAGTTGCGAAGAGGTACAAGTAAAGAGTTATGCCGCATTTGCCGATGTGACAGAGAGGAAGACGCAAGATAAGGTGCATTCTGCCCATGGCTATCCCACATATGAGAAAGCGATTAATGTCTGTACCCATCGTAAACGATTCACTGCCACCCTTTCATAAAAGTTTCATTACCGCTACTAATTGCTATATTGCCATGTAATACTTCGATCCTCTGGTATTGTCTACCAATTTTTTTTTTAAATATCGAATTTAATATATTCTACTGAAAGTTAAATTGATTCAATTATTAATTATCCATTCAAGGATTAATTAGGAAGAGGTTTGTTCTAATTTGTAGTTACTAAAACAAAAATTATCGAACAATCAGCAACATTCACTTCATCCCACTATGATTGCAAGCTTAAATTCAATAAACGCGTATTAGAAGAACACATTTTAGCTGAGAAAGTCGTCTTCCGTACACAGATTTTTTACACTGGAAGAAATGTGTAATTCAGATCCCACGACTGAGCACCAGAGTGCGCAAAGGGTCGTGGCTGTTCATGCAAAAATGAAGCGAATAAAGGATCGCACCATGACCAATACATACAATAGAACCTGTCTATCGCGCATCTCAACGAGGAAAACAAAAAGTTAGGTAATTCAATTCGTATCTCCATTTAATTAAATATCGTTATTCTTATTTAATATTATTATTCGCATGTTAAGATTATAATAGGGTCTTTCGAAATTAAAATGTTCACGGTTGTGACACATGAACGGTAGTTTGTCGCCAAACACTTTTTAATAGAAATTTAGATGTGGATCATCAATGGTACTTCACCTTATATTTCATATTTTTCAAACAATTGGTATTTTTTTTTTTGTTCTGAGCTGCGCAATGCTACTTGTCACGCAGATGACATTGCGCAGCTTAGAACATTAAAGTTTACCAATTGTTTGAAAAATATTTAGGACCAGTTGTTTAGAAAATATTTAGATTTGTAGTTTTTAAAACAGATAAGGAGAAAGTAGACCTTGTCCATTACAATTCAAGATGAATTGCGCATTTGGCCGATGTTTTAATTCATTGAGGAGTGACAGTGAACATTGCCTCTGCGTCGAAAAGTAAGCAAGATCATAAGAAACTTTATCCGCATACTCTTTTCTTGTTTGGAATCTGATATGGAAAGAAAACGAAGTTATTGAGTTTTGAAAGCAAGAATCGAAAATATCAAGTATACTGGAAATGGTAATTTATATTCCATAATATTCAGAATTGGAAATTTATCAACGGAAATCGAGAATGTTTTTTTCGACTGATATAAGGGGTTTAAAGAACGTTTGAGATCTCAAAGAACTCGAGGAATCGAAGTTCCACTGTACCTAGTTCTTATTTAACTCGCTACGTAATTCTCTATGGGCAGTCAGCGCCTCTCCCCGCCTCTCCCCGCCTCTCCCCGCCTCTCCCCGCCTCTCCCCGGCCCGCTCCGCCCCGCTCCGCCCCGCTCCGCCCCGCTCCGCCCCGCTCCCCCCCGCTCCGCCCCGCTCCGCCCCGCTCCGCCCCGCTCCGCCCGCTCCGCCCCGCTCCGCCCGCTCCGCCCCGCTCCGCCCCGCTCCGCCCCGCTCCGCCCCGCTCCGCCCCGCTCCGCCCCGCTCCGCCCCGCTCCGCCCCGCTCCGCCCCGCTCCGCCCCGCTCCGCCCCGCTCCGCCCCGCTCCGCCCCGCTCCGCCCCGCTCCGCCCCGCTCCGCCCCGCTCCGCCCCGCTCCGCCCCGCTCCGCCCCGGTACAATGCCTCCTCGGGAGGGAGGACGCGCGTCCTCACCCTCTTCGCGAGGCCGAGCCCCCTCGCAGGGCGCATTGTGTAGGTGCGTTGCCAGAGCAACGGCGGAATCTCCAAGACTACGCGCGGCCCCCGTCGCTCCCCTCCCCGCCCTCCCCGTGGCTGGCTCCCTCCGCCGCCCACGCCGTCTCTCCCGCGCCGCGCGGTCCCGCGGCAGCGAAAGGAAAACCTCTGCCCACTCATCGCCCGCGGTCCGCCCGCGCTCGCTACGCCTCTTTGTCCTATGCATCGTATCGTATCGTATAGTGTCGTATCGTACTTACGGCAACCGGGTTGGCAGGCCTTTCATCATAGAGACACCGACGTATTTCGGTAGACGGAATCATACTCACAAAATTCAGATACAGATAACAGATGTTTTCTGTTTCTTTCTTCAATAGTGCAATAATTGCAATTGCGAAACACGACAATTATTCGTGTTTTCAATCGTCAATAGTGCAATAATTTTCAAAATCAATAGTGCAATAGTTTTCAAAATCATGTGCCCCGGCCAACTCCGTCTTTTCACAATCGTTTATCTGAAATATATATTATCTGGAATAATTCCCTGCTTATTTAATTTGTGTCATTTCTCATGAAATTTTACTTGATAGTGTACAAGACACGAAATATTATTGCTTCTCCGAAATCGTGCTGCTTTGTTCACGTCTCCATTCTCTGAATATAGATTACCCAACACTTAACTAAAATGATTTTGCATTTATTTCTACATTCTGTTTCTCGTTACCTCATAGTTTGTAATGAACGGAACATATATTGTAAATAGTACATTATTTTATTTTATCTTCAATGTTAGTGTATTATGGCCGTTACTAATTAGTGACTGCTGCAATTATTATTAATAAATTGATTATATGGTAACTAGAAGGAATTATTCATTAATGTTGGTCCGTGTTGAAAAATAATCATTCGCTTGGTCCTAGATAACACCAGTCTGATGTTACCAATTGCCAATTTGGACGGTAATAGATCTATAAATGTTGTCTACTTTGTTGGAGTATTGTTGAAAACACAACGTTATAAGTACAAGTTATGAACTTTTTGCTTCTGAAGGGTGGAATATTTGAGGAAGGAGAAGTAGGGAGATGTAAACCGACTTTATTCCATTGTAATAACGTTAACGCTCATTTTTTTATGCATTACTTTTGCATACGCATATCGTTTCCCAATATGACCTGCAATGTAGTCTCGGAGAATAAGCATAAAGTACACTAATACATTGTAAATTTGAAAGAGAGGCCTTTCCCCACTTCGTTGTTCTTCAAGTCGGCTACGACGCAGTTATTCCAGCGAACAAAACGAAATATCGCGCAGCTGACGCGTCGATGCGATCAACGTTCGTGGTCGCACGGCATGGATTTCTGCGTGGGCAGGCCCCGCACGAAGCCTGTTGCTTCTCAGGCCCTCTTAGGCTGAAACAACTGCGCATTACGGTAGTCACGTTGTTGCCCTTCAGCGCCAGAAGAGATGCAGCAGGGATAGTGAGGCAAGTGTACAGTAGCTTTCCGCAGTTGGGAAGGAATGCGGAGGGAGAGATGAACCTGTCAGTAGGGGAATTGCGAACCGAAGGAAGCGAATAGGGTCGAATACGTGCATCGTGCAGGCGGGATAGGAAAGAGGCAGGATGAGCGGGGAAAACAAAGAGAGAGAGGGTCGTGGGGGAGTAAGAGACGCAGGATGAAGCCAAACAGAAGGAGGAGAAAGTGCATGAGTTCAGATAGCAAGGTTGCCGAGATTAAACCAGATCGTAGGAGACGAGTGTACAGAATTAGGTCTAAACGAAGCGTGATCGAGGTGCGGTGAGGGACAACGGAGTATTGTAGGAGGTGATCATGCCAGAGGTAGGTGTGGGCAGAGGTGGAGGTCCCAGCGGATGCCAATCGGCGAGAGACCAGATGGCGAACGGTGACCTAAACGGAGTGGAGGCGACGTGGGAGCGGGAGCAATCCATACGAGGCAGTGATGGTAGAGTGCGGCACCTAACAGCGCGATGAGATACAGACTGTACGAATATTAGGGGAAGGATGAGGTTGCAGCTAAAATGTCGCGTGACCTGTCGCCTCCACGATCACCCCTCCTCAGCCTTCTTCTGACCACTATCACCCCGCCCACGACCTGATTCATTAAGTCTTTCAATTTTCCTGCAGTCGTTGCTGTAGTCCTTAGTCCCCCGACGCTGGTCTCGTATAATGTCTGAGTGCCGAAATAGTGTCTAGATTTTGTTTTAAGTTTGTTTAGCGTTGTACCTTCTCCAGTCCCCCACCCCTACGTCGTTTATTTCTAACCTTTCCGTTATTTATTCACCACTTTGATTTCTGCTCGTAAATCTAGCCAACGCCGATGTGTTGTCGACAGTCTTGGACACAGCGATCCCCTTTGTGTTTGAGCTACTCTAACCGCATATTGACCCACTGAATTTAGTATTGATGGGGAGGGAGTCTGAGGAGAGCGTGCATAGCGTGAGAGTGACTCTGGGCCTTTTAGGGCGGGTTACCGCCCCTCTCCCGGGGGCGGGCACGAGACGCCCGCTCTCTGCGCGCGCTTGAGAATCACACGCGATGCAGCGCGCGCGCGCGCGTGTGTGTGCGACGTGGGCGCTGAGAGCGCGCGCGATCGGTCGCCACTCGGCGGCGGCGGCGGCGGCGGAGCACCTTTTTGTCGCGCGGCGGTAACCTCTCATTAGGGCGGCGGGGCCGCGCAATTAGCGCGCCAAGTGGGTCATCAAGATTGTCATCGCGCGCGCCCACGCGCCCCGCCGCTGTCACGTGGAGCCGGCGACGACGACGGCGGCGGAGGCGAGCCCCCGCGCGCCGCCACGCCCCCGGTCGAGCCCCCGACAGAGCGTTGGGGGCGGGCAGAGGAGGGTGCGCTGCATGAGTGGAGACCTTATTGCGTCATCGCTTGGCGCACGGAGAACGAAAAAATGCAGTGGGAGGGCGAGTGAGGAACGGTGAACGTAACAGGAAACGAAATGATTTCAGTTGAAACATTAAACATTTATTGTTAATATTAATATTTATGTTTTATTTATTAATCGTCAGGACTACTTTTAGTTTTATATTTTATCTTCCATTGTTGTGAGATTTACATTTAATTGTCAGGTTTCCTTTTAGCCTTTTGGACGGTTCAGCGACTGAACTAGCCTGAGATTTCAGATCTTCTGCACCCCGATTTCTCGTGCCCCCCACTTCGTGTATTGAAATTCTGTTGTGGGTGAGCCGTCCTCCTCTTTGGTTGTTAATTTAGCTCTTTAGACGCACAGAAGCGTACTAACACTTATGTATAACTCTTGAGGCCCCCTTTGCGCTCATTCATCTCAGCCGTGGAATGCTGGTTTGGGGGCAGGTATCTCGGTCTGGCTTGGAAAGGAAGTGGATATCGCGAGTGAGACACGGAGGTTAAACCACTATGCCACAACACACAACGTCTGTGCATTACGTGAGATTCAGACATACAGCCTTGGTGTAATGCAGTTACGCGCTGCAGCCCCGGCGTAGGGGATGGATAGAGACGGGTAAAAAGGTGATACATGGTGGTTGGGAGAGCTGCAGTATGCCACAACACACTAAATATCAGAGCGCGAGACTTAATTACGGCCCCGAACTCGCGACCTTTCAATCCGAGGTTACCAAGACACTCTTACATAAACGTTATCTGATAACCAAATCGTCCGCTTTTATTTAATCCCTTAATTCAGATGGATTTGATCAGTATTCTGTCTTGAGCACTTCCTGCATCTGATCATTTTTCATCAGTAACTACGTGAATATTTTCATATTTATTTTTAATTATTACGAACTTTACTAATTATTGCTTAGGTGTACGTACTAATGTTGATTAGACTCATAGGATATTGGCTTTATTGATTTCGATTAATGTTCATATTTGTTGATCTTTTGAAACTTAAAACAAGATTTTGATTAGCACAGTGCGTTATAATTATGTTATATATTCTATTTTTCACAAAGTTTTAATAAAATGTTTATATTTTCGGCAGGTAGTATTCGCATACACTTACTACTCGTGCACTGCCACTTGTCATTGCTGAATTATTTGTGTAAGAGTAGCATAGTATTTCTGAGAAGCTTCATGACAGGCTGGTAAATATGATTTATTTGTCGATGTCTCACTATAAACGTACTTTTCGTGAATATAACTAGATTGCTTTAATGCCTGATTCATCACATTATCTTAATGGCTTTTGCATTTCATATTGCATTACTTTCGCTATGCCTTGAAAAAATCTATATTTATAAAGAAAGAAGAAAAGATACAATTCATTAAAAGGGGAGAAATACGAGTATTGAAAGTAATTAAATCTGTAAATCGCTTTAAAAGGAATTAATTTAACAGCGTGTATGTCAGGTGCTGGATGACACCATTAAAACGATGAGACACATTTGAACTAGTATTTCATATAGGGAGATGACATAGATGATCGCAGTGGATCATTAGTGAAGAGAATATTCCCTGTCGTCCTTTTTTCCGCCCAAAGATCGCATCAGCCTTGCTTGTGATTAGTTCCTTCCAATCGATGATCCGCCTCTGTTCGTCGCCTTGTGCCCCGTCCCCCGCCACACCCTCGCGCGGGGGCGGGCTGGCGGCCTCGAGCCCCGGTTGGCCCGCGCGGGCCCGCCTCCCCCACGCCCACCTCACGCCCATACCCGGCCCACCTGTCGCGTTCTCAGGACGACGCGACGCGACGCGGGCGGACGCTAAACGATCGCGCCTCCTGGCGGCGGCGGAAATAATACAACAACCACTTGCAAAGATGATGATGATTATTATTATTATTATTATTACATTATTATTATTACTTTTACTATTACTATTACTACGAGTTTTACATTTGTCTGTGTGATTGAAAGGCGGGCATATTTTAATCGTTTCACGTTTCTACCCATGTTTTACATATTTTCACCCGTAATTTAATCGTTTTCTTCTCTGTCTCATAGATAAATTAAACTCAAGTTGTATCAGTTTCGTAATTTGTGTGTAAAAGCAATGTACATTTCTGATGTACTTCTTGTAGAACAATTGAAATTATTGTCTTTTATGGTTGTAAACATTAAAATTGTTTCTGGAATCCTATTTCTTGACTTAAAATGTATTAGATTTATGAAAGGAGGCATAATCACGGATGGGTACTTAAAAGCCCGACTGAATAATATTAATCAATATTGATGATAATCCTTATGATTGTAATGATTACACTGTTTTTTGATCAAGTACGTTCTTAAATGTTAGTGTGCCTTTTTTGTAAACAAGTGGATCGCTCTGTAATGATTATAATTTCGCGAACAAACCTCCTTACAATAGTAAACTGGCGCACGAGGCGGTTGTACAAATGAAAACAATGAAACGCGCTCCGGGAAAAATACCGATATTCCCTCGTAAATGACTGGTGTCTCCCGAAATCTGATTAAATACGGGGAATCAATGTAGCTTGTCCATTGTCCTGCTCGACGACGTGCGCATGACGTGCTCACGTCGTGCTCATGTCGTGCGCAGCCCGTGCTCACCTGGCGGGGGCGGGGCGGGGATGGGCGGGGCGGCGCTGAAGGCGCGACGGGGGAGGGTCGCGTGTTCGAGCCCCGGTTGGTCCGCTCGCGCGCGCCCCTCAGCACGCCCAGCAATGCCAGCAGTGGCCATCAAGGCGAAGGTCAATCGACTAATCTTCGATCCCTGATAGCTCCTCTGGCCGGATTATCGCAACGCAGGTGCCAACGGTGACTCCTCAAACGTACTGCATTATTATTGCCAGCTTAATGAGGATCCGAACAAGAACATTGCAAGAAGCAAGAAAATAAGGAATACTGAATGGTATACAAGTGTGTCTGTTTCTTTGGCCAACGGAACGGTATGAACTGTGATATAGACAATGAAAGTCAACAAAACTTAGATCCGTATTTGGCATTTTCCTCCATTTCTCTTTCCCTTTTTAGAACCCAACAGCCGTATTGTTGTAGCCTTATGTCTGGTGTTATTTCGCTACGTGACGGAAGCAGCTCGGGGAAAAAAGGCGTGGCAGTGCATGGTGAGCTGTGGAGTGATTGGGCCGCGGAGCGATGGTTGGCCGTGGGCTGCGCCCATGGAGTTTGCACCGCGTGGCGGACGGACAATCGACTAATCTTCAATCCCTGATAGCTCCTCTGGCCGGATTATCGCAACGCAGGTGCCAGCGGTGACTCTTCAAACCTATTGCATTATTATTATTATTATTATTATTATTATTATTATTTTTTATAGATGGACGGACCAATAATGAGACGCAACGGAACGAAAGTTCTAATGCCTGAAGAAGAAGATTATTGTTTATTTTTCGTTTTTGATGGTAGTATCTCACCCTGTGGTCTTGCCTGAAATGGTTGAATGATGATTTGAGGAGAGGAGAAGACTCGTATATACTGGAAAGATGAAGGATAGAGAAGAACAGGAAACAAATGGAACGGGAGAATGTCAAGAAATTCCCCCGGGAACCTGAATTGTTCGCGACAGATTCTATAAAAATTGGTGTTGACAAGGTAGATAAATCACGTAAGAAAGGGAATATAAGGATACTTTTCGTTTAGATAGATTTGTTAATTTATGAACTTTTATTTTCGGAAATCGTTCATTGATTGGCCTTCTTACAGAGCATTTATTATAAAATGGTGGGTTAAATACTCTTTTCATGTCAGTGTCGTTGAGAATAAGATTTCTTTTCTTTATCATCAACTGACATAATTAATCGACATTCACAAATGAGTCATGTGCATGTGTTTGTCGATAACAGTTGGCCTCATTTACCGAGAAAGTATGTGTTGTCGCTGTGCTGAAAGACAACAGCGATCGAGTTGCTTAGAATATACGATTGCTCTGGCACATACTTTCTCTGCGTCTCTGGAGCCCGACATCAAGGCGATGCAAGTGGAGAGGATTATGGAGGAGGACGTTGAGGGAAATACGAGAAAACAGAGCGACCTAGAAAATGGGCAACACACGACGAATTGGGAACGAGAGAAGACGTGAGGAGTGAGGCAGCTCAATGTCACACAAGAGGCGCAGTGGAGTGGAACACGTCGGGAGTGGTCAGCCTGTTGGACCAAGCGGTGGAATTCATGAATTCGTAGCGGGAGAAGTGGAACTGGGGAAGGAAGTTGGGATAAACCGTTTAAGACGAGTAAGGCGCAAAACAGGAAAAGAGAGGGAGCGAATACAGCACGTTATGCCCTTCTGGGAGGGCAAGAGAGACACGAAAAAGTAGACAGAAGCAGAGCGGAATTGACCTAACTGTTAGAGTGATATGTACAGTGAGACTGTTGGAAGTGGACCAAATAAGAAGAAATAAAAAAAGGTGAAATGGGAACTCGAAGGACCGAAGAAAGAATCGGAAAATGGAAAAAGATACACGAAGGCACAAGGCAACAGGGAGGCAGGACCATTACACATGGGTAGAGCGATATCGGGCAGAAACAGCAGGTGCGAGGCGTGGCGGAGCGCTGGTTGGGGCCGGCGGGGTGGCCAAGCGGGGGGGAATGGGGTAGCGGGGTAGCGTAGTGGGGTAGCGTAGTGGGGTAGCGTAGTGGGGTAGCGTAGTGGGGTAGCGTAGTGGGGTAGCGTAGTGGGGTAGCGTAGTGGGGTAGCGTGGTGGGATAGCGTAGCGGGATAGCGTAGCGGGATAGCGTAGCGGGATAGCGTAGCGGGTTGCGTAGTGGGGTAGCGTAGTGGGGTAGCGTAGCGGGGTAGCGTAGCGGGGTAGCGTGGGGGATAGCGTAGCGGGATAGCGTAGCGGGATAGCGTAGCGGGACAGCGTAGCGGGACAGCGTAGCGGGACAGCGTAGCGGGACAGCGTAGCGGGACAGCGTAGCGGGACAGCGTAGCTGGGCGGCTCTGCAAGATGGCGTAGCGGGGTGGCGTAGCGGGGTAGCGTAGCGGGATGGCGTAGCGGGATAGCGTAGCGGGGTAGCGTAGCGGGGCAGCGTAGCGGGGCAGCGTAGCGGGGCAGCGTAGCGGGGCCTAGCGGGCCGGCGTAGCGGGGCAGCGAAGCGTCCACATCACAGGGGGCTCGTGTGCGTGGTATTGCTGCTCGAGCCCCGATTGGCCACAAGCCCTCGTCCATGCCCAGCGCCCGCCCACTCCCATCCGCGCCCGCCTCCTCGCGTGGCCCCACCTGCGCCGTTCGCAGGCCGAGCGATCGCGTTGGGACTAAACCTGCCCGCCTTTCTAATGACTTCGAGCGCCGGCTATTCGATGGAAGGCCACTTAATTGGCTCCATCCTCACCCGCGGCATGCACAGGTGACAAACAACCCGGACTGCTCAACTTCGTATGCATTGGCCGTCGAAAGGAGGTCATGGAGTGCTAAATTCCTACCTATTTCTTGCAGTAAAGTGTTAATATTAATATGATTAATAATGTTTTATTATGAAGTTGTATACCGAATCGAAAAGTTAGATTTTGTGCAATTATTGGGAAATTTAAAAGGAAAAATTATAAATTATGTAGTATATTTATTTCAATTTTTAGATACTTATTATCTATTTGATTTCTTCCTCTCTGAAGTAGCTCCGATTAGCATTCCACACGAAACGATAACTTGTTACTTCTATAATGTGGGAATAGAGTTTGTCGTGAAACTAGCGTAATAGCTTCTGAAATTATTCTTCAGTCAATATGATCATTGCAAACCGTCATATCTTAATAAATCTTTATACACACAATATTAACCAAAAGCTGATAGAGCTTTATCTGTCGTGTTTCCTTTAAAATGAAATGAAAAGACATGAAGGTACATCTAATGATTTTGAAATAACCTACAAGAGTTCCTTTTTATGTTTTTATGCTGTAAAAGTTTGTCTAATATCTTTACCCAGTGGCTGGGACACGTGAAGTGTATTAATAAGTGTGAATGGAAATAGACTCCATAGCTTAAGAATAAGCTTCAGATACGTGTGACTGCATGCGTTGCCAGATGCCTAACTGGGGAAAGGTGCCATATTGGACTCGTGCCGCCCTTGGTTTGCACTCGGAGTCTAACGATTTGATCCAGTGTTCACATCCCCGTCGTGTTTCCTCTGCCAATCTTGAACACGTGCGGGACATTACGACTGATAGCGTGTTCTTGCCAAAAACGATATCATCGGTCGTAGGAAATGGAACCAGGCAGCACGTGGCACGCATTAATGGCCTTCAAACTCACAATGGAAAGACGGTGCGTTTGTTCGTTTCAGTCACTCAATTGCTATATCATTCACTCAAAGTGATTTCAATATTTGAAGAGAGATGTTTGACTTTCTAGTGTTCCTTTTGTCACCATCTCAATTTGTAGGCAAAACTTGTAGGAATGCCGATATTTCTGCAAAGATAGTTTTCCTTCAAATGATATGATAGTTTTTATGTGTACGTTTGAAAAAGCATTTATTACATGTTTGCAATTCTTGTTCGTGAAAGTTTTGATTTTAGTTAGGATAACGCGCATCGGAGTTAATTTAAAAAAGGACAATGATTTGTTGAATACGTATTATAATTAAAGCTGGAATACTTCATTGCCAAGTTTAACGCATTGAATGAATCGGCAGCTTGAACTATTTTGTTATAATGATTGATGACAATGAAATAAAGAAATGGTCGTTTGAGAAAGCATAAAACATATGGTTCTAAAGTATCGCATACCTTTTTAATTACGTACTATATAAATACTCGACGCCATTTCCTGTGGATGCCTACTTGGACCTACTAGGCCATCTTGGACCACGCCTGACATGCACTTGCACGGGCTCAGTATCATTTTATCACGTTGCAAGTCTTGCATGAAACTAATTAGGAGAATCAGCATTAGGCTGATTCCGATTTTTATATCGCAGGGTTGTTAGTCCTGGGGGATGGAAGATGAAATGATGATAATGAAGGATGAATGGACGGCACACACAAACAGGGATACACAAACACACCCATGCCCGAGGCGGGACTGGAACCCACGATCCTTCCATCCGAGATCGCCACGACACCAGTGGTCTCTGCTACCCGGACTGGCATTATTATTATTATTATTATTATTATTATTATTATTATTATTATTATTATTATTGACAAAATAATGTTAGATATTGTGTAAAATAGACAGATGTCTTTCCAAGTTGGCACATCTAACATTGTCAAGGAACCAGGTTGTTAGTAGCGGTTGACTATTTTACAACTCTCACCTGTGCCTGTGTTTCCTCCCCTGGAAGGTTTCGTCTGCTGCCTTTGGAGTGGGCAAGCGGTGGAGTGCGTGCTCGTGGGAGATAATTCGCGGGGCATGGCGTGGCGTGGCGTGGCGTGGCAGGGCCCTTGAAGTGAGCGCTGGGGTCGAGTGGTTGTGGCTCAGGAGCAGCGCCGCGCCGCGACGCGTGGACGCTCCGCTGGGCTGATAAGCGCCACGTCCGAACGACAGCGCGGCCGACGCGCTGTCAAAGACAACGCGGACGACCGCAAGCGAAAGAACGGATTGGAATCTATTTATTGTGTGGCGATAAATTGGGGGAGGCGACAAATAACAATTCGGTTGCCAGCTACGATTTTCTGAACTGTGGGCGAGATCTTGTGAGGCCGAAGAAGAGACGAAGGAAATGATGAAGAACAGGTCATGAGCCTAAAATAAAGAAGTAGAAGATGAATAGGAGGAGGACGTGGCGTTTCCCCCCTCCTCTGTGCAACCTTCGCTCCATATACATAAGTAATTATGCGTCATCGGAAAATATATACGACAATGTTATATATCACTCAAATTTGTGAAATATTTGAGTGACGTTCGTATCGCATATCACTTGTTTCGAAAGAAGATGGATGAATCCTACAACTGTCTGTATGTCAGATGAATCTTCGTCTTTTTTTCTTTCTTGTATATACATATATACTGAGTAATAGACGTAATATCGCTGAGTAATAGACGTAATGACGCAACGTAAATTCAAGTTCGAGATGTTAATGGAAATGCATGTTTTGTGATTACCTGATACCGAAGTAGTGTTTTTTTCTAAACGTCTGACTGTTTGTCCGACTCTAAACAACACTAAAGCCTAAACTATTCTTAGGATTTTTACCAAAATTAATATTCCCTAATCGATCTGACCTGTCTCCAAGCCCTGCGATTTTAAATAGAATGTTTAAATTTTTGGAGGTATTTCACATGAAACCCCTGGGACATTCTCAAATTTTTCTCAAAAATTGTTGTAGTTTTTTCTTTGTAGTTATTGTATGAATAGAGTGAAATATATTTGAAATGACCTAGGTCTATTTTTCAATGAAACCTCTGCATTTCCGAAAGTTGCAAACTTTTCAAATATTTTGGACTTTATTAATCTACATTATTGATGATAGATTTTCCTTCTGATAAAATTTGCTCTTCACAGTCAGTGCTTTAACAAATGTCATGTACATTTAACAAATATTAGTAGTTGGCGCGTAATTTTGTGTGACGTATTCTGTAAAAACATTTTCTCAAACACGACTCAACTTTTTGTGGGGTTAGAGTTAAATACATAGAATAACATGACATGACCGTTATTTTGATGTATTATTTTGATTTTTCAAAAAGACACAATTTTTTTTTAAAAACTGTTACATCATGGGCGGTTTTATACATTATTGCAATTGTGGGTTCAAGTGCTTTAAATGATTTCCGATAAAGTTTTCTGTGAATATGAACTTCAACTTGCGCATTTTCAAGAAGATCAAGCGCCTTTTTCTTTAAATATAGCTCCAAATATTTGAATGAAAAATTGCGTATAAAACCAGGTTTTCCTCTTCTAATTCTTAATGTATATGTCAATTCTACTGTTAAAGAACAGAAAATTTAAGAAAATGTGGAAAAAGTCTTTAGGCGCCGATAGGTAGTGAAGTAGCTGGGAAGAGACCGAGGCAAAACCAATTAGCTAGCAGACTATATGGATGAGGAAACTAAGTAGCCCGGAAGTCTGTGTCATTCTGTAGCCCCGCTAGTTTATAATTGTCTGCGAAAGTGATGCCGTTTTGGATACTTTGGATATCATGTTATTGTATTGTTACCATCAAATATTGTAGGTTGCACGATGCCAAATGATAAGTCATCCATTTGCTAAATTATTTCGAAATGTCATTGTGATATTCTCTTATATTTTTTCTCCATTCTAGAGTGATAACCTTCTTAATTTTTGTTAATATTTATTTTTCCGATTTGTGTTGTTCATAATAACAAATGAAGGTAAAAATGAAAGAGGGGATAAACATGTGTTGATTTAAGTTTGCAATCTATTCGTGAATCCGTTGTATTGTTTGTAGATGTTTTGTGGCAATGAAGTGTACCAACAATACTTGAAACCACGTAACCTACAGAAAGTTTCATCTGTTTATCCAAAATAGTACCTTTCAATCAGCATTTGAAAGTCGAAATGTATCAGTGGTTAATTTTAAAATATTGTATAATTTTGTGAAGTGAACTACAGCCTGTATTAAAAACTTTAGTAATTTGACCTAAATGCTTGTTACATAACACTCTGGTAAACACTGGGAGTGCAAGTCTGATATTTTTGCTGTTTCTATCTCCTACTCTTTTCGGCAGATGTTATCGCTCTTCACGTAAACGCCACAAAATTCTCATCAGTCATGTGAATATGATAACGAGAAATTTTGGGTGTCCGTAAACAAATTGCGCAGTTCCTCCCCACACTGCAAAATAGTATTTGTCAATAATGCTCTGATGTGATAACTGTTCTTCAAACATTTCTATACTTCTTCGAATGTCGCATTTTCCTTTTGGCACATTTCGCAACGGGAAATCGACTCTTATGTGATTTCAAAGATAGCCTGCATTTCATAACAGACACCCCGAGGTCTTTTCTGCAAATGAATTTACTAACCATGAAAATAAAGAACAAATTTGAAGAGGATAATTTATAGTTTACCTTTTATTTACTTTGAATAATAAATATATGTGAATGTTTCGTGAATGAATTGAATGTAATTTCTATAACTAGTCCTATTATTGAGAGATTTTTTTTCTTCTGTGATGGCTGGCAACCAGTTTTTTTTAAGAAACAATTGAAATCTTAACGACTAATTTTTCTTTTGTTGCAGGTAAGAACGAGAAGAACGTCGAATATTGGCAACTGAAGAACTATAGAAAGTACTTTAACCAGCACATTGGTTAGTAGCAATGTTAACCATATTAACATTTAATGAATCACAATAATGTGTATATTATAGAACAATATTGCAAAGGGAAAGAGAAGAGAATAGAATAAATGTCACAACAAAGTGTGAAATCGACGAGAATGTGCGAACATGGGCTGCCATTATGTGTATACAAATACTACTCTTTGATGTACTGTGTTTTACGTCGGTTACGTATACTTGATGAAACTCGTTGAGAGCATCATAAAAGAGCGATTCCAATACGAAATCATGTTATCGGCGATAAGGACATCTACAAATTCATCTGCTCGACATATCTGATGAGGTGCCCTTATCTGAAGTACGTCCGTATCCCCTCCCCGGAGCTTTGCATTCGACCGTCGCCGGTGCGGACGTGGGTTTGCGCGCGGCACGCAACTCGCCTGATGAGGCGCGCGGAGCGGAACGAGGGGGCGGGGCGGGGCGAGCGAGATGGTGAGTGAGGCCCGGGAGAGTTGCGGCGGAATAACACAGAGGGGCGAAGAGAGGACGAGTCAGGACGGACAGGTAAAGATAGAGCGGAAACTAAGTGTGACACTTAGTGGACCAGCTGAGATACCCCAGGACTACAACTGTTTTGTTGCAATGCAGTATTTTAGACCGGGAAGACCTAGGTTTTCACTCCTGATGTGTTGGATTTTCGACTAGTAGGTCTGTGTCTGGAGGAGAGCCCCTTTCGAGGAAACGTCTGAAGAGGGAAAATCCCGCAAGTAGACGTGTAGGTCTCCGCCAGATTTCACGTACTAACGGGGGGCGAACACCGCCACTTCCCATGATTCAATATGTACCTCACCTACGGAACTAATGACCATAGCAGTTTTTTCCCCGTGGCTTCTACGATCAACACCAGGCGAATGCCGGAGCAGTACCCCAACAAACGGGCTACGGACCGCGCGCGATATTTCCTATATTCCTTGTCCTATTCTCTCCCCTTACACACACACTTACACTAACATGCACTACACTAAAACATTCCGGGAGACCAGTCGAGAGCTTAGTGCTTGTCCCGGCTAGGGCGGAGCCCCGCTGGTGGGAGAGTCCTGGTTAGGGGGAAACCCCGCTAGCCGACGGTAGGTCGGCGCTGGATCTCGCCATCCAGCGGGGAAAGAACACCGCCATTTCCCGAGGGGGAAAACATGCACTACACTTATGGTACTAATGACCTAAGCTGTTGACGCGCCCGGAATCACTAAGCAACTAACCAACCAACAAACAAACCATAGCAGTTAATACTCCTGGAAACACGAAATAATCAGTCAAAAATTCAGTAAAATCGTGGGACGAAGCGTCTCTAGAGGAGACTGGCAGTATAAGGGAGGCAGAGTGGAAGCACGCACATGTCGGAGATCGGCGAACACAGGACCTAGGAGAAGGATTCTCGGTCGTGAATACAGATAATTTGTATTCTGGCGCATGCTGTTGGTTACAGATTCTATGTTCATCAAAAAAACAAAAAGGAAATGGAGCGTTTTGAACCCACAACTTGAATAGTATACGTTTGTATTATTTCAATCGCATTCAATCATATTATCGTATTTCCGCGTATTCAAACTGACAATCTCCCACCGCCACCGCCCCAGCCGGGATAAGGTCTAAGCTCCCGACCGATCTCCCGGAATGTGTTTTAATGTAGTGCATGTTAGTGTAAGCGTGTTTAAGTACGAGGTGAGGATAGGATAAGGAAGAGAAAGGAAAGATCATGTGAGGTTCTTTTGGAAGAGTATTGCTCCTGCATTCATCTGGCGTTGATGGGAAAACTACCGATCCACACACCCGGCACTTAGAATTCTCCCGAAGAAAGCCGCTGAACTTGACCGAACTATCTAATTAGTGTCCAAAATCCTGCCACTGTCTGGATTCGAACCATAGGTCCCCCCAGCTAGAGGTCCTGCAGTGACATAAATTTCCACCTTACCCGGTGAAAAATTTCGAATTCCGAATGTGAATAGTTAGGTTTAGCTTGTTTTTTTTCGTGTTTCAGGGCGCGTCAACTGCTTTGGTCATTAGTCCCGTTAGTGTAGTGCATGCTTTTTCTCGGGAGATGGCGATCTTCCCTCACTGGATGGCGACATCCACCGTCGACCTACCGTCAGCTAGTAGGGTTTCCCCCAAACCAGGACTCTCCCACCAGCGGGGCACCGCCCCAGCCGGGACAAGCTCTAAGCTCCCGACCGGTCTTCCGGAATATGTGGTAGTGTAGTGTATGTTAGTGTAAGTGTGTGTGTAAGGGGAGAGGATAGGACAAGGAAGAGGAAGGAGAGATCGCGCGCGGTCCGTTTGGTAAGGTACTGCTTCGGCATTCACCTGGTGTTGATGAGAGAAACTACGGAAAACTACAGATCAGAGCAACAGGCCGTTAGAATTGTCCTCCAGACAGCGACTGAAATCGACCTAGCTGAAAAGCTAGTGTCGAAAATCCTGCCGCCGTGGGGAGTGGGTACCTAGGACCTCCCGGTCAGAGGCGCTGCTGTGGCATCAGTTGATGCACTGAGCTTTCGCTCCCGGTCCGGAAGTGAATAGATTGAACTTTAAAACATTAATAATTGTATACACGTATAAAACTTCCACAAAATTTTGAAAATGTCGGGCCTGCGAAAATGCGTAAAACAATAATAGACTATTTACAAATTGAAGTGAGTTCTCCTTGCAAGAACGCTTCTCAAGCCGTGTGTCGAGGGGGCGTGTCGGCGCCCTCCTGCCCGCGCAGCCTCCAGATAAACGCGCGCGTATCTGCGGCGCGTCGATAGGCCCCACTCCGCGCCGCGATAAGAGTCGGAAAGGTTCTCGGCTGCGCGTGTGGGAACCGCCGCTCGCACACGGCTGAGTACATTCACACACGGCGCCGGCGACGCGTCGCACAACTGCGCATGTGCACGAGCTGCAAGGCCGGACATTTGTGTGACCAGCAAACAAAACGCAACTTTCGCTGTTTGCGTAATTTCTTCGTTTTGATACGATCAGCAATTATAATATATTTCATAAAATCAGTGATTATATTTTAAACGATGTTTTACGGTAATATGAATATAACAACAAATCATGACTAGGATTACTTTCATTTAGAGAATAATTTATAAAGTGAAATACGACACAACGGATAATTGAAACAATAATCCCTCCCTGTACGGCGTTTTCAAAGCAAAAGAAGAAAAACCGTAGTTATGTAATAGTTATAAGAATCACACATTACGTACAGAATCCGATTCTCGTTTCAAAGTTCATTTTATATGTATTTCACATTTATCGTGATATATATTTCTTTAGAAATGTAATTAATGTTCAAGTATCAACTTTTAATATAACTTTGAATTGGATTGTGACAGCTGCATGTGTTTCTAGAATTTTATCTCGTATTGCGTATTCTAATTACACTTGAAAGTCAGAGTACGTGAATTTATGTCTGTTTCACCGTTCCATTGTTATTAAACCTAATTTTTTCGAAAGTGCTAAAAAATAAATAAAAAATTAAATTTTCGTGAATTAGTGAGATCATAAATGTTTATGAGGCCAAACCGCTGATACGGAACTCCAACCGCTGTCTTTATTATCAACTACCAGAATTCCTTGAAGTTCTTCAGGCTGATGAAATCATCAGGACACCACGCTTGGTTATCGTATTAGTCCGTATTGACAACTATTATTATGCCGCTATACATCGACACAGATGCAATTTTTACTACAACATCTGAAATTTCGAAAATGAAGATTCTTAAATATTGGTTTCGATTATTCTAAGCAACTCTTCTTTGATTCATGGGTGGAGCCCCGTAATTTTACGCTGTAGGATGAAGAAGGGTCCCAGAGTTTAGCCCTTGCGTTTTGGTACTTTCTGCGTAAGACTCGCGACTATTTGCAGGGGCGGATCCAACTGATTATATTGGCGAGGGAGAGCTAGGGATCATATCTTTTTGTTAAGTAATAAACTTATTTGTTATTTTGTATATTATTTTTATAGTGTATATAAGCCACTATGCAATATTATTTTTTATATAATTACAGAATTCTAACACAAATATTTAAATCAATTTTGTCAGAGAAAGAGAGGAAACAAATGAAAGCTGCAGGTCTTTTTTAGGGGGAAGGGGGCATGACCCCATGGATCCGCCACGGGCTATTTGCGCGCGCTGTGGCGGCAGGGCAGGAGGTCCCTCGTCCGGCGCGAGGCGGCGCGGGCGCAGACGCAGGGCTTCCACGCGCGGTGACCGCTTCCGCGTCCGCCCCTCCCCGCCCCGCCCCTCCCCGCCCCTCCCCGCCCCTCCCCGCCCCTCCCCCCCGCCCCGCCCCGCCCCGCCCCGCCCCGCGCTTCCCCGCCGCGCCGCGCCGTGCCGCCAGCGCATGCCGCCGCGATAAGCCGAGGATCCCCTTCGGGGGCCCCGCACGACCGCTGGGCCAGGGACACTGCTTCCCCGCTGTCTCCTTTTTTGTTTAGTAGCAATTTGTTCCTAGCAGAATATTTGACACAATTATGTGATTTTCAAATGCATACTGGTGGAGTGTATTCTTCCATTGGTGAATGAATTGACGTCCATTGACGAATGAATGAGTTGGATTGAACACATTGTTGGCACTCCATTAATATACGTTATTCAGAAGATGGCGACACCAGTAAATGGTATGCTACATTACGATAGAAAAATAAGTATATTAACATAAATATGCGAATACAAACTACATGAATGAAAAATTCACAATGAGGCCGGCTAACAGGTTGTAACCACGCAATAAAATAAAGAAGTTGTTTTTATTAAACGTTTTTAGATTTTTAAAATGTGACAATTTACCTCCTTTGAACGTTTAGAATTATGAACAGTTTTCACGCTTTCTAATGTATTAATTGGACCACAAACCACCCTCGTGAAGGTTCCCGGACAGTTAACAGCTGAACATTAATATAAAAGGAAATTGAAACTTCCTCAAAAGACTGAAAGATAAAAAGGCAATCCAATTAAAAAATATGTATAATACAGTTATGTAATATTTACTAAATTAAGTAATTCTTCGTAATTTTGCTGACCTGTTAAAAATGAGTACATTAAACTGTATTCACATTAGAAGTCTAATTTCGGTTCATGAAGCGTGCGGGAACGTTTGCTAGCATTATGTGTTTTGAGAATTATTAATCTCTTGATTATAAATTAAAATTTTCAATATTTCTATGAGACATTTGCTCTTTCAATTTTTGGAGAGGAAATTGTGGTATCCTCCTAATAACTGTAAGTTGCTGTGTACATTTCACCCATTTCATTGCTCTTACAGTTAACGTAACCCTTCCAATACCAGAGATATGTAGGTTGCCCCGTTTATAATCACATGAAACATAACAATTTTTAGCTCTTTTATTTTATTTTTATATTCATTTTTATATCGTTTGCATTCGAGATATTGAGGTCAACTTCTTTTTCCAAGTTAAAGGCTAGGAATTTTATTGGCCTGTGATAACGGCTGTCAAGTGACTACTTAAATGATATGTATATTAGCGTATGCAAGATAGTATAAGTCAGTGATACAGGGCGTGGCGTTTCACTTCCAACGGAATATTTGAAGACTCCCCGTCGCACGAAAGTGTCGAACGAAGGTAATAGTAGGTTCAGGAAAGATTACGAAGGGATTACTCAGGATTGGGCTCGAAGGGAATACCAAAAAAGAGAGAAGTCCTTTTACCCCGCAAGCTGAACACGGAAGCTGCAATATGGATGTTTAACATTAGACAAGCACAGCGGTCTGGAGAAACGAACTATCTTCCAGTTCCCGCCCGTCCTCCATAAGTACTACAGGTTTAACGAGCCCGGTACTGTTCTAGAGCGTTTTCAAATAATGTTTATGTAAAGTTTTGGGATTTAAAACTAATAGTTTAAAATGTTAACTAAGTTTAAAACCACCCAGTTAACTCGTTGGGTTTTGACAACAATCCTTATCGATACATAAAATGTCGAATTTACAGATAATTGGAAGGATCTTGTTTTAAATTTTTTTAGTTCGTTTTTAACAACTTGGTCATATAGCGACCCATGTGAATGTTTTGAGTTTTGGGGGAACTGTAAGAAGAACACGTAAGAACTGCACGAACACACACAAATATCCAAGCCCGAGATGGGATTCGAACCCGCGACCCTTCGAGCCGAGGCCGCTATGGCCTTTCAGCCTTAGCGACCTCGACTATTGAGGCCGGCAAAAGTAGGATTTCGTTACTTGAAAAAAAAAAGGGAAATAGTCATTCAGAGAGGAAGTGTAGCCCGGGTCAGGTTCGCGTCTGCATGCACATGGAAGATCACCCTGCGCACCCAAGTGCAGAGATCTCTCCCGTGTCACGATTCCTCCCAATGCGAACGGAAACGCACGCTTGTCAGGCTCCGCGCGCGGTAATTGTGAGTGGTGCCGGGCGCCTTCTCGGGCGAACTTCTCGCTTTGTCCTGACTCTGCAGCGCCCGTGCGGGGTAGCGGCGCGGGGGCGACGCGGGGGCGGCGTAGCGCAGACTGGCGCCAAGAGCGGGCGCCTCGGCAGATAATGCTGATTCGAGTAACGCGCAAAGTTTTCCTTTTATCTGCGCGCGTGGCAGCGCCCTCCTCGGCCTGGCCCCGGCGCGGGCCCCGCCCCCTGCCGACGACGGCGTCGGCGACGGCCTCTGATGGAAGTGTCCGAGGAACTTTCGGCGGCGCGGGGGCCAGGAGATACGCCGCTCGAACCTTATCGCCCGAAGCCGTCGCTCGAGGTAGTCCACCGAACATCCAATTCCGAATTCCGCCTTCTGTCACTAGGACTGGGTGGAGACATCGTTACTGGTCTACGGGACTCCAGTCCCGATCTTAACAGCTCCCCGATTGTCCAGATCTAAACCACAATTCCTCTCTAGTTACAAATAAAGAAGTGTTAGTCGGCCCGGTGGCCGAGATCGCTAAGGTAGTAGTGTTGTAGTGATCTCGGGCCGAAGGGTCGCGGGTTCGAGTCCCGCCTCGGGCATGGTTGTATTTGTGTTCGTCCTTTCAGCCCTTATCATCACCATATCGATTCATCCCCATAGTTACCATACCGTTAACAGCAATAGTGGTCGCTAATGACCTAGGATGTTGATGCGACCTTAAATAACCAATTTAAAAAAAAGAACTGTTGTGACATCAAAGTCCTGATCTAAACACTGCACGTGGCTGCGGTGACGATTGTTAGGGGTATGGGTTCGAATTTCATGTAAAGCTAGGAAGTATTATCTTCCACTTGTGAAGGTAGGAAGAGGCAAACCGAATCGACAGGCTGTCCTGCATGGTCATTTGACTCGCAGTTTGTCATTTATCAATGGCCTAGGAAAGCCAAGAGTCAGTTCTCTATTCTTGGTCATCAACATCCCATTGGGTGTTTGGCACGATAAGGAGAAGCAAAGGAGAAAAAGCAGTTCTCCAATGAGAGGGTTCATTTAAAACTGGCCGTATTGGTAAAAGGAAATACGATTGTGGTCATCATATTTTTAAAATTAGTTTAAAATTTAATATTGATGATTTTTTTAGGAACTTCTAGAATATTTCTGCAGAACCTTAACATTATGCACATTATGTAAGTGCAGATTGTGAATTGCTGCCAGAGAATGCGGTAGGAGATAGTATCAGAGACGTTCTTCGTAATGAAAATAGTCTCACAATTTATACATCATTACATAATTGTATAATTTTGAATCAATTAACACGTTATATATCTTAGTTAAAAATGTTGTCGTATGCATAAACAATATTGTTTATTTAGATAATTTGCTTATTGTTCAATTTTTTAAAGTATACTTTTTTTTGATAATGTTTGGATATATTTGAAACGTGTAATCATGGAATATCTCGATAACTAATTAAATAAATTTTAATATCTCGATAACTTTTTTCCCGTTTGCAAGCAGTGATTGGCATAGTGCGATCAAACCAACGTCAAAACCTCTTTCGAATATCACTCGAACTGCAAATTTGCTAATCAAGTATTAAATTGAGCTATATATTAGAAACATGCCGACAAGTGAGCTTGTGTTCACAGCGCAGAGCGAGTACGAATCCCGAAGTCAATGCGTATATCAGCCAATAATATATCAGCCTTATAATGAAGTGTTTCGATATCGTATCATATCGCGCCGCAAGAACAATTAAGGGGAGGCTCGTTTGACGTCATCTGACCCCGACCCATAATCCTGCTGCGTTGTGTGTTATATTGATCGCGTTCATATCCTGATAGGGTGGTGACTAGTGACATCTAAAGATTCTTTTTGTTTTTTTTATGACGTCAACCTCGTCAAGAAAAAAGATGAAATGTAAAATTTATATCCAAAAAACAGAATGAATTTTTTTTAATTTCTCGTATACGTACGTTTATAAGAAAATAAAAAATGTAATACTGCGGAAAATCGATTGCTAAATTTCATCGAAAATACACATTTTGGGAACACAGTGTTGTTGTTTTCGAAACGTTCGTCCGTCGAACTTCTGTGTACAACATAAGCGCCTATACTACTAATAGGAATTTTGCCAAAATGAGTATTCCCCGCTCAATCTGAGTTGGCAGGATGCTCTGCTATTTTGAAATAAAACCTTTTTAATTTTTGGGGCTACTTCTTATACTTAGACATTCTCAACATTTCTCATCACTCTCCGATTTTCCCTGTATTTTCTTCTAACAATAAAGTAACATCACTTATAAAGAGGGCATGGGTCCAATTTTTATTGTTTACTCTTAATTTTCGAAAACTTCAAAACTGAATTTTTTGTGATTTTCTTAATACTACAGTACTGAAGAAAGAGATTTTTCTACGAATGAAATTTGTTCTCCACAATTGGGTCTTTAACTAATTCATTGTTTTGAAGTTGTTAGTACTTTCCGCGCAATTTTAAATGAAACATGGGCAATATTTAAAAAAAATTAAAACGAGATTTTCTCAAAAACGGCTCAACTTTTCTTCAAACGTGTTTTTTGGGTAATTTTGCAAAAACTACCCAAATGTCAATGAAAATTTAAAATAAAAAGAAGTTTCACTCCTCTATGATAATGATAAAGTCACATTTTAATTTAACTATTAGGAGAGTGAAACATTGAGAATACGCGAACAAAAAGGTAATTTAGACGCTGATAGGTAAGAGCTGTGCAGAGGGTGAAACGAAAATGAAAGGCTGGCCCCACCAGCACCTCTACTGTTGTTTTCAAGTGATGGAAAAAATTTCTTCAAAATCTTATGCGAAACCGACGAAGCAAAAACTGCTGTGCATAATGTTGTGTAACTAAACTCTTGAAACTTAATATTCAATTGATGTAGCTTCCTTATCTACCCTCGTTTTCTTATTAATAGGGAACTTATTTGTACAGTCAACAGTATTATCGAATAGTCGTTACCTATGATCTCGCCAGAGCGAGTCAATCCCTTGTTGTGGGTCAAGATGATAACAGCCTAAACCTGCTCATTTGCGGATGCAATTTGTTTTTGTTACAAGTGGGCGATTCGTTCTTTGAAATCAAATTTTGTCAAAAATGATTATTACATTTACTCATAATTCAAGTTACATTGTAAACGAGCTAAAATAGATATTCTAGAGCTCAAGAAAACGTTCAAAGAACGTACGTCCGAGCAAACAGTTGAAACTAATTAATTTTTAAGGTCAAATAAATATATTGATATTTTCAGTACGTGCTGTTATTATATTTTGTTGCACCATTGTATTAATAAAATCAATCATTGTAACATGAAGAATTTTTAACGACCAATTGATGAAATATTGGAAGGCAGGTTAACGAGGCTTGGTCATGACCAAGCCCCAAGCTGGGGCATGACCAAGCCCCGTTAACCTGCCTTCCAATATCTATCATGATGAGGAAATTGTATGTAATTATGACATCATCGGATATAGTGAACAAAAACGGTAGTCCCGAGGAGTTCGCTATAACCGGAGTCCACTGTAATTGCTCGTGCGGCAGGGGATCGGCGGGTGCGTGGTGTGGTGCCCCTTGTGGGGAGCGCGGGGCAAGGGCCACGTGGGCGCGAGGCTGGTGCAAAAGCGCGCGCTGTCCGGGAAGCGGCCTCTGCGGTGAGCGCGGTCGCTCTGGCGGAAACGGAAGAGGCAGAAGGAACAGCGCGGTTGGCGAGGCCGTGCACCACCACCACCACCTCCGACCCAGCGAGGGCTAGCAAGGGCGCATCGATGATTCATGTAGATCCACGGATAAGGAAATCCCGTTTTGCCGTCGATTGCTCCAATTCCATCCGTTTCCCCAGCGTGGGTTGGCCGTTGTCTCTGCGGTGTCACCGATCGGGAGGTCCTGATAGAGCCAACGGTGGCGGATATTCGACACTAGCTCGATGGAATTTAGCCGTAGGAGAATTCTAGCGACCGGCTGCTCTGATGAGTAGTTTTCCGCTGTTTTGTTTCCTCAGTACCAGGCGGATATCGGAACAGTACCTTAAACGGATATCGCACGATGTTTTCTTACTCATCCTCTCGCCTTACACTCGTACACATAGACACGCACACCCTCACAAGCATTACATTATCACACCAGATCATTAAGACCAGTCGGGAGCTTAGATCTTGTCTCGGTTGGGAAGGTGGCCAACTGAAGGAGATACTTGCAAGGAGAGAATACTTGCCTGTCGACTTGTAGGTCGGCGCCGGATCTTGTATTCCAGTAGGGTAGGTACACCGCCTCTTCCCAGGATATGACATTTAGTACATTATCGGGAGTTTGTTTTTGGTGCGCCCGGAAACAAGAAACACTCAATATCAATCCGTGACATTAGGGGTCATTTGATTTTTATTTGGGGCTACAAGCCAATTCGAACGTTGTCCTGACATCCGCGTACTTCCGCGGGACCCTCAGAGACATTCTAATCATGGTGAATGGGCATATAGGGAATGGAGTAATCTATCGCATGGTGATAAAGATGGAAATGGCTAGGTGTGAAAGGAAAAGTCACACGCGGCCTGTCTTCCATATTTAAGGTACTGTTTCGCTGATAGCCGCCAGGAGGAGACCGTTCAGACCAACCGGGCTATATAATTCTCCGTCTATTTGTTGAGAGAGACACCGCTTCTTTGCTGATGTCGAAAATTTAACTCTCATGAACTGATAATGAATTTACTTAAAGCATCAACAAACGCTTGGTGAATGAAATCACTCTTTACTTTTTACGCTATCCAGACGTTACGAAAATTGGCACTACGTTTTACGGCAATGATGGAACTATCGTGATGGGGTGTCAAACTACTTAGTGTCATATTTCAGCCAGATACATCATTTGCAATTGGATGGGTTCTTTGGTATTTTGTTTTGACCAAGTCTGCAAATTGAAGATATATAATCAATTTTTCATTTGCATAACGTTACTATAAGATTTCAATCTTTTAAATATTAATTTATTAAATGTTAGTACAAAGGTATTATGTTTTAAATTAGATAAACTTCTAATATTTTATTTAAGTTTCGATCTTATCTTGACTCCAGTGAATTTGAACCATCAATATAACAAGAGTGATGATTTTATCAGCATGACGACTGATATTAATCGGTCGAATGGCAATTGATTGTTACTGCTGTTACCTATCGTCTGTCATATACTAGAAAGAAGTGATCATGATTATCAATTCAGAATTATAATGCAGGAGTAATTTATTGAAATTCAAATAACACGATAACTTATTTTTAATTAAAATGTGTATTTACATGTCTGACCTTTGTTCGAACATGTGGTTATCCACATGAGTCTGCAGCAACCGCTTTGTAAGCGAGAAGATTCTAAGGTAAAGATGAAAATAGAAAATAGAAACCACTGTTTGAGGCCTTACCCGTTTCAGATCAGTTGCTGTCATTTTTACAAAGAACTAAATCAAATATAATGGTTTGGTTAATATCTTGTTTACTAAAATTCACAAATCCCTTCCGTATGATCGAAGCGTAAAGTGAATTGCTCCAACTGTCCATTTTTTCATCCGATGAACAATTATTCGGAGCATTGCCGTACGTTCTTCGATTTACCCAGTAGCGCCAAACCATACCATTGCACAGACTGCCTGAAGATGAAGCTGCTAAGTCGTGGCAGGAATTCCCAGGTCGTTAGCGAGGCAAGCGGTGGCCTGCTGTACAAGTAATTGCTCGTATTGCCTCCTTGCGTCTCAGCCGCCCCCGCCGCCGGCATCGCCACCTCCAAGCGCCTCCCTCGCCGCCCCCGCCGCCCACCCACGCCGCCTGGGCCTCCTCCGGTAATGAGCTGAGAATGATCGACTTGAGTCGCTATAAAACAATCAGGAGAATTAATACTCTTACGCACTCGCCCTCCGCCTCCTCGGCCGCCTTCTCCGTTCCTTCCTAATGGATTTTCTATTAATTTCTTCTCCATCACGGACAGTAATCCGATTGCAGACTAATTTACGTCGAAGAATCCATTGGAGAGGCGGCGCCCCTCGAGCAGGTCGCCCTGGGCGGCGCGGGGGTGCGGGCGGCGGCAGCTGGAGCCCTGGCCTCCGCCCGCAAGAACGGGGTAGGGCCCTTGGCGACCACTCGGCTGCCCTCGGCCCTCCGCCGCGCACGAGGCCTGCCGACGGCCCACGGACTGTGCCGAAGACCGTTCGGTGTGTGCGAGTGCGGGAGAGTTGGTTAGGATTTTTCTAGGTGGTGGTTAAACCAGATTTTAACGACTTCTTAACAATGTATCCGCTCATGATCCAAGCAATTCTGATTATTTTCTTAGAGAAGATATATACTGTAAACATGATCTGACAATTTCATTTATATTTTATTTCAACAAGGCACGGAATTCAGTTTTAAATGTGAAAATAATCCAGTTCCTTTTCGTATCGGAGAATTGTTAAGATATTTTACAAGATAGATTTTCATCAATATTGCTTTATAGATTTAGGTATCTTTTTCCCATGTTTCTAATGGGGTGATCATGGCTGAATACAAAAAGCTGGTTCTTGGATCTTTTGGAAAATTGCGACATAATGAGTGACGATTGAGATGCATTTGTCTATCATACCACATTTAGAAAATAACTTACGAGGATTTAAACTCACAACATAGAGCAGAACTCTGACTACTGCAGTTTTGCAGCAATACTCAGACCACGTAACAGACCATAGAATGTATGTTTCTTTTAAAATTTGATTTTGTTTGATTTTGTTTCATGAAAAAAGTAACAACTTTATGGAAACCTTTCTTGTAAAGCCTCTTAGCGGGATCTGAGATCATTCGGTGAGTTGTGCGGTCTAATGCTGCATTCGGTATCTGAGCACAAATTATTCGCGTTATTATGTCAAGACGTTTGCTCTCAGAGGATTAACCATCCGAATTCCACATTCCATTGGAGAGGCAGCGCATTCAAGGAATTCAGTAATGTAACTCCAAAACAGTTACTTGTATTTTCATTTTATTTTATTAAATCGGACGGACTCGGGAATCGCCCCAAGTTCTTCAGATGCAGGAGTAGATTCAGAAAGTATTTCGGGGAAGGAGGCATTTTCTGTTTGGACCCCCTGTACAGCTTTTTTGAAACATTTTTTAAATTGTTAGCTGGAAATTTAACGTACACACACATAAAAACACGTACACACACACACACACACACACACACACACACACACACATATATATATATATATATATATATATATATATATATATATATATATATATATATATATGTGTGTGTGTATATATATAAATATATATATATATATATATATATATATATATATTGTTATTTAAGGTTGTATCAGCATCTAGGTCATTAACGACCAGACGAATATATCGATAACAGGGATACTGCTGTGTATGTGATAAGTGTAAGTGGTAATTATTTTGAATAAACTGTGTAAAATTTCGGAAAGTGTTGCCTCTGTGGGGAAGGGGCGTGCCCCGCTGTCGAAGTAGGCGCTGGCGGTACCGAACCGCGCGCCACGGAGCGGCGGAGTCGGCCGTCGGAGCTTCGCGCTCCCAGGCTTCGCTGACGCCATCGGCGCGCGCTTTTTACCAGCCGCCTGCCCTTTTTGCGCGCCGCAGAAGCTGCTCCAAGCGACCGGCGCCGATCATCCCAGACGCCCCGCGACGCCCCGCCCCCGCTCGACTGTGCCCGCGCCGCCTGCCATCGCGGCTGCCGGGATTACACGACTTCGACTCTCAGCTGCGTCGTATTCATCGCTATGCGATTCTGTCATTCGAGGAATTCAGTAATGTCGTAACTCCAAAATCGTTACTGTTATTTTCATGTTATTTGTGTAAATTGACGTGTCATTCATTGTACACTGGTACTCGGATACAGATTATTGAGTTAATGAAAGTCATAATTTTGTGTTGTGAAGTTGAGAAGAGGTGTGACTTCAACTGGTTCGGAGGTATTAATAGAATCGAATGCATCCAAGTTGTGAAGTATACACTCAAGAATAGGAATAAGCACAAGGAAATATATTACGGAGTTTCAGGGCCTATTTGATCACGTCTTAATACTCGCATAATTGTTTATGATAAATTGGTGCCACATAAAAATGAACAACAAAAGGCTACTAAACAATTTCTTATTCCCGTAGTTATTGGTAGTTCAGGATATATTCAGCAATGTTTCTTGGTTGTTCATGATTGTAATTGCAATGAAAATGAATGGATCATGTTTGCACAATGCCACGGAGACACACAACGGTCTTTCCTTTTACCATCACAAGATGACAAAGAACTTGTCCTTTTGCGGAAACAGCACCTAGGGCTCCAGGACGACGACTATCTTCAAACGCTCTGCGCCCACGTGACCAAGGAAATCGGAGCTGACGGTAAATTGTGGCTCCTTTTGGAGGAAACAAACGCGTTTCGGAGTCGGAGGAAACGACATTTCATCAGCTGCTGAGCGGCCGTTCGTCGACCCGCGGATCAAAAAACGACGCCGCCACGTGACTATGGCGCCCGTGGCCCCTGGCAGGTGCACGACGTCTCGATGGAGCATAGTTCAACGCCTCAGCCCGGTTGCTTTTCGGACGTTTCCTGTCATAAATGTACGCGGAAAATCTCCTGAAATGGCAGAAAACCCTTGTTACAACAGTTAAAGAACATCATAATGCCAATTTGTATCCATATGGACCAAATTTTACTTTAAACCCAAACATTAATACCCATGAAGAACAAGAAATATTCGACGCATTCTTACCCCAATAATAATAATAATAATAATAATAATAATAATAATAATAATAATAATGTAAGTAATGTTAATAAAATTTTGTTCCCAAAATCGATGTTAAAAACGTGGCCAAACACCCAGGCCATTCTAAAGACTGGGAAGTGCAAGACATTGCGTTATTGGAAATAAACTGATTTTTTTGCAAAGTATGGAAGAGGCGTTCACAGTCTTTACATCTGCTTCTTAGGCATCTGGTTGCTACCTGGAGTACATGTTATATTTAACAATCACTTTCGTCCTGAATTTAGGGGATGATAATAAAATAGAAAATGATAATAGTATTAATATTCATAATAAAAATCACAACAATAACTTCTGCATACTCCTTAAAAAAACAGGTGATATTCAGCTCTTTTATTATCAGATAACATCGATATGGTGAGAAAAATATTGCCGTCTAAATTGCAATTACGTATTTTGATACTTTCAGAGTATTCGATAATTCGCTCTTCGGATTTTGAATGAAGACGCCTGGACTTCATGAGGTCTTTTGCAACCCGGTGCGGTATCTTTGGAAGCGTTGTGGCCGGCCTATTGTGCGGCGTGGCGAACGGGGGCCGACGGCCGGCCCTTGGTCGCCCTGCGCCGCCGCTAGCTTATTCATGAGCGCGGATCTCCGCCACCGTCGGCGCCCTGTCGCGCCCTCGCGTGATAAATCAGCGATTACGCACGAACGCCGCCCCCCGCCGCCTTGTCGGTTTCCGTCGTCGCCCGCCCGCCCGCCCGCCCGCCCGCCCGCCCGCCCGCCCGCTCGCTCGCCCGCCTGCCCGCTCGCTCGCCCGCTTGCCCGCTCGCTCGCCCGCCTGCCCGCTCGCTCGCTCGCCCGCCTGCCCGCTCGCTCGCCCGCCCGCCTGCCCGCTCGCTCGCCCGCCTGCCCGCTCGCTCGCCCGCCTGCCCGCTCGCTCGCCCGCCTGCCCGCTCGCTCGCCCGCCTGCCCGCTCGCTCGCCGCTCGCTCGCCCGCTCGCTCGTTCTCGCCCGCTCGCTCGCTCGCCCGCCCGCTCGCCCGCCCGCCCGCCCGCCCGCCCGCCCGCCCGCCCGCCCGCCCGCCCGCCCGCCCGCCCGCCCGCCCGCCCGCCCGCCGTGTATCGAGAAAGTGATTAACGCTCCACAAGTGTGCGCGGTGGCCACGAAGCGTCGCTCGCCCCTTCACGTTGCTCGCCCACCGCTTTGCTGCCCTGGTGCTCGGGTCGTGTGAGGTTGGTGAGATGTTGTGGACGACGTCGATTCACTGTGGGGTGGTTTCGCAAGGCTCTGTTCTACGCATTCGTTCATTTTGAATACCGGCACGTTACGTCTGTTCCGGAGTTATGGTCGAAGTTCTTCAGTTGTTGGTTCCCTTGGGTTCTCTTGGCTTCACAACTCTATCATGGAGCTATCTTTATTGCTCTTGAAAATATGTTGGGATAACCATTCCATAGCGGTAGGCACTCTGGAAACTAGCCTCTGGAAACCGGGGTTTACCTCACGACATTTGTGGAAATTGTGGTAAATAAAGGGGCTCTCTACTCTTCGTTCTGTCTTCTCCATCTTCTTCATTGAGTTCTCTATTCACCAGATCGCTGATGTTCGTCAGAATTGAAATTTCATTATATCTCAACGCATGTCTCTACTGCGGATACTGGAGAATGATCCGCAATGATTTGTGTCCCGATGCCTCCGCGCTGGTGAGTAAGCCCGTCTAAGCCCTTAAAGCCCCACTAAGGTCCCCGCTCCCGCTCAATTATTTTTTACTTTTTCCTACTCGGTAATGTTTGTGATTTCCCGAATATTATTCCTAAACATGAAGGCCGTACCTTATTTAGAAATAGTCGAAAATCACTGTAGAAATAAGACCTTCTCTTGTCTTAAGTGGATGTTTGTTTATTTAAAAAGCTCTTAGACAAAAGTTTAAGTGTTCTGAGATACACTTGTTGCGTGGGAGGGGAGATAATACTATAAACGACTCTGCGGCCGAGGCGAGTCATCTATTTGCCTGGAGAAAGAAGCGGAAGCGGGATATTTGGAGGTTCTTTAGTTCTTTCTGCCTCTATTTCAGCCATCATTATTTCCACTTCCCAAATTACACGTCTCATTTCATTCACCCCATTAATGAATCCGCTTACCTTTTCGATTTATAAGTTATATTCCTCTAACAAATTAGTCTTACAATATCTATAAAAAACATTGGGGTTCTCAGAAATCGATTTATTGTTGGATTAGATGCGCGTAGTAATTTTTATAGTAGTGTATGCGCGTAGTAATAGCGCGTAATTTTTAGGGGACACAAACCTGCCGTATCTATGCTTCGTGCCAAATTCATCAAAACACTCTCAGTACTTTCTTCCTTGAAAGTAGTGAGGGAGTAGTACAATATTTTTTGCTAACAATTCTAGAAAATGTATTAATTCTTTTTGGGTTATAGGAATTATAGTAAAAATGTAGGGGCTTTCACAGAAACAACAATACCTTCTGCTGACCTTATGTAAAGCTGAGAATCACTACATTTGTTCTGCGTACAAGAATCCATAAGTAATTATCTTTTCACGTCAATTTGATTTTTTTTTAATTTACACGGCTAAGAGTTGATGGTCAACGACTTAAAAAGATATTGATATTCATTGAAGTAATCGACGATGTTTCGAATCACGCTGGCTCACGCGGCGACATTTTGCCTTGGTGCCCTTTCCCCTGGAGGCCCCTGCCCCTGCCAGTCATGCGAGCGTTAGTCAGCGCCGTAATAGAAATGTGGTCGAGGCGACGTTACGCACATGTTCTTGAGTTGCGCCGTGTTCGGCACGCGGAAGAACGAAGAGGATTTGGTCGAGTAGAACAAAGTAAATGCGGGCTCATGACTTCGCGGAAGCAGATGCTTACGCCAAGAGCAACACAGGCTGCTCCAACTTCATTAGCCTACCTTCTTTCTTTCTATAACAGATAATGTAAGTTGTGTTCTTAATTTCTGTACAAAAATCATTTGTGTCTGTAAGACTGTACAAAAGATTATAAGCATGATTACCAGTTCTTTCCATGAAAAATCGAATGTGATCTATCGCCCGTTTTTTCTTCGGTACAACATACACAACTTCATCGTTATAATGTGATTGGCTGAATAGGTAACTATCCAACAGAAGTACCATGTACTACATACTGCCTAAAAGTACTAGAAAATATCATAGAAGTCTCATCCAGACCCTTGACTTCAGTCTTTTAACCTGTCACAGAACGCTGGCCTGGAATCCGAAGTCCCTTTGTGTTGCTCGCGGTAACCACAGTCTCATCACTATGCTCTGAGAAAGCATACGCAATGTGATTTCTCCATATACAACCGAGACCGCGACGATGAATATTTCCGTCGCGACATTTTCTCTCGCGAACAATCGAAGCGGGGGCGTCCTCAATCGCTTTGACTCCAGTCTGTCGACACACTGGACTCGATATCGAGTTCTCTTCCTGAAAGGTCCTTCTCTTCCGGCCACGTTGCGGCCAAGTCCAGGCCTCGCGTTTGCTTCATTTGGCACTTAGTCGCAGAGCACGTGGATCAAAGACCTGTTTCGCAAGCCAGACAATTGTATTCGCTAAATTAGCATTGTAAGTGTAGTGGTGGGATATGATGCTGCACAACGGCTAGTGAATGAGGATGGATATATTGGAATGGAAGCAGGGCGAGGAAATGGAAAGTGGAATGAGTACGTACTTACGAAGGCTACAACACGCTGACTGAAATGGTTCGCTAGTGTTTGCGAGAGACATTTAGATGTTACATTTGTGACTTGTTAATTTTGTAATATTTTTAACTCGCGCAGGAGTTCTGTTGTTTTGAGATTCCACGTCCATTTACCATTTATGGCATCTACCATCAGTGACCATTTAAATTGTCTTTAACATTCTGTTATTTTAACTTGTTGATTCGAATATTCTCTGAGATTTTTTCATTTGAATATCTCTGTGGCTGTACATGCACAACGTGTGAAAAGGTCTGAATCATGGGTCGTTGACCTGCTCGTATATTTTGAGGCTGATGATTTACTTAGACATGTTGTAGAGAGTTATTGTTCCACACGTAGCCATTTCATTCGATTGAAAATAAATATCAGAATACTCATTAGCATGTTTGTAATTCAAATTTTTCCAATTTCTCTCCTGCTTGCTCTTACATTATGATGAATATTTTCTAACAATACTTTTAGTAATTTTCAATGGAACTGGAAAATTCGACAGTATCGCCGTTGTCTCTGTGGCGTTGCTGAGCGGAAGAGTCCCAACGGTTTTTGACGCTGACATTTATTATGGAAGCATTTAGAGAAGAATTCTAGTGGTTGATGCGATCGGTTGTTTTCCGCTTTTTCTACTTACTACGCAAGGCGAATTCCGGAGCAGTACCTCAACAAACGGGCCCCAGGCAGCACTCGATCATGTCACAAAGACGTTCCGGCGTATCTGAATGCCATCCTACCGCAGAGTGAAGGAGGCAAAAATAGGCTTAAGGCAGGCTCGCCTTGGGAGGAGTAAAATCACCTATGAAATGGTATGAAACTACTACGTGTAATCGGGCTTGCCCTGGGACACATTATTGAACACGCAGTCTCTTGTTCTTCACCCTTGCTCTCTCCTCTTTCCTCACACACAAACAAATACCCATTGCATAGTAGTTGGCCGTAGTAGTTGCACCTTGAAGCATTTAATAATTAATCAGTTTGTCACAAAGTTTTTGTCTTCTTTCTGCTCGCATTTTTTTATCAGGACGAAAATCACACCTGTGCTCACATAATGCTGATTCGAAATATCAATTGTTATTGAGAAGGGTTTTCATACAATGTGTGATACTGCAATAATACATACGTTTTCAATATAGGAAATCATTTTGGTGCAAATCATGAAAATATTTCTAACACTAAGTGTAAGAAACACGTTGCAGGTAATTTTTTATTATAAAAAATTCATTGATGGAGGGTTGTGTAATCGCAACAAACAACACGGGAGCGAATTACATTGATTTAACTGTCAAACTGTCAGGCGTCATTTTTGTAACATTAACTGAATGAAGACCAGATAAGCACACTGTTCATGGGAGAGAATGATTTTCTAACAAATCCATCTACAAAACATGGACAGCAGCTCGCATGCGAGTACGCAGAAGCCTACAGTTGGCCTGAGCTGTCAGGCGTCTCAGAGCGAGCCTTGTTCGGGCGTCTTGTTTGTGCTCGCGCGACGCGGGGTCCTTTCAAGGCGGTCCGCAGCTGGGCGCGTCTTGCACCGGTGCGGCGTAATAACGGACGATAAGGGCGCTCGCTATCTGCTATCTACGCGACGGATTTGCCCTTCGGCAGCGCGCGCGCGCGCGCCGCCGGCTGGCGACAAGCCCTCTTACTCTCCGCCCCCTCCTCCCCCGCACCCCGCCCCGCCCCGCCCACCGCTGCGGCCCGGGCGTTATCGGAGGATCGCGCCGCCGCCGGCGCGCACGTATGGGCGGCGCCGGGGGCGTGCGCGAGGGCGTGCGCGAGGGCGTGCTCGCGGACTTGCGCGGTGGGCGGCCGCGCCCCCTGCCCCGCCCACTCCGCACCCCCTTCCCCTCCCGCGCCGCGCCGCGCCGCGCCGCGCCGGCACGGAAGCGGTGGATTAGGGCCATCGCCGACGCGATCGCGGGCGGCGCCGCCGGCGATGATTGACGGAGACGACGATGACGACTGCGATGGCCATGATTGGTGGGGGACGAGGGCGATGATGACTGTGGGGATGATGAAACTCACGATGTGACATTCATAGGTGTTGGTGACACCTTAACTAGTGGCATTGATTTTAACTTCCGCGGGACATTTTTACTATCATGCTAACAATTTTATTTTAGCATGTAATGATGACAATTGAGAGTTTAACTAGAGACACAACTGTAGCAATAAGATATTAACTTACGCCGGTGTCAGTAATTAAGTTTCAATTTTTAATCATACTGTAAAAGTGACACTACGATGAAAGGTGTCAGGGTGATATACACACGAGTATGTCCGCTGAGCGACGGAGTATGATTTCAGCACAATGTCGTGTAGAAAAGGACGATAGCAGCAGTGTTCCTACGTTCTCATGGAAACTGATTCCCTCAGAATAGTAAAGATAACGATAACAAAAATTGAACAATGAAGTCGATAATGACATCCGAATGATGGAGTCATAATTATGTTGATAACGACATCAAAAAATGTCAGTATCTGAACAGAAGACTTCAGTGATAACATCAAGGGTGACACATCTAGAATGAATCGCGTCGTATACCAGAATTGCCCTAAAAAAGACGTATACCCCGTTTATTGGAAGCCGTTTAAGAATAGTAGTCTTTGTTGTTTTGTGATGGGAAGGAGATGAAGGAATTTTGAAGGGAAAGTAAAATCCAAAGGGAATACTAAATCATTAACCCCACCTTAATAATCATCCCGCTTTGTAATTTTTTCTGTTAATTATTTTATGTTTTATTAACTTCTTTAGTTACTTTTTACTTGGAACGCAAATCAGGGGATGTCAAAACCGTCTACTACGCAACACACATCCGCTCATCAGCTATAAAAGATAACATGGAACGAGTAGTGATGGCGTTCACATCTTCACATGGAGGGAAAGAAGCGAAGGGGCATTCAAAAACTAATCAGGGTGGAGACTATAGTAACGTCATTTAGACAAATCTTTTAGACTCACTTTTATTCACAAGAGAGTCAAGGAAGCAGTGGAGTCAACGACGAGGTAGCAGATGACGATCGCGACCTCGCCCTGAGCAACGGGGTCGAAGAGCACAAGTGCGCAGTGGCAATCAACGGGATTGTATTAGATTTCGCCGCCGCCGCCGTCTGACCGGGCGCCGTTTTTCTGGCGAGTGAGCAGGGCGCGTGGCAATCTATATTAATGGCGCTCTACTGGAGGCGCAATTAGTCTGTGATAGTGGCGCGGACGGTGGCCGACCGGAGGGGGGGGGAGGGGTCTTGATGAAGGTGTGAACGTGGTCGAGGCGTCGCTGGAAGGTCTCAGGGACTCCCCTTGATAAATTCCCCGGCTCCCCGTGCGCGGTTTTTTGCCCAGGGGCGCGGCAATTCATTAATGCATGTTTCATTGTCGCCTCTTGCCCCGGTGCAGGCGCAATCAAGCGTTTTGACACGCCCACTTCAAACGTGGGAACTGCCATCCACTTTCGTCTACGAATTCGAATTGAATTGTCGATGATGAATGGAGTTCTTCGGAATGGCCTAAGTATAGAAGAAATTGTGTTTGTAGAAATATTCACGTCGGCGCTGGCCATGGGGACATGGGATACAATACAATAAGATATCAAGTACATCTAATAGTTTTACCCTCATACAGTTTTTACCATTATCACAGACGACTCGAGTTATCTACTTATCCACTAGTGGATCCAGAAAGTATTTTTAGAGGGGAAAGAGACAATTTTAGTTCAAATCATTTAAATATTTTTGAAATATATGTAATTGTTAACTCGAAGCAAAAATTGTGCGAGTATGTTCATAATTGGGAATACTGATTTGGATGTGATGTACGTACGGTAAATATTTTTAATAATTTGAGTTAATTACAAGAAATGTTGGCAGGGAGGAGAGAGGTGTCTTTCATGTGCCCCTCCCCCGATCCGACACTCTATCCATCAGTATGCTTTGAGATTATATTTGAATGTATCCAAAACAAGCAATGAAATGCAAATCATCCAAAATAAGTATCTCAGCGCAAATACAAATACGCCTTGGTTCATTACAAGCAACTACATAACGAATTTAACATACAGCAATTAACCCATCGCATCATATGCCTGTCTTCAAACGCTTCTACAAGTATTATGTAAATACCATCCCTATCCAAGTTCACGCAGTGCACAAATCCAATACACAATACAATAATTTTAAAAAAATATACATTTCACTTATTTCTCAACATGTTCTCCGGAAAGGAAAAAAAAACAGAGATACCTGAATAGGTTTCTTCAACTTCGTATGTTAGCTCTAAGTGATTAGTTATAATTTAGTCCTCGGTTACCAATAAATGTGATAAAGTAGAATAAACTGAATCATGTAATCCTCTTGAAATATAATAAATTTGCTTTGAGATAGACGTGTAGATGGATATGAAAATGCTTTGAGAGAGATGTATGATGGCGCGTTATGAGCTGCGCTTTAGCTCTCGTCGAGGTTTGAAAATCTAGATATGAAACAAACTGGACAGCAGAAATAGTTGAATAGTGTTATCATCTGACACTAACACACACACATACACACACACACACACGCACACGCACGCACACACGCACACACACACACACACGCACACACACACACACACACATTATGATTTGTTGGATCTGCTCCTACTATAAAAAAATATAATATACCTTTCCCGGCATAATATACCTTTCATGGGTGTTTGTACACATTTTTTATATACACACATAATGCTAGCCTTTCCGCGAACAGTATTTGAGGAGGGCCATACGGCTAGCATGTGAAAAAGACTGCAGAGCAGTAATTCAGAAATTACTCTCTTTAAGGATAGTATTTAATGTTTTCGGCAGCGAAACCTGTTAATGGAGCGAGAGGATTGAATATGCCAACCTAAACAGATTCGCTGCTGGATTTACTGCAGTCTTTGACAGTCGCAGGGAAACAGCATTACAAAAATTGAAGTATGTGATACAGATTAAGATATATTTTACTATTTATTACTCAACATACGTGTGACAATCTTTTCGTGTTCATTAGTTCTCTTAAATTAAGTTCATTAGTTCTCTTTCTATTATACCATGAGGTACATTTTAAATCACTTTCTTTGACTTCAACATTTTATGTGCTAACCACACTCGTGGAAATATCTATTCTGTATTTCATCACAAGAATTTCTGTCTAGAATTTTAAGTACCATTACTTTCAACCTTCAATCATTAATATTTCTTACAGTGTTGGAATATTTCTATGTGAATTGTTTTCAACTCAATTAATTGCTTCTTAATTGTGTCATGTCTCCATCCCGACGTACGAAAACTCTACCGCTAAATATCGCGCAACATAGTTAAATGCACTCTAAAGTTCACTGCTTTGCGTAGGAAAGAGCATTTCCAATGTCATTTGTTATTAATAAATTTGATTGAATAAAATAATTGGGAAAATGTAGCCTTACTGTGTTTTTTGCATTTTTGTTATATTTTGTAAAGTACACAGTTGACAGTGCCTCTTGCCAATCTTTCTTTTGTTTTTACCTATTACTTTCCCCAAGTTTCTTTGATTATTAATATTCGATACATAGCAAATCATGAAATCATTTCATTTGCAGGATATGCAGATGTACGATAGGAAGAATGTGTATAAACCGAACTCTTCATGTAACTACTTTTGTTGGATTAAGTATTACCAAACGGAATAGGGTGAGCACAGTGCATTGCGAACGTCTCGTCCCACGTGAGAAAGTTGTGCTATTGCTACATTTCAGGTGCACCAGGTCGGAGTGATATCGCTCCACTTTCCTGCGACTCGAACGTCAGCATATATAATTTGCCGAATAACTTTCTAATTTTGTGAGTAGCATTCGACCTCGGTCGCCGTTTCGAGTTCTAGTGTCGTTTATTGCTCGATCGTGTCGTTGATATCGCTAACTGCAGTCGAACGTTGGTAGTACTTGGTCCAACTTTTCGATTAACTTTCAACGTAAATGGCTGTCGTAGTATTGTATGACTCCGCTCCAAATGTTTTTCGAAACGATTTTTCTGATGACTTTCCTCGTTACCTCGTTTGTCCTTTCCACAATCTACAGAAGCATATACCACGTGTCGATTGATGTCTATGAATCCTGTCTGGACTTTCAAAACCGCTCTTTTTTATTTCTGACTCTTCATCAAGTAAGCTGTCGCATTTGTCAACGTACATCGCTAAGCATTCCTTTGAAAATCTAGAGAATGTGTAGGCAAATTTTTCTGTTTTATGTTACTTCGACTGGCTGACCAGGTTTGTTTCAAGGGATCACTTGGGAACGGCAGATCGAGGCTGCTTCATAGGGATCACGACATCCCTTGAAAATTGCTCGCACTACAGCAGCACACACTTTTTAACATTATTTTTGACGATTAAGCAATATTATAATACTACATGAACCTGAAAAAGTGTTTCCAAGCAGCCAAAATTGTATCTACGCGCTGGGATTCGAACTCAGAGTCATAGGGCCTTAATATTATTCTTACACCATCAGCCTGACAAATACTTTGTAAGCTCAACCTTTCCGATGCTTAAAAAAGTTGAAAATTTTCATTTGCAATTTTAAAATTTTCAGTGTTTTCATTTGCATTATTTCAAAATCTAACTTTAAAGAAGGGATTTTATTATGAAAAAGAAACTCTATGATCAATATTGCACTTTTTAAATATTAATTACTTGTTTGCAATTTTCGAAAAAAAAAAAGAAAAACAAGAGTTCTCTCAAACTGAAACTTTTTTCATTTTCCATGCATCTGATGCTTTATTCCAGAAAAAAATAAAGAAAAAAGGTGTGGTCATTTTTTTTAGACATTTTTATAAATTGAATTAAGATCGAGCAAAAATTTCGGGAAAACTTCTTGATTTTTCAAAAAAATTTACGGGACTTTAAAGATCAATTTTTTAAAATAGATTTTATTGAATCAAAGTATTTCTATCATCAATATAATGCTTTTGCTAAAGCTAAATGTTCATTTTTTGCAATTTTCAGAAATACAAAGAGCTTCCCGGAAACGGGACCTGCGCCATTTTGTAAGCCTTGATGCTCTATCCAAAGAAAATAATTAAAGAAAAAAGTTGAAGCAGTTTTTTAGAATATAGTAATTTAAAAATTGCCTATATTTCACTGAGAGCGCAAATTACGTGAAAACTGTTCATGTTTTCGAAAAATTGTACACGGACTAATTTAGTAATCATCTTTGAAGAACATATTTCATTAAAGATTCATTTGATTTGGACTGCGGACGAAACGAAACATACATGAATATCACGGGTGCTTTATTCCAGCATTGTTTGCTTCGTGTTGAGTAATTTTTCATTTGTTGACCATAAACGAGTCTCTCGAAAGTGGATAAATGCGGTCTAGGGACGTATTGCGATAAAAAGCGGTCACACGTCCAAGCTCCCTGGAGATTTACCGGCGTCCAAAATAATCTCTTTGAAAGTCCAACCTAGCATTGTCGCTTGCAAAGTACGCGCCCCTTTCTAAAGAGCGCCGCATTGCGTTCCGCATAAGGTCGGCCCGTGACGCCAATGTCCCCGACCTACTTCCTCTCTCGCCGCCGCAGCTGCTTGCTCTAGGACCGCACCCCTTCCGCCGGTTCATCTCGCCGCCTGCACCGTCAAGACTGGAGAACAGGAGATTAAACTAGAAAAGCAAGCAACAAAAACGTTACGTATGAAAAACAGTAAGGGAATGGAATATCTAGAAAATATTACTATCTACCCGTAACGAAACTAGAGACGCAAGCCGGTTTTATACATGCAATTAATTTACTTTCGTGGAATATAATTTTTTTTTAACATTTTGATGTGCTTTGAAATTGCATAGCGTATTATCATTTTTTCTATTACCCTTAAATGCGTAATTGACACTACGTAATACCTACCGATTCAAAAAAGGAGAAGCTTTCTGTTCTCCAGATGAGCATGGAGTACTCGCGTGACCTAGAGATCGCAATCTTCTGCTGATCCGTAATGAAGCGGAAATGCCCTTGCGCCTGCCCGTGGGGCTGGTTGCGCCGTTTATGATGGTCCCGGCGTCCCGGGCTTCCATTACCTGAGGCCTACCGCCGGTGTAGTGTTCGCTGAAACAAACGAATGTGTTGTATGACCCGCAGTGTCGGTATTCGGGTTTATACGTTTTATTCCGACGTGATATCGTGCATAATGCAATGGAGTCGATACGACACCCGCCTAGCGTCGCGTTTCTAGTCCGGTTCTAATTGGGCGTCCGGTGGTTGTTTATGCGTGCGCCGCTCGTGCGTTCGTAGGTAGGGGAGGGGAACCCTCGTGTCCTGCCGTGCGAACTGGGTCGTGCAGCGAGAAGAGAAGAGGCTGGCGGGGTAGCGGTTAGTGTGCTCCAGACACTGGAGTTCAAACCCCGGTCCTTCATGTGGGATTTGTGGTTGACGAAGCAGGTCTGCGTTAGGTTTTGTCGGGGTACGTCACTTCCTCTGTCTCTCATTCCGCTTTTATTTCTTCATCGCTGCTATACTTTTTAATGATAGTTCCTTTCTTCAGTTCACCATCCCAAGTAAAGTCTCCAGGAAATGAAATCATAATCATGAGGTATTCTGTGCCGAGGGTGCGCAGCTCATTTAATCAGACAGTAAGAACTCAGAGGTTCAAATCTGCGATTTCAGATTAAATATGGAAAATATAATATCATTAATACAATCTCATGTAATAATTCTATATGGAAAAAATGGTTTATTGTATAACGAATTGCTCGGAACAAATTTTCTCTCAGATTTAGTTTTTTAAAATAGTGATTTTGAACCTGTTAGTTGTTATTATAATAATGTGATGCAAACATGTCAACAAATTGATTAATTATTGTAGTTTCCCAGAATTTACTATTTGTGAGTTAAAGTTAAATACATGTTATTACTCGTGATTCATATGTATTTATATTATTATTTCAGCACGTTCACATTGATTATGTTGTGGCTTGTCCTTCATTTTCTGCTAAATTCTTTTATGAGCTTTTACCGCGCGTCTCACTTGTGGGGCCTATTGAGGAAATGTTTTCTTTCAATGAACCTTTCTTGTGAATGGTGTTGATTTAGCAAGCGGCGTGTAGTAACTCGATCAAATGAGCAGCATTTTTCCAAGAACTACACGCCGCGCAAATTGCTCTGAATGAACAAAGTCGCGACGCAGTACTCCGCCACCGTTCATTAGAAGGCAGTATCATAAAGCAGGCTCAATCAAACACACTTTCTGATAGGGCGATTAGATAACGGCTCGGCGGTTTTTGATGTGGGCTTGGGATTTTATATCGATTGTAATATGCTTATCGGCGAAAAATGAGTTGCGTGATACTACCGTTGTCTATATCGTGTGTATCTACACTATTTCGAGCTTCACGATGGCCAATCGCCTCTCTGTTTTGCTCGTGTACAGGTGCCCCAAGGCAGAGTACTCAGTCTGTTGCCAACAGCTGTTTCTCACTCTCGATGCTAAGTTTGTCTTCGTGTATAGTTGAAACAGGTGTATCCTGTGTTCAATATAACAGATCTCTGCTAGCGCTCAAATGAACATTTTTTTATATACGTGTTCATTCCACGTAACTTATGTTTGATTTTAATACGTTGGTTTAGCTCTTGTATTCATTGTCTGGAAAATCATTTCGTGATGATTGAATAGAGAGAAAAATGAGGAGTAGGTGAACTCGCTAGAAAATGCAGTCAACAGTCTTGAAAAGAAAAATGCAATATTGTTCAGGGTGCGCTCTGACGTTGTTCTATCCTGAACATTGTCACAAAAACTTGTTTTTCCACGTTAGAAATAGGAAGTAAAATAAAACTTAACACAAAATATTCTTAAAATGAAATTAAACGAGAACAATAACACACTGGACGTGCAGGGTCAAAAAGGCGTTCGTTCTCATAAAAGGCCTAGACATGAATTGGGAATGTCTGAAAGGTGAGATGCTAAACGTATATTCAATTCTCTTTGCACTTCCAATAAAATGAGGTATAATTTTCAAACACTGTTTCAGAAACCTGTGAGATTTCTTAAAGAAAACAGGAATCCACATAAACATGTGATAAATTTGTTGAGAAATGCAATATGAATGCAGGAGGAAACTTACATGTTGCATTAATTAATTGTTTAATCTTAAATTAAGTTGTATAAAAGCAAGTTATGAGCAAAAGGTTATTGGAATTAGTTGTTAAATATGTACTAATGACCTTGTTAAAATTTATTTGATTTGTTTTGGGTGAAATTTTTTTTTGAAACATTAATTTCATTGTTTTGAATGTAATTTTGTTCGCATAAAAAGAGTTATAGTATTTAAATTTGCTACTCAGTAACATAATAACAACGTAAATTTCTTCACTGTTGCGGAACACATTTCCGAGCGTAATTGCGTTCAAGAAAGGTAACACGGTGGTGGCAATTATAAAAAAATGTATGTTTGAAATAATTCAGCAAATGCTTTTGAACACGTTTTGGCCTTTTCCGTGTGGTAGGAGCTGACAGATTTCAGTTTCCTTTTTCGCTGAAAGAGAGTGTGTGCTGAAGTCACATCCGTGAGATGTCCTTGAGCGGGTGCGTTGCTTGGAGACGTCTTGGCGGAGGGGAACGAGTGCAGAGAACTTCCTCTGCAGAAGTACGCTGGGGCGGCTGGCGGGGGGATTTGCATCACAACAGTCGGCCCGGATGCACGCTCTTTCTTTGCCGTGGTCGTGGAAGTCAAGCTCCTGGAGACACACAGACGGAGCCCTCAAAAGCTCTTAGGAGGAGACCAGACGCTCCAAGAGCAAGGAGGTTCACGACAGGAAACAGAGAAAGTTGCTAGAAGATTCTTCAATTCCCTTTAACACATTAACTGCCAAATTAATTTTGTGCGCATAGCACTCTCTCATTGTCGTCGCGTTATAGCAGCTAAGCACGGTTATAGGTGAAGATTCGAACCGACGCAAGTCATATGTACACCCTGGTCAGGAGCAAACACGGCTTAATCGACGTCTGGCATTCAGAAATGAAAAAAACTTGCTTATATGTTTCGTTTGGGATGTTAACACCTTCTGAGCAAATAAAATTTGCAAATTATATTACACAATGACAAGCACCAATGAAAAAGATCTGAGATCCCCAATTGGGGATCAAGGCAATTAGTGGGTTAACGTAACGAACTAACGTAAGGAACTAAGTAGGTGATGCGCCAGTTTGATATCGATTTTAAATTTATGAATGCAGTTACGCATTTTCGTGTAAAAAAGAAATTAACTACATAACCAATATCAATGAAAACCTACCGAGCAGATTGTATGGGTTTTTGGTCAAACTAATAATAACCAAATAAATAACCAAAACAGGTTTGGAGAATACTGTTGCGAATTTTTCAAAAAACAAATAAATCATTATACATTATTTGTGACTTCAATAATAACAAAAAGTATAAAATTGAGAATTTTTCAAAACTAAAAAAGGTAGGAAAATACTCAACGGGAGGAAAATTCATTTTATTAGAAGCGTGAGCAACATATTGGAATGATCAACGTTATGCATATTGCTTCAATTCAGAATTCGTGTAACCTGCGTTCGTCCGTGAGTCCGTCCGTCATTCACTGTTAGACCCCGTCCCGTCCATCAATCGAATCAAATGGGTCGTCATTTGACACTTTTTGATCTCCTGATTGGAAACTGGTGATTTGTTATCTTCTTCATACAGATTATAAGATATTTCTCGAAAAACTGTTGTTTTTTTTCGCTGTGAACCGCGTGCCCCAGCGCCACGGCACGTAGGCGATGAATCGCAGGTCGCTACATATTGTCGGCCGTACACCGTTGTTAACACTACGCTGAGCAGGGCCTGCATCATTCGGAAGGAAAAGGTTCATTGCCTTTGTTGACATCCCGTAGGATAACTATCGTTTCATAGAATAATTTTGTTATGTGCAGCATATTCGGTAGTACTAATTGGATTGTAAAAAAAATTCTAATATAAATCTATGAGAGAATTTTAAAAATTCTGGATATTATTAAGTTTTCCAACACCAAATTTTGGAGTGGGTAGTGGCCGTAGCCTGAAAGAACGTCCGACACGGAAACGTTGTGACCACACTTTTTTTTATTTAATTTTCATTTTTAATACATTACTTTATGGGTACTTTGCGCACATCTGGAACCCGTACTAGGTAAAGGTGAAGTGACGACATTGCGCAGCTCAAGCAATGTAACCAATATAAATTTCTCGTCGTGGATCCTAGTGACAGTGAATTTGAAAAGACGCCACAGCGGGTATTCAACTTTACTCCCGTAATACTGAATTAGAATATTATGCGAAATATGAGTTTCGTTTCTATTCGACTTATTCCTTACAGGGATCACAATTATCCATCATACACTTTAACTGACCGAAACTATTGCGTTCTCATCAATCCTTGACTTCAGTCGCGAGATTGATTCTCATCCTTCACAAGCCAGACGAAAATTCGGCCTGCGTATTCGAATATGGTGTCTTGTTGGGTACACCCAGGTTGAAGCCGCGTTCCTTGCGCGCTGCCAGCTCCGCGCGGGGGCGGCAAGAGCCTAGGCCTGAGTGGGTAGAAACGGCGGGGAGCGAGGAATCGGCCCTCGGCGCGGCGGGTGGGCGTGGCCGCGAGGGAGTCAGGTGCGGCCCGTGGGCAGCCCGGGGGCCGCCGGAAACGCCCGGCCGGGATGCGCGTCGGGCCGCGCAGTCGCTGGGCCGGAAAGGCGACGCGCGGCCCCGCCTCGCGCACCCCGCCGCCCCACGCGCTTCGATTGGCCGTCATTAGGCGTAATTGCGACGGCCGGTGGCCGGCGGCCGAGCCAGGCCCCTGTTCTTGCCCTCAAAGAGAACTTCTGAGTGCTTCCACCATGCTATAGCCGTATATAAATGCATTTAAAATGTGACGTTCAAAGCACGAGTTCATGAAGTGGAAGGTATTCCCGTCTTCTAGAGGCAATACAGCGCGTTTAATAATTAGCCGAATTAGAAATATGTGAAAAGGCAGACAAAAATCCGTAACAACAGTTAAAAATTATTTGTCTAAAGCGTAATGACTTCTTGTTTAACTTCCTGACATCAGGAAAAACAAAAGGACTGAAGTCTCCCCTCCCTCACGTTTGCAGCCAGGTGGGGTCTACGCCCATAAAAAAAGAAGAACACGATTTATTAACTCTTCTCCATGGATAGTGTACAAAGCGGGCTTTAGAAAAATCCATTAAAATACATATTCCCTGATCTGATAATACCTTTGATTTGCAGAAGTAACTTATGTGTGATCGCTTGTTAACATTTCTGCACAGTCGCATTTTGACAAATTTAAAGACGGTGTAAAATATTACCCAGAAAAGTCCATTTACGACCAACATCCAACAGTAGAAATCTGTCCATTTCTACTGTTTCGACTAAGGTTCTAAGAAGAAAGCTGTTAACGCAGCGCTCCGTCTATCCATTCGAGCAGTTTCCGTTGATTGCTTCCACAAGTAATCAGACGCAGCAGGGGAGGACATAAGGCAACTATCGGAGATGAAATCACACAGATCCGCTCAATTGACCGGCGAGGGGACTACGGCGTGATCTGTTCGCTAGATAGTGTTTTACAGACTCGCTCACATTACCCTTATCGTACTAGCCAAAACGTTCAAGTTTCAGGAAATGAAAATATTGGGTAAATAATCTTAACGGTTTATAAACAAGTATATATTTGATTTAAAGTTCCCTTATTGCTAGTTTCATTCTATGAAATTTCACAGATCAAGAAGTCGTCATTATGGGATAGACCTCGCAGGGTAATTTACTTGAGAACATTTTCTTGAGAACCAACAAGTGGTATACATACGATGTAAATGTTGACCTACAATTGTTTCTTCATTAAGATAATTTATTTTAGTTTCAAATTTCATTAGCTTACACACGATAAAGAATAATAATAAGAAGACCACAATGAAATATGGTAACTTTAATGACACTAATTTGAATACAAAAAAACGTCAAGTTTGATAAGACGTTTCAAACCTTTGGCTTCTTTAACGTTTCTAAGATGAAATTTACGTTATTTTAGGAGTAAATTTCATTGTCGACCGGATCATGAAATCAAATGTATTTGAAAACCTGAACCAGATTTTATAGCGCATAATTTCCAGTGTTTTGACAATGATGCGAACAAATTTTCATAAAGCAGAAAAACAAGGAATAAAATAAAGATAGGGACCGAAAAGGTTAAGAAAAAGAAGACGTAGGATTATGAAGATGTAATGGAAGAAGAAGATTCCGGCAATGAAACTGATCAAGGAGATAAAGAGAAATTATCGGCTGCGGTAGCTCAGGGCATCAACTGATGTCATTGCAGTGCCTCTGACATGGCAGTTCTAGGGTTAGAGCCCCGGCGATGGCAGTATTTTTGATACTAGCTAGATAAGCAAGGTGAATTCAGCCGCTATCTGAGGGAGAATTCTAACGGCCGGTGGCTCAAACGCTAATTTTCCTATCAATACCATGCGAATGCCAGTACAGTGCCCAAAGAAACGAGCAACGGACCGCGCGCGATCTTTTCTTTCTCTGACGTTTCCCTTACATACCCACACACGCATAAACTATACTACCACAATATCATGAGACATCGTGAGCTTAGAGCTTGTCCCGGCTGGGAGAGGGGGAATTCCCCGCTGATGGGAGATACCTGAATGTAGAAAATCCTGCAAGCCGATATGCAGGTCTGCGCCCGATCTCACCAAACAGCGGAGGAAGAATACAGCCACCTACCCGATCAAACGTGAACCGTACTACGGTATTAATGACCTTAGCAGTTGATGCACCCGGAAACACGAAGTCAACAATCAATCCCTGAGTAAAGATTAATCGAAGATATCAGAATTAAAAGGCATGTCTTCGTGGGTTGTGCTTGCGCATTGCTGGATAAGGCGCGCCCGCTGAGGCGCCGTGCCCTCCGCAGCCTCCGCGCGGGCCGCCCACGCCGTAAAGTTTTACGGGGCTGGGCGGGCGCTCGGCGCGGGGGCCGCCTCCGCCGCGCGGCAATCGGAGGCTGCGCCGCGCGGCGCCGTGCGGCCTCGGCGCTCCCCGCCCGCCAATCGCGCGCCGCGGTGCGCGCAGAACGAGGCCAACGGTCTCCGCGCCCGGTCCCCGCCCACGCCCGCGCCCACGCCCACGCGCCTCGCCCTCGCCCTGACGCGGCGCCGACCCCGCCCCCGCAATTTCCACGCTCCTCCTGCGCGGCCTTCGCCCGCCGCCGCCGCCGCCTCCGCCGCCGCCGCCTCCACCTCCACCTCCGCCTCCGCCTCCGCCGCCGCCGCCTCCGCCGCCTCCACCTCCACCTCCACCTCCGCCACCTCCACCTCCACCGCCTCCACCTCCACCTCCACCTCCGCCGCCGCCGCCGCCGCCGCCGTGTGTGTGTGTGCTCCCTCGGCGGCGCTGCTCTTCGCGCGAAGGCCGCACCGTCCCCCCCCCCTCGCTCTGTTCTCTGCGCTCCTGTTCGCCCAGAGCTCTCCCAAAACTCAGGGGCTTCCTCTTCGTCTTCTGACCTCTTCACTTATTTTCACATATTATTATACCGCTCGCTTTCAATACAAATATTCTAATATATTTAAATGAGAGCGATGTGCTCATGAGAGAATAGATTGCAGTAGGAAGATTATGAGGAAGATGGATTGTAGGAGGTGACGTTGTAGAAAAAATGGAATGAAGGTTAACGTTATTATTATCAAACAGAAAAATCAGAACCATGGGACGTGGGAGATTCGAGAGACAAAAACTTTGTTCATTAGAAAATTCACCTCATTGATCGCTACTTGACCCGTGGAACCCAAAGTTAAAAAACCAGCCGGTTGGCCACTCCGTGCTTTCTGTTTCTTCGTTCTTTCTCTTTGTGGCTCAACAGTACTTCCGGTTTTTGCTCAAGCTATCTTCGACATTAGGCGGAATTTCTTTCTTCAACAGTTGGGATAGTTCATTGGATGGTGGGTGATCAGAGTAAGCGTGACCATAATGTTGGGGAATAGAGACACGATAGGGAAGGAGGGATCGTGTGCGATCTATAGCCGTTTTCTAGGGTCTTGCACCGATATTCGCCTGGAAGTGATCATGGAAACCTCAGATTAGAGGTGGCTCACAGATTCGATTCCAAAGGTGCCATGAAGTCACCGATGCTAAACAAGTGACGAAAATGGCGTAAATCGACCGCGACCTCCCTATCACCAGTACCTTCGAAGTACCTAAGAGGTTGCCTTTAAGCTCGTCGCCACCGGAGTTGCTAATGTGAGTAAAACTCGGTATTACCACACTCTATCCTTTCAAGGATCTTCTTATACCGGTCTGTTGTGCAGCACTTTCTCAACTTGGACTATATTTTTCCTTTCCTCTTTGTCTACCTTTTCCTTTTCTTATTCCTTTATGTCGCCTTTGCATCATGCAGCCCGAGCTCTTGTGGCCTCTACGCGCTCAATCGCTCTGTGAAATGTACCCTGTCGCTGCCGCTACGTAGGTGTTCTCTTCATGATCTCTATCGAAGTGACCAGCAGGCTGGTTTTGTAAATCTGGGAACCGCGGGTCAAGTAGCGATCAGTGTGTGCGGATTTTCTGATGAACAATTTTTTATTTCTCTGGAATCTCCCGCGTCCCATGGCTCTGATTATTCTATTTGATAATGATGACGATAACCTTCATTCCATTTTTTTGCCTCACCTCCTTATTATCCACCTTTCTTATGATCGTCCTACCCGTATATATTCTGCTACCCATTTCTCTCATTGATTCATATTTTCTTTTTCTGTTCTTCCCTTCATCTTTGTCCTCTTGTTTATTTCCCTTCTGTATTTACTTTTCTCTTGTACAAAGTTTCTTTGTCGTCTCCACTATTATTCTCTATGTGTTGTACATTCTTCCTTTTTTGTTCCCTGCACCGCGACATGCAACTCTCCCTTTTTCACAACCCCGTTCCCTGTACCTCGTGGCGAATGCGATCCGCCGTTCTTCTTCCTCTTCCGAAACGACTTCAAGCCCCACTCTCTGTGCCCGCATCTCAGCGTTTGCTCGATCCATTTTCTGCCGTTGCCACCCCGGCGGCGTCTCGCTTCGTCCTCCGCCCGAACCGAAGTTGCGCCTGTTATGGATCCCGAGATACCAATCCTCTATTGTGACAGCAGTTTCCGCAGCGTAATCCTAAAGAACCAAGTGTACTTGAGGTTACGAATATAGTGACTATTTCGTTGAATGGTAACTTTTATTTTGGTATTGTAGAGAAGCGATTCTGTACTGCCCTTCTCTGAACTTAAAATACTTGTTAGTATTTTTTATTGACGGTGAATGGATGTACGTTTTCAAAAACACGTTAATTATCATTAATATTAATGAAGGCATTGTGGTCTGATCGTGTATAAATTAATTCATTTTTATCATGTTTGGGAGTAAACAATTTACTCGTACTTTTATGCTTAATCTCAACACGCCATTGATCAAAGTATTCACTAACAGGAACATATTTATTCTTCATTCTGCTTTTAAAACGAGTTATTTTTTTCTGGAAGACTAGTCATGTACTTGCTGGTTTTGCTAGTCAGGAGAATTTTCTTTTTATTGTATTTACCTAGATATGAAACTTCGACAGCCGATCTCTAACAACTGTACTTACAAGAACTGATAATCAGAAAGTTTCTTATATGTCGTACTCCCAACACCTGTTTCAACTGGATGTTTTTTATTGCGCTCTGTTTCTACTAGAATAATCTCTCTTGGGATGAAGAGAGCAAGGATTTGATAAAATAAGTTTTTTCCCTTATCACCGCATCTCTTCCACGTACGCAATTATAAAAAATCAGCACACGAAAAAAAGTAAAAGAAGGACAATCTCCTCCTTATTGATTATCAGGGTGATACCGCTCTCCAGTGAGAATTTTCTAGTACCTTCGCGAAGTGTCTTATCACTTAGCGAATGTTGGATGTGAAGTGTGGTTTTGGAGACTCTCAAGACAGTCAAGAGTTCAGGCACGGTGTAATGATAATATTTTAAAAATATCCACGGATATTAACGTAGAGATCGCTGAGTTACCGAGTTGCCTGACTGGCAACAAGAGAAAATGACATTTTGATAGTTTGTGATGACTTGTTCTTAATTTATATTTTCCTTAAGCGAACATTTTTACTATCTCCCATCTCCTGACTTTTCTTAATTTACTCTCATCTTAGTTTATGATGTGTCGCAGGGGTACATTATCTAATATTCAGGTACATCATCCAAAGAGAAGGCGAGAATATAAAATACGAACGCTTTCTCTCGGCATTTCCACGGCAGGAACTTAACAGCCATATTCATTGCACGATGAAGTAAAATTAGTTCATTAGACGAAACGCAAGATCAAATAGTACGTAAAGCGAGCATTCGAATTCAATTCACTTTAATTCAGCAGCACCGCTGGCCGATGAAATTCCACATTCATGGACTGCATACATAAGTCCTTAAGAACCAGGACGCCGCTGTCCATTGGTTAATGAAAAGGCTCATCGGTCGCAGCCACAGGCGCCGCCTGCAAAATTACACGTCAAACGCAGTACGAATAATGTGACGCCGCGCTCATATTCTTCCAGAGCCCCTGCAATCCCCAGATTGAAGGCTCCCCTTCAAATTAGCGCCGGCCGCGGCCAGAGGTCAGTCGCGACGAGCCCCCGTTTCGATGCTGGGCGAGGGCAGTGCGTGGTGCCTCCCCTGGGCACGCTGCAGCTCTCTCCATCGCTGCTGCTCAACCCGCCGACTCCTGAGAGCCACTCACTGCATCCACCATCCTCCTCTCTCGTTGCTTCTAGCGTAGTGGGTGACGTTGGAGTAGCCAAATTCTCAACCATGTGTGTTACCTCCATATTGTTACCGCAGCAGTGATGATATCGGTTCCAATATCGATATTTTGATTCCCGCCACCACTTCCATTGCCTGCATCCTCACCTCTGATGGTATCTTACATTCAATACTGCCAACATTTGTTTACACATCTACCAATACATTTGCCTACGAAGGAACATAAAGAATGGAGTGCACGGGAATAAGGACAAGAGAATAAGATTACTATTACTAGTATCTCCCAATAACGGTTATTATCATTATTGAAACTGACCCTTTATCACTGTATCGTTTCAATCACTGACGAACTATGTTTAACAAATCCCTTTCTAGCTTTTAATGAAGTCTTTGCTTCCTTTATTGCAACCACCGTCACTAACCCGTCCTCGCAATGTCCCACCAACCACCACCGCTGTTACCATCACCACCACAACCACCGCCGCCACTTCCATACTCGACCTCTTCCACCCCCCCCGCCAACATCTCCGCCCCATGAACTCCCCGCCCCGCCAACATCCCCGCCCCGGCCCCCATCACCGCATCTGCCACTGACACCGCTACCGCTAATGCGTCCGACCATCGCTCTCACAACCACTACGTATACTTCCGTTATTCTCGCAGCTTCTGTCACCTTCGCCCTACTCCTGTCCTTCACCGAACTCTCTGCCTCCAAGCGGGCGCTAATGCATAGGCGTGGGAGTGGGGACTAGTCGCGAGCCATTCTCTCGCCTTTCTCCTCCTCCTCCCCCCAACAGAAGCAGATTACCCGGTCGCCTCGCGGATGCGGCACATCAAAGTGTTCCCAAATCGGCAAAAGCTCGGTACATTTCAGCAGCTTACACAACGCATGATGGACGGAAAGCACGTGCCATTTGCTTCCTTTATTAAAGATCGAATGCGATGTGTGGTTAAAACATTCGTCCATAATTTATCACACGCGGTATTGTAGCGTATTACCAACTTAACGCGTAATCCCTCGGCAAAGCCGGCGACCGGAGCGCGGACGAACCCTTCCGCGCCCCCGCCCGCGCCGCCGCCGCCGCCGCCGCCGCCGCCCCCGCCCCCGTCACCGGCCGAGGCTACCGTGTGCGCTCGCTGCAAGTGCAGGTTCCCATTGTTCAGTCAATGCCAGAGATATGAAGTCCTCACTCTGATGGTTTCTGGGAAATGCAAAGAGACCTTTTTTGTCACAGAATTTTGGGAATTCGACCGTTTGTAGTACAGAAAGCACGACAGTCCGCAATCCTGGTTTACGTTAGCTCGGTTGGCGAATGTATTTACAGTGCCTTTTTTATAACTTTAAATAGTTGCATAGAAAATGCACGATACTATTTCTATTACTTAGATGGACCTCAAAATATATGGAGATTGTAAAACGAAGGTTTTTACGTTATTCATCTCCTCATTAATTTTTTTAATTTTCTATTACTCAAGCATCTTGTGACTCAGATTTACGAGAGGGAAAACTATATAGTTATGATTATTATATTCTCTTTTCCAGTTGAAAGTATTTCGACTTCTGTTTCGAAGACTCGTGATAGGTGTGATACTAGCAATGAAAGTAATTTGCTTATCGTAATAATGCATTTTACAATAACAAGTAACTTCTAGTCTTTATGTTGTTGCATGATAATATTTCGTTATTCGCATGGTTCTTTAACTGTGAATGAGAAACGAAATCTCTTCTTAAATACATTACACTCAAACGTAATCATTAGTCGAACGAAAATAGAATAAAACCAATTATCACTTCAATCAATCAGTTTATTAAATAAATGAATTTGAGGCCAATATCGTGTCAATGCTATTTCTCTAATTTAGAAATTTCGGAAAATTTCAAGTAGTTACGATTCGTACTGCGTGGGATAGTTACAACTGAAGTATGACACGTTCGTTATTTGCAAGAACGAGGACGATGAAACCTTGATCCCCTAGAACCTCGCATAGCTCGTAGTGTGTTCCTTAAACACGACGCAAGAAACGCACATGGAGATTTCGAGCGCTTCACAGCCCTGTAGCCCTACGCAGCGGAGGCGGCGGCGGGGGCGACGGCGGGAGCGGCGGCGGGGGCGGCGGCGCAATCATCGATAGCGCGTGGCGCGAGGGACTTCGGCCCCCGCGCGCCGCGCCGGCGGCCCGCGATCGAGATATCGACCGGCGAACGCGGCGAGCACGCGGTCAATCGCCGGCCCCTTCGCCCTCTCTGCCCCACCTCTGCCCCCTCCCCCGCTCAATGGAGCGCGCGCAAAAAACAAGCGCCCCGCCCCCTTCGGCCGCTCCCTAGCCCTTCTCCCCTTCGCCGCCACCCCGGCGCTTTCTCCTTTTTGCTTTCTTCGCTTCCACCCCGTTCTCTGTCTTTCCCCGCCTCTTGGTTTCTTTTGCGCGCGTTCCTTCTTTTGCTCATGCCCTGGTCTTCTTTCGTCTATTCGGATTCACTCCCCAGCTATCTCCTTCACGCACACCGCGTCTCTCCCTGCGACCACCGCTGCCGTTGTTCCTTGCCTTTGTCAGGCCACCGATCCTCGATATTACGAGGCGGATATCGCCTCCCTTGCTGACCTTTATTCCTTTTCCTCTTTTCTAATTCTTACCCCATTTCTTCGTTACATCCGCTGCTGTTCCTAATTCCTGCTTGAATCCTTTGCAAGTTCCTCGCTTTCGTCTTCGACCATCACCAACACAATTATGCTGTATGCTCGCTCTGTACTCTGTTCCTCTCCACTTCACCATTACCCATTCATATCTTGTCTTCATCATGTCACTTCTTCGTCTATATTATTTTTATATCATCGCAAGTTAATTTGCCAGTTATCCTCTACCGCTGTCTCTGACCAATGCTCTTACCTTTTCTACCGACTCCTTCCGATTCCAGGTCTCGGCTACCTGTTCGCTTTTCCTCCTCCTACCTTCAAAATGGTAGGTTCCTACTTATTTGAAGCAGAAATCTTTCTTTATATAGAAAACCTGACTTCCCACTTTATCATCAATACAGTATTACAAATTTTGTGATAAATAAAGATGAGAATGATACATTTTTTCTATTTAATGCTGCTCTTCCTCGTAAACTGATTGGTGTAAAATGCGCGTAAAATTCTAAATGTGTTACAACTGACGTAAATTATTTAAGAATAATTTCGCTGCTAGGGAACAAGCCACGAGGTCCATTATGTAATTGGGTCGTAATACGATTATGATTTCGCTACTGGAATTACATATTTCAAGCATCACTTTCCTGCGTGCTCAACCAACCCTCACCTCAATCTAATCCGTTTTGGATCCCCCGAATTAACATTGTATCCATTTAATTTCCTTTCCCCTCGGCACATCGTTCCATTTCTCATCTTCTGTCTTCAGCATATTCGCCCTAGCTAACTTGTGACCCTCCGCCCTCTCCCCTCATCACTTGGAAACGCAGGCTTTTGTCTTCTCACTTCGCTTTACGTACCCGTATCCCATTTTCTCAGCATTGCCCAATTTCTTAGTTTGCTCCTGTCGCTGTACAACGACTAATGGTACCTTAATATTGTCTTTGGTGTTTTGTCACACAAATCATTTCACGATTTTCCTGGCTCTTGTTCAACGTGAACTCGTGGTCGTCATCATTGTCTTCACTCTCGTTTGTCCATGCTCTCGTTATCCTCATCATAGTTTTGGCTCTCGTTTCCATATCATCCTCTTCTCCCATTGGTTATCCCGTTGTGGAGGTCCACATCATTATCGTCATTATTTCTTCATTTAACGTCTCGATCCCGTCGTTCGTCCACTTCAAAATTATCATACTTACAACTCTCCAAATCCTTGATATCCTTTGTGGCACTTATCAAAGATCCCTCCGCCGGTATTCTCCCCGACCTCGTCACATGCCATATCTTTTTCATCTCCACCTTCACCTTTCCCGCCATCGTTAAGCTCATTTCGTTTCTCACATATTCTGATCGTTCCGAGCTCGCTTGCCCCCCTTTCCCCCGCACTATCCCCCCCTTCGCTCCCGATGGCGCTGCGCCCGAAGCGCTGGTCCCGGATCTCGACGGAAGACGCGAATGCTAATCTTGAAGACTTTTTCGCCGGCAGATTTATCTTTGTTCCCGGCGCCGACTTCGGAAACTGCCTGGAGAGAGTACGCCCCCGCCTTCCGACAGTGCTAATTCATTCCTGCGAATACAGAGTCAAAGCGCCGTCCGAAGCTCGGTTCCGCGCCGTTACTTGGTGTATTCTGAAGGGCACCGAGTTTCGTAACTTATATTTATGGGTGCCCAAGACGCTTAATGGTCGATAAATCAGAGGACGGCATCGGCAAATCGTCTTACAAAAGTTCCTGCGCGGAGGCGGCTTTCAGTTAATTGGCGCGTGTAGCTGAAACACTTATCTGGACGGCGCTGTAGTAAATTGTGAGACGCGTTTCACACTTTTACTTATACGTGCCAAAGTTGTTACTTTCGCTTCTGCTGTTTCTTTTTGGACAGAAATTCATTCTGAGAAGCGTATGTGTGGATCTTTGTTGGATATAGCGAACATACGTCTTCTGTGTTTTCTTTCGATTTACAATATGAATTGACTAAACATTGAATATGGTGAAGATAGCAGAGTCATTAATTATATAATATAGTTTAACTACCGAGCTCTGATGGGTAGTTTTCCGTGGTTTCTCCGATCAACACCAGGCGAATGCCGGAGCAGTACCCTACCAAACGGGCCCTTGAAGAATTCAATATTATTCATTACTAGCGTAACTTATTTTAACAGTTTGTAAACTGGGACAATAAATATTCATTTGAACAATTTTAATAGAACTTTTTTGTATTATCCAGCAGAAACGTCATGCTGATTATATCACGCCATTCATGGTTATTGGGGTTCGAGAAGTTTACTACAGTTACTGCCCTTCTCTGATGGATTCTTGTAACCACTGATATGGAGGACCATTGACTGCAGATTAGTCAGCTGGAGATGAATGAAACATTCTATTATGCCAGCAGTTCTTGGAAGGGTTTCCACGGACGCATCCAACCATTAGGGAACAGATGTTCAAAGACCATTAGACAGAGACAAGTGACATTCAGTGACAAGTAGTCGCCTTTCTGACAGAGAATGTACCTGCTACGGCTGCAAATGTATGATGAATCAACGTATCGTATATGTTTAAACATGCATTCGTATTTACTCATACTGTAGTTAAATCTGTTGGTACTCTTTTTCAGAATTAAGAATTATGTTTCTCAAAGATGAAAATTTGTTTTTCGTGCTTAAATCCGTTTTTAAGAAGCAATTGAATTCCATTTCGTGAGAGAAACATGGCGACACTATTACTTCGTACTCAACAACGATTATTCGAGAAATATCGCATTCCGTATGAAGGAGAATTTCTGAAGGTACAAGAAAAACCTGCACTCAAAAACAATTTTTTTTTCAGCAAGGTCAAGGTAAATTTGTTGAATTACATTCCTGTGTAACTAGATCACTTAAAAATTTGCGTATTTGAAATGATCTATCAGTTTCTACAATGAAATTTTAGATGTATTGTTAGTCCCCTGTGTAGGAGGCTACCTTCATATATTCCGTGTGCGTTGCTCGATGTTAATCACAACCTGTTCTCCTAGATGAGTCATTGCTCATAAATTATTGACAATAGATTTTGTGCTTGCAACACAAAATTTCAAAAGTTCTGCTCGCGCCACTCAGTCACTGCGGATTTAGAATAATATCTGCTTTCCATATAATTTCTCTATAAATCTGTTGAAAGGGAGAGCGGCGATGAAAAGGTTGGAAGATAATCAAAGAAAAAATTTGTTCCATGTAGAATCATGAAATTAGGTTTTCAGATAAATATTACAAATTCGGGTGAATAATGATGAAGATACTTTAGTTTCTTGTTCATTCGTTTTATATTTAAGATTTAGATTCATCTGCTGTCATGACCTGTAGGGTTATGTAGGGACACAAAAGTTAGAGATAAAAAAAGTGCGGTTTTCGCAATTACATTTTTAACAAGGAACGTGACAGTCAACAATGTATCTGTAGACTACGTAATAACGTACTACTTCATTTTTTTACAACATGAGAATTGAAAAAGTTGATTACTAGCATATTGTAAATCGTCATTTAGTATCACTTTGAGGGCACAGGACATTTAATCACATTATAGTTCTGTTAATGGCTGGAAGAGATATATTTGATGAATGTGATTAAAATATAAGAAAAGCTTACGTGAATTACAAAGCTCTATGATTTGTTAAAACGTGCATTTTGACTATTTTTTCTAATGATAATAGAAATTCCTCTATTTTAATTGTAACTAACAATTCATATTTAGAATATCGAAACCTTCAGTTCGTTGTATCGACAGCAAATATCGTATCAAAGCGCACCCCGCACCGTGCCCATCTGCGGTGGCAGAGGCCAGGGACGTGGGCATGGAGGGAGGGGGGTGACAGCGGAAGTCTGGGTTGCGCCGCGAGGGCGTCGCGAGTCACTCGCGGTCGCAGTCTGGCCACGGTCACCGCCACCGCCTCCGTCGCCGCCCATGTATTATGCAACGGCGTTCATTTATTCATCACAGACAGCGGCGTAATTGGCGACGCGAGCGCCGCCACACGACCGCGCGCCGCGCACGCCAGACACCGGCACGGGAGCCGCCTCGCCCACCCCCCCCCCCGCCCCACTCGTGCTCCCCCACCCCCGGATACCTCCGACCCCTCCCCCACCCCCACCCACCTGCCACCCCGCATCCCGCCACCGCCGCCCCGCTCATGGCTCCCACTTTCACCCCTTTCCCGCTGCGAGGGCGGCACGTGATGTGCAGGGCAGCAAGCAACATTTTTTTTCTTCGAGATACATTCAAGGGACATAAATCTCGGTCACTCAGTGTGTGAGTTTGAGGACAAAATAGGCTTGCTTCTGAGATCTCGCGTTTCCAGTCACACTTTATGCCGCTAGTTTATTACATAATTGGCAGTTCTCCGTTTGCGCTGATGTTATGTGATTTTGACCTAGACTGTACACACTTTTCTTCAATGACAGGGGTCTTGGAATAAATGTTACAAAGTTTTAAGGCATGGGGGGGGGAGTCGAAAATGATCACTAGGAAACTTTCCAAACACTGGTGTTCGGCACGTACACGAAATCTGTTTGCCTCACGTGGCCCGCCTAACACCTGTGTTTAATACTTTGTCCACCAATCGGGGATAAACGCTATGTGTATAACTTGGTGTGAACTTTCCCACCAGATGCCCATTGACAAAAAGTTCTTATCTTCGACCCCCATACTAGTCCAACAAGATAGTAATATTCATTTTCACACCCCATGTGTATGCTCACATGTTTTGGGCTTTCGTCTTGTGAGGAATGTTATGCTCTCACTGTTCGACCCTTAATTAGACACTGCTTATGAACCTTCTGATAAGTCCTACAGTACTCAAATAATATTTATAAAAATTCCATTTTGTAAATTTCGTTTAAAATTAATTGTAGGAGTTAAAATTAATATATAACGGTATAATTTAATTAAAGTGCTTATTTTGATGCACATTTACATTTAGGCAGTTATTACGCATTATTATTTCATATTTTTAGTTAATTATTCTAGTTCTTGATTTAACAATATTCAGAAATCACTACTCATCCATATCAACTCTGGCGCCTAGAATTTGCATTGAAATTTTATAATCATTCTATTAATAACAACCTTCAGTGTGATATTAATAACTCATATAATAATGCATTTTTGAAATAGAATTGCATTTACGAATAATATTAGTTTTATTTCCTCTTGTCCTTTCCGCACAATTGTTTATTTTTTTATTTTTTTAAATTTATTTTACGTCAAAAAAAACAGTTAAAAACTGCGTATGACGTGCTATGGGGAAAAGTGAATTGTGTGCACATTTTAATAAATTTTGAATTTTGAAAGGGAGAAAAAAAAACAAAAAACTCCCGTAATAAAATCTATTTTCAAGGATAAATAAGCAATAAATTTTGAAAGGGAGAAAAAAACAACAAAAAACTCCCATGTAATAAAATCTATTTTCAAGGATAAATAACTTTCGTGATAAACGCTTTATAAGTTCTTCTTTTCCAAACACTGGCAAATTTGCGCGGTGAGGTTTCCCTCCTTAGCCCGCTTCAAGGAGGAATAAGACCTACCCGCTCCCCTTCCACACGCATGTTCCCCCCCCGCTTCCCACCGCAGCCCCCCCCCCCTTTCCACCTTTCCCCCTCCCACGCACCCGCCTCCGTCATGTTTCCATCTCTCCTTCCACTCGCCTGTTTCCCCCGCCGCTTCCCACCCCCACAAGCCTTTTCCTACACATCCATTCCCCGCGTCCTATGTGTTCTCATTTCTGATCCGCCTCCTCCCTCACTTCTCTCCTGCCGCAAGCTCCAGGCCGCCTTCATCTCTGCACTCATCCCCTCCTACCCCTTCCGCGGCGCACCATTGAGAGCAGCGCTGCTCTGGAGCCTCCCCCCCCCCCCCGTGGCTCCATTGAGGAACTGCCTCACCCGGGAGCCGAGCGCCGCGCTGCCAGCCGCCGCCGGCCGCCCGGTGCTGTTTGCGGCGCTGTTTGCCGCCGCCTGCGCCTCAGCCACTTTCGCCGTCGCCTTCCACTCACACGCCCGCTTCTCCCCTCTCACGGCGATCCGCCCTTTGCGCGACGCGGCGTTCGTCGCCTCCGCTCCCACCGCCAGCCCCCCTCCCTCCCAGGGCGCCTGATTCACTGCCCTCCATCCTGCTCTGCCGGCTTCTGTGGTCGTTTACACTTGCCACAATCACGTACTCCTCTGCCCTCGTATTTTTTTCCGCCTTCACATCTTTTTCACCTCTATATCCCTTGCAACATCATGTTCCGAACTTGAGTTCCCAAACTCGAATTTTGCGGTATCTCCCGTTCTCGTTCTTGCTCTCAGTTTTGCATATTAAGCACCCCCTGTTCTGTCCGTGATTGGTCCAAATTTGACGCCTACGAGCGGAAGGCATCATGTTGTATCGTCTTACACTTTACAGATTCGCCTGATCTTTCTACCTCCAATGTTTTCTTCTTCCTAATTTATCTTTACATATTTGATCTTATTTTCTTGATCATATTTGGTGATCATTCATTTTATCATATTTTATAATTATTTCAGTGCTGATGTTCCAGACGTTTTCGCAACTTTAATTGTCCCCTTCTGTTGCTGTCGTAAGCATTGGAGTACATGGAATCTTTTCGGTTTCGAGTTCCTTTTCGTCTGTTGGTCTCACTTCAAAACGTTTCCGCAGATCATTTTCTGTAGTGTTTGCCAAACATTTTCGTTCTGGTATACAGCACCTTGATGGAATATACCAAACGCCATCGTATTTCTCTTAAATTTCGGCTGGTACCTCGTACTCACGGGTTGTCCATGTGAAGACATTGGTAGCATTCGTCGCTCGTGGTGTCGCTGTCCTGTACGTTGCTCCCGTCTACACGCCTCTTATCTCGACGTGATCGCACACTTCCCTTATTCCCGTTCGCTCCGGATCTCGCGTCGCTCCCAGGCCATCTCACCATCCACCCCGAGCGCTCTCGTCGCCCCTTCGCGCCCCCCCCGCCCCGCCCCGCCCCCCCCACTCCGCCCGTCGCTGTCGCGGCAGCTCCGCTCCGTCATCCGTCATGTTCGAGCGAATCCCCGCAGAACAATGCGCGTGTTTTGATGTGTTTGACTAATAGCTCTCGCCGCCTCCGACCGCCCCCGGCCGCCGCGCGCCCTTTTTTACTCATAAAACCTCTTACACGCCTGGCGAGACACCGCCCTCTCCCCGCCTGCGCCGCCCCGACGCCGCCCTCGGGTCCCTCCGTGGCGCTCCCCGCCCCTCGATTGAAATACAAGTAATAGGCAATCGATCACCCGTCGCATTGTTGAGCGTCTTGCGACAGTCGACGAGCGCCGCGCGCGCCGTCGAAAGAGCGCTCCACGGCGGCAGCGGCGGCGAACGAGAAAAACACTGTAACAATGCGGTTTCATTTTGATAATTTATGCTCGCGGCGCGGGAAAGTGGACTAATTTGTCAACGGCCGCCGTCGCCGTCTAGGAGCGCTCTTTCGGCGCTCGTCAGGCCTCTGGACCGACGCATCCCGCCGGGGCGGGCGGTCCGGCGCGCCGCGGTGCGGTGCGCCTGGCGCGCGGTGACGTAAGCTGGCTGCGGGGCGGCTCGGTTTCGTTGCATGTTGGGCACGTTGCATTTGGTTCGCGTAGTACTGGAGTCACGTGACGAAGTTGAATGTTTGTAGCATTTTCGAGTCATAGCCGTTCCTCTGCCTTGTCTTATTAATTTACTGATATCGAAATTTTAGGCATAGTTAAACATCAAATGATCTCATAATGTAAATGCTCAAGTATACTGTATAATATTATATATATATATATATATATATATATATATATATATATATATATATATATATATATATACAGGGTGAGTCACGTAACTTTAGCACCTCCTATAACTTTTGAACGGTTGAAGATATTGAAATGCAGTTTTCAGGGAAGTGCATGAGAAAATAGGGCTAACTGATACGTGTATTTATTTATATTTTATCACTTATATTTTACGAGATATTTGAGGTAACTTTGTTTTTTCAAATGGAACTATACATATTTTTTCAGTCTATCATAAAGAGCGTAAAAGACGAATCAATGATATACATAATGTCATATGTTAAATGAGGATTTTTTTGAGAAATTTTTATTCTTTTGCGACCAGTTCTTAACGGATATTTTGAATGTAACCGACCGCCACAGAAGGTCACGCAGCGCTCCACCAGCAAGCGCACTCTCGAGGAAGGAAGGGATCTTAGTATATCAAGATACAAAACATATTCCAAATATTCACAAAACTGTTGTAGTTTTTCCTGAACTCTGCGTTCCATCCTTCCCCATTTTCAGATTATTTTTAAGAAATGGAAGGGTTAAAAATAAGGGTTTATTGTAAGTATGTATTGTAATAAAATTGTTTATTACTTCTACTCCAGTTAATGGGGTTTTATATTACAGGATATTAATGGGTGGTACTGTGTGTTGGCCCGCGCGTTCCCCAGACTTGACGCTACTAGATTTTTTTCTTTGGGGTTTTCTTAAAAACCACGTCTACCAAGAGGCTCCATCTACATCACAAGATATGCGTAGACGCATTGTAGCTGCATGTTCTGAAGTTAAAAAAGAAACATCGGTCGCAGTTAAGAAATCTTTTCAAAAGCGCCTGCAGATGTGTTTGTGAATGGTAGTCATATTGAACACATTCTAAAGTAATTTGAATAGTAATCTATTTTTATTTAGTATTTTTGAATTCTATTTTTATTTTTGTCATTATCATTATCTTTCTGTAGTTGTTTGTTTTCGCAAGGAATTGTTATATTATCATTAACAATAAAACTATTTGCTGAAAATATGCAATATTCTTTGATCTTTCTTTAGTTTCAAGATCCCATTAATATCCTGTGGTACGATATCCCTTTAAATTAAATTTAAATAACAATCTTATTTCAATACATATGACAAATCCGTATTTTCAATCCTTAAGTAATAAAATATTTGAAAATGGGGAAGGATGAAAGCAGAGTTCAGGGAAAAAATGGCAAGTTTAGTGAATATTTGGAATATGTTTTGTCTTGAAATACTAAGATCCCTTTCCTTCCCCGAGCGCGCGCTGGCTGGTGGAGCGCTGCGTGACCTTCTGTGGCGTCGGTTACATTCAAAATATCCGTTAAGAACTGATCGCAAAAGAATAAAAATTTCTCAAAAAAATCCTTATTTAACATATGACATTATGTATATCATTGGATTCGTCTTTTTACGCTCTTTATGATAGACTGAACAAATATGTATAGTTCCATTTGAAAAATCAAAGTTACCTCACATATCTCGTAAAATACAAGTGATAAAATGGAAATAAATACACGTATCAGTTAGCCCTATTTTCTCATGCACTTCCGTGAAAACTACATTTCAATATCTTCAACCGTTCAAAAGTTATAGGAGGTGCTAAAGTTACGTGACTCACCCTGTATATATATATAAGTATTGTGTATCTTTCTATGATAACATAAAAAGTTACGCTTCATATTACTTATTGATTTTGTGGAGTCTACTGTTTCTTCCTAAATATTTTAGCTGAGGATCTGACACTTTTTTGTTTGTTTCAGGTACTTTTTACGGAATGCGGGGATTCTACGCAAGAACTACAGAGCGGTTTAGGAATGGTGAGATTGTATACCCACTCTCACAGAATATGGGCGATGCCCTGTGCGGCCAAATCTGGCTTTTCCACAGCTTGGACAACCATCGCTGGACACTTGACCAATCCTGGCGTCGAGGCGTATCCGCTCTTATCATTGGCTTTTGCTCCAAGTTTCAGACACGTCCCCTTCCTCCTCGAAGAGTTTCCTCCTAGTTATCTCAAAGGGGCGGAGCAATTTCTGAGGTCAGTGACGCTGCCTCGCTAACGTGAGCAGGGGGTAACAGGAGAGGGAGGGGTGAGAGGAAGTAAGAGGAGGTAACAGGAGAGGGCACAGAAACGAAACGGATTGGTGCGCGCGGGCGCGAGGATCACTCCGCCAATTGCTCTGGACGTTGGCCCTGAACCCCGTGGACGCTGACGAACCAAGGGGCAGCGGGTCACGGGATGGGTCTGTGACATTTTTTATCGAGTTCTTTACCATGAAAATTAACTCTAATTTATGGTATCTAATATTGTGAGAAATTTGTGGCAGATTAAATTAATAGTATTGAAAGTTTTGTTTCTTACAAACTATTTTAAAATGCTAATGGTTCTAAAGCAAGGAACACTAATTATTACATAATCATTTTCGGGAAACACACAATATAATACATTTACATAATATTGACATTTCCTATCAAGCAAATTGAAATTCATGTTCACGTATTTAAAAACTTGTATTTTGACATTATTACGCCTTTATTAAGGAAATGCAAGCAATACACACATTTTATTACGCATTATGAAAATGTAATCGCCCATTTTTCTATATGAGCAGGTGCATGCAAACAGTGATTTCGTTAATCAATTAAAAATCACTGCCGTGTGTCCCAAATAGATTATCATTGCAAAGAAATTCATGTTCACGTATTTAAAAACTTGTATTTTGACATTATTGTTTAGACTATTTGTAAAATTGATGCAATTTATAGCAGATAATCGGTGAAAAGGAACTAGGAAACCTCCCACAAAGCATTTCTGAAAATAAAACACCTTATTCTCTTCTGAGAGTATTTTCTTGCAGCAGTGAGAACTGGGTAGTGCTGGAAACTGTGGAAACTCTCATTAGGAAATATTTCAAAATAAATTGTTCTTATTCTTCAATTACTATTTTACAAGTTACTATTTTTCTGTTTTACACTGCTGAGAAGATTAGATCTAGTCCCTTCCCAGTGATATTTTTTATTTATTTATTTATTTAAGGTAATATACAGTAACAGTAAAAATCTGATATGGCCTTGAATAGGCGCCAATATAATTAGTTTATTTTCAACATATCACATTGCATATAATAATAGCAAAATCTTGTAATAATTGATATCTTTAATAAATAGTTAATAATATAACAGTAAATTTTAATTTTAATTTCAGAAATCTACACTGAAGTTAAATATTTCTAAATATTTTGGAATAACCACGTAGTGTAAAGAATAAATTTGAAAACCTTAAAATAGTTACGAATCAATGTAAGCTAAAACGAGCTGTTAAGAAAGAAACAAAACTTGTTTGAATAAACTTTAAAGAGATTGAGTATTTAGTTAAAAATTCTCAATTCCGACAATTTTCCAATTAAAATATTTAAGGAACAGTGTTTGAATCGTATTATCTTTCCAATTTATGCTAGGTTTTAAGGACTTCAGAAACAGTTTCTGGAGTGTTTAGTTCGATTCAAGCTCTCCTGCAATTCAAACATCCGGAAACCTTGACACGGTTATCGATATTGAAGTAAGAAACTGTTTTTATCTACAGGAAACACAATTAATCCTTGTTTTCTAAATGATTAATTGTGAAATAATCTTAGCCATTGGGGTGATATACGTATGACAAATAATAATTTGTGCCTGCAGATCCCAATACTTGAATGCATATCGAACCTGGAAATACATTTGGTTTTAGGGATCAACACGGAAAACACAAGAGATCTTTAAATGAGACTACAAGTTCTCAAATCTAAAAACTAAACTACAGTCTTTATTATTTCTTCAATATGAAATGAAACTCTATACCTTCTCTTAATAATATAAAAGAACTGTGTATTGTGCCCAAATATCTTTCAACCATATAGTGCAATATTATTCGCAAAACTTTTCTGAATATTTGTATAAAAGTCAGTTAAAATACTTTTATTAATTACAGGATTAAAAGAGTAAAAACAGTAAAAATGACTAATTTTAAAAATGAAATAAATGACAAAGACAGTGTTACATCAAAAACGCAAAATTAGTTATGTGCGCATGTTAAAATCATCCCCTTCACGCATATTAGGATTTATAAACTATAGCTAAGAAAGTTTAAAGAGTTTGCGGAGGACAGTAGCCAGCATCTCCTCTATAGCCAACAAGCTATGCCTTCTTCGGTTTCTTTCATTATCGCAGTACAGGAGCATGCTTTACAGTAAAGGCCTGTTCTCATTTCTGATAGGGGGTGGTAACTGCACGAGATGTCCAGCGAGAAGTGGCAGTGCCCGATCCGGAAGGTGAATAACAATTTCGCCTCGGGCTTAGAGCCACGGGATGACTCAGCTGATAAGGGTCTTATGATCCCTAGAGTTTGAAAGAGTTTGCCACTCTGTTTGCACTCAAAATGCAATGCTGGATAAAATCTTGGTAGTAAGAATAGATATTACCATTAAGATGTCTCTTCTGGCTTCCTGAGGCCATCTTTACTACCAGTCAGGAGGTTTCCATTTCCACTTATCCCCACGGGCCAGGGACACAGGAAACGTAATTCAAAATGATGTAGAATTAAGCTGATATCTCTGATGTACGCATGTTGGATATATGATGTCAGAGGTTTACTTAGAGAAAGAGGAAATGACGACAAGCACGAAGCCCTGGTTTCTGAAGGGCCATGGGTTCCGCCTTGACATAGATGTGTCTGTGATGTCCTTTACGTATTCTCCCTACAGAAAACCCCAACAAAATCACAGTGGTCAGTTATATGGACCTAGTAGTTAAAAAGAGACATTAAAAGATACAAAAACAACAACTCTAAATTGTCAGAAAATTTCACATATTTGAATTTGACTTCAATAATCGTTGCCTAATAAAACCTAAGGACTTTATTTCCTGGGCAAAATAGTATTATAAAAACGGAAATTTATTTAATCAAAATGAAATTTTCATATATGGTCAGCTAATCTGATTATTATTTATAACTTAATATCTTATCTCTCTCTAGAGATTTCCTACAATATTGCAATGATATCTATTGTAGCCACAAGCATATTTTATTCACACTTTCTCCACCTGTTGGTAAAATAAATAATATTTATAAACTGAGTACCACTGAATTTTAATAATGTTCTTTCATTACAATATTTCCATAGTTTTTTAAGCTGAGGAACAGTGACGGAAAATAATTGGCCTAATATTGAGTTAAGACTTCATTAAATATTTTACTTTATTTTACATTCTCGAATGCGCAGCACACTACAGAAACAATGATATCAAGTAAAAATGGTATTTGTGGGGTTTTAAAGGAAAATTCGGCTTTGAAATCACGAACTCCAAAAAAATATTTCCAAAAGACTCTGTGAACATGTATTTATTTCTTAGACTCGTTGTAGGAAAAAGGACCTGTGTAATGCTTTTGTACCGCAAAAAATTAAACATTACTGAAATTCCTCAAATCAACGCATTCTTTTCAAAATTGATAATATAATTAGCGAAGTTCATTGGGATTCTGAATCCAATGAGAATCCAACATTTCGGAGGGCGTTACATTATGCCCAGGCTGCAATATTGAAACTTTAACGAACTCTTTCTTTTTACTTTACAATCTCTTAATTGGAATACACTATACTAAGCTATTACAAATACCGTAGTAATGTCACCTTGGATTAATATCTCTGGGATTTTTTCAACGTTACAATTACTTAACTTCTTTCAAATTTCATGAACTCTTTACTCTTCTTCCTGTATAACTAAATTCTACAAAATGAAGTTATAAAAATTGTATAAATGTTTTCAAATTAGAAAATTGCTTTGCAGTGAAAGCATAAAAATTTTCCGTGAACGCATAATCTAAATTCTCTCATATACTGATCAATTGCACTTTCTTCTATGAGTAGAGAAAGTTACGTAATGTTACGCGAAAAAACGGCGAATTGTCTGCAGAAACGCATATTACACGGCCTTTGTGTGACGAAAAAATGGATAAAATCCACTACAAATTTAGAAAAAAATTTCCAAATCGTGGTGTAGCCAGAATCCATGTTTGTGGGTGGTTGATAGGCGAAAAATCGACTGACGGTAAAATGGTCTGTCCGTCCGTCCGTGAATAACGCTAGCGGCTAAACTGTTCAGCCGATTTTACCAAAATTGATACTCCTAACTGATCTGGCTGATGTCGTAGCGCCTGAATCAACCCAGAAACCGATATCTAATTAGGGGAGGTACTATACTACATGAAGTACCTGGGATATATTTCATGTTCCAAACAAATGGCTCTATATAATTTTTATTACATTTTATGGTTGGATAGTGGGAAGTGTATTTGGCGAGAATATTGCAGGTCCTATGTTCGTTGGAAACTGATTTTTCAAGTATTCCTACAAGTAAAATATTGAAATTTGAGATTTTTCCTTGATGAATTTTTCCTCTAAAGATAAGATTTTTAAAAAGATCATGTGTAATTTTGAAACTTTTGTGTATTTTCAGCATAAGTTTCGTGAAAATACGGGTGAGAAAGTACGCTGTTTTAGCATCACTAGTATCTCTTTAAAACTGTCCTACTTTCAGACATTAGGCTCTTCTCGACAATTGCAAGTCCCTTTCCAGTTTTATTATGACAATGTGGTACTGAAGTATGCACAGTGGCAAGTAAAAAATATTCACTTTTCTTCAGTAGAGAAAAGTCTGCATTCTATTAAAATATAATTATATTATATTAATATATTTAATATTCCCTATATTATACATTTTATATTATATTATATATCATAGTATATTTAACTTAAAAGGATTGACCTCTGAAACGAAAATATATTGAAACGATTATGTTATATTTAGTATAGGTTTTATTATATTTAACTACTTTTCTAAGTGGCACCAAATAGAAACCGCTTTAGCCGAATGGTTAACGCTCATAGGTACGCTGTCAGCTTAACGTTGTGAGCCTGAATCCAGAAGGTGATTTTTTTCTTCATGGTGTGATTTCAGTAATATGTCCAATATTTTGTAAAATTACATTAATTTTTGAAAGATTTAGCCGTAAAAGGCCAGTTTTGTCGTCCATCAGTACGACGACCGAAGCCCCGTTCTGTACTATCTGACTGGCGCGCTGGTCGTCCTATTTTCTGAGGAACTCTATATATTTTTGAAAATGGAAAAGTTAACTTTTTCAAACCTACAAAATTGGAAAATAGAGATCTTACTGGCTGAAACCCTTTTCCCAATTCATAATAGGGGCATAATATTATGGAGCAGGATATTAGAGAAGAAAGTGATGTAAGGTTAGAAATAACAACTACTTGTTGTTTATATTATAGTATTATAATTTCTTTTTAAGAAGTAATCAATCAACTATTTGCAGATAATTGAAATATTGTTAGCATTATATCATTCAAGTTTAAAGCCATGTTTCATGAATAACGAATGCAAAATTTGTCCGGAAATTCTCCTTAGTTGTGTTAATTGGTTTTAAGGGAATCATATATTTTCCTTTACATTTACTATGGTTCCCATTTTGGGATTGGTGTTTCACGACGAGTTAAGTAGTTCAGTCTTACTGCGTAATGCGAGACTGTACTCCTGAAGATATGGAGGGGGCAAGATAAAGTGCCTGCAGATAGAAGCTACTTCCGCGAACCCTACACAAAAAGACATTCGAATCGAAATATTTCTAACTAGGAATCAACTATAGAATAAAGACGCGCTGATGATTCCACATATTCTTACTGGCACCGAGTTTGTTGTAACCTGGGCGCAAATGTTATACATCATAAGCAACAACAAAATTCCCAAGATAGAATCACCCTACAACACCCTCATCGGAGCCGTAAGGTACTCGTGATAGCCCAGGATTAAACGCAGTAGATAGAGGAAAATGGACGCCGTGATCAAACTCTGCCGAATATGTATTTTTTTACCTGGATGCCTAGAAATACATTAATCACTATCATCACAAGAGAGACATTCCAAATTCTTGCAAGGGGAGGAACAAACTTGTTTTTGTAAATGATAATGTGATTATATTAAGATTGTGTGCTGGTATCTTGTATCTCCAAGCAATGCTACGAAACGAAATTTCAGAGATATTAAATATTAACAGTGTCTCAATCTGCAATATCATTATCATATTTTTATGTAATCATAGAAATAATATGAAAAGTCTGTACCAAGTTGTATAATCACTAGTAATTTATATATTTACAGTTCTTAGAGATAATCAGAATCCTTGACAAGTCTGTAGTTTATTATAAAATTTGCAATAAAAGTAATTTCTTCTGTTCTTTTATTAATTGAGAAAGAAATATGTCTTTTTACACGTTTAACAAAGTTCCTTAGAAACTATTACGAACTCATTAAATTACCATTCTTGTGTTTGTGCCTTTGTGATAAATGCTAACAGAACGCATCCCTAATTATTTGTAACAATTGATAATTTTTATTTCTTTATGGTCTTCTTTAAAATTTTTACAAGTTCTTGGTAGGTGGAGCCACATTTCAAAATGTGTATGAACCCAAAACATAATAAAGTACGACTTGACGTGGTCATGAAAGAAATCAATATTTTTTATTATAATCTCCATTTAAATAAAGAATGTTTTGATATGGCTTATCTTAGGTGCGGGGTAGACTGGAGACTATGGCGAGACCAATCAGTCCCAATTTTCACAAAGAAAATATGAATTTAATTATTTAGTTATATCCACGATTATTCGCCATGCTTATGTAGGTGATCCAATGCACAAATCACCTGTCATTTAGTCCTCATTATAGAAAAATATGAGGCTTGAATTTCGATCCTCAAAATGTTCATGATAAAGTCGTTCTTTAAATCTAAATATTAAATTTATTATAAAATCTATAAATATGATAATTTGTTAGATAAATAAATATATTATTTATATTGTTAAAACATCAGTTATTCCATACACATTGCATTTTCAGAAATTGTAATGCTTGAGAACTAATATGTTTAGAGAATAAGGATTTATTATATCTTAAATGTTACTCTCAGAGAAAAAATGAGAAATTACAGAACAAATATTTCCGTATTCGTAGATACATTAGTTTTGGGATTACTGGAAAGACCAACAACTCTCCTCTGTAGCTGAAATCGTTTGACACTGGCTTTAAATCGGAGGTATTGAGGATCGAGTTCTGCGCGATGCCTTTTTTCTTCCGTTCCTGCCCTGTTTTACATAAGTCTGAGAATTAAAAGAATGTTTAGCGGAAAATACGTATTTATTTATTGTCATAAGATCTCTTTTAAGCTGAACTTTTATACTATGTATAAATGTGTAAATTAGTTTGATCCCGCTTTTATTACAACATTTATATAAATGTGTATTTATTTATATTTAAGTTAGTAAGAATTTAACCTAACCTCGCTTAAATTAAGATAGTGAACGTTGATATACATTTCATTCATCAAAAGTTTGTCACAATTCTGTCACTTTTATGGAAATGAGTTTATGAGGGAAATGTTTATCCTGTCTACAGTGATACATCCATATTGCACCTGATAAACTGTATTAATTGAGTACTAGTGATGTAATTCTCTGGACAGGCATCAAACTCGCATCGTTCTCGATTTTACGACCAGTTGCCTGACCACTGAGCTGCGAAAAAAATGCGTTTACGTTGGGTTCTTGGGCTCGTGTATTCTAGTTGCATTTGATATTTGTCACTGCGTCACTACTGCATGCAAGTCAATATGAGGGAAGGTTCTGACTCAAGCAATTGATACTAAAGTTGTGACTTTGGCATAATGTCGTGCCTAGATTGCACTGTAAATTACTAAGTTTTTTCTTGATTAGATAAATATCTATATTTTGCATATGAATTAGTTTATAAAATAAACTCACCTTTGAAATGACAATCAGTACAGAAAATTCTCAGTACTGCTTTTTGTATCTCAATCTTTGAATTGCTACAATACGTTTAGATGGATTTTGAACTATGATAATTCAAGATCCCAGCAATAAAACAAAACTTGTAATTTCGTTTTACTTTCTCGTATACGTACCGCAATATACGGTATATGGTATATTCGTATATGACGCAAGTATACGTAGTATATCTGTGAAGTGTATACGTAGTATACAGAAAGTTATGTAATGCAGCGCGGAAAATCGATTTCGATTAAAACGGTAATACACGTTTTGGAGCCGAGAAAGTGGTTTTATCCAAACCGTCCGTCCATCCGTCTGTGATCACTATTAGCGCCTAAACCACGTACGATCCTTCCAAATTGAAGAAACCCCTGTTTTCTGGCTGTAGCTGAAGCTAAAATTTTGGAAAATCTTTGAAATTTGGGGGTACTATACAGAAGCCTTCGACATTTTCAAATTTTCAAAAAACGGCTCTAATTTTCTGGTAAGAATAGAGGAAAATATGAATTTCTAGAAGGATGACATAGTTCCACTTTCATGGTTAACTCCTGAATTTTCGAAAATTTTAAAAGTTTGAACATTTTGGGGCGTCTTTCTACAACTACAAAATTGAAAACAGATTTGTCTTTCAAACACTCTGCTGGTCCACCTGTTCTTGCACACAACTGTAGGCTTTCTTGAATGATGGCATTTTTTCGTGCAAAAAGTGCAACATTTATAAATTTTAAAGAATGGTTTGAAATGCAAAACTGCAATGGAAACCGTTTTTCTTTTTCTACTATTAAAATGTTTCAAAACCAATTTTACAGGGAAATCGTACTTTTACTGTTTCTTTCTGTTGTAAGCAACATTCCTGGTCTTCAGCTAGCAAACTCAAATAAGCATCACTCACACACAATCAATATGTAAATATTGCATAAGGGACTGCGGGAGTGACGTCATGTGTTCAGGTGCTTGTTTGAAGAACTGGAAGACCTGAGTTCACGTCCTGGCCTGTCTCATGCAACTTTTTATTTTTGATCGTGTGATTTTAATTAATACTTTTCCTTTCAATAATTTAAGGTATGCATTTACGGTTGTCGTTTGAGAGTTTTAAAACGAATGAAGTGGTAATAGGTAAATATTTGTTATATATTAAGAAAATATTTACTGTTAACATGAGAAAATAAGAGTTTATTTTTAGCAGAATGTGAGTAGATGTGGAACAAAAGATAATAACTGCGGGGAATGATAGGTGGATTTTTCAAGTCACAAATGTTTCTTTAGATTCTAGTAATTACCAGTGGCAAATGGATTCTGGAAATGTCGGGGCCATGGTAAACTTGTCCGCTAGCCCAACGTTATCATTGCCCACACCTACCTGGGCAGAGGCGATAAGGGTTGAGCGTCAGCTAGGGCCGAAGCGCCTGCTAGCAAAATTATATAGTAATTGAACTGAAAACATTCTTGCTAGAATTAACTATTTTATAGTGCCGCAGATTTCTTTGCTTTCTTATTGTCCCTTAGAGGCAATTTTATTTAATATTTTAAAATGCAGAAGTATGGAAAAGCAATGAGTTTGAAGACAAAATTCGTAAGATTCTTAATTGAGTAAGTTAACGGAAATGCTTACGTACGTTCAGCAGAAAGCGCACCGCTTAGGTGCGTGGCTTCACAATATGGAACGCGTTCAAATCCTGCATGATATTATCAGCGGTTTTTTACTGATGAGCAATGAAAAATAAATTCTAATAACGATGTCGAGAATTGTTCTAAACACTTTTCTTTGGTAAGAAGATACTGTTACAAAACTGGTGAAAGAATTTGATGTACTTTCGATTACTGGTCGTTTACCAGATCATCACTACCATTTTCCTGTTCATAGGCCGTTTTTGGTTTTTACATTGGTACGTCTGTTTCTTCCCAACTCTTGCACATGAGACACATGTCCTTTGTAATTAACTTTATTTATTCTTGTGTCTCACTGTTCTTTTGTCAGCTCTTTCTAGCTAAAATTTTTTTTCTTTGCTTTTAAAAATTAAGAAATGCTTACACTTCGCTACCTAAATATGAAGAACTAGAGGTGCTACAGAATGGGACAGACTTTCCTCGTAGCAAATGTTTATACTCCTTTGTGTGGACTGTTTTGCTGTCTCTGCTAACTCACATAAGGTTCTTCTTAAGCGTTCTCTTTGCCAGCTGACATCTCATCGCCGCACAAAAATACATTTTACAATTTTCAACTTTCGGTTCAAAATAGCTCTTTTCACAGGAATCTATTGAGTTTTTGAAAACTTCCTCTGTGTGTCATTTGTGCTAATTTCTACTCACAAGTTAAATAATCTAGCATAAATCTATTCAAATGCTCATATTAACAGCCCGAGGGTTTCAAAAATTACATTTGTGTAATTTTTAAAACCATAGAATGGAGCAATATCTCGTTTATGTTAATGGATATGCTGCATTTGGCATTACCCTAACCAAAAATTTAAAGAAAAATTTGGAGCCGTTTTGAGAAAATCTTGCTATGTAAATTTTTAAATTGTAAATATTGCACGCTATATTAAAGTGAAATCAACTAAAACTTTTAAAAATTGTATGACTCATTAAAAGACTTAATTATAAGCAACATATTTCATTTGAAGCAAAAATCTCTATCTTTAATTTTGTAGTTAGTAAGACGTCGCAAAATATTCAAATTTTAGCGATTTTTCAAAATCTGGAGTTAATCAGAAAATTGACATATTCACTTTATAAGTGATTTACTATAGAGTAAATAGCCCCATAAAGAAATGTACAGAAAAATTTGGAGTCGTTTTTTGAAAAAAAATTTAAAAATGTCTGGTATAAATAGTCCTGAAATTAGTTGAATGTTTTTTCTAAATGCATAGTTTAGTTTCATAGGTGAAAAATTATAGTTTTTCAATTTGGAAAAATCAGGTATGGGTTTAGGCGTTAGAGTTGTACTGGACGGACAGATGGACGTTTAGTTTCCAATTGCTTAATCATGGATCAACAAACTGGAATCTATGGTTACACCTAGTGTTAGAGGTCTATTTTCTCTTAATTTAGTAATTTATTCATTTTTCGTCACCAGAGCTGCAATGATTTTTCAGAAAATTTGTGCTCTTTTCAAGTAGCAGCATTGAGAGTAACATTCTCATACTGCTATACCTGTATATACGTGGTATATTGAGATGGTTATGTGAAGTGTTATAACAGGCACATGCAGAGAACCTTGGGCTGAATAAGTTAGTGATGGTTATGCACACTCTGGTTTTAAAATCTATGTATTTATATATTAGCTATCGATTATTAGTTAGCTTAAATATGTTTATCATGCTCCATTTATAACATTCTGAAAGGCTACATTAAGTAGAATGATACGGATTAATAAACAAGTCCATTATTAAACATTCTTTCCCAATCATTCCATTCAAGAGTATGCTACAAACTATTTAACAAACCATCTCAAATTGCGATCCAAAATAGTGATGACTCAGGTCATGCCCTCTTCATCCTGAAAATATTTACTTCATAATGAACTAGTGGGTAAACTAGGTAATGGTGATGAAGATATGATCTTTTATTTATATAACATTATTTCACATCAGAAACAGCTCTACCCCCTTAACTTGACGTTGGAAATACTCATGCTATTTTAGGAGACACCTGGTTGCTATGCAAGACTGCAAAATAAATACAGGTATGATTTAGTGCACAATCCAAATAACTAAAAATGTTATGGATATCGTTTGCATTCTGAGAGAACGGCTGCAAAACCTTTTTGAATTCATATATATGATTTCCCGCTTTTTGAGTCATGTATCACTTGAAAAATAGGTAGAGAAATAATTTTTTTTGTATCTGTACATTTAATCAGAAATTAATAAAAACATAAAATGAGACTCAAAATAAATAAATGTAAAGTCAAGACACATATGTAGGGAAATCTGATATGATCTAGAACAGAAATAGGTATATTTCAGTAGGAAAGGAATTTATAATAATGACTTATTTGTGGTGAGACTTCAAGCCATCAGGGCCCGCTCTTCGCCCAACTAATGTAGTACATAAATTTATAGATAAGAATTGAATTAATAGATACATTTAGTAAATAAAAACAAGTAAATAATAATACTTAGTAATAAGTAAATAATACAACTTACAGATGTCATGCCCTGGGCCTACAAACGTGACAAGAATACAACGTCCCAGCATTTGCCTTAAGCGACCGGGGAAACCAGGAAACAAAGGAAGTGTGCATGCTCTTCAACATTGAGCAACAAAAAATATAATTAAGATAATTTTAAAAACAAACAAACATTACTGACTCAGGAAAACTCTAAGGTTTGCCTGAAAATATAAATTCTAAGAGATATTAATTTAGCAATACGTATCAAATGTTGAAAAATCTAAAATACATTCATGAATCATAAAAGCAATATGAAAATGACACAACCACCTGCCAGGACGATGCTTAGGGCCGATTTTAGATTTCAACATCATGTACCAAGGAAAAGACGCATTCAGTCAGAGCCATGACAAAGTTAGATAATAATGAATTAGAAAATACTGGTAGATAAACAAAAAACCTTTAAACCCTATAATATACTTAATTTAGACTAATTATACTATTGTTAATTAAATTAAGAACTAACTTAAGAAAACAAAGAAAAGAACAAACTGTTAAAAAGCCCTATAAAATTTATTTACAAGCCTACAAAATTTTGAACTCACTTAAGAACTAACTAAGAAAATACAAGAAATGGAAAAACTGTTAAAAAGCGATATAAAAAATTACATTTACCTTACAATTCTAAACACATTTAGTACACACTTTCACATAATACAATATCAGCTCAGAAAAATAGTATTTAAATGTTTTTGAATGATCGCAGAGTTTACATTTCCTAACATTTACTGAAGTCTATTCCACTTCTAGTCGTCGCTACTAAGTAAGATTTATTGTAAAAGTTAGTGTTGCTTTTTGGAATATTGCATAGCAAAGATTTCTCGAATCTTCTTGTTTTAAGATAAGAAATTTTATGAGAGAGGTAAGTAGGTACACCCGTATTTAATATTTTGTAGAAAAGACACAAACTATGAAACATGCGTCGGGCTTTCAAGTTTAGTATGTTATTAGCTTTGTAGTATCCGATATGTGATCATACTTTCTGATATTATATTGAAACCTAACAACGCATTTTGAACTCTTTGGAGAGCGTCAAGTTGATTTCTTTACATTACGTACACAATGTCACCGTAATCAAGCAGAGGGAGTAAGAGGGATTTTACTAGTAGTTCTTTGGTTTTGGGTGGAAGGCATTTAAGCACATTTGAGGAGCATTGAAGCATACACTTGCGGCAAGTTTCCGAACATGGGTTCCAATTTAGGAATTTGTCGATGGTCAGACCGAGATTTTTACTTGTGAGCATAGGGAACAGTAGTGTTATCCAGTACGATATGAGGAATATTTAGATTTTTAAGTGCTTTATGGGACCAACAAGAGCCAATTATAATTGATTGAGATTTTAATGGATTTAGCTTAAGGCCGTTTCTCATGACCATTCATGTAAAGAGGCTAAATCCTGATTTGTTTTACTTATTAACTGAGCCACTTCAGAAGGTTTCCCACTGACGTAGATCTGTAGGTCATCTGCGTACATATGATGATTGCATCTTGATAGCACTGACGGTATATCATTTACATAGATAAGGAAGAAAAGTGGACCAGAGCGGAGCCCTGTGGCACTCCACGTGAAACTGATTTAGGTGACGAGAAAGTGTTTTCTACAACTACGACCTGTTGTCTATTACTAAAATAACTTGAAATCCACGATAAGGTAGAATCAGAAAACTGAGACATTTACATTTTGCCAGAAGCACGTCATGGTCACTGAATCGAAGGCCTGCTAAAATCTAAAAGCGTTAGCGTTGTTATATTGCCTTCATCCAGAGATTGACGAATGTCTTCGATGACTCGTAGCAAAGCCGTTGCGTACTTCTACTCCCTAAGACCAGATTGAAAATTATTGAGAGCATCTTATGGTGAGATACTTGTTTATTTGTTGACGTACAACTTTTTCGGAGGACTTTGGATAATGTTGGTAATATGCTGATAGGTCGATAATCACAAAGATTTAACGAATTTAAACATTTTGGGAGGGGACGAATGTAAGCTTGTTTCCACAATTGGGGAAAATATCCGGTTGTTAAAGAAAAGTTTATTATGTGAGTAAGCGCTGGAAGAGCATCTTTTAAAACCAATTTTAATTGCTTTGCCGTTATATCATCCGAGCCTTTTGAATTTGATTTGAGTGCCTTCACAATTTTTTCGACTTCTTGGCAGTCAACATTGTTGAAATAGAAACTATCGTCACAGGGGGTGCGAGGTGCATGTGATTCCAGATAGTAAAGTGTCTTTTGTTTAATATGGGTCTATTTTATGTGCAGGGGAAGCAAAATAGTCATTTAGGTCATCTAGGGGAATTTCTAATGAACTGTCATTTGATTTACGTTTGCTAATTCCTAAGTTTTTCAAAGTGTTCCATACTCCCTTCGTACTGGAATTTGTTTGGAAAAGATTATGATAATAACGAATCTTAGCGTTTCTGATTTGTTGTTTTACGAAATTTCTAAGTTTTTTATACTCCTTTTCATTTTCATCGGTTTTAGTAATTTTAAAACGGTTATATAATTTAAATATATCGGGTGATTATTAGAGCAGGGGATCTAATAATATTGACTTTATTAAAAATAAGCTAGGAAGGCCAATTATTAGTAGACTTCATAATATTTTATAAAACCAAAATTTTCGAAAGAAAACTAAGAGACAATATACAAGACAATGGTGGAAGCTGTGTTACGTATGAATCGGAAATTAGAATTAAAAATGATGCAATAAACTCTCGGTTAAATGCTATGAAAATGAATTTTTGGAGACGATGTTGTCAGTATACTGTTTGATAGAATACTAAACGAAGAGATTAGACAGATAATAATGATTGAGAACAAGTGATCGAAAATGTAGAACCCAAACAACTCCAATGGTATGCTGCAGAATGCATGCTGACAGAATATCAAAAATTATCTTTGAGTGAATCCTTTCAAGAAGAAAACGAGGAAGGCCAAGGAAATCTTGTAAGTACGTTATCGATTTGACAATGAAGGGCACAAGAATAGAGGAAGATGTCTGACGAAATAAAAAACATTGGTGTGTAGATTGCGAAAAACGGTCATTAGAACTGTAAAATACTCGCTTAAGAATGAATAATAATTACCTTAAACCCGAAGTGGAAGATACCGGATAAAGAAGCCTTGTTATTATGTGCTGGCACAAGTAAGCGGGGCAAGATCTGTTAAGATCTTGCCGGAATACCAAACCAAAACCAAAGTTACGTTCTTATTTGAAAAGATTAAATGAAAAAAAAAAAATTTGATTTTTTCAGGAGTCTTTAGATAACAAATATCAGATATTCTCTATTTGGTATTTATGATATTTGTAAACTTCGTCCATTTATCAGCATGATCCTTTTTCAATGGAACAACTATTTTTCCCGAATTGACAGGTCGAAAAGTAAATATTGTATTTAGGTAAAAAAAAAGATGATTGAATTATGTTTTTCGAAAAATTGACGGGACTGAAGTGAAAAGAGAAAACTAGCACAAATAGTAAATTCACATTTCTTGTATGTTGCACCAATGAATAATGTCAATTCCACAATTAAAATCTATTTTCGATCCACCAATAACATATGTGGGTCTCTTTAACCTGGAAATCTTTCGCTTTAGCGGCGATAACATAATTCACCGGAAAGTGTTCGGCAGTTTATCGACGAATGACAGAAAATGTAATTACAATAGCCAGTAGGACTTCTGATGCAGTATTCCAAAGGGAGATTTTTTTTAAAACTCCAGATATTTGTTCATCATTTTCTCTCATGGTATGCAACATGTATTCTCAAGTTAATGTTGAAATATCTAGTATCACTTTCGAATCCCAAGACTTAAGTAAAGGAACGCAATGGTGACCCTCAAGATTTGGTTACGAACCAACAGCAATAGCGCACATTTCTCCTTCTTCCCGACCTTGCATTAAAGTGGTCGACGAAGTGTGCGACCAAATGCCAATGAATTATAAATTTGAGGTTATTTCGTTATTATTTAGATTTTCTTTGTAAAATCGTCTCTGCGTGAGATATACTATATACGAACACAAACTATCAATCAATGGGCAGTACATTTTAAAACGTTACAATGTAATATAGTAGCAATTCGTTTCAACAATAATAAATATTGTAGTTATAGTTTTAAAATTCAACCTTAATTCATATTATAATACTTTAATTAAATTACTTTATAAATATTTATAACTTAAATGAAATTTTTCCAAAATAAAAAAAATTAATTGCTTATTTTGTTTACAATATTTTACAGAAGAGGGTCCTATTCATTTTCTAACGATTATCGTGACACAGATTTCGAAGTTTGACAAAATTTTGAAACATTATTAACAATTACAATTTTGAAATAATTTATGACAGGAGAATCTCTAGTGATTCTTAATGGATTAGCAAAAACAGTGTTTGCATAGGTCTGCTTATCTAGAAGAAGTGGGTGTAACATTCCGATGACGTGTAAAAACTTTGTGTGCATTGCTCGTCTCTCAAAAAATAACAATATCGTAATGTAAAAATATACTTGCTATAATAATATAAATATATTAATTTCATTGCGTTGGATTGGAAATCATACATAAATTACATGTAATATGTAAGTAATATATTGATATGAGTGTGTGTGCGTATTTTGTATTTTGTGTGTGTGTGTGTGTGTGTGTGTGTGCGTGTGTGTGTGTGTGTGTGTTCCTCCAATGTTCACGCAATAGACAAAAGCTGGTGTTTCTACCTTTGCAAACATTAAGATATTAAAATGTTATATAAGAGTCATATGTCGTTTTGATTCTCACGCAAAATCCTCAAGACTAGGTATCACATATGATTTTTAATATTTGCAGTAAAGAACTCCACGTAAAAAGCAATCACCTAACGTTAGATTGAAGAGGTATTGTTGTGATCCCCAAAACAAAGATCAAAAATCATTCATTTGCTTACAGCTGCACTTACCAATCATAATGTCTGCAGAAGAAAACTTTCATTGTGACTAAATGAACTTTAAATACTTTAAGTTTATTTAGTATTTAAAATCAAAACTATTTTATTACAATATTAATGTTCGCGACCATATAGTATATTTTAATTGGGTCATCTGAGAAATTAATGATGAAGTATTTCACAACTGAAAGCTGCTATCTCGGAGACGTGTTTGTGAAACTGACTCTTAAACGTATTTCTTTAAGTTATTAATTTTTCTAATAAAATAACTAGGTTAGACAATGCATACAATGCAAATTATTTGCATTTTATATTAAATATTACAATAATAAACGACGAAATGTAGACATGGAGCTTAATAGTCGTTGTCCAGTGTTATGTTTTGCAAAAAACCCGTTTTATAACAGTTTTAAAATATGTTTTTACTGGGAAATTGCATGACTTTATTTATGTAATTAAATGTATATACAAAAATTTATGTAAAACTGTTGGTTGATTTAATATTTATATTCAAATATTTACTATAATATAACTCGCCATCACCGCCATTTTGTAATGTTCAAGATGAATAGTCCCGCCTCCCTGAAATGAAGCTAAAGCGGATTGGTCAGCTCGATCCCGCAGGGCGGGGCAGGGGTCGGAAAACTCTGGTAAAGTTCGGCTCAGGACATCGCCCATTTTTTGTGCAAGCGAGGGTACATACACAATGGCGATAATATATTATTTAAGCGTTTCATTTACTATATTAAATGAACCTTTCACTTACAAGGAAATTACTTACGGTGTGAGTAATGAGTAGAACAAAAACCGAGGGGTGTTTTAGAATAGATGTTACAAACTTCCGGGGCATGCAGAGGTAGGTCGAATGTGATCATTTTTGCCAATGAACATGTGAAAAATGCTGTGTATCGAAGTGACCTAAGGGTGAGATTTTCTTGATTGCAAGCAAACCATCAGGCTTTGTTGTTCTGCAGGTACATGAAATATCTTGAGTGTGTCTGAACGTATCCTGAACTGAATTTAAATTGATTAACATGGCTTAATGTACGTAATACTTATTGCAGCATCTTCTTTATAACATAATTTCACAATTTTCCATTTTCTAAAAATCTTCCTTCTCTACATGCCCTAAAAGTGTGTAATATTTATTCGGAGACTTTCAGTATATCGTGTTTTAGGGGCGCATTCTGCAGAACTATTGTTGAGGCAAAATAATTTCTAAAATGGGAAAATCAGAAGTTTTTTAGAAAGAAAACGACTTTTTTTAATTTCAACTATAAAACTTTAAGAGAATTAGAAATACGAAAATTGGAATTACGTCGTTAAATTTACGATTAAAGTTACAAGGCAAATGTCAGAGTTTTGGAAACATTTTTATTAGCCGACAGCCAATATGGGTTGTATTGTTGGTTCACTGTCGAATGTGACAGCAAATGGGCGCCCGACACTACCAACTAATATTTTACTCACATATTCGCCTCCTGGAACTGCAACCACAACGATAAAAGACCTAACTATCCGTACCTGCGTTGTTCCCTGGGTTAGAAACGTGGGAGCTCTGATTAGGAAGAGTTGTCGGGTGATTCAATTGTTTAGGGAATTGAGCCCGTGCTTTTTTGCATGCCACAGTCGTAACATGATACGTTGAGGGATTTCCGCCCTGCAAATATCCTCCACTTCCTCCAAGGTTTAAACTTGCCAACTCCCGTATCATTGACATCAGAAAATTGGAATTATGAATATTGTAGAGTTATTTCCGGAGTTAATTGTAATAATTAAAATACCTGTTATCGCGAGAAACACTTCTGGATATATATCTTGTGTAATGTTTGAAAGTAAGACATTAAGTGAAGCTCACAATTGCAGTCCTCATAAAATTTTCTGCATAGTGTGAGCTTTTTGTTCAGAATATCACAGCATTAGCTTTTGGGAATGCCAGTGCATATTTTCACACATTCTTTCATGTTAGACATCTGGAAACCAGCATGTCGGGATATTACCAACTTAACTCGTGAGAAAATTGCTACTAATATACAAGTTTTGCGTTAATGTAATTCCTTATCTAAAATTATTCTTTCGCTTTTTGTCTGTGTGTTAATCTTAGGAAGTTCTATACGCACCTCTTAATTCAAAGATATTTCTGGAAGAGAACATTTTATCCCACGTGGAGACCAGACAGTTGGCAGGACGACAAAAACTGCGCTGGAACTTCTCTGTTTCACAACTTCTGTTTACGTCGTAGATTCCATGACGCACGTAAAACTAGATATTTGTGGGTGGGAGAGATTTCCAACACTTCGGAGAGACAACTGTGAGCTTTTCGAAATGTGTATTCTATATCCGTTGTCCTTTCATTTACGTTTTTTTTTTTTTATTTCGCAAATTATTGGCAATAAATCTCAATGTCATTTCAGTGAAATCAATGGGCGAGAATCGTGGACATATTTTTATGATTTTTAATTACACACGACTGATACTGAATTATGTACGTAACTTTGAAAGGATCTTAAAAATTAAATACTTCAGACTACATTGTAGTGACAGTGCTTTATATTCTCATCACTTCCTTGATATTTTATACACCATCTTCGGGGAGGAAATACCTACTCTAAGTTCACAATTCGTTCTGTCCCAAATTTTAAGGAAACGTTTTCAAGTACTGATACTTTACTAATTATCGATTATATGAGAAATAGAAAATATTATAAATTTATAAAAGATATTTTGCAGAAAATTTCAACAAGCTGTGGATTATTTAGTGTATTGCAGCGTGGTAATTCCATCATGGCCAAGAATTTCAACACAGGCTGCTCACAGCACTATAATTTCATTTTACGCTCGCGAGCGTGTGAGGCATCGGACAGGCAGCTCCAACAAGCAACGTACGACGTCGCTCATCACTTCTCGCGCTATCTCGGCCGGCAGTTGCAGAGCTCTAGGGAGCGAAGTGGTTACAGCAGTGCTGTGTGGGGAATTATGAGCGCGCCGTGTCGTTTGCGAGATTTGCGGAAGCCTTTCCTGTTCAGGCCCCTCTTGTCATTGCACATTACGAGACGTAGTGTCGCTAGATAGTCAACCACCTATTCTGCTTCTGCAACGGCGTGTCTTTTTGGAATGATGGTAGGGTCACAGGCCGTAAATTACGAAAGAAGGCATTTTACAATAGTTCTTCACCTTCATCTGATTATATTCCCCACTTTTACAGCATATTTTTCCCTAAGTCGGTTTTACCTCGTTGGAATGTGGGTAGGATTCGAATTAGAATAACTGAAATAGCAACTATCTAGTGATTATAATGTAAAACTAAGTCTGTTCTATCTTATACATGTATTTGTAGAGTGTACACTCGCGGGTTTTTGATGTATAACCAAAAACTGTAAGGGATATAATACTTAAAAATCCGAGAAGTTAAAATATGTTATCTAGAATATTGAGACAATTCATTTCACATTTTAATTTGCTATTCTACGTAACCTGTGATTGTTTTCATTATTCAAAGAAAGGAAATAACACATGATGAAATAAGTTGAATTTCAATTGTAGAAAACTTTGATTTTAAATAGGACTTGATCAAAAATTAAAAAATATACAAATAAAATGCAATTTATTCTTATAATTCATATAGTTAATTAAACAAGCAATGTAAATAGAGGGAAAGGAAACAATAAGGTCACGGAAGGAAATCATATATTGTCGTACGTCATGTTTTACGTCGCCTCAATAGCTGTGTCATACGATTAATTCCCTATAGATTCACGGATAAAGACCGTTACACAAGGAAACATTTCTAGTGTTATTTCTGGTCGACATTCATGGTCGACAAGTTCAGGCTTCGTTGTGCGATCTAAATGAATGTTAAGAGCTGTCATGCGATGTGAAGTTGTACCCTTTTTCTTCTTTGCTTGGAAACACACCTGTGAGCCCTATCACGAGGAAACTTAAGTGTATAGGGTTGTAAATGTGTAGTAGAGGCTAAATTGTAACATCAAGGAAATTCACTTCTCTTCAGCCATTTCAACGTAATCTTCTCGACATTGGAAAATTATAGGTTTTATTCTCTCTACTTTGTTCTGTGACAGTTATGTTATCGAAGACATTTCATATTTTCTTTTGATGATTTTTCTTATAAAACAGGCTCTGGAATGAACTACAATATAGCGAAGTTTTGATATTTTCATTTCCAAGTTAGGACTAAAAGTAATTCGTGTTTATTTACGTAACATCTTGATTCAGTCTCATCAGCCTTCGTATTTTGGCTGAAATAATTCTCCACGACTTCGGCGAGAGATATGTTGCAAATACGAACATTGTGACAATTATGAGGGCGTTATCTAAGAATATTAAGTTACGTAGTGAAGTGAGGTGTGGCGTGTAGAGCAGAGAAATAATGAAGGACATGTTTGTAGTATTATAGTGAAGTGAAGGACAGTACAGTGCCAGTGCAGTGCGATCTTAATTGTATAAACACACAGTTCGGCTTTAGATTATAGACATTTCTTTTCTTTTTTGTAATTTAATGTTTTAAGAATCATCAGTTTTTATATTATTATTATTATTATTATTATTATTATTATTATTATTATTATAGCATTTTTACCATTTTTATATAATTTGCATGGCATTTATTACCTTATTTATGTAATTAACTGCCACCGGGTTACACCCAATTGCAGTTTAAATAAATTTATCTCTATCTTATCTAATTCGTGTCGGCCAGGTTCCTCTGAGGGGAACATTGCACACTAGCGGCAGTGGCGGTGGCGATGGGGGCGGCGGCGGCTGCTGCCAACGGCGCAAGTGTCAGCGGCGGAGCGCCAGCGCAGGGTAGTTATCGCCGCGCCGCTGCCAGGGCCCGCACCGGAGTATTTTAGCCGGCGCCGGGCAGTCAACGATGGGAGGCGGGCGGGACAGGGGCAGGAGATGGTAGCAGTGGCGGTGCAGGTCGGGGCCAAGAGGGGGGTTCGGACGGGATGAAGACGGGGCAGGGACGGCAGAACGGGGTTGGAAGGGAGGATGGGGAGGAGATGAGAGAGGAAATGAGGTGGCGCGACTGTGTGGAGCCAGTCGTCGGGCGGGATCGGTGACTGTCTTGTTGAGGACGACGACATCGGGTTGGAAGATAGTTTGGGAGGTAGACTTCGGCTCGGAAGGTGGTCCTGTCATTGAAGAGCCCACGGCAATATCTGCAAATAGGTTACTAATGGCGGTGGCAAAAAATGACTAGTTTCAAATGCTGGTAACTCAAATAGTCGCGTCGCATGGGGTTTGACACATTTGGCATTTTGAGTCGACTGTCCGACTTTTCCGGCTAGCTAACAATGTCCCCCATGCCTGGTTAATTCCCACGTTTGTGGGGTAAGAGAGACATGTGGCGAAACTGACGTATTCCCTGCACCATAAGTAGCAAACTCCGACTGCCTGAGCTTTTCTTCATCACACTACTAAAGAAGATGAGACAACTTTAACTATTTTGCCCCGAGCGGGAATCGAACCCGGGGTCGCACCTCGGGAAGCTAGAACGCTGCCCATGAGATACCCTAGGGCGTTATCGGAGCTTGTAACCGTGCAATAAAGGTGGATGTGGACAAGACGTACGCAAGGCTACAGAGAACAAACTGCGCCTGCTCATCGTGGCCGCTGTACCCTTCCCGCATTCGAAGCACATCGCTCGTCCCAGTGCCCCTGCACGCCGTTTTCGCGAGCTCTATGCCCTCGTAGCCGCTCTTCAAGTGCCCTCTCCGCCCGCGCCCCACAGGTGCGGAGATAAGCCGCGCGGCATATCGGCCGACTGACGATGGTCTGACGCCACCCTCTCACCCTTCAACCCCTTCCTCATCTTCCCAACCCACCACGCCGCATTTCGGCCATGCCGACACCCTGCATCAGCGGCTCTAAACCGACACCCCGGCACTGATCTCATTCCTCGCTACCCCGCATACATTGCCCGTAAAAGTCCTGCAGGCGTCCCATTGATGTCACTTCCTCACTTCTTTACACAGGAAAATAGTAAAATTCTTGAATTCGAAAATAGAATGTAGAGAAAACAATAGGAAACAAGTGAATATCTCAAATTGTAAGTTTTGATGATACGTTAACATTTGTTTTGAAACAGAAAACGTGTGTGTAATGCAAAAGTCTTGTTAGTCGAATGTGATACACAATTCATACAGGAATGTCTTAGTAGTCCAGGAGAGAAGCCAAAACCCCATTGAATGTTGCCAGCGGACGTTTCACCTTGGCCGCTTTTGCCTGCGGGAAATCCACGGAACATTTGGAACGTGTTCCTGTTCATTTCCCTCTTAATGCTTTTCGTCTCGCCTTGTCCCTTATGAGGCTTCCCACTTGTGTTTTTCCGCGTTCTCACTCATTCATAATCGCTTCTCTTCTTATCTTTTGATGGTTCTTTCCAAATCACCATAATTGAAAAGTTATACTTTCATTTCTATCATAGTACTACTTCTTTGCTTAAACATCGTATTTCTTCGCGAACATTTAACGGTCTTTCTAACACATACCAACTGACACATTCAACTCTTTTGCTACCGTTTTGCTTGTATTTCTGTCTACTGTCCACGTAAATCCACGCACAGTAATGTTTCTTCGTTCTGTGATAATCGTAACCGTACTCTCTCCATTCCCGTTCCGAATATCTTTTGTTTCTGCTGGCAGATTTGTTGAACTTTATTTCTGAATTTCATTCTTTCTTCACTCATCACAATATTTATTTCTATATGCAATTGTATACTTCTATCTAGGACCAGCCATATAAAGGTCAAGAAACGGTTCCAAAGGAGTTAAGAACGTCGGGTCTCTTTGTAGTAATAAAACAAATGTCTAACTAATCTTTTTATTTTTATTTATTAAATAAAATTTTCAGAATTTATAATGAATTTTAATTTGATTTGATTTGTAACAAATTACCAACGTTCAATTAATTATTATAATACTTGTGAAATTTCTATCGAATAAAATCGACATTATTGTCCGTATGCCATGTGTCCCAGCGCGGTTGGGGTTTCTGCTGCTGCGGAGTGTGCCTCGGCGATGCTCACCGCTGCTTCTATCACATCCGAGCCCCTGTATTCAGCCAGTGGCCCCGTCCCAGTGTCCCGCCCCGCCCCTTTACAGCCCTCGTGTTTTCGATCTCCCTCCGTTCGGTTAGCCGCTGATTTCCACCGTGTTAAACACGCGTCGGCAGCCCCTCGAGCTAGGCCGGGCCCTCTCTGCCCGCAGTCCGCCTCGCCCCGCGGCACTTCCGCGCCTGGGGGCGTGGCGGGGCGGGGCGGGGCGGGGCGGGCGCCGGCACCTGTTGATCGCTGCGGGCGGCGCGCACGCGTGTATTCGCCGCGGAGCGAGCAACGCCCAGCTCGCGCGCCCCTGGGGGTTGGGCCCTAGCAGTCGGCGACATGTCATGCTCCGCGATGTGAGCGTATGATTCTTCGAAACGGGAAACCCGTACAGTTTTACACCGTCTTTTGCATGTAACGTCATTGTGATACGGTATATATTCGTATTTGGTAATTTGAATTAATTACGTTACTACCTTTAATTTTTAAGTTTTGATTTTATTACGCCTTAGTGCCTATTAAATTACTCATTATTAAAATACCCAAATAATACTTTAATTTATTGAATAATCAACATTTTCCAGTATTTACTCCCAAGTTATTTTTATTTGATGAATACTTGTCAAGTTTTCAGTTGGGTATAATGCAGTATCCTACATATACGTGTTTCACTCGTATGTCTCGGCTTCAAGCATTGAAGCAAGGCTTACAAATACCTTCATTAACGTAAACATGAACTTTTCAAACGTCCTTTGGTGACGGAATATTGCTGCTTCACCTTTACGGTGTCTTAGACACCTGGTGAAGTATTTTAAATACGGAATTTTCCGAAATAACGCATAATCTGTCGTTATATGAAAGTTCAACATGACACAAAGACGTAACGGCACTATTGAGGGGATTTCCACTCGCTCGCTCGCTCATATACCACCGATTCTTCACTAGTTTCGTTCACTTTTCTTTATATGTAACAGCTCTTCTTGAAAGGAGTTTGTTGATACCACAACGCTATAGTTAAGTTATTTCTAGACGAAGCGATTGTTTTTCACTTTTAACTTATTACTCATTTAAGACGAAAATTTACTTTGTTGTTTTTCGAGAATGATACAGATCTTTGAATAGGATGGAAGTGGAAATGATATCTCTTTTGATTTTTTCTAGAAAAAAGTGAAATCTTGAAAGAAACAATATGTACTGCCGGAAATGTGTTCTAAGAATATTTAGAAGTTTGGATTTAACTGTGGTAGTGTCAAAGCAAACCTTCGACCATTTATACAGCCAAGTGAAGCTCTCAGAAAGACATGGACAAATGCAAGTCCCTATTTATGGAATTTGCATAGGAACGTCGAAACACATATGCTACAACATAGTTATGTATGTTATTATTCCTCTATACTCAATATTATTGCTCAATATTTAAAGTAGTAATCATGAAAAACATTATTATCATTGCTGATACCACTACAATGAAATAAATAATAAATTTGTCAGGAAATTTTCAAATGTATTACCTAGACATTTCTCTCTCTCACACCAGCTATTCTTCGCGTATCCTACGACATGTCTGCACTTTCGCATTTGGCTGACAAGTAAAACAAGAGCGCTTTCTATTCAGAGTGTTGTAGCAACACTTGTTCCCTCTCGTTCCGTGAATGTCTTTCGCACCCTACCTGCCATTATTCGCGGGGGCGGCGGCGGCGGAGCGAAGGGGCGTGTAGCAGACACGCCCCCCTCGCGTGGCTATCGACCGCCCGCGTCTATCAGCGCCAGCGATAAGGGCGCTTAGTGTAAACAGCCTGACCTGCGCCCCCGTCCACTCCCCCCCCCCTCGCCCGTCCACCCACTAACACGATAACCCCGCCCCCCCCCCCTTCCCCCCGTCGCTGCGCCGCCACCGGGAGGGGCTCAGGGCATCAACTGATGTGCGTCTGACCGGGAAGTCTTAGGTTCGAGTACCGATGGTTACAGGATTTTCGACACTAGTTAGATAATAGCTGGGTCGGGTTCAGCCCCTGTCTCGAGGAGAATTCTAGCGGCCGGCTCCTCTGATTGGTAGTTTTCCGTGTCTCCTCCTATCGCCACCAGGTGAATGCCGGAGCAGTTTCTAACAATTGGGTCACGGACCGCGCGCGATCTTTCCTTTCTCTTCCTTGTCCTATCCTCACCCCTTGCTTACACACCTTACTCTTACATGCACTATCACACATTCCGGGAGACCAAACATGCTGGGAGCTTAGAGCTTCTCCCGCGTGGGGCGGTGCCCTGCTGGTGGGAGATCCCTGGTTAGATACCCGGAATCACTAATCAATCAATGAACCAATAAAGCATACGATCCCACACGTGGCCCAAGCCCCCTCTGCCACGCGCTCCCTCCCAGAGCCGCGCCTCCCCTTAGGCGGCTCTCCTCGCAGCTCATTCTCTTTCCCCTTGCGTTCTTGGCCCCTCTCTCCGCCTGCTGTTCTCCCCCACCCATCCCCGCCCTTGATATCTCCCCCGCTTTAAGCATATCTCGAGGCATCGTTACCATACCCTGTCGGCCGACGCCCTTCAAACGGTGTACTCGACGTGCGGAAAGAATGATGAGACAAGAACGTTTAACCTTTATTTCAGCTTTTAATCTAGAAATCCCATCACTTGCTATGTTTGTTTTCTCTGAAATTTATACTATAAATGGGAAATTCTGGAAATAAACATTTTTAAAAGAAATTTAAATAAAAATATACTATGTTTTATTTCCCCGATTCTTGAAGAATGTTTCAATTTTAATAGTATCAATATTTAATTTTAAAATATTTTTCCACGTGCATAAATATGAAAGGGGGTAAGTTTACGTAGGGACAAGAAAGATTGTTTAACAACCTTCTATTTCTGAGTGAACAATTTGCTTGGATCTTGCGAGAACATTTGTGTAGATGAAATAGGAAGATGCAGCGTGTGAACGTACTTTCCTATTATGTTTTCATTCCGTACTTTTCTTGTAATTATCCAGCTCAACACTGAAGCTTGTCTTATTCTTATCAAATGAGTCTTTTTACTGAAGGTGAGGGGGAAGGCGTTTATTCGTTTCCCGTGGTTGCTCAAAGTGGTCTCTTCATCAACGATTGCAGCATTGCTTCTCGCATTTTACCCGTTTTGAATAGAAATGCGTCCTTTGATTTTTTATTCGGAATATTTAAAAAAACAGAAGAGATAATTCGGCCGAGTAGGACAGACCATGGTTATAGATTGTGACTGCAACTCACAAAAATATGTTCGAATTTCATTGAAATGTGATTCTGAATTTTACCTTAACAAATTATCCCACGATTGCTTCTAGTTAGTTGCACTGAGTTGATAATATTTGCTTTAAAATTAACAGTACACCTCATGTACATTAATTGCGACGCTGTTGTCGATGACGATGATACCTTTATCATAACATTTTCTAATTGTGTAAAGATTTAAAAAATCTTCGTTTTAACCTGAGGTATTTGTAGTGGTATTTGCAAAACTGTAGTGGCACTAAGCGAATCACTGACCAGAAATCTTCTGTTATTAAATTAACAATTAAAAGTCAATTGCGAATCACGTATGATTTACCGTCAACTTTTTGATAGAATTGGAAATGTGGCTTCGATCGACGTGACAATACAGTCACTAATTATCGAATGTTTCCATTTGACTCTACCCTGAGCACTAGCCTTCCTTGAAGCGTCGAAAACACGAAGTTAGCACATGTGCGCAATACCAGTGGGAGTGGAAGTATTTTAATACCTGGCTGAATCTGCTATGTTACGAACAGTTTAACAAAACGTTGAATATCAAAAACAATGATTTGAACTATGAGAATATAATTGCCATGCAATTCATAAAAAAACATTCCCCCAGCCATCGCTTGAAGCCCAACTGGCAAGACGAATCGTTAGCCGTGTTTGAGTGCCCGGTCCTCCCCGAGGAGCAGGCTTCATTGAGGCGTTGAGCACCTGTAGTTTGCACACGCTGGCGTCGCCGGGGGCGGCCGTGAGCGCGGGCGGGGCGGCGGCGCGGCCACCGTACGCCGCGACGCAAACACGCGCTCTGGCGGCGGCAGGGGCGACGAAGGGGGCGGGCAGTGGGGAGGGGGGCGGACGCGCCGAGGGGGCGTAATGGAGGCAGCGGGAGTGCCCCCGCCCATGATTGATTTCGGCGGCCGTGTTTTTGTAAGTATTAAGACGCTCGCGATGAAAGCGCACCTAATCCCTGAAAGGGCCACCGGAAGAGGGGACCTTGCGGAACGCCCGGACCGCGCGGGCTGGCGGCGGCAGCGGGCAGCGCGCCGAAGCGGGGACCGCGTACAGTGGGCCGGGATGACAAGCACACGCAGCATACTTTTTGCGAATTTCAGCCGAATATTGCAATAAAAAATGTTTAAATAAAATTAAAAAATGATAGGTTTATGTATTCTGTTTAATTTTTTTGAACCTCGTATTTACTGTCCATGTTTATATTATGATAACAAACGGTGATCCTTAAAGCAGTCTTTTCCACTTACAAGTGGAATGAAAATCATGATAAAGTTTCACCTAGTTTTTGCGATGATATTTTATGTACTTTTATAAAGACATTATTCAATTACTGATTAATTAGTGGCTATTTATTATGTCTGGGTTTACGGATGTCTGACGTCCTTATTGTTTTGTAAGAAATAATTATCTCTGCATCTGTATCATCAACAGTTTTTCAATTGGAAGTAATTTTCCCATTGTTGTCCGTTGGTATCTTCCGTGTGAGTTCACCCACGCCACCGACGTCTGAGCAAAACGTAACTTCCTTTTTTCTATTTACATGAAAACATTGTTTATAAACTGTAAAAAATGAGATTGAGATGGCTGAGTGTGTTTTATTTCGAATACCTTAGAGGTGACGTTTACCATATTTGGGCCTTGGGTTCCCTTTCGGAGAAGTGTGCGGACGGCGCGGTGGCTGCAGGTGCGGGGGGGGGGGAGAGCGCTGCACGCGCGCGTGTGTCTGGCGGCGTGTACCCGGGGTTTACGCGAATGAGCACGCCACCCCCGCGCCACGCCCCCTGGGGAAGCGAGTATTTCCCGCGGCAGGGAGGGACGAAATAATTAATAATACACAGGCCGTCGGCACGGGGAAGCTGCAGGCAGCACGGTGCCCCTCTGCCTTCCCCGCCAACCCAACCTCCCCCCGCCTTTTCCCCCCTCCCTCCCACCCGCCCACCGCCACGCTGACGCTTTCTTTCGCCAAGTTTTGCCGTTAATCGATCTTCACATTCAGTGCACCGTGATTAATGATAGGATACACACAAAACTGCTTCTCGTTCACCCGGGCGCCGCGCCGCGCCGCGGCCATTTTCTTTCCGTCTCTTCCCCTCTCTTCGCAGCCAGCCAGCAGCGTCCTCTTGAATCTTCCAGCAGCGCCGCGCCGCCCCCTTTTACTTGAGGCCGCACTAAAAATTTTCCTACCCGGTGATGCTTCCTTTCCTCCCTTTTCTTCGCTTAAAAATCGGCGGCGGCGCGGAAGTAGGTCGTCGCCGTGGAGAGGAGGGATCCCCTTGGCGGTGGCGGCGTGTGGGAGTGAAGAGCGGGAATCATTTTGGGGTACTTCCGCAGCATCCCGTCGCCGCCGCTGGCGCTAGCGCTGAAAGGCCGGGCCTCGGTCTAGGCCCGGGCGCTGAACGGCGGGAAAATAAGAAAAATTATCCATTAATCTCCGCCCCAAAGTCCGCGCTGTGCGGCGCCCGCCGACGCCTAACGTCCGCACAAAGGGTGGCGCGAGGCGCGGGGCTGCAGCGGGAGGCTGGCTGGCGCAGCGGAGCCTACGGACGGAACGTTCGCGTATGCGTGGTCGTCTTTGCCATTGTCGATGCCTTGCGAATCCGCTGTGGCTGGTCCACGTGTTTCTGCACGTGGCTTTAGTTCATTCGTTTAGCCGTTGCTAGCTAGGTCCGTTTCGAGGACTTAAAATATAGCTAACGGTGTGTGTCTTAATTGTTACTGACAACCGCCTCCTCTTCACTTAATTGTAACTATCCTTATTCGTAGTATCCTTTGCTGCCTCTCTCTCTCTCTCTCTCTCTCTCTCTCTCTCTCTCTCTCTCTCTCTCTCTCCCTCCCTCTCTCTCCCTCTCTCTCCCTCTCTCTCCCTCTCTCTCTCTCTCTCTCTCTTAGTGTTTCTTCCTTCGACTCACTCCATCTCTTTTTCCGTGTCTTTGATTTGTCTCCATACGGATATCCCCATTTTTCTATTTTTCAATTATACTCTCCTTTTTCTTTTAATATTTTCTTTCTTCTCCCATTTTGCATATTCTTCTCACTTTTTCTTTTCTATCTTTTTCTTCTCTCTTCAATTTCTTCCTTCTCTCCATACTCCGCCTGTTACTTTTCCGTCACTTTTTTTTGCTTGTTCTTAACTTTTTCATCTTTCTTCTCGCTTTTTTCCACACTACCTCCACTCTTCTCATTCACTTTGTATTTCTACTTTCAGTACCTTTATTCCTTTCCTCATCTCTTATGCCCTGTGTTTTCTTTCTGTACTCGCCTCTTCTCAGGTCTCCGTTACACTTAGCTCTAGTCGCAACCCTTCAGCCTCTTGTCGCGAGGAAAGTCGGTCCAAGACGGCAGCTTCCGCAGCCCCGGCGCCGCGCCGCCGTCGCCGCTGATCCCTTCTCTCGGCGTCTCGAGGGCTTTTTTCCTCCACGGGAACATGTCAACCACCGTGGAAGGTGTATAGACGAAGCTTTTTGTCCCTGGCAAGGCAGCAGACGCTCTTCTTGCGTCTGTTTCCGCCAAACCGAAGAGCAGAGGGTAGACTCTTCGTGCGGGATTCAGACGTGCATTCGTAGGTCTGAACTCGCGCTCTTGACCGCGTAAAACGACCTCTTTTCAGCTGAACGCACTTCTGGACCACCGCTTTACAGCGTCATGCTTCGTTTTCTAGAGCGGTTCTCGACCTCGAGTTGTCTGCATCGAGACGACTTTCTTTTTGAATATTCACCGTATATTTAAAAGCATTCGATGAAGTATGATGAAATCGATTGTATTAGTCGTAAAAATAAGAGGCATAATATGTTTTTCAATGAAGTGGATTAAATGAATGAAGAAACGAAAACGAAACTTGTAAAAAGGCGGAGGGAAAATAAAAGAAAGATTAGGGCTTTCAAAATCCGGAATATGTGTTATTCAAATAAAAACTGGTCCAAAAGCAGGAAAGTTTGGAAGTGTTGCTAAAACTGTTTTTATGTAAGTTATATAAAGATTAATGCAATACTTTAAAGTTTTCAATTGTTTCACTGATCATGACAACTAATAATTATTTTCTTTCTACCTAGACCCGTATTACCACAATGTATTATATTGAAGTTATTCCTGTATTGTATGTTACTTACAGATTCACTTTAATAGATATTTAGATAGTATGTAGTTCGGTCGCGACCCCCATCCTGACTTCCTCGTTCGCCTCTCTTAGCTCGCGAGCCTGCTTGTGGAACCGTCATCGCTACTTGCTACTCTTTCTCCCAATCTGGATGTGACAATCTTCATTAGGCGCAACGAGTTAACTATACGCCGACCCTTAGGAACAGAGCCGAGAAGTTCATACATGACACCAACTTGCCCGATGCTGTGAATCATGAAACAATAAGGGTACTTTGTGGATTATTGTGATCGTTTGCAATGATTGATTGCTCACACTGTAACGTGATTCATTACAGGCAAATCATGTAATTAATTAATATTTCTCCAGAATATCGCAACAGTAACAGAAAAATACTATGACCATTGGAGTTATTAACAATGTAAACTGGAACAACTTACATTTACTTTACGATAAAAATGTATCACATCAAAATGTATCACACTGTATAAATTTACTGTAATAATTTCGTATAAACGTATTAAAATGCGAGATTGCTCTATAGGGAGTGTAGTTTTTCTCTTCAGATTATTGCGAAAACTGGTGAAAGAGATACATTTTTTCAGTTTATTTTCTAATTTGCGCTAATTTGCCATATTGACTTATTTTCGCGTATTATTTTACTGACAGTGCCATTGAGATTTTTATTTATCTACTATAATAAATTATCGTAAATGAAATACCATTTAGCAGTAGGCAATGTCGACGGCAAGAACATTAGCAGGGATGATGTGTTAAGAGGTGGATTGATGGTGGGTTCATTATACCTCTCTACAGTAGATAACACGTATTGCTGGCTGTGACAAACACGCATCGATCTGACTCTAGCGGTCGCCTCGATGCGTTTTTATTTGGCTGTGCAATGCAACTTGTTATACTTGTGTTTACTGGTCAGCATAATGCGATGATATACCGTTATTATTTTTTATACTACAAATACGGATAAAATCTGCATTGTAAAGCTTATTTAAGCTTAGAAATTAATCCATAATTCATCTAATTACATCTGAGCAATGCAATAACATCGATTAACATATTATTATAGGTTCATACATAATGCGCTGGTCAAATGCTGAAATGAAAAATTGAAAATATGGTCCACTGGTGATGCCGTGCTGCCGGTAGCAAGCCATGGGTGCTGGGAACGCTTGCTTCCTTGTGTGCTTTTTCGTTTGGAGGGAAACTTGTTCGTGGTGTTGCCATCCTTGGGTGTAACTAGTCATTTAACCTCAGAATGTGATATTTCTCTTTCTAAGCTAAGAAGAGCTATGGGTGATTCGTCCGAACTGTGAAGCCATATATTGGTATGTACTCTCCAATCAAATTATGACGTGCCGATTGGAGAAAGAGTTTTGCTGACTGTAGTACTGTCGTGTCGTGATTGACGACACATGAACGTGACACACAACTTTACGTACTTTCTTAGTGTGGTATCATTTTTCCATGTATATATATATATATATATATATATATATATATATATATATATATATATATATATATATATATATTAATAGAATATATTGCCAGTTGAGAATACCCGTCTTTCACGTTTCATTGGGCACTATTCCTCGTTGTAGTAATAAACATTTAACTACAAGTAAATTAATTCCAAATTAGCCTAGAAACAGAGGAACAATTCTGACAAAAGTGAAAGAAAACGAATGACCTAAATGTAAGATGTCGGAGAAAAGTGAGCACAAATGAGCTAAAAGGTTGTGACCATAACTAATGTCCATTATTCATCATTGCAGTTAGAAATGTCTGATCCGCTAGTGATTCAATAAGTTCGTTTTTTCGAGTTCCTATTGACACTATGGTAACTATACACAGAAGTCTCGTGTTTCTGGAGTGTTCATGTTAAATAGAGATGTTGTTAACTCTACATTTTTAACACATCTTTTGAAAGTACATTGTTGTAAAATTTAAAGTCTTTAAAAATTGTGTAAGCAAATGTGTATTACATTTTATATCTTATTTAAATATTCATTTCGGATTATTTTCTCAACATGTCGTAGCTTCATTTTAAATCAACCGTTTATCACGAAGAGACAGATCAGCCACATGTCAACAGTTTTTTATCATCTTTGTATTCCTTTAATTGAAGTTATTTGCTCACTTACGACCGTGATAAAACTGACTCATACTAGTTCCTCCGAATAAAATCCTTCGGAGAACGAGACGGATCATCTTGGAGACTGTGGGTAAGCTGGTGGCCATAGAACCTTACAGGGCCCTGGACTTACAAATGCGACATCACACTTTCACAATTTTCTTAATGCCCAGAACAAATCTCCAGCATGCTATTCAATTCGTACCGGTATCTTTCAGGATTAAGACCGAAAAGCTTGATGCGGACATCATCTTTTAGTGGCAACGCCTTACGTTCATAAACTCCACAGGTATTCCTCGGAATGTGAGGAAACTTAACGTCTAATTAAACTGCACAATAATCAAGCTGCAACACGTTCCATAGCTTTACAGAATATCTTAAAAGGACTATTAAAGTTAAATCACGTTAATACGAAAATGTTTATAACTCTTATTTTAGTTTACAATTGTGATATTTCCAAAATAGACAATTGGGGGTGGAGAGGGTTTTGCTGTAATCACTGTGCTCACTTCTTGTGAAAGAAACATCCGGTAACGCAGTATCTGAACTTACCCCATCTAGAATTTCCCACCACAATCACAAATATTGAGAAAATTGTTATGTGGGTATCACTTATTATGTATTTAATGTATATTTTTGAAAATTACACTGATGAATTCTAAGGTGCAGGAACCTTCTCACTTAGCCAAGACCCTTCCTTACGATAAGATATCCAAATCAAATCTCTTAAGCAGTCAACGCTCGTGCTGGGTGAGCGACCGAGAGCGTCTTAAGTAGTCAGCTCCGGCCTGATGGCGACGGCGGCGGCGGCGGCGTGTTCAAGTGCTCGGCTTTGTAGGGCCCCCGCGGAGCGGCTTACGGGTGCTCGTTCTTCCTCCTCCTCCACTTCCCTCCCCGTCCCCCTCCGTTCAGTCCCCCGGGGGCGAGTGGCCGCAACAGGTGCCCCGGTGGCGACGGCGGCGTCGCTCGTTCGCGGTGCACCGCCCGCCCGACGCGACGCGACGCGACGCTCAAAGACCGCGTCGGCGGAGGCGGCAGCCCTTGTACGCGACGCGTCTCCTGTCCACGGGCGTGAATAGCGCCAGCATGGCTGCCTGTTGGCAGCCCGTCACACTTTCTTTAGGCGGCGGCGACGCGGCAGTGTGCGGTGCGGCGGGCGAGGTTTCTTTGACGCAGCGGCGACGGCGGCGCGGCGCGCCCGCCGCGGAATATTAAACGTCCGCCGCCGCCGCCGCCGCCGCCGCCGCCGGCCGCATTCGTCGCGGTGGCGCGATTCATCACCTCGCCGAGGTGTGGAGTCTGTCTTTTCACGGCATTCTTATACTAATTGCGCCGCCTGTGCCTCGCGTCCTCTTTGACGCCCGGCCGGCCGGCGGGAGGACGTGCCGCCCATGGCGAAGCGCTCGCGGCTGAAGGTGGGCGGGGGGGGAGGGGGGCGTGGTGGAGGCGGAGGAAGGGTTGGAAGCGGAGGTGACGGCACGGTGGAAATGCAGCTGTGGTTTTCAAAGGGGGTTCCTCAAGGGAACTGAACCCATAAATTTAAATGGCATGTATTTTCGGACTCGCGAAACAAGTTTGTGTAATCATGTGCCGATATACGTTCGTAATTAAAATTAACTACATTCTTGCCCTTGATTCTTTCGCTGTCATGAAACTCAACGAATAATTTCTTACATTTTCAAAAATGGGTTTTCAAAAGGCTCAAGTGACTCAAAGGGATATAAGAACCTCTGGGACTATTGTGAAGTGTTATTTAGTAGTTCGGGAGATGAGAGAGGAAGAAGATACCAACATATAAAATTAATTCCAAAAACTATAAGTTAGATAAATAAAATTGTTCCTTTCAAATGAAACAAAAATTACTCGAAATGGACCATAATCTCAACCTAAACAATATTTTTATTGAATATTGTTTGTGTGTGTTTAGGAAAAATACGTAAAACATGCAAAATAAATCATAACAAGTTTTTAAGTAAATATTGCACATTCGTTTTATTTAGTTAAATTTTTAAGGACATGTCTGTACTGCGAAGGCTTCGAATATCCAAATCACTAGAAGGATGGAGTAAGGAGACGAGGCTATAGTCGACAATTGTAACCTAATTATGAGAGCGGTGTTACGAAAATGACTACCGCAGGGAGACTGCGACGATTCGTAACAATGACAGTGTTAGAGACAGAGCGGAGGTTCCGTCGGAGGCTGAGTTGAGGCGGTATTGAAGGTGCGGCGGTAGAGAAAGATGTACGTAGAGTGGGACTCGGCTTTTATGAGATGCTGGGTGGGGGCGGGGGGAGGAACAGGAGAAGCAGCAGCACCAGGTGATGACCTCGTCGATGAAGTTCGCCGGTCACCGCTCTCTGTGGATCTATTCACTGGCACACGACGCTCTCGTCCTGCACTGCCTGCCGCTCGCTTCCGTCTAAGATACCCTGGGGGGAAGACGCTCTTAGTACGGCTACTACTCAGCTGTTTGCAGCATCTAGGAAAGTGACCAAGAATTGTTTTGCTTCTGTGACGTACTAGGAAGAAAAAACACAGACGACTGCTCTGATTGCTATTTACAATATATTTACAGTATATTTACAGTTAATGTACTAAGATTACAATACAAAAAACTAACCCCTTGGCAACCTTTCCGTTCTCTTAGCCGCGAAACCCCGCGACCGTCCCTAGGCCTCGCCCAGAACCACTGCTTCGAAAGCAGCAAAAAGCAACGCTAGGTGCGAAGCTGTCGGACATAGAGTCCCGTAACTATACCAGTTACATGGCCTGTCGCCAAACCGATCTTCGACCCGAAGATCACGTGCAATGAATGCACTGGAGATACCTCTCGTCTTTCGACACCCAGCGTATCCCCCGAGGCGCCTGTCGGTGCGGCCTTATATATCCGTTGGCTCGCCCCACCCTACAAGCAGCGGGCGTCATACGGCTCGCTGGCCAGCCCTTCCAGGGCTGCAACCGACATCTCTTAGCCTCGCATCCGCGCGCGTCCCTTTCAGGGAATTTCCAGCCTGGATTCCTACGGGTTTTCCAGCCGGCGCGGCGAGGCGCCGTCGCCTTTCACACCCCCACTTAGCATCCGGCTTAGAGCGGGTTTCCCCGAAGCGTCCCGGCGCGTCCCGGCGCGGCCCGGCGCGGCCCGACGCCGCGGCGCCGAACCACGCGACGCTACACTTCGCAGCATCTCGTGGTTATCATAACCTCATAAATTGAGAACATTTAATTACCTCAAATATTGTTTAATTTGTGTCTTTTGAGTGATGTGATTTGTACCCTCGACTCTATGGACCCAGTTCATCATATAAAAACGAAATAATCTGTCGTACAGGTGGTTTTTACTGATATTATCAGTGGTATTGTTTAGTATCAAGATTCTTTTAGGTATTTGAATATTTATGGTCGTTTCTTCACAATAAATATTTGTTGTTACAATTCTTCCAATGTTCGAGAAAGTTTCAATGAACGGAAAGAGCTTGCTATTTGGCTTAAAAATGTAGAGCTTGTAATTTGGCTAAGAAATATGTGTTGTTAAAATTCTTCCAATGTCCGAGAAAGTTCCAATGAACGAGAAAGAGCTTGCTATTTGGCTTAAAGGTAGCGAAATAACAAGCCAGCGAAATAAATGGCCATGAGCGACATATCGTAGAGAAATATAGATAGTACTTTAATGTTTTTATGAAATGCGATAAAATAATACCTGCCCATTACTTTGCAACCTTATACAGTAATTATCGTAATCTTAATACGTGCACTTGAGAACATAACAATAAGAGCAAGACGTGCTCGCCGTTTGGCCTCAGAGTACAAATTTCTGCGTCGCGCGGTGGGTAGCTTTCCCTTGCATAACCCGTTCCGGGGCGCAATATGACGCACGCGCCGCTGCTGCCTCCCATAATTCCTCTCCCGCGAGGGAATGTGTCGCTGGCCGAAGGTCGCCCTCTCCCATGCGAGCACCAACGCCTGGCCAACGGAGCTTCTGCGTAGACCGCCTTCGCGGCGCGTGCTCGTGCAATGTGACGTAGCAAGATTCTGCGGCAATAAATAAATAAAATAAAATAAAAATCGCCAACTGAGTGCCACCTCTGATTTACGAGGTACATGAAATGATCGCGGAGATGGGTGGTTTCCAAGGCTAATGAAAAGGAGAGTCGTTTCTCTCTTTCCTTCTCTCTCTCTGTCTCTCTCTCTCTCTCACCCACCCACACACACACACACACACACACATATTTGCTCTTTGTCTTTTTATCCTCCCACCTTTTCTTCTCTATCGTTTATTTCTCTCTCTCTCTCTCTCTCTCTCTCTCTCTCTCTCTCTCTCTCTCTCACCCTCACCTAAATCTCTTTTCTGTGCGAGCTGAATCGAGTGCGATCTAAAAAAGAGACCAACTAGACGCCGCAGGGCCGCTCTAGCAGCATTATTCTCTGGATGTTATTCCTTGTAGTTTACTGAATTCAGTTCTCCAAGTTTGTGTAAGCAGTGTACGTCAACATATTGGTGGAAAGACGTATGTAATCATATGCCGAGCACATAAGTTTCTAATATTTTGATATGGAAGAGGGAAATATTATCTTCAATTCGTCTTCTTGTACTCTCATGTGCTCTTAATTGTCATTTTATATATGCTGAATTATTTTAATATTAATTAATTTGATTGCGTAATTTGATCTATGTGAGGTGCATCTTCCTGGAACAAAATAAAAAAAATATTATAATAGATGTGAAAGTGAATTTTTAATGAGCCACTGCTCAGTTTATGTACGCTCACCTTCATTCTGATAATACACGTGTATTATTTTTTTTTTTTTTTACAAAAGATCGTGTTTCCACTATTCTGCAATGTGAGAAAATGTATGCAGCAATAAAATGTTTTTCTTGGGACTTTTGAAGGCTGTAAAAGAACGTCATAAAATCTGTTTAACAAGTGGTAACAAGGTAGAAGCATTCGGGTGTCAGCACTTTGTTCTTCCGGCTGTTACTATCTTCACGTTGAAATAAGACATAACCCTCAGTGATGTTTACACGCGTTATTATATCCTCTTCCCAACAGGTGATGCCTTCCCATATTTGTGGAGAGGTTATAGTAATTCTGGAGTAAAACGTCTCCTTTGTTTCTCTTCGTCACTGTACTGGGCAAAAGGTTCGCCGCACATGGGCTACACTAGACTGCGTCTCTCACGTTCAAAAATTTGAGAGGTTGTAAATAAATATGTTACCGATACGATGATATTGTGAATGCTTTTATTTACTTAGAACACCAAACTTAAGTTCAGTGTTCGAGAGAGAGGTGTCCATTTTCGAACTCTTAAAGAGTAGAACGTGGCAGGGGTATGTGGTGTCGATGACAAGTACTGCTTGAAGCTTTTCGTATGGTAATGAGAAAAGACGCAACGGTCATTCTTCGACTTTAAATACGTTTCCTGGTAAGGTATTTCATATGCTAGGCAGTTCAAACGAAGTATTCTGTTTTGAATCTTCTGTGCACTTGGAATAAAAATTTCAATGTATTAATATAAGAGAGTGCACAATTAACTGGAAATTAATTTCATCGATATAGTATCTAAATGCGAGTTGAAATTTGGCTTTTGTTACAAACTGTTCGCTTCTCATTTGCAGTTGTCAATTTTTGGTAGCTCTTATTTCCAAGCATCACCTGATCAATGGATGAGCTATCTGGTTTTAACAGTAGCGAAATTAGATATGTAAATATAGTATTATGGCCGTTGAACACAATTAGTATTGTAATTATGGGACGAACATTGTCCGTCGTACTCACCGCGGGTAGGTGATGTCAATGATGGATTGAAGTGAGCCGAAAGTGTCGCCCGAAATATAATATTGATAACAACCAAAGCCGTAATTCAGAGTGCAAACCGAACTATAGTTGCTGTGTTTCTTTTTTCGATTCTAAAGTGTCAAAAACTGTTTAAAAGTCTTTTAACACAAGTTCGAAATCTCTACTTCCCCTATTACTTAGATATACTTATACCTATACATATATCTATATCTTTGCTTCCATGTGACTGCTAGAATATGAGACCTACTCACGATTATATAAGTTGGGGTTCACAGGGTGTTTGTGCAGGCCGAGTTTTAAGAATTCTGTGTGGTCATCATTATTTGTTTGCTGTCTGACTCAAGGTGTCATTTACACCGTGAATTTCTTGTCTTCGTGTGTGATGGAAACAATACTGCGCGCTTGGGACGTGTTCAATAAATAATCATGATAAATAATCTCGAAACTCCCACCGTTGCAATTGGACGTAGATTATTCCGGCTTACATTTTCTTTATCTCCACCTCTCCCTCGTTTGGTTCCTTTCGTTTCGTCTTTTGCTTCTGTCTTTTCGTCCTTTTTGCTTCTCTTTCTTTTCATCTTCCTTGCTTCTCGTTCCTTCTCTCTTTTGTTTTTCTCTTTTGTCTTTCTTTTCTCCTTTTTCTTCCTTCTTTCTTTTTCCTTTCTTTTCTGTCTTTTCTTGGTGTCCGCCGTTGGTGTCGCTCGACCGCGACGCACGCACGCACGCACGCACGCGTGCGCACGCGGCGCTGGCAACGCGGGCGGCAGTGGACACGCGATCTGATGGCGTTCGGAGGGAGCCAACACAATCGCGCAAGTTACACAGCGATACGCGGCGGCCGCCTCGAGAACACAGCCAGTCACGAGCGCGTCGTTAGCACTCGGAGTGTGAAGGAACAGGGACGCCGCAGGGACAATAAAAGTCGCCCGCCGGCGACGCGCGACGCAGTATCGAGAAGAAATGGGGAAATGTGGACCAAGAACGCTGGATATGGTACTAATCATTGCATTGGTGCATCTATACATAAACTTTTTTATACATTGATTAACTACTGGTCAATTCACTTTTATGAAACACTATATATAGAAAATTGGAATGTAAAATTAAATCACGTGATTGAGAGTCTTTCTTTTTTCTTTCTTTCTTTTTGTTTCTTTCTTTTTCTTTCTTTTTATTTCTATCTCTCGTTATTTCTTTCTTTCTTTTTCTTTCTTTCTCTCGTTCTTTCTTTTATTGCCTAACGTGTTTGAGTTGATCTTAAAAAATTACTATTGATATACAGGTTAGAATATCCGGATAATACTACATTAACATTTATGGTCAATGTCTGTAATATAGCTCATGTTAAAAGTAGCTGGTTAATTCGCTCATTAGACGGACGATTTGGCTAATGTTGTGTAAACGACGTTGAATGGATCAGTTCCATATTTATCCGATTCATTTAGGCGCGAACGTAAGGCGATTGCTCGAGTGTGAGGTATCAAGAAGTGTTTTGGAATAAAAATGAATTGGAAATTACGCATTGCTCTGACTCAAGATTGTTTTAGGTAAATAACTAAATCCAGAGCCTCATCGCGAACTCGGAAATGCATTGCGAAGCGTCAACGGTGGTATACACTGCAAAAAGACATTAACAGTAGCATAGTGAAACTCGAAACTACACACCTTGTCTCTCACCAACTTACACTAACTTTAGAAACTTCCCAGTAGCAGTCTGATTCCTATTTATTACATATTATCTGCTGCTTCTCGTCACTAGCATATACTTTATCTACCTCTACCACCTCGTGCTGCCTAATGTCAACTTCATCGGGCTTGTCTGAAGAACGCTTGGTAGCTGATCCTTCTCCGGACTTTATCCACCTCTTTTCGATAATGTCAACATTAAATTGGAGGTGGTGTTTAAACATTTAAAGAATACTGACAATTTATTCCCAATTTTAAAATATTGTTTACGAATAGGTCTTAAATTAAACCCAAAACATTGACTAATTGTATTTGCCTAATTTCATTCTATGCTTATCTATTCTATTCTTGTCATTGAAAGGTCGACAATTTAGGGTAGTTCACTTGTCCGTCCCACGAGCGGAGGACACCCACCAGAAACATTTCTCTAACTGCGCGCGCTGAACAGCGCGTGAAAGATGTTCCGGAGAACTTTCTGGAAACTGGCGCAGGTAAGGCTTGCGCGGAAAATTACTACCTAGCCTGAGCAGCATGAATTTGAAAGAATCCTGTCATGTTAGAGACGTAGCACAAACGCACTGCGCAAAGATGTGCAGTTTGGAGGTCACTTAGCGCCCACTTCCCGGGTGCGTGCACGTGACTGGATTATCACGCGTGGCGCTGCGCTGCGAATATTTGCCTTCCAGCGTCGAACACGAACGCCGCTGCTGCTCTGAGCCGCCCGACGATCCGCTCTGAATTCGGAGCCTCTTGCATTCAGGTTTCCACTCCTCCTCGTTGTGAACGCCCTTTCCATTAATGCAAATACCCTTTTAGGTTGAGGAGGAAATCATTTTTTACCTCGAATTAATAATTTAACCACAAATTCGAATATTTTTTGTCATTATGTAGTTTATTGTTAGTTAGTTAATGCCTTATTTTACGTAGGGAGACTCGGGCCATCAGGCCCGCTCTTCCGTCTAACCACGCAAATTTCGCTACGCTCCTTTCACCACCTAGTAGAAAAAGGAGGTACTATCTTGGGCGACGAAACAGGCGGAACTCAATTTTGCTCAGAGGCTTCTTTTAGGCTTGAGGTTATTTTACATGCAGTAAATCTACTACATGGGACAGCCGACTTTACTTCCCCTCCGAAGGAAGGCGTACGAAGGATTTTTTCGTCCTTAAAAATCCACGGGTTCGATCGGGTTTGAACCCGCAAACTCGGGTACAACCGATCCGCTCTGAATTCAGATCCTCTTGCATTCAGGTTTCCTCTCTTCGTTTTGAACGCACTTTCCATTAATGCAAATACCCTTTTAGGTTGAGGAGGAAATCATTTTTTGCCTTGAATTAATAATTTAACCACCAATTCGAATAATTTTGTGTCATTATGTAGTTCATTGTTGCGCTTTAATTGAGAGTGTATCTCGCAGGCAATCATGACAGTATTTTTATAATTATTGTTTCGTTCTGATCCGTTGAACTTATTCACATGTGATGAATGATTGAACACAGCCATTTCTATTTATTACGGTGATATTCAATATTTTGATTAAGATGGGAATCTTTCTTGGTAGTTATAGATACAAATTGATTTTGTAAGTAAGAAAGCTTATTATTCGATTCTTAAAAGATGTTACGAAGTTACAAACTCTCATTTCTTGAATAGGATCACATTAAAGATATCTTATAATGATTCCGGCGATGCACATTCAGAAACCTTGCAGTGGTCCTTCCCCACAGTTACTCACATTCCCCTTCATTGATCCATATTCACCACCACCACTACCACCACCACCACCACCACCACCACCACCACCATAACCACCTCCACCCCCCCCAGCATCATCATCATCATCACCATCACCATCGTCATCAGTAGCAGAAGCATGAACACCAACAGTACCAATTCCGACGCCCCGATCTCGTCACCGCTAACACTTCGACCTGCCTCTGTATTCGCAACGGCCTCGACTGTTATCGCCGCGACAACCTCCGTTTCTATTCTCTGCCCCCCACCTCTGCCACTGGCTCAGTCTGCGCCACCACCTCCTTTTCTGCCTCCCCCCTTTTCCGCCGGCATCTCGTCTTCATTTCGACCTTCGCCTCCACCTCCACATTCCCTTCCCCTCTCCCCCTGCCCTCCTCCGCCACCTCCTTTCCCCTCCGCCCTCTGGCACTCTTACACTTCCGCCTTCGTGTGTTGCTCCTCCGCCTCCGACTGCTTCGCCACCTTCATCTCCTCATTCTCCTCCAGCAGCACTTCCGCCCACCGCGGCGCCCCTTCCTTCCCTCTTGCCCGGAGCGGCGCTGTACGGTGATGTGATGCGTGACTCGATGCTGGGTGGCGCGGTGCTGCGTGGCGCGAGGCTGAGTGGTGCTGCGTGGCCTGGTTCGGTTGTGCGTGGTACGGCTCGGCGCGTTGCGGTGGTGCGCGGAGAGGGGATGCGCGGCGGGGGGCGGGGCGGCGCGGTGGTGCGTGGCGCAAGGCTGTGTGGGCTGGTGGCGCAGCGCAGTGTTGTGGAGTATGGCGCAGTGGTGCGTGGCGCGGCGCGTTGTGGTGGTGCGTGCTGGAGCATAGCGTGGCGCGGGGCCAGCCGGGGCGAGGCAGGGCGGTGCGGTGGTGCGCCGCCGCGGGCGCGCTGCCACCCGCGCTAACCCGAGCCCCTTAGCACGCGCGCGCTAAGTGCGCCCAAGGAGCTGCCTCCGCGCGGGCACGCCGCGGACCCGCATTCTCCCCCGCCCCCGCCAGGAGATGCTCCGCGCGCCTCCGCTCACCAAACGAACGAACGGCTTCCGACTCCTTCCGAAGGACTGGAAATCTCGCCAAGGAGTAACAAGTGCTACCCATTAAATAACGGTCCACAGACAACATACGCCCATTCATTTCAAATCATGTCGAATTGATATTCTATCTGTAACGAGTTCAATAAGTTGAAGTGTTTAAACCTAGGAGGAGAACGTATATTTTGTATCAGTCATCATCTTCATTGAATCAGTTATCGTTCTGTCATGCATTATGTAACTATATAATGACATCGTGCTTCTAATGTGCTACGAATAGAAACAATAAAATGTATATCCCGCTTAATCATTATTGTTTTTAACATTGTCTAATTTTTTGTGATTGGTTTGTTAAAATATTTCAGCTGAAAGTTCATACCTCTGTGGAACGGACTGTAATACCTTAGTCAACTGTGAGAAAATAAACAAAGTACAATAAAATACATGAGTGATAAATCATAATCGGTTAAACAAAATCATTATGGAAATTAAAATGTCACGCAATTTTCTGAAAACATTGCATATTTTACCTTATTGACTTGTCGGAGTGAAAAATATCAGGAGAAATGTACGGAAATTTTATTTTAAGAATATTACACGGAGCGAATTAAGCCAACTATTCTAGCTCTATGTTTTCGTATCCCTGATTTAACGTATGTTTCATCGCTTATAAAGTTTTGCATTTATTGACACGTGTGTTTCAACCTGATAATTCCTCCTTAGCTCAGGTGGATTGGTGGGCCTTCAGGTGGGGATTTGACTATCTTTTGAAGATTACACACACGAAGAGGCTACTGTCAGAGATTATAAAGTTCTCAAACTTAGTTATCTGCAATGTACGGGAACATTTTTATTACTGGCTGTTAAAAATACTATTTTCAGTTGAGACATAAAAGCATTAACTCTATCACTTCCTACATTTTGATGCATAATGATATTCCGTCGTGGTCATTTCATTTAATAAGTTCATTATTTAATAAGGACTTGGTATTGCTCATACCTTTTCTAATCACAGGACGTCTGCTGAAACTCGAGCTTATACGTACACGTGCATTGATAGACAAAAGTGCGCCCACCCTTTTATCGGTATCAGTTGTAAAATGTGGGAGCTTACTAACAAAACACTTGTTTTATTCTTTCAGCAAACGATGCCTCTCTTATCTTGGATAGAGCAAAGCCTGTGGGCTTCTGTTGCGAAGTATATTTGTGCTGAATGAGGCGGATAAGTCGGCCCAAAATTCACTTAAGATCACTCGCTTCACACATTTGGCAATACAATTCTAACACTTTTACATGTGTCTCTTTTTATTTTAAGGAATATTTCTAATCAATTTGTCACAAGTAGTTTGATAACATATCCTCATTCTTTTTTAACCACATATATCATATATCATAACCACATATCATTTTAACCACATTTGTAGGAAACAATTTTGAACCCACCTTTCTTCATTCAAGACCAGTCGACAAGAACATTTTACCTGACAAATGCATTAAAACGTTTTCCTTGGGTATGTTTGATATATCTAGATACTAGTGAAAACTCCAAATTTTTACTATCTCGCAGAATTTGTGCTAATTCCAGGAGACCCGAAAACATGCCAGTCAAGTCTCTTATGGACTTCTTCCACATTTTACTTTATAACTCTTTAATCTTAACTCACGTATAACAATCATTCAAACAAACTTAAAAGAAGATTAAAACTTCTTACAACCTTTATTTACGAGTACCTTAAACCTTTATTTTTCAACATCTATCATCAAGCGAGCTGTAGTTCTTAATAAAATCATTTTTTCATTTTACAAAAATGTATATCAAATGACGCAAATTTTTAATATTTTAACAAAGTTGATGTAGTCATATAACTACTTTACACGTGTCTTGTTATTTGTGTCATGGGTAATTAAGCATTGCCTCCTAAAAAGTGTATACAAGTACGTATATACTTGTATATACGTAGAACTATGTATTATGTATACGTATGTATGTATACGTAGTACAAAAACGTGTACATATACACTTGATTTCTAAAATTTTAAGTCTCAGGACGCACCCCAAAATAACCATTAGTTTAATTGAAATAGTTATATATTGATAACATAATTTAATAATTATTCCCGAGGTACCGGAACGCCGTTCCCTCGCGTTCCGACAGAAATCAAGCCACATGATATACATGCTCCAAAGCTTGAGGACTAGAGGAACTTCCCTGCGCGTCAGGGCCCGGCGGAGAGAAGTCGTTGGCGGGGAACACGCAGTGGGCCTCGGGCGGTGCCCCTCCCTCGTGATGGGTTTGGCTGGCGGGCGGCGGCGGGCGGCGGGCGCGACCCATTTCGCGGCGCGCAGTCGCATGCCCGGCGCATGCCTGGCGCTGCCCAGCACTTGACCCCCAGTTGATCTTCGTTGCCGCCGCTGCCACAGCCGCTGGAGCCCGCCGACCAACGCTCGCCAGCGCCCGCACTCGCTAAAGCCGAGGAAAAATCCTCCGGCGATGGACTTGCTGAAATTGCGCGGAGAGAGTTTAAAAGGACACATGGAATGTGGAAAATGTGCGCACAAAGGAACTTCGAGTGAAAACGAAGAAACCAACTCCAGATAACGCTTTACGATTGGTTCCTGAGGGGCAGGTGCCAACAATGAATTTGCAATTTTGCTATTCTTTGCATATTCACAATACTGAGTTCGTTAAACATGTGTGACAAAGGATGTAGTATTCTTTGTATTATTCGTCTATTATGACATTTTTAACTTGACCACATTCACAGAAGTCAAACAGTCGAGTACAGAGGAGTCAACCAAATACAGTGAACTGGACCTTGGTAACTATCTAATAATGATTATTTAAATTAGACGAATTATTTGATTACCAAAACACGGTATTGTTACAATCCTTTGAATTCCGTTTTGTGAAGAGCGCACTTTCCCTAAAATACTTTTTACATTAATCTTCAAAGCGAATTGCAATGCAAATTTTTTTAAATGATATTTTTCGAAAAATCTAAAGCAAGTCTTAGTAATAACGTCTCACGAAGACAAAAAATATTTTTAGGACGTACACGTGAAACATATTACTTTACCTCTAACACACACGTGCCACAAAAAATTGTAAATCCTTATATTTCACTTCTTGATCGACTCGCCCGTGCGCAACCACACCTTTGCGGTTCGTTGCCCGTGCCTTTTCCAACGCTGAATTGCCCGCTGGCCTTGGAGCGCCTTCTCGGTCCAGATGCTGTGTGCAGAGGCGCTGGAGGTCGTGCAGCGGCCGCGTGCAAGTGCGTAAGTGCGCGCGAGGTCCAAAGGGCCGAGAGAAAGAAGGGAGAGCGCGAGTAGTTTCGGCGCAGCTGGTCGTTGCCCAGACGGCGCTGCCCGCCCGCGCCCGGCGATCTGCTCCATCTGTCGCGCAATCCCCGAGCCCCGCCCCGCTGAGCTTGTGGAGCATCCTATACTTAGTTCATTCTTAGGTGGATGTGTTTCGACCCGGGAATCAAAAGGAAACCGAAACCGGTGAGGGATAATTCCAAAATCTGTTGCTTCTTTTCTTCACAGTTTTTATTACACGGGAGCTCTATTATCAATTTTTAACATAACGGTCGTTTCCACCTGTATTCACAATTAAACTTGTATACGGGTTAGGAAATAGATCCTAGAATTTCAGATGCACATAATACACTTGTTCCCATATGTACACTCAATTTTAACAGCTTTTTGACGTTAAATACATAAAAATAAATAAACCGTTGATAATACTTTCAGTAATGGGAGCGAAATTGAAATTGTTATTCTTTCATTATGCATTTCTTTGGAACACGAAACGAATAAAATGGTTATATGTTAATTTGTTTTTATATTTTTTTTAAGATTTTCATAATTCCTTGTAACTCGTAACGGTTACTACGAGATCACGATTCGAAAATTGACTCACGAGTGCAAACAGCATACGTCTTAGTTTTTCAGGGAGCAGACATTTTAATATTTCTTTATTTTAAATTATGATCTGACGGAAAATGAATCGTCAAACATTATGATGGGGTATCGTACTCCTGTAGTATAATTAATATCGAAATAATTTAATTAAAATAAAGAAAAAAATTTCACAATTGTTTAAAAATCGAAATCAAAATTTCAGCCGAAACGTTTATTTCATGAAAAAGGAACATAAATAGTTTGTTATCCGAATCGGAACGTTAATTGTAACCTATTTTATTAACACAGTCCTCAAGAGTACAACATTGATTTGAGCCGCAGTATTTTGTAGGATCTTCAGATCGTCGTCACTCCCATTAACTCTTAGGATAATTTAAATTGTTTCAGGCGGTAATATTTAGTTTTACCCTCTAAGATCTCAAGTTTTACTCATTAATATCGCGTGGCTTCTTGTTGCACTCTTTCTGCATTCATTCACATTAGATTATTCACGTCTTCACTTTCAGAAATAATTTCCTCGCTTCCAGAGGCGTTTCCGGCGTGCTCGAGTGCAGATCGATGCAAAGTCGGTTTTAACGCCCGCTACAAAGAAATGTCCGGATAACAAAGAAGCGCAGCCGAACGTACTCCAAGGCTACTAGGGATGGTTGTCACCTCTCGTACATCGACCTACAGCTAGTTGCAGGCTGCGAAGTCCTGTGCTCGCCTCGCTAAGCGTTGAGGGTTGCATTCTCGTATATCGAAAAGTCTCAACTAAGAGTAAACTGCTTATAAGAGGCGGCACCGCCAGCTCACCGCCTGGGAATCCCTTGCGCCCGCGGCGCTGCACAACTCAGCGACTGAACAAGTCCCCCTTCCTACCCCGCCTAGCCTTCACCAACCCACCACACCCCGCCCCGCCCTGCCCCGCCCCGCCCCACCCCACCCTTCCCCTCCTCGCCCCTCCTCGCCTCGCCCCCCCCCCCCCCCCCCCCCCCGCCCTGCCCCGCCCGCCCCCCCCCCCCCCCCGCCCCCCCCCCGCCCGCCCCGCCCCGCCCCGCCCGCCCCGCCCGCCCCACCCCGCCCCACTCCGCCACACCCCGCCCCACCCCGCCCCTCCATTTTTATATTATTTTATTTATTTTTCGTTTCTCATCGCCCCACCACATCATCCTCTCGTTCTCTGCTCCATCCCATTCAGCTCCGCCCGGTTCTGCTCCTCTTTTCGAGCACCTCTAGCCTCCCGCCGCTCCTACCCGTCCGGCCTCCCTTCGTCGCACGCTGCACTTCTCTCCGCCTGACTCGTCCGCGCCTTCGGCCCCGCTTCCGCGGTTTTCCTCCTCGGCTTCTAGGAGCCTCCTCCCGGCCCCTTCAGCCACTTCCAGTTTTCTCCCCCTCTCCTCTCCTCTTGTCTTTTCGATTTGCTCCTATGCAAACTAGCTTCCTGGAATTTGAGAGGCTCTCACATTTGTGCATGATCTTAGTCCCTGCTCGTACTTCCTATTGGAACTCCACTTGGTGATGTATATTCTATTTGTTCTATGTATACAAATACAGATAGGATTTTCCTTTGACGTAAAACACGACGTTGTGATAAAGAAAAAGTTGGTTACAATTTTTTCTGGTACTCATAACATTTTTTGATATTCATATTTGTGTACAAAGCAGTAAAATCTGTCAGTTCTTGGGATGCTGCGACGTTTTAATAAAATACACCAATATTAAAAACTAATAAAGTAAAATATTGTTACAAAATTATTATACATTAATTAAGCGCTAGTTTTGTACGTTTCAAGGAACAATGGTCATAAACAGTTGTTCTTTGCCGCGAAGAAAACTGGGAACACATATCTCTGACCATCTAATCGTTATCAACGATATGTTACATCAACACTATGAAGGCGAGTCAGCCACACAAAATAGTAGATTTATTAAACGTAAAACATTACGATATCATAATGGAAAAGTTATTTAAATATTTTAGTTAGGTTAGTTAATCACTGAAGTTTACACATGGCATAGTATCAATAAACCTATGTAACGTAACTATACGCTATAAACTTAGAAGCTATGAACTTATAATAAGTTAATAAGGTTCGGCTTTAATTGCGAGTCTCTGGATACGAAAGATTGCGCAATAAACAGCAGGCCTAAGTTCCGGAGGTGGCTTCAGCGAGGGGGCTAATCCCGGCCTGCGCCCAGCAGCTGTGGGGATGAGAGCCGCGGAATGCGCAGGTGAATCCTGGCCTCCTCGTCGCAGGACCGGAAATATAAAGCTGCGCAGCGCAGCCCAGCCGGTTTCCAGCGGGAACCCCCGCGCAGCGGCTCTGCGCGCTACACGTGGCGGCGCCGATGGGCGCAGGTGGAGAGCGGCGCTGCGCAGCACTCGGTCCGTTCTCAATGAAACAATCACCATTCGTTCGTAGAAATCGTTTTTATGGATTCTAATGTTAACTTGTTTATTGAGACAATTCATTTTTATTCACTGTAAAAACATGGTGTATGTATTTGTCTTAAACTAGTATTTTTAGATACAATAAAATCATATAAGCGTAAGGGTGCGATGTTTCAGTTCTTTAAGAAACATGTTAGTCGCAAATTAATATTTTCATGCAAGAGTATCACATAAATTTTTAATATGGTAAATTTATTTTTAGTGTAAAAATTAAATTGATTATTAAATATTTAAGAATCGATTTATATAACTGAGACTTTGTGTGATTAATCGATTTTAAAAATTGTTCGGAGTTCACAAGTTTGTAATAAAGAGGAATATTTAATGAACTGAGCATTGATAATGCTAAGACGCAAGGCAGCCTGAACAAATGTTAAGCTATATCTTAATAAATAAATAAGTTACATCAGAATAGCATATTATGAACATTATGTTGTGCTATTCCAACACAACAATTTACCATTTCAAATCGGCACTTTCTCGGAAATATGTTGAATAAATCAGGACACTGCCGTCGCCACCTTGCCTCGTGGAATGGTCTATTGTCTCGTAGCGAATATGTAGTGGGGCGAGGCTAAAGTCCACTTCCAAACCAGGAGCGGTGCCTCAGTGCATCAACTGATGTCACTGCAGTGCCTCTGACTGGGAGGTTCTGGTTTGAATTCCGACGGAGTCAGGATTTTCGATACTAGCTTTTCACATAGGTCGAATTAAGTCGCTGTCTGGAAAATTCTAGTGGCCGGCTAGTCTGATTGGTAGTTTTCCGTGGTTTCTACGATCAACACCAGGCGTATGCCGGAGCAGTACCCTAACAAACGGGCCACGGACCGCGCGCGATCTTTCCTTCCCCTTCGTCGCCCTATCCTCGCACCTTACACACTCACACTTACACTACCACAAACATGTTGGGAGACCGGCCGGGGACTTGGAACATGTCCCGGCTGGGGCGTTGCCCCGCTGGTGGGAGATACATGATTGGGGAAAACCCCACTAGTCGACGGTAGGTCGGCGCCGCATCTCGCCATCCAGTGGGAGAAGATCACCGCCACCAACATGCACTACGGGACTAATGATCTCATTAGTTGACGCGCCCGGAAACGCTAAGAATTGAATAATCAATCGACTTCCAAACGAAGGCGGTAGGTCTGTGTGAATAGGCAAGTGCTTCATCCATAGGCCCCGGTGCCCCAGCGCCGCGGCGGAGCGACGCCAGCCACCCCCTCGCAGGTGCCCCACGCGCCGCACGTGTTCAGGTCCGCTTGCCCCCTCTCGGGGCTTCCGTTCCTTCCCGAATGTTTTCTCCTCTTATTTCTACTCAGCTTTAGTTTGGTCTATTACCCTTTGCCTTTTACGGCCAGCTCCTGCACAGCGTCACTTCTTCTATCCTGCCTTTATTTGTTTTTGTTTTTTCTGGATGCTCCCGGCCACATTCAACTCCTAGTTCAACATTGCTCTGAGTGTCTCCCTATCTACAACTGCATTTAGTCATTTCTCATTTACTTATCTTTCTTCAATCCGCGTTTTTTGATATTTTCTCTCAATATGGTTTTCTATTAGCATTTGCGTTCCATTCCTTATTTTTTTTTCCTTCCATCATCACCTCTTTCTACACTCATATCCCTTTCATCCCCTCCCAAGTCTACTTCATCAACTCTTCATACTTCTTCCAAGCCCCCCTCCACCCTGCACTATGATGTTCTCCGCTGGTTACCTTCTACACATCTCTCTCCGTTTAGTTCTTCAGAATTGTTCTTATTTGAACAATTCATTGTCGTTTAGAATGGTCACTCATTCTCATTCTCCATCTCATTCTTTCTACCTCAGTCATCCTTGCTGCTACATTCATCTTGTAATGCGTTGGTCCTCGGTGTTGGCTTGCTCTTACTTTCCCTCCGTCCAGCCGTGCCCATGGCCTCTGTCGGCGTGAGGTTCTGCTCTCCACCCTCGAACCTTCTTGACCTACGCTCCCGCTCCGCTCCCGCTCCGTCCCGCTGCCGCTCGCTCTCGCCCGCTCCGCTCCCGCTCTCGCTCCCGCTCCCGCTCCCGCTCCCGCGCCCGCTCCCGCTCCCGCTCCCGCTCCCGCTCCCGCTCCCGCTCCCGCTCCCGCTCCCGCTCCCGCTCCCGCTCCCGCTCCCGCTCCCGCTCCCGCTCCCGCTCCCGCTCCCGCTCCCGCTCCCGCTCCCGCTCCCGCTCCCGCTCCGCCGCCCGCACCAGGAAGCGCGCGCGGGGGCGCCCGAGGCTCCGGCGGCTGCGCCAGCGCCGCGCGCGTCCTTCACCTTGCCTCGTGCCGCCGCCGCCGCCGCCCTCGACTGCGCGCTGCGCAGCGGCGGCGAAGGCGTGGGCGACTGCGCGGAGGAATGCGATTCGGAGACGCCACCGCCTGCGCCGCCGCTGCAAGCACTGCAGAAGCTTCGGCGGCGCCTCCCCCCCCCCCTTCCTCGCTATGAGGCCAGAGGGGCTATCTCTTTGCAGGAGGAACAGGCGGGCTCAACAGGGCGGGGGGAATGCCCGCTTCTCCGATTCTCAATGTTGCGCTGGATGCCTAGTCAAGAAACATACGTGCTGGTTCAAAAATTGAAAATTAATAAGACTATTTTTGTTATTATTATTATTATTATTATTATTATTAATTTTATTGTGTGCAGTAATGAATTCATTTTGTAATTTATGTAGTACGAAACACTATAAACACTTGCACACATAAATGTACTATGTTATACGAGGTAAATTTATAATATTGAGTAATAAAATCAATTTTTGAAACGCTATTTAACTTTAGTATTGCTTACACACCATGCATGTACGTACAAGTCAGCAAAACTGTGCTTCTAGGTTGGATCCGCCTCTATTTGAGATAAGTGTTGTTTGTGAACAAACGCTGTAGGTCATTCCTCGAATGGTTTCATCCCGAAATTCGTTGAAGATACTCATCAAGTGCGAAATAATGAGGTGGATGTATTGCACAAGGCTCCGATACGTCATGGAGCTGTGATTTAGGGAGTGGACCAGGCACACCGGTCTTCCTCCTTTCCCCTTAAGGAACGCATGTGCTCAACCATAATTATTTCAAAAGTGGGTGATGTTGCCTTTGGTGAACTAGAGCAGATCATAAAATCAAAATAAATTCGACTGAAATGAGGTTGTGAATGAGAATACTCTTCTGTGACGCGAGTTATCTAATAAAATCAAATAATTTTAATACATGACCACTAAGCAAAGCAGCAAGACTTCTGCTATTCTAGTGTCGTTCTTTTTCTCATTAATTCGAAAACCATTTTAATTCAAAACAGTGGAATTGGAAAGGAATAAAAAGCTCATCTCTTCCGTTTTGAATTTTCAAAACTGCTTAAATATTCAATCCCCCCCCCACCGAACGAGAAAAGAATTACTATATCATTATTTGAGTTAGTAATTAAGTTAAAGCAAATAGTTCATGAAATGCCTTTGGCAAATAGATGATACTGAGGCACGGAAGAGGGGGTGGTAGCTTTACAACCCAGTTGAGGTCAAGATATTGTGACTCGCGATTACGTCGCAACGATACATCTGATTTAGGATTTCCCTTCGTATTTTATATGAAGTGCTATGACCTTCGGAGTTCATCGCAGGCCTTCTCCTAAATCCGCGCCTGCCTGGAGGCGATCGGGGTCCAGCTCTGCACCGAGGCAGGCGGAAGCGGAGCGGAGCTCGCTCTACAGGTTCTGCAGCTGAAGCGCCGCGTCGGCCCTCGCGATCTAACTGTGCTCCGCAGCCCACTAAATCTCCGTCGCGCGCCGGGCGTCGGCGACACGCTCCGCCCGGATGCGTGGCCAATCCAGAGGCTCTTTAGCGCAGGGGCGTGGTCCGGCCGTGAGATCTACTCTGCGAGCCTGCGTTTCGTTCAAATTGTCGTCGTGAGCGTAGGTAGGGGGAAGACGGTCGAGGAATAGCGAATCACGGAAAGAAAGTTCACAGTAGGATGTGATATACTGTGCAGATGATATTCATCTGGATAGATGATATCCACCTGGGTGGGTGATACCCACCTGGGCTATTAAACACCTCCACAATTGCAAATCTGCATGCATTTGCTGGAATTTGGACTAGAGTAATAAACTATTAATTTGCAATACCCCTCCCATTCTCACACACAAACGACTTCTTGTGAATTGAACCATTTGATAACGTATACGATGGGTTAGGATTTGCTAGTGAGAGATACTGAATCAATCCTTTTTAGAGCCTATTTTTTTCTTATATTCCTCGTGTCCTATAATCGTAAAACATTACTCCCGTAGAACACGACTGTTCTCGATACATGTGACCCTCTAATTTAGTTGTTGTACATATATGTTGGCCACAATGTTAGTAACCCCATCCGAATTATTGAAGTGTGATAGAATATACAAATTTTAAATATTTCATTTAAATGAAATTATGAATTCATTTAAATGAAATTTAAAAAAATGAAATTCATTTGTATGGCTGTGCATTTATTCGTCGACAGTGCTATCCAGAACGCAAAGACAAGTTTCTTTCATTCTTTAGTGTAGTTCAGCTAGTTGTTTTATATCATGGAAATTAATGAGGGTTGCACGTGTATAGGTCATGCAAGTCAAGCCAGTGTTGTAACACTTAACGCGGTGATTCAGTTTTACGTTGAGATGCAAATGTTGGGTGAGTGTCGTGATTCGACTGCTGGGAGGCGGAATTTTTCCACTGGCGCGCGGAACTGTCAGCGTCCGGGTCGGTGCAACTGCGTCGCATAGAATCGCCACGTGCCGCTCGTACAGCGCGCGAATCAGGACCTGGCTCATACGACCAGTTCTGCGCGCCTTACTACTGTGGATGTGCGCATTATGCAGTAGGAAGGGTGGAGGTTTCTCCTACTTGCAAAGTGTTCTTGATGATTGCAGCCTGAACGATTTATTTTATTCATTTAATCAATTTCATATTTTTTTTACTTTTTGTCTTCAACGACAGGTATTGAAACCACAAATGATACGCGGAAGAGGAAAATCTAGTATAGCTTCTGTTTTTGAGAATTAAAAGAAGAAGGAGAAAAATGATCGCGAGGGAATTTGGTCTACGAAGGAGAACATGTTTATTAAATACATTTTATACGTTCGCGCCTATTTTTATTTAAAAAGGTCAATGATATGTTGTGATTTGATAATTATAACGTGTTTAATTATAGAACATTTACATGTCGTATTTGGAATTTAATATAATCTCTGTAATTACTACAAACATAGCTTATATGAAGTTGGGCCTTGTGTATGAGTACACACTGAGTGAGCAAATAGAGCAAAACAATTTTCTCTAAATTTTTCCTTTGTTAATGCCAGCCATTACCATTACAACTGAGTTTTCTTTGGAGCATATATTCTCGTCTTTCAATGAGGTAATAATGACCTTTCTGGGTGTGCGGAGTAGAGTGAAATTAGTCTTGCAATTTCTAGTAGAATATCGTACAATATTATATTTTTTGATATAATGAATAGACACTTTTAATGACAAGGTTAGTGTTGAATCACAAACTTCCACATTACTTGCACATTGTGTTGGATATGATGACATACGATATGATAATTACTTCAGCAGTAAGGAAGTCGCAGTACTTGCAGAAACATGTGCAGATATAATCTCGTGTGTTGGAGTATGAACAATTGCCTTCAATAAATTTTATGAGGCAACAGGAGAGGTATATGGGGTGGCATGCAATAAGTTCAAGATTACCAGTGAAGTACGTTTGGCATTTTGTTAATTATTTTATACGAAATCAACATTTACATTTATGGTACGCGGTTAAATCACGCGGGTTCAAATAATTTCGTCAAAATTGTGTTCGTGTCTTTCGGAAAAGTGTGACTCTTTAGAAATAGCTTCAAACAATTACGTATAGTATTTCAGGATTTACACCACGTGTCCGATAAATGCTGTAAAGGTGGCACAGCATGACTAGTAAAACCGGTGAAGTCAAGGAAATGGCAAGGCCACAAGATTTTCTGCGAAGGGAGAAGTGAATTATCTCTATCATGGCAAATAGTATACTAATTTATAGCATCAGAGACTTCAATATTTCTTGTGATAGTTTAATATACTGGCTGATTTCAACTTGCGAGTTAGAGATAAAAGTTGAGGGAATATTTTCAATTCTCTTCTGTACCTTCCACCTGGCACCTTAATTTTAAGTCCACTTATTACCTGCTAACACAGTTTTTTACGGGGCAAAAAGTTTTCAATCATAATTTTCTGGATTTAACCTTATTGTCAGGTTTCAAATGAGTTTTCTATAATTCACCTTTATTTCTGTTCCTGGTTTTCTTACCTCAACTGCCACGAGTAGTCTCGACTTCTGCAGCCCTAGGATTTGTGTTTCTCGGGCAGTTCGAACAATCCTAGCAAGTCAATGTCAGAGAAACATACTGAAAAGTATTTCGAATAATCGCTGATTTTTAAAGTTTGTTTGAGCCTTGCTTCGTATTATAGGACAGAAGGAATTGAATAATTCCCGCAATGCATAGATCATGTCTTAACTGCGAGACGTGAGCAGTTATTTTTCCGCAGATATCATTAATGTATACATGTAATCAATTCAGTTAACTTAAAAATCGATCCATGACATCGTTTATGGACTGCATACCACAATGGCGTAGCCGAAAAAAAATTAGAATTATAACGATTATTTTATAAAGTTTATAAAGTTTTGTAACAATAATTATTAACAAACTTATGTGAGCCTATTAATAAAAGTTACTCCTTAATGTATCAAAGCGTGTGGCACATGAAATCCAACCCGCATGCAAAAACGTTTTTGTTTTTTTCGAATTGTGTTCGTATTGCAGTCCATGAACGACAACAAAAATACAGTAATTACGATTCAATATCGAAATTGCGATTATCACATAAAGTTTTCAGTAGGTTTCTTTCAGATGGATACTAAAGATTACAACGAAATCCTGTGTCCGTCGCCCCCAGTTTCATTAACATATCTATCACGGCCAGAACCGTGCCAACAGAAACGGAAGGAACGGTCCGATTGATTGATTGATTAGTGATTCTGGGCACGTTAACTGCTCATGTCGTTAGTCCTGTAAGTATAATCCATGTTTTCGTCGGGAGGTGGTGGTGACCTTCCCCGTTGGATGATGAGATTCGGCGCCGTACTACCTGTCTGCTAGCGGGGTTTTCCCCAACCAGGTATCTCCCACAAGCGAGGCACCGCTTCAGCCGGGATAAGCTCCCGACCGGTCTCCCGACATGTGTGGTATTGTTGAACATGCAATTGTGTGTACGTAAGGTGTGAAGATACGGCAAAGAAGAGGAAGAAAAAATCGCGCGCGGTTCATGATCCCTTTGTTAAGATACTGCTCCGGCATTCGCCTGGTGGTGTTAGGAGAAAGCACGGTAAACTACCCATCAGAGAAGCCGGCCCCTAGAATTCATCTCCAAACAGCGACTGAATTCGGCATCGCTATCTATCAAAAATAAAACCTGCCATCGTCGGGACTAAAACCTAGGAACCCCCGGTTAGTGGCACTGCAGTGACATTAGTCGATGCCCCAAGCCACATCTCTGGAATGGTGCGAGTGTACCGCTTTTAAATGACACAAAAAAAAAAAAAAAATCCCGTCAACGGGCCGTAAAAACGGCGTAGGGAGGTGCTCCCAAAGGGCCCAGCTGAGCGCGCGGGCACACCCACAACCACGACCGCTCTCCACCGGAATCCAGTGAGTCGGGCGAGCGGCGGCGGGCGGCGGCGTCGCCGGCCTCGCGCCTCTGTTGGTAAATACGCGCCGGGGGGCGGGGCGCGGGCGGCCCGGGCCGGGAGAGCGCGGGGCGGCGGCGGAAGCCGCCGCCGCCGCCGCGGCGGCGTCGGATCGCGCGGTTAGGCCCCGACCGGATTCCGCGGATCCCCGTTCGCCTGCTGCGCGGCCTGGCAGCTCTCCTTCCACACCCGTGTGGAAGGCAGTTTCCCGTATAATATGGCAGATAGTGATCTTAATATGGGAATGTGTGAAATAAAGAGCGATAATTCAAATTGATGAACACATTACTCATGTTGATATGGTGTTATAGTGTGGTAGCACAATTGTTATTCAAAAGACCTCCAAGTACAGTCCATCCAAGTGAATTTCCTGCAATCACATCGAATTTCTCTTAAATGCTCCTTTAAATCATAATTCACTTACCCAAACCTTTCCAATGCCCTTACGCTGTGAGGCTGCCAAAATATTGATTTTTTTTAAAAGTACCCACTTAAGAAATTATCAAATATTTCAATAATCGATTGTTCGTTTCTTGGAAGCGTTTTCTTTTAATTTTAATTTAATTCTAGAGACCGTATATTAGTCAGTTTTCGCATACTGAATATTGAAACTGTGAATAGGAAGTAGCAGAGAAAAACATTCGGACCCACTATCAAATAAAGCCTCTGTAAGGGAGTAAACCTTTATTTGCTTTTAATCTTAATTTAGACCGTTATCTACAACATATGGGGCGATAAATGTCTTACTATTCACTCAAATAGTTGTTATGGACTGAGTATTCGAACGCTTGTAATGCCAATATTTTCAACGAATGCTAATGGAATTATAATGTATTGTTAATAAATTTACTGTAAATGAGATCTCTACAATCCACTTTATTGGTTTATATTTGCTTTACTGGATGATAGCAATGGATGAAGATACTTTCTTCAAGATATGATTCATTCGTAATCAATCATGGAATACAATATTGTGTTTTTCTGGGTTTTCAGAAACTTGATTCTATGGAATACGTTTACTTCACGAAAACCGTGTCGTGTTTAGTAGTCTCCATGTATTCAATATGGTTGAATACATAGCATACTACTTAAAAATGCCAACATATAGTTGAGCATGATATTTCAATTTCGCTTTCAATATCTATTCATAATGATGATAATGGCAAAGCTGTAAATCAGCATATATGATTACATTTGGTTTAAACGAACTCACAGTTTGTATGTGTATTTTCAGAAAGGAAAATGAAAATCCTGAGTTTCCTTCGAGGTCAGTGCTTTGACTGCCTTGACTGCTTTCAGGACGTCCTTTCTCCATACCACGCACGCACATGACCCTAGAGGATACTGTCGTGAGAAGGACAGGCTAAAGCTAAAATAAGGCAATTTGACAGAAGAACCTAAAAAATGTTGACCTTCATCACATTAGTCACTTTAATAATCTCTGGGAATAGGTGGGAAATAATTTAATTTCTTTTTCTTGGGCACTAGGTTTCAAGGTTATTTCTCTAGTTGAAAAGAGTTTATTACACCATCGTTTCATATATTACTACGGAAAGAATTTCTAATTACTGCAGAAACATTTCTCAAGTTTTTTTTCTGTAATTTATATCTATTTCAAGAATTAGTTGTCGCGATTCCGGAGTGTTGAAATCGGAATGATTTGTTCAATTGTGAAATGAATCGAGGCTAGGTGTACTGCTACGTAACAGCATCTCATGAAACATTTGAGTTTAAGATTTTGTTGTCCGCTGTTAATTTTTTAAGCAATACGAATGAAATCCGTAATGAAATTTTATTTGTAACTTTTTAACCTTTGTTTTCTTTTGAGAAATTTGTAGCATATAAAGTTTCATATATTAATCCTCCCTTCCGTAGTTGCGTCGGCCAACGAAAATTGGTCGGGTACCACACCTAAAAGCGATGTCTCTTCTTTGAATTCAAGATTTTTCGGGTCGGCACAACCTTGGAATGGCAAGGCATGCTTTGACTGACCTCCGTAGTCAGGTCCACTAGGTAGTACATTCGTGACTGTTCGGAAATGTAAAACGTGAAACGTAGAACTTCGAGTATATTCAAAGACCTTGCGTTGAGAACCATTCACTCGTGGTCACTGTCTTGTAATTGTGCGCGATAGATTAGACGATTACGCTTTGAAGAAAAAAATGTATATTCACAACACGATAGAGTTAGATTGAAATATTGTAATGATCAATGTTTCATTCATTGTAGAAATGGTGGTGCATGATGAGGCGGTATTGACGGAATATTCAAATGAAATACGGAAAGGTCGTCATCTTCCTGAATAAGAATTAATAATAGCAAACTTGTGTCGGCTTTGCTGTCATCATCACTGGGAAGACGATGCATATCATCTAGCAATGATTAATGACTAATTAGAGGTTAGTCCATTCACCTTGATTTAATTTATTTTGGTCGGTCATGAAGTTTAAATTGATTGAAAGTGAACTATGAACTGAACACGAAATTAGTTGTAGGACCGACATTAGTTGTATTACTTATTCCGCATTACGGTGTCTCTCCTCGAAAAGATTATGCTAAGCGTTGTTTTGTAATATTGCACTCGCTACTTTTACCGAGACTGCAAATCCCGAACATGTTTGCATCATCAAATCCCATCACCTTCTGCGCTGTTCAAATAAAAAAAATGCAGCAAAGCTTTTAAAAGTATCATATTAAGCAATTATTTTTACGAATTTCAATAGGAGCACAAACTCATACTAACCATGTTTCTCAAAACTTTGACAGCACACAAGGTAGACACAGTATCTAGAAATTCTTTCTGGAGTAGTACCTGAAACGAAGGAATAAAAAAATGCCCCGCCCCGTTCTCACAGCCATCGCGCGTCGAGCAAAATGCATCAATGCAACTGTTTCGAAGAGATGCGGAGCCTGAGTAGAGAAACCCGAAGTCCCGAACGGAGCGGGGGGCGGTGCTCGGCACGACCGAGGGAGCCCCCAGTCTATGCGGGCCGCGGTATCGCACGTGGTGCATAAGTCGGCGGCGGCGGAGGCGGAGGTTCGCGGAAGCGGTTCTCCTCCGGCGCTGGCCGTCGGCGGCGGTGGCGGTGGGTGGGGGCGGCGCAGGGGGCCACGTGCGCGAAGGTCGCGGGGCAAGGCGAGCGGGTGGCGGCGGCTGGCGGGACCGGTTCCTTCGCGCCGCGTCACGCGGAGGCGCCGCCGCCAGAGCCAGGCGCCGCACCTGCGCCAACGCCCCCTCCCTCCTTCCCCTCCTCCCAGCTCACCGCTCCTCCCAGTCGGCCCAAATGATGCCGAAAGTGCGCAAAGACAAGTTTCTAACTTGCACTGCTACTCGAAAATATTAACACGAAACCCAATGTTTAATTTCTCTGGCTGCTCCAGCGACGCCGCGTCGAGGTATAGTTTGCTTACTCCTACGGAAGCCTACGTCGTTACTTAACTACAAACTATGCAACTTAGTGCGTGACTGATTTAATTTACTTACAAGTTAAACGCCTTAGTCGTTAACTATTTTCAATGTTTCCGTCGATTTTCAGTGTCGATTAGGTATATCCACTGTACTTTTATCCACTGTATACAGTGCATCACATTTTTTACCGCTTGTTTCTAATATTATTTTAATGTACTATAGTTTCTCGATATTGCATTTTAAATAATTTTATTGCCCCTGCATCATCGTTCAGCGATTTAAGAATTCCGTCAATTGAAAAATATCGTTATTTCCGTTTTTAACTAAAGAGTTCCACATTTACACTTTCACTATCTCACGCTTCCTCAAATTGTTACGCATTTAGACTTAGCGAATTCTACGTACTAATTTTATTGTGTTTAGTTGAACTATTTTTTAATTCTTGCTGCATGCGTGTGAAGCGGACCACTGTGCGTTGCCTTCTGCCCCCTCCCCTCCCCATCTGCGTGGCTCGTGTCGTTCGCGCCGCGCCGTGCCGCGCCTCCAAACGCTCCGTTCGTTAAGTTACACGCGCGTTTCGGGTACCTTGAAACCCACCTGACCTCGCGTATACTAATGAAGAAACGCGATTGACAATGAAATGTGAACGAGGAGGTTAAGCTACTAGCTACGTTTACACATCTAGTAATTTCTTAGTGAGAAGTGGTTCTACTCCATGAATATATGCAATGGGCAATGGATGAAATGAAATTTCGACGTATGCGTCATGCAAATACTGTTCACGCAACCGTCATTTTCTTACATTAATGGAATAGTGGGTAATGGTTGATAAAAATGAATATTTATTGTACTACTATTGTATGTTGTCAATTTAACTAACTGTGGGTGTATATTAACGTCGTTGACTAAAGGTGTTCTGTATTTCTCCTAAAGCAATTTTATTTGTATTTATTCTATAGTACCTGACCATCATTGGATCATTGCTTGTCGAACTTTCTTTCTGTTATCTCATGAGCTTCTGTTACAATCTACGTAGTACTTCACGTATGTCATATTGGGTCATATTTTACTAGTATATTTTAATACTTTTTCAGAAACGTAAATCAAGGAATGTTGCTATTGAACAAAACGACAAATTTTTAGCTTGTTATAAATAAATTGACACTAATTTTAAAGATGCTATGCAATTTCACAGCGGAGGATGATATTCTTTTGCCCAACCAAGAGTTTAATTAATTCTTTAAGGTGGTGACTGGTTAATACGGTTGCAATTTCTTGTAATTGCTCTTCGCGCATAATAACACCATTTGCACCAGTCTCATACCGTAAGTACCACTTGTTAACCGTTCGTTTGAACAATGAGATCGTGATTTCTCTGCTCGAAAGACAAAGAAGTGAGCATGAAGGTAAACGTTGTATAAGAATCGTGCAGCACGTGGATGCAAACTCCACTTTCGCGCTATGCTACGTTCGAACTTAAAAGATGATTTTGTGCAGTCTTCACGTCGTCGCGAAAAAGATTCTTTCGCAGTTCAAGTTCATGTATTGGCGTATTTAATGTAATATTATTTATTTACATGAATAGTTAAGGTAATCCGAGTTTAAAATTGTACATTCAAAGTAATTTCATATGAGTATTCCAGACTGTTTGAGAAATTATAGTTTCTTTTCTTCTCTCCGCCACCATGAGTAACGAGAATGAATCGAGAGACTTAACGAAACAATAAAATCAAGACGGTTTGATGTATTTGTTCCTGCAGCTTGAAGTGTTACTGAGAGAGAAGCAAAGGCAGCTGGATATTGAGTAAAAACATCTTCCCCCGTTATGTATTTCTTCATTTATCAACGGTATCTCCTCTTCTATGTTACTCCCAGATTCTGCTATACGTCTTCCTTCAAACAACTGAGTGTGAGACGTGCATTTGACAATGCTATGGTGGAAGGGGAGCGACAAATCCCACACTCTCATTCCCCTCTCTTTCTTATTCTCTGAATGAAGTGAGGTACAGATTTTTTCAGAAAGACGATTTTCGTTCTGCCGAAATGCTCTCTTGCAATTTTTTTTATATATATAATTTATTTTCTTCCTGTTCGGCACTTTTGCCTTTCAGTGGTTTGTACATTTTTATTTGAATACATAACGTTTGAGCATTCACGTTTGAGCATACAACCTCTCACTCTTGTATCTTACTACTAGCTAATTTACGGGATTTAATACTTATATTTCTAATACTTATAACTAAACAATTTGACATACAATAAATTTTACATACATTATACATTCTTAAATCTAGATGCACTCTATACATAATTATTACTCTATACATGAAGATTTACATATTTAATACATATTAATATACTGATTTATGGGGATTTAAACATGTCTTTGGGATATCGAGGCGAATTCTTTTGGGGTTGTTTAAAGTTTTTCCCATTGTGAATTTTGTACTGCAAGGAGAGAATGAAAGAAGAGTAAAAAAATTGTTACAGCTTTTTCTTAATGTTCAATTAGGGGTTCTATTTGAAGTTCCCCTTGATAATGTGTATTTGATATGAACCAAGGGGCCTTTTTCGTAAAAATTTGTTCTGTACTATTTTCTTGCAACCTTAAACTAAAGGAAGTGAAGTGCCCGCTTATAAACCGGCGCGCTGTCGTGGAGTCGAGGCGCGAAGCCTCGTCAGCGCTCTAGCGGCGAAGGCCCCGAACGAGCAGCCTGTTATCGCCCGCTCTGCCGCCGCGTGGATGCATCCGCGGCTGTGTCCCCGCCTCCAAGCGCCGCCCGTGGGCCTGGAAGCCCCGTGGATTTACACTCACGGAGGATGGTAATGCTAGGATTGCCAACAGTCCGCTATTTGGGAGGACAGTCCTTCATTGACGTCAATTGTCCACTCGTCCTCCTTTGTATTTCGAATGTCCTCCTTTTAGTACATTTTGAACATGTTTTGTCTTTATTTGATCACATCACTAAAATCTGCTACGTTGTATCGTTTGTTGTTTGATTTAGAATATAAAACACGCATATCTTTTTTTCTGAACGGTGACGCACCAATATGACACACCATGCATGATAGTGTCTCTGTCTACTGACTGAAATGAAATGACTGTCAGGCCATCTTCATCTGCATTTCGAGAACGCATCATTTCACTTGAATCGCAAATGGCGAGATGAAAGAAATAGAGATGATGTTAGTCTAAATTAAGTATATATAAAAAGAAATGTGTTAATGAGTTTTTTTGGTTCATCGAGTGTCCTCCCTTTTACATGAACATTGTTGGCAACCCTAAGTACAACCCAGCAATGCAGCGTCTCATGGACTGCTTTGCCCCTCAATATGATGGAATTTTAAGTGCGTTACATTTAGATTATCCTCTAACAGTGAGCTTCTAATATTTTTCTAGGTAAATGTTTTATGGCAATTCGCGCTAAACTTCCAAAAATTGACGCGTGAGCTTGGTTATTGACAATAATGCGAAAGGAATATCCGGCTGGATAGCTCTAAAGGAAGCTGTCGTTAGTTGTTTGTAATCTGGATCATTTTCATGACTGGTGTTTGTTGAGAGAGAAAAGAGTCCATCCTATTCTAAAGACAATTAAAGGCAGTACGGGTAATGGAGAGAACAGCAAGATACTTTAACGAAAACAACCAATATTTCGCTCACGGTCGTATTTCATTCCTTCCCTTGATCTCGTTGAAAAGCCTTCAAACCCATCATTAAGAACCATCACATTAAGTTTTAATAATCATCATAATCAGTTTTTGGAGAATTTTTGCAACACTTCCGCGAAACCCTGGGGTTCGCCACCTATAATTTAATTTTCTAATTGGATTTTTTATAATACTTATAGATTTACTCGTGTGTGATTTTATTTGCTAACCCGTTCTTAAGCCTTTCCTGGGGGACGGTGCGACGCTAGTGCGGAATGCGAGTGTTCCGCGACCGAGGTGTGGGCCGGCAGCTCGAGGCGCGGCGAAGCGGCCTGTTGCGCGAGCGAGTGGCCGGGAGCGCCGCCGGGTCGCGCGCCGAGTTATCGCCGGCCGCCGCTGGCCGCTGCCGCGTCGCCTATCGCCGCAATTAAACTCGTTCTGGCCGCTCTTCCTCTCCCCGCTCGCTCCGGAATTCCCCGGCGCCGCGGCCCGCCTGGCCCTGTTTTGCCCCGTCCCGTCCAACTCCGCGGATCTTCACCTCTTCACGCCCTCGTCCCGACGGCTCGGCCCGACCCGTTCGACCCGACCCGTAACGTTATGTCTCACTCCGTCCCGTTTCTGCACTCATCGTCGCACTCCGCCAGCTTTTCGCTCTGTCTCTTCACTCGACTCGACCCGACCCGGTCCAGCACATCACGTTACGTCTTTGCACATCTCGTATCATTCCGACCTCACCCGCCTCGTCTCGGCCCCCCCCCCCCCCCGCTCCGACCCAACCCGACCCTACGTAGTCCATCTTAACCCCACCCGACCCGGCCAGGCACGTTGTAAAGTCTCTTGCACTCCGCCCCCGGCAGACCCGTCTCCGCACTTACCTCACTCTCCGCCCAATCTTCCTCTCCCCACCGATCTCTCTCGTCCCTATCCTGTCTCCTGGAATCCTCCAGATCTCACGTTTTCAGAAATAATCTATCACAGGATTCAAATGACATCTTGATACGAACATTAGTTTCGGCATGGTGAGTGTACTTGTACGTAATGGTAAAGTAGTATTGTCAAAATAGGAAGCGACTAGTTCCCAACAGCATTTGCAAGTCAGTGTATGTGAAGAAGTATTATTATTCGAATACCTTTTCTTACAATACTTAAAGTCCCCTCTTCCACTAGAACCACACCGCATGATGTCGTTGATGAATACTACATATTAGGCCGCTGAGCGGAATGCGCTAGTCAAACTCTTCATCAAATCGTCACTATCATCAGCTCTATCATTGGTGGTCTAGGTCACCAGTAGATAGGGGGGGAGGTGCCTTCATTTTCACAGCATTTGATGCGAAGTTTCTGGATGCGAAGCAAATCTGGATGCGCGGACCTCATTCATCTTCTCCATTCTCCGTGTTTGTTGGCAAAGCTTTTTAGGCTAAAGGCCATCTTCACCGTTGCCATTATCGAAGAGAATGATGCGATGGAAAGTTACATTATAAGTTATATTATTTAGGAACTACACCTGCTCTAAAATTAGTCAAGTGAAGAATTTTTCCTTTATTTTCTTTGTGTTATTCATCCATACTACATTCTCTCGAATATTTCAAAACATTTAAGTAAAATAGTAGGAAAAAGTTCCCAAGGAAAACATTAAATTTACCATTTTGTGCAGATATCCCATTTGTTAATTGAGTCTATTTATCGTTTAATGTTCAGAAAAACTTGTGTTGCCTTCAGTTGATTTAGTAATGTAACATTATTGCTTGTTCTTGCGAATCTCTCTTTTCTGTTGCAATACGAGAACTTCTGCTAAGTGAGTAATTATTCTCTAATAACTCTAGCAGTCATTGACCACAGAGTTGAGTGTTTTAGTCTTGACAGATAATAACGTTGAGATAAAGTAGAGAATTATCTAATACATTAAAATTACTCAATGTGAACAATTACACGAATTAACTTCGCAATGGCACAGACTACAGTAACGACGCCTAGGAAAAAGCGAAGATCGCGGCATTCTTCTTCTTACACCCAGACCTCACAGGTACAATAATTTTTTCTTTGCGTTCTCGTGAAAAAACGTGTTTCCATTATTTATGAGGATGTCTTTTCTGCTTTAGAGAATATTTGAATACCTACAATTTATTTCTGTCTCAGTGGACACAATCTTCAGAGTGGCGGTGCCCTGAATTTTTTAAGGCGATTTTTCATTTTTCAAGCCTTTCAAACAAAAAATCATTCGTTTACATTTTTTGAAATCAAACACATCCATTTCTTAATTCTACACATACAAATTTCTTAATTAAGTTAATTTTTAACATCATTTTCATCTTCATAAATACACTTTTATAACTAAGATTTTTCATAGTTATACAGCTCTACCTACATGAACAAGAAAAGACAATTTCAAAACAATTTTTAAAAACTTCAGTGTAATTCTCCGAAGCATAATTTGTTAATATACCATGTAATAACACCTAAGAAGGCTTATAAAACTAAATTCTAACATTCAATGCTACCATTCATAATTTTATTTGCAACGAATCGCCGGTGACATTAAAAAACTCGTAAACGTCCTGTAATTTACAAAGAAAATGCAGTTACCAGAAAGATAATTTTCCTTGCTAGGAATTTTAAGGTATCATTGGAAGAATTGAACGCTGACAGTCTTTGCTATATTGTTTTAATAATTCTTTAAATGGAACGTCATTGTCGGATTCGAGTTGCAGACCGCTGCAAGCGCTCCGCCAGGCGATCTTCTGGGAGCAATAAAAAGATGTAGCTGAGCCAGCGCAAGAGCTTTGCCAACATTCACGATGTTATTTTACGAGACAGAATACTAATCGGCACGGAAAATAGAATTGCTGGTAAAAATTTGTGGGCTTATATTTAGGTATGTAACGGAACTATTCCACCATTACAACGATTAAGATGACGCACATTGCAGATATAATCTAAAAATGTAACAGGTATCATAAGTTTTTTAATAGCTTTAGTTGAGAGAAGATTTTTCCATGTCCATGTGGAGTTATTATTTTACGAAGATTCCTCGAAAATATAGTTACTCCTGTAAAAGGCTTCATTGTCTGTTAAATAGAACATGCACGATCCCTCAGATTAAAAAAGGCGAATATACGTGCCTTTATGTATGGTACTTCGAAAGGTCGAAATGTTACAGCAAACTAATTAACTCTTATCCTTAATAAACTAACAAAGTAATCCATTCCCTTGTTGATTATAGAATTCGCCATTGAATTTACCATTCTCACAAATGCCTATTGTGCCTGTAGAATAGATTCTGTGTTTTGCTAAAGATGACTTGTGGGGGTGGTTATTGATTGAGTTGTTCTGTTTTAAAAATTTATATTCTTTTCTGTATTCAAATACGTATCTACTACAACTTTCACTGCGCCTATTCCTGCAAAATTCTTTCGCTTTTTTAGTGTAACATGAAATTCAGTAGAATTTGTTTGAAATGATGCCTTTACGAGAATTCTTTTCACACTTTTGATACTAAATAATAATAATGATGACGACTCTAAGGAAAACAATAATATCATTGAGACGTTATTCACTTCTTTGAGATATTTATACATATATGTGTATATACTATTACATTTTAGTAGTTCTACCAGTATTTTTCACCATTAAGCGTGTCTCCATCGCAGTTTCCATGTAAGTCTGTCGCTACAGTCTTCTGCAGTTAATCCTCTTCCAGCCATCGCCTTGTCCACTGCTTCCTTCCATGTGCTTCTGGGTCTTCCTCGTTCTCCATTCATGCATTTTATATTTATTTGACCCTTAGGCACCTGGTACGCTGGCTGTTACTTTCCGGGCTACCTTCAAGATACAAGTTTTTGTTAGATACGTGATCATATTGAGAGGGATGTAGGACTTAGCCGCAGGGCTAGTATTTGGCTAGGGCTAAAAGTTTTTGGTAACCGAGTAGCACGAGGCAGAGGGAGAAGGAGAGAGGAAGCACAAGGGGCCCGAGGCGGTCCAGACTTCCCGCCCCACGCGGCCGCACCACCCCCGCTGCTATTCGCAGCGCCTCTCCCAGTTCCTTCCCCCTTTGACGCTCTCGGTTCCTTCGGAGTGCTATCCCGGCGTGTCTCTCTATGATGCCTTCGGGTGACATCCCGGCACCTCCCCGTATGACGCCCCAGGTGCCTCTCTCAAAGTACCTCCCACGGAGCCTTTCCACTCTCTCTTCCGGTATCACTCTCATCGTCAATCCCGCCAATCCGTTGCCACTATGATAAGCACTGATCCAGGGGATTGAGGGACGAGAAACATCTAATGTCTTGCTTATTGTATGATTTGAGATGTAATGGGTGTATAATTAGGGCATTTTAATAGAGATGAAACGTGTCAGTTGGGTGTCCTACCTGAAATAATTTTTTTCTGACACAAATAGTTCTGGTTTAATGTATGCTGTGGAAATCGAAGAAAACAGCTGCTACAAGTATCATTATATAGCAATCGTGTGTCAATTCGTCTTTGAGCAGCTCAAATATCTGCCAAAATTATACGAAACGTTTCGATATAGTAAACTGTTACTGGGATTGCTCCACGTCAAGCTGCTACGATAGGAATCGCAAACGGCGCGCAGCTTCATAGCTCGCTGGCGCACGACGTCGTCTTTATCCGCTTCTATCTACGACGTCTGCAGGTGAGGGGCGTCCAAGACCGCACCGCGCCGCCCCTCTCCTCCGGTTCAGTGGGCGTGCGGCGGCGGGGGCGGCGACGCGGGGTGGGCGGGAGACGCGGCCCAGACGGCGTCCCGGGCCGCCCGCGCTTCTTCAGGCCCCCGCTCCCTCCACACACACCCCCGCCGCCGGCGCCGCGACGCACCCTCCGGCGGAACGGCGGCGGCGGCGTCCCGGCGCTACTGCCGCCTCTCTCCCTCGCTCTCTCGCAGGCGCTCCCCTACCTCGCCCTCGCCGCCGCTCCCGGCAGCGCTCACCCCTCGGCGGCCGCCCCATCGCCCACCCTGCCGCTCCCGGACATCCCCCCCCCCCAGACGGCTTTCGCCACAGCGTCTGCCGCCCCTCCCCGTTGCCACGGCGCCGCCGCCGCGCCGTGCGCGCGCGCGGAGCGAGGCGGAGCGGGGCGGAGGAGACGGGGCCGAGCGGGGCTGAGCGGGGCAGGGCGGCCCCGTGGAGGGGCGCTGGCGTCGCGGTGTCGGCGCCACCGCCGCCGCTGCCTCCTCCGAACAAAGTGATGAGTCCGCCCTGAGTGCGGGCGCTCGCCCTCGGGCTCCGGGGCGCGCGGTGGCGGCGGCGGCGCCGGGGGCGGCGAGGGCGGAGAGGAGAGGAGAGCGGAGGAAGAGAGAGAGGAGAGGCTGCGCGCAGATAGCCGCCGCGCGCGCGGGCGCAACAAATCTCGACCCTCGCGCGTATTCATCATAGATAATGTAACTGAAAGAGCGAGAGCGTACAATCCATTTAAACTTTAATGGGTCGCTCGTCGCGGCGCCGTCAGTGCGCGAGCCAGCACTACGCCCGGCCGAGAGGAGAGGAGAGCGACTTGGCGGCCAAGGAGGTCTCCGCGCGAAGGAGAGGAGACGAGAGCAAGAAATATGTACAGGGGAGAAAGCTTGGCGATGGGACTCATAGTTGATGAGATTCGTGTACGTGAGGGGCGGCAACTTACGGGACGAAATATGGCACAATGGACCATGGGCGCATTATGCACTTCCGACTGCGAACCGAAGTTCAGCCGAATTTATTTTGGTGGACTAAGAGGTTCATTCATTACGCGCTCATTCAATTTCATTTCCTTTTCCCGTGCTCCTCTTCTTCAGTTCGACAATTCCTTGCTGTTCGCGTACATTTCTTGATTGCAGTTGTAATTTACTATCCAACAAATGTTTATATTGCTTCCGAGTTACAGCAGGTGTCATGAAATTAGTCTGGGTTGTACTAAGATGTGGTTGTGGAGTTGAATGAAGTGCAACACACGATGTGAAGATCAACGAGGAAGAGTAGACACGATGGATGGATCATCTTGAATGCACGAAAATGTTTTAAATGTTGTCTTTAACAAAAATAATAATGTCAGCGAACAAATCGATCACAAGAGAAGAAAATAACTTGACCAGTAAGAGTGTTTCTACTAGCTAGGGATAAACGAAAATATTTAGACAAAGAGTTAAGATCAAAATATAATTTACGCATAGGAGTGGAGATATTGGTGGTTAACATTAAAGATTTTTAATGGGCAGTGTCTGTTCTCCTTTTTCAATTGATTTTATTAACAGATAGCGAATTCTAACGTTATCTAAATGCACAAAGTAGAGTGGGGTCATTGATTGGACCTCTTCTTCGATATGCATCTGGTATATATTATATCTACCTGTAACTTTGCACAATCGTACGATTTGTGGAAGTTCATGAAAGTCGTTCTTGACATTCAATTTGAAGTGCGTGTTGGCCTCGTGATTTAGTAAAATATCGATTAATGGATATTGACGGAACTTTTAAATGTCTAAAATGATAATACGTAAGAATTTCCTACTTACTGATAATGTCGTCAGAGTATCTTTCTCCTATAATCGTACACGTTCTTTATTCTGTGATTACATTGACTTGTTCAACATGTTGAGAAATGACTCTATTGGTTGCACTTTATATCTAAAATATTTATCCATTTTTTTATTACCATGATCCCGCAATATATGTTTTTATTTCGAAAATTAGCAGTTTTCCAGTGCACATTTACAATACTTTCTCTCCTTACGAAGTAAGAGCGAGAAAGTAAAAACTATTAAGAACGATCACAATCATTGCAGGCGGGGAGCAAGATGTGAGTGCGCATTTTCGGCAGGAATTGGCTTGGTGATTGTAGCTTTGAAAACACCAACGGCACTTCAAGCTGCGAGAGACTGAGACTTCACGATGTTAGTCGATTTTAGTTGATCGACTCTCACATTGTTAAAAGTATGAATGCAATTGTCATTTGTTATAATTAGAAATAAAAGAGATTAGGGAAAGGAAATGGGTAGAAAATTGTCTTTAAAAATCCTTACGATAAACGAGATTAATATACTCTTCTTAAAACTCTTGAACCTGATTAATATTGTTCATAACTGATTATGCTGTTAAGTTTACACCGGTTCACAACACGATGCAAATGTAATGTGATGTTACATGCGTGCTGCTACTGAAAGTCATTGTCACCTAAGGACGGGATGGGACAACTGATTGCGGATGAAGTCGGATTGTTTGATTGATTAATTGATGTTTCCGAGCGCGTCAAATGCTGTGGTCAGTCGTCGCTTTAGTGAAGTGTTTTTTTCTGTTGTTTTGTGTTGTTTTGCCTGGAGGTAGCGATGTTCCACTCTTGCTGGATTTTGAGATCCGGCGCTAACCTACCCGTTGTTTTGCAGGGAAATTCTTCGTCCAGGTAGCTCTTCCTAGCTGATAGACGCCTAGGTATTCTTCGACCAGTAAACAACCGACACTCATCATTAAAGCTCCATTCTGCTCTCCTTATATATAAAGCCATTTTACGTCCATTACTTACGTACGCTTGTCTAGTCTGGTGCAAGGCCGCCCCTACAACTATCAACAAAACCCAAATATTCCAAAATAGGTTCCTCAGAACTGCAGTTAACGCACCTTGGTTTATAAGCAACACTAACCTTTACAAAGACCTAGCCATAGAGCCCGTCCTAACATACATCATTAAACTTTCCCCATCATTCTTCCAAAATCTACCTCAGTTACCGGTGCTTCCCACTACAACATAGGTAAAGAGCATCCCGTAGAAACTCGTCTCCGCAACCGACTCCCCTTCCACGTCTTCCTTCGGAAACTGACTGATATAAGATAATGAAATAAATAGTCCTCCCATAAAAAGTCAACAATATGTATTCCTCCACTTTATCATTCGCACTACTTCAATCTATGTTTAATGGGAGGTGGCCGCAGCCACCCCCTTCTCATATTTTCGTCTGAAAATGCTCGCTCCTAACAATTGAAAAGCCATATGGCTGAGCGTTGTATAATCAGCTCACTCTGTTAAATAAATAAATTTGAAAAATAGTTCTTGCAGTGGGATACTGCCTCAGCCGGGGGCAAACTCTAAGCTTGGTCTTCCGACATCTGTGGTAGAGTATTGCATGAAAGTGTAAATGTGTGTAAGGAGAGAGGAGAGCACAAGGATGAAGAAGGATAGATCGCGCGCTGTCCGTGTCCCGTTTGTTACTCGCCTGGTATTGATCGGAGAAATCACAGAAAACTATCGATCAGAGCAGGCAACCGATAAAATTCTCCACCAGACAGGGCTCAATTCGATCTAGCTGACAAACTAGTATTGAAAATTCGTCACCTTTGAAATCGAACTCAAGGACTGCCCGGTCAGAAGCAATGCAGTGACATCAGTTGATGCCCTGAGCTTCCTTTGCCGGTGCTACATGACGTGGAATTGCAGTTGGGGTCTTAGTCAAGTTCAAGAAGTTTTTTTTGAAAAAGACCTCAAGTAGGGTCGTAAAGTCATTATTGTAAAAGAAGAAATAAATTGTTATAAAAAATACTGAGTCTATTTATTAAGATCAAGAAACCATTACAATAAATAAAACAATGTAACAGACGTTAATATATTCATTATTTGCATAAGACTCCATCGATTCTTCGATTCTGGTGTTCATCCACATTGATCGTAATAAATTACTCCAAGTTTTGAGAGTCAGCGGCAACGCTGGCTCTGAGCTAAATCGAGCCGGTGTTTGGACGTCGGAGTACGAGGTCTTCGAGGCCTCTGTGCACCGCGGACCATTGGCTGCTACTGCACTATCGATCCTGAAGAAGACATTCCACCGCCGCCACCGCGGTCGACCCCGCCTGCCTCCGCATCCATCGACGCCGTCGCCCTCCCTGCCCTTACCTCCCTCGTCGTCTTTGCTCCTTCGTGATGTCCACTGCTCCACTGCCTCGTTCCTTCCACCGACCACTTCTTGGGAATCCCCATTCTTTTCTCTTGTAGTGGAAGTACAGTAATACGTGTAACCATAACGCGTTGCAAGTGCGCCTGAAGTTATAATCTGGGAACTATTATTTTCGAATTGTGTGCAGGCATGAGGGGTAATTCCCTCCCCAGAAGTTTCGCGCTTACGGGTTATTTTCGATGGTTTCTTATAAATGATATAAATATTTCCTTAGTGTATAACGTAGATGAGTTATTTAAGATAATTAGCCGCTGCAAAGCAACGGAAAAGGACGACTCATTGATTATTTTGTGTTTGATTTAGTTGACAGTTTATGAGGTGAATTGCAAAAGGAGTTTGCTGCACTACTGTGGGCATCAAAGGTTCTCGCTTTCAGACCTAGACAGCAGCACTGCAGTAGACGTTGCGCACACATGAAGAACAGTTCTTTCTAAGGCGGTAAAGTTAAGATCTGCTCCGTCGCCATATTCGGCCCCTCAGTTTTCTTGCCTCTGTCATCTCTCTCTCCGCGTGGGTTCCGCTCTTCAGCCTTCTGGATCTCCACGCCACCCGCTAGCCTTCAGTGAGACCGACACCGCGTCAAGAGCATCTCGCCTATGGCTCCTCCTCCGTGTGGCTCTACTGAGTCTCTCTTCTTGCACCGTTGAGCGCCCTTCGGGACTACGACATAACGCTCTTAAAATCACAAAACGGGTGCAAAATATCGCCGCGTCTGAAATGGATATCCCGATCTTAATTTCTGACAATTTTAGTCAACGTTAGTAGTTTTTTTGGCCATCAGGTTATGAAAGTTTATTTTGCACGAAAATGCATAACTTGTCTCAGCCACAGTACATATTTGTTCAAAACGAGAACACGAGCCAAGGAAGTTTTGGATGGGAAAACTATTTTCGATCTTTCCTTTTTTTCTGCATCTTGTCCATCAACGGAGTGAGAAAACAATTGATAAATAACCCCTGGGTTACCGATCTATTAAATATGATCTTCCAATTAATAAACAAAGGTATCCTCAGATGATATCTTAGAGAACTCGCTAGCAAAGCCCTGCTGCAAACGAAGATCTTGCATTCAGGGCACAAAGTTGCTCTCAAATGTACGGCGCCCCATTGTCTGGCTTGAGTTGCAAAGTGTTGCGGACCACTTTATTCTCTTGGGAGGGCACTTCTTCACTCTGGAAGCAACATGATATACCTACATGATTCATGTATCCGCTGAGGGCGTTATTTTTTCGTCTCCCAAAAGTAGCTAGAAACTTTTCCCATTTTCGACCATAAGATACAAATAAAAATAATAATTTTATGGTGATGAGACGTAACTAAGTCAACATTCCCGTGGCAAAACGTTTGCTGCTAACGGATAAAAAACAGTCCGTACGTTTTGAAGTGCTGCAGGTAATTAATTGCAAGACAAAAATGAAACGCAAGTTTATTAAATGTTTTTAATACATTCTTTGGTATTTAAAAAAATATTAATTTATATTGTTTACAAGTTTATCAGAAAAGAACGTTGAATTAAAATGTTTCAATGAAATTTAAATATTTTATGGTTGTTGGTTGTCATAATGCTTTTAGTATTAATGGTGAGGAGCAGGTTGTAAGGTGCATTTCCGTCTTACCATTTATACATTTACACGGGATGTTGTACAAAAAATATTATTATTATTATTATTATTATTATTATTATTATTATTATTATTATTATTATTATTATTATTATTATTATTATTATTGTTGTTGTTGTACTTTGTAATATAGCTTTCGCGTTCCTCCTCTTTAAGCCAACCGCTTTCCGCCTTAGCACCGTGGTTTCCTGTGTCTCCGTGTGCGCGTGCGCCCGTGCTTCTGCAGGCGTGGCGGCGTGGCGGCGTGGCGGTGGACCGGTGCGCCGATCATGGCTTACGCATGTGGCTCTGGCGGGCGCAACACGCGATCGATGACGACGCTCCAGTGACACGGCGCCGCGCCGCGCCGCGCCACGCCACACCGCGCGTCCCGCAGCTGTGCACACAGCGCCTCCTGGCTGCGGCCTTGGCAAAGGCGGCGGGGCGGCCGCGACGCGAAAGCCACTGCACGCCACATGTCTTGAAACGCTCCCGATGAATCGGAAGGAATCTTGTCTAAAACATTCTCCTCTTAGAACATTAATATAACGGAACATTAACATTAACAAGCGATCTGTATTATCATCATCATCATCTTAGATGAATATGAATGGCTTGTTAGGTATCACATATATGATTGATTATTCGTGTTTCGGGGCGCGTCAAGTGTGGTGATTAGTTCCGTATGTGTTGCTCATGTTTTATCGCGGGAGGTGGCGGTGTTCTTCCGTCACTAAATGGTAAGGTCCGGCGCTGACCCACACACCGGCTTGCGGGGGGGGGTTCTTCAGTCACGTATGTCCCACCAGCGGAGCACCGCCTCAGCCGAGACTCTGTGCCCGACTTGTGTTGTAGTGTAGTGCACATTAGTGTAAGTGTATGTAGGTAAGGGGTGAGGATAGGCCAAGGAAGATACAGGAAAGATCGCGCGCAGTTCTGGCCTTTTTGTTAGGGTACTGCTCCGGCATTCCTCTGGCGTTGATTAAAAAAAACAACACGGAAAACTACTGATTAGAATTCTCCTCCAGATAGTGACCGAATTCGACCTAGCTGTCTAGTTAGTTCATCATTATGAAATCATTTGAGTTGATTTAGATGATGCAGTGAGAATCGTGGTGTACATTACATGATCTAGAATACCATAATAATATCCATATCATTGTACGATTTGATTTATTTGATTTTATTTATTTTTGTAAAAAAAACAGCAATAAAAACTGTGTGTGAGGTATGAGGATGAGGTATAATTTGCGTACTTATTTTTTAGCTTCACCACCATACTTCAATCTCGCCACCTTCGTACGAAAAGTTGTCGTGGCTGACTCTGCCGTTTGATCGGCAAATTAAATGTTTTTCATAAGTACTCTGGAAGTTTAATACTCACGAGAAAAGTCATGAAACTGCAAGAAATTATGCTTTACTGCTCATTTCCCCTCTAGACAGGGAGTTCTCCAGCTTGGCACTCTGTGCGTTACTAATTTTGTCATTCATATTCTCAACCAGACGGCGGTCTTAGGCTTGTTTACACATCTGCTCCATCATTCGCGCGCTGGCGAATATGAGGTGTGATTATGACGAGAATTGTTTGATGATTTAATTTTGCAGCAACTTCACTTAAACGTTTTGGCACTCTTAGAACAGATTAACATGATACTTTGCATTCAAGAGCTGATTATGTGCTACAATGCATTCGATAATGTTAACTGCAACTTTAATATTACGAATTTCTTTAATTAATCTACTGTCATATTTCGAAGATTATTGTCATCTTAGTGATAGAAATATTTAACCTTTTCACTAATTTATGATTGCAGCATAGAAACTATTTATAAATAATACATAATGTCTGTATGTGGTATTTTTGTAACGATAGTCCGACCAGCAGACGGTGTCCTCCATGCCTGAATCTAGATAAATTCCCATGTTTGGGGGTAAGAGCGACATATGGCGAACGTTACTTATTTCCTTTACCGTAACTAGTAATATTCTCCTTTCTGATCTTTTCTTCGACACCCAGCCACAGCAACTGGGACGATTTTAAAAGAAAGCTGCAACTCTAATTTTCCTTCGACCAGAAATCGAATCCGGAACCACACCACGGGAAGCTAGTACGCTGCCCTTAAGCCATCCTAGAGACGCATAGATAACATGAAAATACAATATAGATGTTTTGAGGTAAGGAATACAAATCAGTGAATATGTGCGTCCGATTCACGTAGACAGTCCGGTTTTCAGAGGCAAGGAGGTTGCTTGTGAAGACTTGCAGAGGTAGTTTTTCCCGCGTTTGCCTCTAAAATGTGTGAACCTTTTGCAAGTCGTTCGCGTAATCAAACGTTAAGGCGGCTCCCAACATGCGGCATTTGCCGATCAGCGAACTACTGCTCGGCCAATCCCGAACAGCTGCTGTGTCCGGCGAATATTCGCTTCCTTTGATGTGTCCATAAGACTGACATGCGGTGGGTAGGGCGAGCACCGAATGTTCGTTACTCGGCAAATAGCAAGCAACTCATCCACACTACTCCGGATTCGACGAGCGGTTGCTCGCTGTTCGCCGAATAACGAATGTGTGGAGCCGCCTCAAGTCGGAATGCGAGTGTACTGGCCTAACCGGAGCGCTGTCTCCCGTCCTGCATCTCTTGCTTGGCGGTGGCCCGGCCCGCCCGCGGCCTTCGTCGCCGCCGGCATTCAGATGCTAATTGCGCGTCGGCGGCGGTGCTGGAGGCGGAGGCGGCCGGGGTGGTCGGGCGGCCGGGGCCGGGGCCGGGGGCGGAGGCGGAGGCGGGAGCGGCGCTGTCGCGTCGCGCGTTGCGTCCGGTGCTAATTGGGTGCGGCCGGACTCCGCCCCCGCGGCGGGGGATTTATCGCTTGCGGCCGCTCCTGCACACGCTCCTACTCCCGGTCGTGCTCCTGCCCCCGCTCCCGCTCCCGCTTTCGCACTCGTTCCCGCTCCCTCTCTCGCCCTCGCACTCGCTCCCGGTCTCGCACCCGCTCTCGCACTCGCACTCGCTCCCTCTCTCGCCCCGCTCCCACTCTTGCCTCTCTCCCGCTCTCGCACTCGCCAATTCTCGCCTCGCCCCGCTCTCGCCTCCCTCTTGACTCGCTCCCGCTCCGCTCGCTCCCGTCTGCACTCCTCCTCCCTCGCACTGCTCCGCCCTCGCACTCCTCCCGCTCTCGCACTCTCCTTCTCGCACTCGCTTCCGCCCTCGCACTCGCTCTTACACTCGTTCCCCTCTTCACTCCCTCCACCCCACGCTCTAATTTCCTTTGCTCACACACTCTTGATAACGCCCCCCCCCCTGCGCTCACATTCACTTGCTATCGCTCTCGCACTCCCACCCTCTCGCTTTCCCCCGTGCACTCGCTCTCGTTCTCTCACGTCATCTCCCTCTGTCACAAGCTCTTGCTATCGCACTCGTCCCCCTCCCTCATCACCCCCTACACCCCTCCCCGCTACTTCCTTGGCCGTCTGATTTTCATTCGTCAGATCAGTTTCTTCGTGAACTCAACCACCGATCTCCGTCTTCTCTTTTCTATCTCCCTAATTTGTTACACTCCTCCTTAACTCCGTGTCCCTCGATCACTCACTCTTTGTTCTATTTATTCCACTTTCCTCTCTCTGTTTTCCTTCTTTTTTCAGGCGCTGTTACACCTACTTGTCTCCCATCAGTATATCTGGCGTTCTGTTTATCTGCTCATTAGTCATCTCACATTCGTCGTACCTGTGCATTCTCCAAGCTAATGCTCACCAAATCGCTGCCATCATGGTCCCTGATGTATCTTTATTCAGCCCTTGTCACTTCCAACTGAACTAATTACTTTGTGCATTGATATATCTTCCTGTGATTCCATTCAACTATATTCTTGGAATTATTTTTCCTTTCCTTACCTCCAACCTTTACTTTTAAAAATTCAATCGTGTTTCCGGCTGTTAAAACCTGAACGGCCACGATACATCACTTTCTGTTTTTCTCTATATCGTTCTGCCTGGTATCTATATTTTCTATTTTCCAAGCTTTGATCAGTCGCTCACCTCATATCTTAATGATTAATTTTTGAATCAGTCTCGTTTTCCCTACACTCCTTGTTCTCCCACCGTTCTCAACTCTTCCTCTTCCTTTCCGTCTCTCACAGCCACTGCCGGTGGCTGCTACCTGCGGTCTCTGCCCCGCCCCGCCCCCTCCCGTCTCTCCCCGCTCCGCCCCGTCCCCTCGCCCCCGCCCAGCCACGCAATCGCCACCTCCGCCGCCGCGCATGGCACCGCACCCGCCGCCGAGGCTCCGGGGTCGACAACCGCGCGCCCCGCGGCGGCTAACCGCACCGCACCGCTCGCTTCGTCACCTCTGCGACGGTTGGCGGCGGCCGCCCAGGACCCCGACCTCAGCCACGGGCTCTGCTGGGGAGGCGAAATGGTACACGTTGAAGATTCTGAGCATAGCTTCGAATTTCAGAACGAATGGAAAAATTACCTACTTTTTTGTGATAAATCAAGTGCAAACTATATGTGCATTCTTTGTTGCTCTTGTTTGTTTCACTTCACACGCAATTTCATTCGATATTCTTTTAGTTTCTTAGGACTTTGTAGATCAGTTCCATAAGATATAAGGAAATTATCAGTGAATGCTTTGCACTATTTTATATGAACCGAAGACAAAATGTTTGCCCTATTTCAAAGTATTTTAAGATTTTTCATTCTAAATATATTATAGCTCAAATTTGATATTATCAATATTGGTGAAATGTGCGTCCAATAAATAAATAGGAAATGTGATTTATCTTTTTTTCTAAATACAAAAACTGTGTTTGCAAAGATGATAATATTCAAGTACTCCATTATAGATGTTAGATTCAAAACAGGCACAAACCTCACCCATGTGTCACACAATACTTGTTTTCTTTTAACGAGGCAGCTGAGGGTACTACCTTGAAGGTGGAATATGGCACGGCTTTTCGCGTCTTTCTCGGTCGTGCCGCGTCGTAGCGTGATCTGCAGCAATGTTTGAAACAGTCGCGATCAACATCTTGCAGCAGGACTCAGAAAGACGCAAAAAGTCGTGCCATATTCCATCTCGAAGATAATACCATCAGCTGCCACGTTAGAAAAACCCAAGTATAAGAGCGAAAGGAATACCTCCCTCAGTTAAGAGCCAACTATAGCTAAGAGGTCTGCTGGTTGGCCACCTGTTCTGTTACCCTCGATTCGGCATCTTCATCAAGAGCCCAGCGGCCGATGACAAGATTACTCCCTGGAGATGCAACCGCGCGACGCAAACCTGCGAGGGGATCACCCCTCATCTCTCAGACATACGCTAGGGGACTCTCAGGGCACGGCTTTCTTGATCGCAGCCTCTCCACGTTATTTATTCCGACATTCACTTCTGTTGAGAAACCCTCTGTTCTCTGTCACTATCCGCAACCAATTAATATTTTCGATACTGTGTCTTGCTCATTGAAAATCCCAAAAATATGTACTTCGGCTTATTTCTGTAGTATTTCTTGTTCTGTAAGTGCCGCATACCTTTTGTTATTTTGTAGTCTATTTTCCCGCCATTCCGTTTTGTTGAGAAACATCTGTCTCAAATCATATTAGTTAATATGTCAGTTCCGTGAATATTCTATATTTTTTAGTAGCTTACGCTCGGCAAACCTGCATTCACTACGAATGATCCTCACCTTTTCTGCAATATCCCTCTCACTGTCATCATTATATCAGTGGTTTCGGCCAACAATACTATTGGAGAATACTATTGAAATGGCGATGAACATCCCAGAACAGATCGAAGTTAATACCGGCGTGATGAAACTAATCTACGTTGACCTAGTATCTACACACGATTCTCGTGGCTAGCCCCCTCCCACCGCAATCGCCAGCGGCCCTTGGCTCCCACCCCCGCCGCCTACTCTTCCTCCCCTTCCGCCCGCCTGTCATGGCGGCGCCGCCGCCCACGCGCTTCATCGCCGCTGTCCACACGTCGCCGATACAGCGACGCTCTCGAATTAACGATGCCCCTCCCCCGCCCCTTCCGGCCGCCCTCCGCCGCCACCGCGCTCCGCCCCTCTCCCAGCCCCGCCGCCGGGCCGGCCCGCCGCCACACATCATCGCGCTGAGTGCAGCGATACATCACGCGCGGCCGCCTCCGGCCGGGCGGCCGGCGCGCGGGGGGGCGGCGCGAGGCGGGGAAGGGGGCGGGGCCGGGCGGGGTAGGCACTGCGCGCGCTCGCGCGGCGCTCCCGATACTGTGTCCTCGAATAAATCTAACTTTGCGTTCTCGACAGTAATTAGGGCCCCTTCGGAGACGTCGCGTTGCCGCCTCCGCCGCCGCCGCCACCACCGCCACCGCCAACGCCCCGCCGCCGGCGCGAACCAGTTAAATCAGTGCGAACGCTGCTTAAGTGGATTACCGCCCGGCCCGCGGGCCCCGCATCCCGTACGTTTTCGGCCGGGGTAGGCGCGCCTAGGTCCGCGCGGAAACGCGAGCGGCGGCAGGGTCGCTGGTGGTGGTTGCGAATTTACGAGTGGAAGCGGGCAGGGTGGATTGGATGGTGGGTGGGTGCGGGGTTGGCTTCTAAGTGTTGACGGAGTGGTGTGAAGGGCGGGAATGGTGGCGGACGTCGGAGTGGATTGTCGGGGAAGAAGGTTGTGGATTGGTGCCCGGCGCGTGTCGCGTTTATCGACTACGCACCGACCGGTTTCATTGCGTCTAATTGTACGCTGAAATGTTTCTGGCGCGGGGTTCCTGGATGTAGGTAGTTGTTGCGATGTTCGGTTGTGTTTTTGAGGTAGTGGTTGCGTCTTTGATGGTAGGATTGCGACATTCGCATCGGAAGTGGAGACGATTTCTATTATTAGAATGAGGCAGTTCGGATTATACTTGTACAAGGATCAAGCGCAAGGATCTGTATTATCACACATGGAACTCTTTATAAGAAATGTAAGAATTCGGTAAGATCTCTGTAAGAAATCAGTATAAGAATCTAGTGTTTTGAAATTAAAATCTCCTGTATCAAGTTGTGAAACTTGCCTCTTCAAAATGCTGGCGATTGACAGATTTCTCTGACTGCTGGTAGTGATTGTCTCTTTCTGTATTATTTACAGTGTTGTTTCATTTCATTTAGCATATACTTGTGACCCATCATCTTCCAACGCCTAACTACTTTTCAATGCATCAGCAACTTCTTCGCAGCTCCGTGTAGTTGTAGCTGAGTCAGTGTATTAACAAAGTTCGAAGAATCGTAAACTGCCGCAAGGAAAACCTCTTAAAAATCAGGTGAATAGCGAGAAGGGATCTGGGTGCTTCTGTTATTCTATATGTTGTTCTTTTTCGATATAAAATTGTAACAATAGTTTTAATATTACCAAACGTAGACTTTATATTACCAAGCTGTATATATCTTTACTGCTGTCAAAATATACGATTTCGGGTGGGGAGAAAGACGGTACCACACCCACAGGATATATGAATCTTTCTAGAGTATAATTTCTTGAAACGTTTAGTCGAAGATGACCCCTCATTTGCTGATAAAATAAGTGACATAAAATTCAGCTATTAAATCATATCATAACTCTTGTTTGCTAATCTCATTTGATGAAAAATCAATTTCTGAGTTAATCAAATTGTTTTTTTCCCTTATATAGTATTACCAAAGTACTTTGAATCATAAAAGCTTAAATATATTCGTTCATTTTTTTAAAATATTTTTTTATTTACCACGAATCTTCCACAAAACCATATGAATGTCATTAAGCTTTTTTATTCCTATTTTTTAAATAAATTACAATTTACAGTTGCCAAAAATATTATTGCCGATTACTTCTACATTTTATTTAACTTTATATATATATATATATATATATATATATATAAATAACGTTTTCAAAAAATATATATAATATTGATTTCATTTGCAATATTAGCAGTTATTTATAGGTTTAATGACTGCCAGAGAATTTTCCTCGATTCTCTCGAGATTTCCTCGATCGACGGGCGTACAGCGGCGGAATCCGGGCCAGGGTGGGCCGTTGCGGGCCCGCCTAAAAATACTCCCGAACGGTCTGCCTGACATTGTGATCCCGAAGCGTATTTCCGAAATTAGCATCGCGCTGCACTTAGAGCGGCGGTTATTTCAACTTTCCTTCTCCGTCGCAGAGGAAGCATAAGCATCCCTTCATACGAGAATTCTACTCTCATTACCCTCTTGAATCATATCTTATATCAACTGACACTTTCCATGAATTCGCGAAACAGACGACTTCGCAGCCAAATTTTTCATTCTAAAATGCTTAATGGACTCTATTAAGTTTATGATCGCAATAAGTATTTAAAAAGAACTTTAAAGTTGCTACAGATGAAGACAGTATTTGTTGTTTAATATCTCTGTAAGTTGTTCTCTGGGAGAAACATTATATCTACTCCGAAGAGAACAATATTACGGGAGTTATCACTTGTGTGGAACTATTATTTGTTTGTCTTACAAGTCGAAACAAGTTGCCACTAAACAAGAAATGTCTTCTTTAATATCATATACTTTTAGAAAAGTGAGCATCTTTTCCTCTCTCTATTTTTCTTGTATTCAAATAAAAATTGTTAGTAACATTTAAAAAAAATTATAATTTTAATAAATTGTCTCGAGCATCACATTACGGAACCACTTTGAAATTGTTTTAAAATTATTAAAGTGCACAGAGACATTTAAAATGTGGAAGTGATAACGTCTGTGACATGAAAGTAAACGCTACATTTTTGTTGGGTGTGATTTGATTGAAGTTCTTTGCAGACGTAGATTGAGCAGACATTGTTGATTTCTTCTTTGATCGTTTCAGTACTTTCGACCCACAGCGAGCTCAAACTATCAAGCTAATGCAACGAAGCAGGGCGATTGCCCGAAAACTTTCCGATCTCGCCCGATTACCTCTTCGTTCTTTCTTGCGACTGTTGGCCAAATAATGATTGGACTCTATGTGAGCCAATCCACAGAGATGAATTCAGTCGCAACGTCTTTTTCTCCTTGACGCCTTATTCATTCCTCCAACTTAACGGAATTTTGAAAATAATAAAAAAAAACATTCGAAGGAGAGTTTCGTTATGCATGTGGCATAAACCACCTGTTACCTCTTCTTGATTAAACTTGATTGACAAATTATGTTTGGAGCATTCACAAAGTAGGTTATAGTATAATTTTTCTAGTGTTATATGTGCTACAACTTCATTGTGTCGAGCTTGAATTGATGCCTTATTGTGGCGAGACTCAGGCTATGATGCCTGCTCTTCCATCTGACCACGCAAATTTCGCTAGGCTTGTTTCAGCAAGTGGCACCTGTGTTATTGAATATAGGTATACTGTGCTTACGTGAGAGCCTAAATAAGCAGTATGTCTGTATAAGCTTAACCACACTATACATTTTTCATTTATTCGCTGATCATTTATGCGCTGATCATTATAAGGAACCACTTCTCTTCCTGGTGCATTAATGCAGATTTTAGCGTTGATAAGAATTGAATGAGCCTAAGACAAACGTGCTACTTTGGTACTTCACAAAAATTCCGTTCTAAAAAATATATTTTAAGAATTTCTAGCATTATAAGTTTAACCGTCGATTTTATAACTCAAGTATTTATCTTTCTTTTATTATTCATCATAAATCAACAGAGGTAGGGCAGAAAAGCACTTCTGCTTGTGTAAATAAAAAAAACTCAGCAAGTATCTTCTACTTAAACGTGTTTTTTAAGTTCCATCGAATGTAACCGAGACTTTTGACTCTGAAGTTCAAGTTACGAATTTCGCTTCTGTCGGTATAAAAATGATAAGAAGCGTGAGCTAATCCCAAGTTAAGAGAAGACGCGTGCGTCCGGCGCCAGGGGGCGGGGCGAGCGGAGCGCCGCCGGGCGTCGCGCGAACCCCCCCCCCCCGCGCGCCCCCCGGGAGGCGCAGCGGCCGGGGGGGGCCCGCCCGGCGCGCGTTAAATTTCAAAAAACTTTCACATTGATTGGATTGGGCCCCCAATTAAAACTTTTTCGTCGGGGCCCCCCGGCCCCGCCGCCGCCGTGTTCACCGGGCCCCGCCCACCCCTGCCCGCCCCGAGTCGCCCCGCGCAGCGCGCTATCTCGTTTATTGTGCAGAGTCTGCATAGATAGCGGCCCCCGCGTCGACGGGTGGGTTCCTCGCCGGCGTCCACCCCGGCGCGCTAGGCGCCGCCGCTGCACCCCGCCCCCATCCACGGTTGGCTGCTGCCCTCTCCGCTTCGTCGCCAGCGGTCCCGAGTTTGGACCGTCGCTCTGGAATTGGCGTCAGTGTCTTGAGATCTCTGCTCGACATTGTGTAGGTTCCATCTTCCCCGAACTATCACCAGTCCACTATTGTCACCCCACCACCACTGATCCAACCGAACATTTTAGATACATCATAGATTTTGTTAACTAATAAACGTTTGTTATTATATTGTTTATTATTTTTGTAGTGTGTATATGATACTCTACAACGCTGTTTTTAAAATAATTACACAATTATAACATAAATATTTTAAACAATTTTGCTAAATAAAAATGATAACAGACGAAAACTCTAGACCTTGGGGGGGGGGCATGAGTGTCATGCCTCCCCTCCCGGTTCAGCCAACGACCATTACCCCTATGAACATCACCATTACTCGCCGACATTCCTTCAGTTCACTTGACCATTGTTCACGTGCCATCTCAGAGGGCATTTTCAGGGTGGTTGGTTGAATCCGTCTTCCAAACCCAGCTCTTCCAACTGCCTCGGATTAGCATTGCTGCTCAGTTGTCCTAGTACGGCCCTTACCCAAGCATTTGTGAACTTGCTATTCAATCTCAGGCATGTTGTTGCCAACTGCGCCATCGCAATTGTCATGAATTGCTTCCAGTGCAATCATTTGAATTATTTGAATCATTTGAATGTTGTTTTCAGTGCAACCATTAGTTCCGTTCTAGTGCAATCATTTGAATAATTGCTTTACTTCACTGCTGCATCAACGACTTGGCCGGCCAGGTTAGCCTGCGTAGAAAGTCAAAGTCTCTCCATTGCTTCCCTCCTTGTTACTATCACGAATGCGGCCGTCACTGCTGCTGTACACGTCACTAAGTCCCTCCCTTCCATACCCCGCCCCAGTCCAACTCATCCACAATGCCATATTTGTCCCCGCCCAACCCATTCTTGCTCCCCGCCGCGGCAGCTTCCGACACCTCAACCGCTATAGCCCGTCGCCTTACCACCGCTATCAAAGCCGACAGTTCTATCACCACCATCAACCCTTCCTGCAGCCACCGCTTCCGCGTCTATTGCCTTTGCCATGTCGCCCGCTCCTCCCGTTGCCACATCGCCATCCTGCCACCTCCAACGCCACCATCGCCTCCGCCCCTCGCGCGACCGTTTGTCTCACGGACGGCGGCGTGGCCGGGCTCCCCTTCCATCAAGCGAGATAATCTCGCCCTTCGTTTCCTCCTTTATTGTGTATTTCGCGTGCCCTTTGTTCTTTTAATTCCTTCCCCGGGTCTATTTCTTGAGAAGTCTTCTTTTCCTATTCCGTTTCATGCCGCCCGCCCCCTCTGACTGCGCGTAATCGTCCGAGCGGGGCGGGTCAGGGCGGAGGGGGCGGGGTTGATCGGGTCGTGCCCGTTGGTTTATGCAACGCCACGCCCCCGCCCCATCCCCGCCCTCTACCTCGCCGCCGCCGCGCCGGGGCACAGTGGGCCGAAATGGCGCCTTAGGAATGAAAACGCTCACCTGCGTTTTTTCGAACGAGGGTTTATCTCGTTCACTTGTAGCTCACTTTGCTTAAGTATGTTTGACATAATAATCAAAATCCAACAGAGTAAAATAAATTGTCTGTTGAACAGCATTGTTGGCGCTTGGAATGTTAATTTTTTTAATGTATTTATTTTACGTCAAAAACAGTTAAAAACTGTGTGTGACGTGCTTTGGGGAAAAGTGAATTGTGTGCACGTTTTCTAAATTCGGTGATCCCTACCCTAGGCCATGTACTACTAAAATTTTGAATACAGAAAGAAAAGCAAGGTTTTTTGCGAGGATTATTAACAAAATATTCGCTCCGACGTAATAAAATCTATTTTCAAGGGTAAATCAATAAATTTGGGCTCTTATCCCTCGTCATGTCCATCGTCAAGGAATACTACTTTCTGCAACGACATCATGGAGAAGGATAATTTTAATAGCTATATTTCTCACTGAATTCTAAAAGACGTGCACAGATAATGAAGTTGCATTTAATTACATTATTTTTTAATTTACATTTAATTTTCATTTACATTTAAATTTCATTTACATTTAATTTTCATAGCGAGATTTCGAGTCAATAGCAATTACATAGCTTTTTAAAAAACTTTTCACTTAAAATGTTACGTTCGTTCTTTGTATACTATTGAAGAAAAAAATGCATTCTCTGTTATTAACATGTATTTACATGTTGCTGGTATCACATCTTTTATCGAGTCCAAAAGTACATTTTAAACTTTCACTACTTTATCACTTACTATTGACAACACTACATCACGAGTTATTCACAATTTCATTGTATATCTCCTATATTGTTACTCGTTTTATGAAATACACTGTCAGAAGTTTCATTAAATGTTATGTAAATTAATGTATTGTAGCCCTATATCATGAAACTTAATGTAACCTCGTAGATTAAAAGAAGGTTAATATATTTGTACTTTAAATTTAATGCATAAGTTAAAATCAGTATGGATTTAATGTAGAGTTTCACCAAATTCCCCTGCCTCTCATCATTCATCTCATGTATTCATTATCACCAGTCCATCAAGATCATTCAGTCATTCCTTCTAGTTATGACCATAAAGCTTTGACTCTTCGATTCTAATGTACATATGCACATTAAATTTAATGTGCATTCTTTATCATTACTTTAACGTATATTGCATTAAAGTAATGCGGAAGTATCTGACAGTGTAGGTTTTAAGCACTTCATTTGATTTTGTTGCTGGGTATCTTTTCGCTCGCAATGGGATTAGTGCATTGTCGCCCGCTCCCCTGTTGACCTCTTTGGCCCCCGCCCCGCCAAGGCCCAAAGCAACGATTACTCGCTCACGCAACCGCCACTCACACACGCGGTATTCTGGGCTGGCGACATTACGCCAGCTCGAGAGTGCGCGCGTAAAATAACCGCTCCTCGTCCACGAAATGGGCGGACGGAGCCCTAAGACGGGCTAACACGGGCCGGCGGCGCTAGCCGAATTCGTTTACTACGCTCCGTGAAGTCACGAAGGTTAAGCGAATTCGAGACTCGCGGGTCCCTGGTTGGGTGACCGGCCAGGAACCTCGGGATCTAACGGCGTCGAGCCCCTGGCCGAAGAGATAAAGGGCACTGACTAACTGCGACGTGACGAGACTGGACTTGAGATTATTGTAACAGAGGATTACTCCAAAAATAAATGCACATTAATGGAGGATTATTCCCCAGTGCAAAGCGCTCAACGCCCCTTAAGGGACTTGGAGACGCGTTGCGTCAAGGTGTAGATGCAACAAATTAAAAAAACAAAAACAAAAAAACATTCATGGTGTGAGCCTGTGAGCCATAGGATGATAGAGGGTACCTCAACTGCAGGCAACCATTTCCAACCTCTCTGTGAACCTACTCAATGTATCACATCCATCCGTTACATCACCGTGCTCGCAGAGAAGGGTAAAAGCATACGGGATGTACAGTACGTCCAATTTATGGAAGGAGTGTCTCAATCTGTTAATTTTGACTGAATGAAAAAAGGAAATCAATATTAACGTTATCAATTTATTTGAAAATTTACTTACTAAAATAGGAAGAATTGCAATATACCTAAACTTTCAATAATAGAATCTAAATGTTATTTCAAGAGATTACTCTATCTGGCTTCAACCAAAATTCCTCAGAAGTGACTCAACAGTAGTCGTGTTAACAAGATTTTTGAAGTTTTCGTAATAGAAACAATAAAGGAAATCACAAATATTTTTTTAAGGGAAAGATATCGTTCTCCATCGACATCATCACCTCCCTCTGCCCACGCTCAGGGTTTGGCGTGTTGCAGTCTGAACTTGTGGTGCTATTTTACGTGAAATTACGCAAAACGTGTTCAAGTTTTCGAAAAATTGAACATAACCTTATTTCAAAATCTATCTTTAAGGATCAGATTTAATTAAAGGAAGACATCGCTATCTTCATAATTGTAGTTGTAGGAAGACGCCGAAAAGTTTTGAATTTTTGCCATTTTCGAAAAATCAACGTTTTCAACGAACACGAGACCCGCGCCATTCTCTTGTACGTCCTTTACACTATCGAACAACAAAATCAGAAATCAGAAACGATGGAGCCATTGTTTTGAAAATTTGGAAAATGTCGCAGGGGCTTCATGTAAAATACCTTCTAAAATTAAAATTTCGGTTTCAAATTCCAGGGGCCGCGAGATTAGCTAGATCGATTGAGGAATATTAATTTCAGATAAAATCGGCTGAACGGTTAAGCCGCTAGTGTTGTTCACAGACAGACGGGCCGACAGACGGGCGACGGACGGACGGACGGATGGACGGACGGACGGACGGATGGACGGACGGACGGACGGACGGACGGACGGACGGACGGACGGACGGACGGACGGACGGACGGACGGACGGACGGACGGACGGACGGACGGACGGACGGACGGATGTTTTGCCGTCATTCGATTTTTCGCTATCAAGGAGCCACAATACATGGATTCTATTAAATAATACGTGGATACGTGTTAAATAATATTTTTTTCTAAATTTAGTAACTGGTTTTATCCACTTTTTCGTTACTAGGGCCCTGTAATGAGGGTTTTTCTGCCGAGAATTTGCGCTTTTTTCGCGAAGCATTACATAACTTCCTCTCTACAGCTTAAGCGGTAGCGGGAAAGTGAAAAAAAAAGCGAGAATCGCGCGGAGGCTGCCGCCGTGGCGCGCCGGCAGAAAGAGACTTGAACGGCGGCAGCGGCGTCCAACAAGTGACGTGAAACCTAACCCAGCGCGAGTCAGCTGTCTGCGGGCGACGCCACTTTATTCCGCCCCCGCGTCCGCCCACTGCGCCCAGCCGCCACCGCCACCGCCTCGAGCATCAAGATAGCCAGCAAGACATCTCTCTCCCCGTGTAGCATGCCTCGCTCTCCCTCCCTTCCCGCCAACTTTGTCTTATTAAACGTTTTTCTTTCTGCCTCTCAAATCATTTTTTTTTAGTTTGAATACAACAATCTAATTTACGAAAGTATAAAAATGAGGTACGGTTTTGGTAATACATTATTCAGAATAAAACGGAACAGAAAAGATAGAAAGAAGAAAAACTTTTTTTTTCATATATTTTTACCATATATTTTTGTTATTGTTAGACTCTTACATTACTATGCAACTTCAAAATACTATTAAAAATCATAGCAATTGTAATTTCCTTTCGCAACCGAGTTGTAAACATTTTATAGGTACTCGCACATTAATTCACTGCACTGGTAAGCTTCTGTGATTTACACACCTTTAAAACTTAATTAAGTTTATGTTCATCGTTTTCTATTATTCTTCCTTATGGGGAGATCCACTCCTTTCTTTTTTCACTTGCAACCAACGTTCTATTTCCGCTCTCCTCGATCATCTTGGGCCGACCCATCGTTCACGCGCGCCTCTCCCTCGCGTTATGTATCGCGCGTGGCGCCCGTCCGTGTTTTTCGAATCGCACGCCGCTCTCCGTTGCGTAAATCCGTATTTACGTTCGCAGTTACGCAGATGGAAATTATTTTAAAACGTTTGGGAATCGCAGCTGCCATCGCTCCATCGGCAGGGGCGTCGACCCAGCAGTAAAAAAAGCAGCAACAGCGAAGCAGCAGCAGCGGCGGCGGCGGCGGTAGCTCCTGTTCATTCAATTACCGCCCCTCGGCGCGGCGCCGTCACGGCCGCGTGAAATACGATGCCACGCGGCCGCTGCGCCGCCCCGCGCGCGCCAACGCCTCCTGCAGAGAAGGTCGCACTACGCGGGCGATTCGGTTTTACTTTCTTTTATAAAACCCTTCTAGTATATGCCGATGCCGAAAATATGTCGACTTTTTAAAGCGGCTTTTAATCAAAATAAAAATTAACTAGCGGGCCCTTCTAGTATATGCCGATGCCGAAAATATGCCGACTTTTTTAAAGCGGTTTTTAATCAAAATAAAAATTAACCAGCGAGCCCTTCTCGTATATGCCGATGCCGAAAATATGCCGATTTTTAAAGCGGCTTTTAATCAAAATAAAAATTAACTAGCGGGCCCTTCTAGTATATGCCGATGCCGAAAATATGCCGATTTTTTTAAAGCGGCTTTTAATCAAAATAAAATATATGCCGATGCCGAAAATATGCCGACTTTTTTAAAGCGGGTTTTAACAAAATAAAAATTAACCAGCGAGCCCTTCTAGTATATGCCGATGCCGAAAATATGCCGATTTTTTAAAGCGGTTTTTAATCAAAATAAAAATTAACTAGCGGGCCCTTCTAGTATATGCCGATGCCGAAAATATGCCGATTTTTTAAAGCGGTTTTTAATCAAAATAAAAATTAACCAGCGCCCTTCTAGTATATGCCGATGCCGAAAATATGCCGACTTTTTTAAAGCGGGTTTTAAACAAAATAAAAATTAACTAGCGGGCCCTTCTAGTATATGCCGATGCCGAAAATATGCCGACTTTTTTAAAGCGGTTTTTAAGTAAAATAAAAATTAACCAGGGGGCCTGGGTAACCGAGGTCGCTCGGCTAAAGGGCTCTGGCTAATTCGCGTGTTCGAACCCCGGCCCGGGCATGAATGTTTGTGTGTTCATGTTGTTCTTCTTTACTGTTAATCCAGTGTTAAAAATCACAGTGGTCGCTCTATGACCAAGCAGTTAAATAGTGACCTTAAATAAATTTAAGAAAATAGACTATTCAGATTGATTAATTAATTATTGAATCGATGTATTAAAATAAAATTATACACGGAACTTTTAAATCATTTTATTCGGTAAATTATTATTTATTCGGTAAATTAATATGATTAATTATGTAAAAAATAAACCATAAAAATCTTTTTATGAAAAAATTAAACCAATTATTTGGCAAAAAAACTTAACAAAAGAGTCAACAAAACATATGAAACCTTTTTATATCTGTTAAATGCATGAAATATAATCTACATTTTTATTATAACTAAAAAAACAATCGAGAAGTTGGGTTCGATTATTTCGCTTACCGGAATTGTTCATTTGTTAATACTTCGAAAAACTTAATTTCATTGGACTACATTGTTTTTTTATCGAATATTAATTAATAGATAGGATTTTATGCATTGTAGTGCGACAGAACGTTTTAATGTGTCTTATCTATTGAAAATAATTGCCGTGTTTCAATTAAGAGCATCTTCAGGAGAGATGTTACTCGTATATATCTCTCCGAACTGCCAAAGAATCAGAAAAAAATGGTACCAGCAGATCAGTATTTGAAATAATAATATTGACGTAATGTTTCCTGGTCTAAAAGAAATACTATTCAGTCAAATCCAATGGTCTTCTATTATTCCGTTGTTTTATTTTGAGTAATACTAATACATATATTTTGTTCAAACGAACCAAAATTTGCCGTGAATTCTTTCTTGTGTTTAGAGCTGGGGAGCTCGGAAGAGTGGCTGCCGGGTTCAAGGGCCTATGTGTCTCTTATCATATCTCTCTTCTCGCCGGAGACCTCTAGGGATCGCGCAAGACAGAAAAGATATTCGTCTGCTCTTCGCCATTGAAGTCTGATAAGCGAGCAAGGATGCTGCCGTCGCTGTTCCCGATTGTAGAAACATGATATTCTCTTTCTCAGTGATATACTGTTCAAGGCAGTTCGAAGTCGAAGGAATTTAAATATTTCATTTAATAATAGTACTTCATTATCAAGGATGGAGATGAGCAGGAAGTAATATAGTATAAAACGAAACAGACGCATTATTAAATTATAAGATATGTCGTTCTCCTTCCTTATCCTTGGTTGTATCTGCCGATTGATTGAATCAGAAAATACTCAGATGAAGTCCGCACGTTAATTAGTTCTCGTGCCAGAAATGGCAAGCGAGAAATAATTTGCATATTCACAAAGAATATAAAGGAATATTACGTTGACGGAAATTATTTTTATTACAGCGCTTCGCTCTTGAGTATTTATGAGTGACGCTAATGTGTTGGCGTTTATGTTTATTGCCAGTGGCGAGGCATGGTATTTTGCGGAGTCATCGCAAGATGTATCCAATAACCGGGCCTATCTTTTTGAAGCTATTGGGAGATGGGATATTCGAAATATTTTTCTTACAATGTTCTATCTTTTAAACATTTAGAAGCTCATTTTTCTGATATTATTTCTCCATGTTCGTTTCAAATAAATATACAGAACACCGCAAGCATTTATTAAATTGAAATTACTGTAGAATTCTTGGGGTCTTTGTTCCTGTGACTACGGACGTAAGGTGCAATTTATGTTTGAGGTAGGGGTAAACTTGTATTTATTGAATTGTGATCAGTATATGTAATGTTTCTATTTTTGATGAGAACTTAGGTAATTTTCTTAGGACTTAAATTAGAAACTCCAGCTCAAACTCAACATTTCTACTGGTGTATTTTGTCGGCCTTGCCTTTTATTGTCAAAAGAGCTAATACACTTATTTCCACAGAGCCACTTTATAAACATGACACCAAAAGTAGTACCTTACTACAAAGGTAAAGTAGACACCAAGATTGTGGGGTAAAACTTGTTTCTCTTGGTAACTCATTGTCGAACTTAATATAGAAGGGCTTCTCTGCACCGTCAAAAGCTACTTTTCGAATTTATGTGAATCAAACATTTTTGTTTCAACCGAACTAACACGTCTATTTAAGTTTTCGCTTAAGCATGGCAATTAATAGAACCCTAATAAAACCGTTCTTAGTTCTTTCAGTGTCTTAAAGCGCCCAATCGGGGCGCATTTAAAAATATCGCAACGTTTCACTCACAAGTTCGGATTGAGAGTTCACATAACGCGTATCGCCAGGCAGGTTGGAAAAGTCGGGATTCTCAGAATGCAGAGATGTGCAGGAGTGCATATCGCCGTGCAAAAGGATGCGAATCGCGTAGGCCACTTGAGCTACTGAGACCAGGCGGCGAGTTCACAATTTGAGAAGCTAATATTAATGAATTTTTTGCGATATTCTGGTTGTTTTATGACCATTTCTCGACTGTTTTGTAACTAAAATTGTTTAAATATGTTTCTGTGTTGATTAATTATACAATTTTGTTTATAATATTTAAAACGTAATATTTTTATTTTCGCTTGGTCATCGCCACATCTAGCGAAGACCGGCCCCATCGCCACCGTGTGTGGCTATTGTACGTGTTATGTGCAGAAAGAATTGTATTTCCCAGCACGTGCTCCGTTTGACCGTAGTGTTTCTGTGGTGTTTCAGAACTCGATCCGGCATAACCTGTCGCTGCACAACCGCTTCATGCGCGTGCAGAACGAGGGCACGGGCAAGTCGTCGTGGTGGATGATCAACCCGGACGCGAAGCCGGGCAAGAGCGCGCGCCGCCGCGCCACCTCCATGGAGACGTCCAAGTTCGAGAAGCGGCGCGGCCGCGTCAAGAAGAAGGTGGAGGCGCTGCGCAACGGCATGACGGCGGCCGACGCCACCCCCAGCCCGTCCTCGTCCGTCTCCGAGAGCCTCGACCTCTTCCCCGACTCGCCGCTCCCCCCGGCGGCGGCTTCCAGCTCAGCCCCGACTTCCGGCCGCGCGCCTCCTCCAACGCGTCGTCCGCCGGCCGCCTCTCGCCCATCCCGGCCGTGCTGGGCGTGGAGCCCGACTGGGGCGCGCCCCCGGCCCCCCCCCCCCCCGGCCTCGTCCGTCTCCGAGAGCCTCGACCTCTTCCCCCCGCCGCTGCCCCGGGCCCGCCCGGCGGCTACGGGCCCGAGCAGCTGGCCGGCTCGCTGGCCGAGAGCATGAAGCTGCAGCACGGCGACGCCTTCATGCAGGGCTACGGCGGCGGGGCGGCGGCGGCGGCGGAGGCGGGCCCGGCGGCCAGGGCCCGCCCACGCCCCAGCAGCCCCCGCCGCCCTACCAGCCGCCGCCCTTCGAGACGCAGTTCGGCTCGCGCCACCCCGCGCTGCACGCCGCCGCCTCGCCCTACGGCCTCTCGCAGTGCCCCGTGCACCGCATGCAGCCCTGCTCGTGCCACCTGCAGCCGCAGCAGCAGCAGCACTCGCCCGGCGCGGGCGTGTCGCCCAGCTACCCGCAGCCCGAGCCGTCGCCCGACCCGCTGGGCGGGCAGGGCGGCGGGCCCGCGCCGCCCCGCGCGCAGCCGCCCCCGGCGCCCGCGCCGCCCCCGGGCTACGGCCCCCGCGGCGACTCGCCCCCGGCCACCATCATGGGCCAGCTCATGGGCGCGCTCAACAACAGCACGCTGCTCGACGACCTCAACCTCAACATCGAGACGCTGCACGGCGGCTTCGACTGCAACGTGGACGAGGTGATCAAGCACGAGCTCAGCATGGAAGGCAGCCTGGACTTCAACTTCCACCAGCACCACCACCACCATCACCACCACCACCACCACCCGCAGGGCGCGCCCGGCGCGCCGCCCGAGCACCAGCAGCAGCTGGCGCAGCAGGGCGGCACGCCCTACGCCTCCGTGGCCACCGGGCCCTCGTGGGTGCACTAGCGCCGCGCCCCCGCGGCGGCCGCGCGGTGAGTCCACTCTCTTTGCTTCCTCCTCAGGCAACAATCTTTCAAAATGAACAGTTGCGGGGCAAATAACACTCCATATATCATGGGTTTTAGGGGGCAGGATCAGAATTTCTGCTCAACAGAGCAATGAATATGATGTATCACATGGATAACGTGCCGTTAGAATGCAGGTCGTTTTCCTGTCATTACGCTATCGGAAATGAATTTGGATTGATTAGAGGGCAATTAACATGCAGAGAAAGCAAAACAATTGTTTCACTGCTTGTTAAAGAATACTTTAATTTCGTTACTCGTTTCTATAGTAATACCACTTATTACTTCCATCAAATTCTCAGCATTTTAAGCCTTATTGCTTTGATGAGGATGAATCAAATCGACTGTCACGCTAATATCATTAATGTAGATATTTAATTTGTATAGACTACATTTGAAATTCTACTGCTTCTACGGTTTTGAATATTTTTAAAACTTCATTCAAGAAAGTCATATATTTTTCATCACTTTAATAACATATTTCATATTTTTTTTTTTTTTTCCTTACTCTTCTGCTCGAAAAAAATAAAGTCCTGTATTTTATATTTTTGATTTTAAGCCTTGCGGTTTGCCAGTTCATTCAGGAATTCGTAGAAACAGAGCATTGACACGAAATTTCCGTGTTCTACAGCCCTCGCGCAAAGAGCCGGGTGGTAAGTGTGAAAGTCTTCGGTCTTCGTGGGGAGCCCTGGGGAGAGCAAGTATCGCTGTCACTGCTGCGGGCTTAGCCCCAACCCTTTTCACTCTGTGCCGGAGGGCGAGTGGGGTACGACTTAGCGAAATGTGAGCCCATCGCCCTCTCTCCACCCGTTGCTCATCGCCTCATTCCAGCTCTCTCCCCCTCGCTTTATTGTCCTCTGACATAACTCTCAACCACGCAGGGGCGGATCCAGCCGAACATTGGGGAGGGGGCATCGTAGATTTTTGTTGAATAATAAACTTTTTTATTATATTGTATCTTATTTAAGTAGTACTGTAGATATGATTCTATACAATATTATTGTTTAAATAATTAGATAATTCGAATATAATAAATATTAAAATCAATTTTCCTTTTCCTTTTGGGGGGCGTAGCCTCCAGGCCCCCGCCCCCTTCCCCTCTATCAGCTAGTGCTACCACATTCTTCGCAAAGCCCTACCGCCCCCTATTATCGTGTACGATCCTCCATAGTTCTCCACACTCCTCACGTAACGTTCCTACGTCTGGCCCTTCCAAATTCCAACTGCCACCCACTGCCACATGTTTTCTTCGCCACATGTCTGTTTTTTGTTTTCCTCATCCAACGCTACTTCTTGAATATCACATAAAAAAGTGCAATCTACCAAAAAATCCAGGGAACGAAATTAATTTGCGTGTAGTGTTGAAATGTAGTGATCACAAGTGAGTGTTCCTGACAAATTAATAAGTTGTTGGAAGGGAAGTAGGACATTCAACGTCAACTCATCGTACATTTCCTCGTAAATTACGTTGGGTCAAAGTTCCCAATGGCCCAATCATCCCTATTTATCCCACTTCTTTCATTTGATAAAGGATGTATGGTCATTATGTTTTGCTTTCAATTTCTTTAGAGATCTCTAAGTCATGCGTATTTTTAATTTTTTTTTTGCTAGTAATTACCTTTTTTCCAATGTCACTATCCACACCACTCCGCCCTTTCCGCGACGGTTTTTCCCACGCTCCTCCAAACTTTGCATTTTCCATCAATGTTTACTCTCTTCTCACTTCTCTTCTAGCTGTCTTACACCACTTGTAATACTTGTAATACTTGTGTAAAGTACGCAGACCTCCTCAAATTCTGTAGCAGTTTCCCAAGTCCGTTTGGGCTTCTCTTCAGTCTTATTTCCCGTATATTTTGACTACCATTCAGTATTTTTAAACCGCTTTTCAATTCCACGTTTCCCCTATACTAAATCTCTAGTTCTCCTACACTAGATTCTCTTACTAGTTCCCCTTTACTAGTTATCTTCTAGACCTCTTTCTCTCCTCTCCGCCACCTCTTATCTATTTTTACTTCAGTCCCAAATCTCCTCTAGGCGGCTCCACACATTCGGCATTCGCCGGACAGCGAGCTGCCGCTCAACCAATCCAGAACAGCTGATGTGTTCGGCGAATGTTCGCTTCCTTTGATGTGTCCATTAGACCGACACGCGGTGGGTAGGGCTAGCACCGAACATTCGTTACTCGGTAAACAGCAAGCAATTCATCCACACTATTCGGAATTCGACGAGTGGTTGCTCGCTGTTCACGAATAACGAATGTGTGGAGCCACCTACACCGATCTAACCAGGCACCGACCTCTCGTTCTAACCACGCGGCGCCCTCCAGCACCTTCCCCCACACTGCGAGCGGTGGCTCAGCGCATCAACTGATGTCACTGCAGTGCTTCTGACCAGGAGGTTCTAGGTTTGAGTCCCCACAGCAGCAGGATTTTCGACACAAGCTTGTCAGCTAGGTTGAATTCAGTTGATGTCTGGAGGAGAATTCTAGCGATCGGCTGCTCTGATCGGTAGTTTTCCGTGGTTTCTCCGACCAACACCAGGCGAATGCCGGAGCAGTACCCTAACAAACGGGCCACAGACCGCGCGCGATCTTTCCTTCCTCTTCCTTGTTCTATCCTCACCCCTTACACACACACACACTTACACTAACATGCACTATACTGCCACACATGCCGGGAGACCGGTCGGAGACTTCGAACTTATCCCGGCTGGGTCGGTGCCCCGCTGGTAGGAGATATCTGGTTGGGGAAACCCGCTAGTAGACGGTAGGTCGGCGCTGGATCTCGCCATCCAGTGGGGGAAGATCATCGCCACCTCCCAATGAAAAACATGCACCGCAATTACGGGACTAATGCCCTCAGTAGTTGTCGAGCCCGGAAGCACTAATCAATCAATCAACCTTCCCCCACCCGCTTCCCAACGCGGACTTCCGGGCCCATCCATCCGCCGCGCGCCGCGTCGCCGACGGTGGCGCCCCCTCCCAGCGGTACGCGGTCTGGCGGCGGCGGTGGCGATGGAGGATTGTCAAATTCATTTAATTTTAACGCCCGCCGGAGAAAGGCGGCCGGCTAATGGGCTGTCGACAGCTGATGGGCCGTAACTTGCGGAGGGCGCGAGCGCAGGTAGCGGCGCCGCTTTACGAGCTGTTTTATCGACCCCGCGCCCCCCGCGCCGGCGGAAGCCCCCGCGATCGACGCGTGCCGCCGCCTGCCCGCCACGCAGTCCAGCGCTCCTTCGGACTGGCCGAACACTGGGATACGCCGATCCGGTAGCGCAGATCGCTAAGGCAGTAGTGGCGTAGCGATCTCGGGCCGAAGGATCGTGGGTTCGAGTCTCGCCTCGCGCGCGGTTATGTTTGTGCTCGTCCTTTCACCTCTTATCATCATCATATCATTTCATCTTAACAGTTATCATAACATTAACGCGAATAGGGGACGCTAATGACCTTGATGTTATAGCGACCTTAAATAACAAAAAGCAAAACTAGCATAATTAAAAGATTGAGAATTATAGGTCAAGAAATGAGCAGCAGGTTTTTAACTTGGGAAGGGATGGATACATATTGATTACATTCAGACAAATCCGGGATGTTAATTCCTAATTAACAATGTCGAAGAAATGTTGAATGAACAACAGGGAAGACATAACTCGTTCTTTTACAGGCCCTCCCAAGTTAACATGGGACAACGTGACAACGTGATTGCCGACATTTCTCAGATATAACTCACACAAAAACAAGAAATTAAACCTTGACCAGAAGGTCTTGAAATGTCTCACTTGGTACCTAGTCCGTATTGACATTTCCTTGGTTACTTTCTGCGCGTTCCCACCGTACATAATTTTTTTCTCTCTGATAAATATTGAAAAACACTTCGAATTTCTCCTGTCTTTTGTCAGCCTCACCATATAGTTCCCATAAAAAAATTATCTGTTTCACTCAAATACGTGTAAAATATATGCCAAGAAACCATTTGAATTTCCTATGTTATTAATTATAACTTCGTCACTCTGCTAACAATTCGCGTAATATGTGCAATTGTATGAGCGAGTGTGTGTGTGTGTGTGTGTGTGTGTGTGTGTGTGTGTGTGTGAGCTCATGTGCGTGTGTGTGTGTGAGCGCGGGGACTAGGCAGCGTTGTGAGTGTTCATCGCAAAAGCCTTGTCCGTCGCCGAGAGCCATTAAGTGTCCCTGTGGGCCTACACGCGACGTAGCTCCTGCGGCGGCAGTCGCGCGTCTAAGCGGCGTCGCGACGCCGTCCGCCATAAGGCGCCGGGCGCGCCGCCCGCCTCGCCCCCGCCGCCGCCCGTCCACAATTAAGGACGTTGTTAAAACTGATTTTCCGGCCGGCTGCGCCGCGCACTTGTTTTAAATCGCGCCGACAGGGGGCGCTTAATGAGGCGTGCGCCGCAGGCGGGGTGGCCCCGGGGTGTGCGACGCCCCCCGCCCCGCCCCCCTCCCCACAGCCGCCGCCGAAGGCGTCTTGTTTTCTGCGCGCCACCGCCGCCGCCGCCGCCTGCCCCGCCCCTGCTGCCTCCCTCGCGCCGTGGCGTCGATGCCGATACGACCCCCCTCCCCGCCCTCGCTGTTACTTCCTCTGCCGCCCACAACATCGTTCCCTGCCCCACTGTCGACTCCGTCCCCGCTCCCGCTGAAGACCTTCCCCCCCCCCACTTATCCACCTCCGCTCCCGACCCCGCTTCCGAAACAAACTCCGACCTTCTCTCGCTCGCCTTGCGATCCCGTAGAGTACAACCGTTGTTAGATTCCATTTTCCGCATTGTTGTCGACCCGTTGCTAATCGCACCCCACCCGACCTTGCCCTGTTCCCGTCCTCATCCTGGCTACCTCTCCGTATCATCTCCAGTTTCAGCTTCGTTATCACCCTTTTCTTTTCACCTCAATCCGCGCGCTTGCCTAACGCTTGCCTAGTCTGCGTTAGAACTCATGCATTTTTTCCGATCTCGTCCTTTTCACCATCACTGTCCTGTCCTCTGTTGTCTGTCCATGTCCTCTTCGTCATCTGCGTCCCCTTTCCCGCGGTCATCGAAGGATGTTGCCACTTCGGCTCAGTTCATGGAACACCGGTGATGTTAGCTCTAGGACACACGTTCCATCCATAAAGTATTTGTGGTGAACATTTAGGGCTAGGAATATGTTCTGGTGGCAACCTGTGTTCCTATCATAAGCGGAGTGATGAAACAATATTACCGTTTGTGATGATGATCATCAATCTTTCGACTGACCGACATCTAACCAAGCGATACGCTTCAAAAGGAATGGGGGAGTTATATTAACGTGTGTATTTCTCTTGACTTGGTGATTTTTCGGTAGTATCATTTAGAAGAGTACAAGCAAACAACTTTCAAAATGCTCATATGTTCTTCAGTTTTACCGGACTTATTGGCTGGAACAACTGACACGAGGAACACAGTAATTATGGCCAAAGAAATTATAGGAATGATTCGGCACAAAACTACGTTTTCTCCATTCGTACACGGCACGAATTCAGGCACTATAAAACATTTATTGTGCTGTGTCAGCAGAAACGGAAATCAAGTACAGTTTTACAATCATTACAACAAAGAACATCGATGATATCTATGTTGTTCGCCGTATATTTTAATGTCTGACTCAATTTTGTAATAAATAAAATCGCTTCCTCTAGATATATAGTTTGATATGACATATAAGGAAAAAGAGGACGGTTGAGGCAAGCTTATGTTACTTTCAGTTGTGTCAGTTGAATTAATAGAACTAAAATTATTTAATGAAAAAGGTTCATTTTTCTGTATCCGGTCAGTAACAGAAATGTGAATATACCGTATAATACTTGAAAATTACAATTGAAACTGGGCTGGCTAGAGTGAATAAGTCTTTCCCACTTTTATCCGGCCCATTGAATTTAGAAAGAAAAAAACTCGATATTTTCTGAAATATATTTAATGGATATAAACCACTTGGAATTAAAGAGAGACAATTATCAAATTTCAGCAGAATATTTTGTAGTTTTTAATCAATTCATAAATGGTCTACATTTTTTTGTTATTCTCTGCACCTGCGGATAATAATATATGTTGAATATATTACGTTGAATGTAAGACAAATGTAGCTTCACTCTTGACATGTTTTGTTAAGCTCTGCTTATACTAGTTGTGATAGGAGTAGAATAGAGGGTATGGATTGATATTTTGTTAGCAAAACTATAAAATCAAACCTGTAGTTGGTTTATCGATGCAAATATTTTTCTATAACTCGGGAGCGAAATATTCCTAACATGGCTTTGTTGATATTTTAATTCACTTTTCAACTTCGTACAGCTAAACGGCATGGAAGAGATTCTACAGCTCAAGAGAACATGCCCAGGTTACACTTGAACCCCATACGTCACATTCAGGTTTTACTGTTTTTTTTTTTGGGGGGGGGGGCAAAAATAAATCAAATCAAAACCAAGACAGTATCTTTCCGACGGTGTCGACGCGCGCCGTCGCCTGCCCTTGGGCTGGGCCCTAGCGTCCGCGCCGTCGGTTCGCGTGTGGGGAAAGCGGCCGAACGCTTGGGCAGGGGCAGGGCACGCGTTGGGGCAAACAGCCCGCGGCGCCCCGCCCTCGCCCCCCGCCCCGCCCCGCCCCCACCACGCCCCCTCCACCGGCGCGGAACTTTCCGCCGCGCGTGGCGTGATCTTCCACGCCGCGACTTCCTGCCTCTGCCCGCCCCTCCACGCCACGCCACGCCTGGACGATGCCCAGACCTGCCTCCACACCTTTATGGTAACAGGCCCAAAGCCTGTGTGTTATTTTTGGGGGTAGGGGTGGGGGCATTTGGCATGAGAACATGTAAACCTAGACTGAACGACGCCTTTCCACGTAACATTTTGAGAAATTCGGTATCTAAATTTTCATATATTTTCATCTAAAAGGTGTGAAGACTTTGATATTATTTAATTACAGATTTCTTAGGCCTTAAAAGTTTAACTAGTATTAACGAATAACACAAAATTAGCGGGATTGCTTTTTCATTAAATTTCAGGATGGATGCTATCCTAATCCTCCTTCATGCTGCATGCATGGTTCAGAGTAAAACAAACGTGTAATGTGATAACATGCAATTTTTACAAATATTTATTTTTAATATTATATTGCGTAATGGTGAAACTTTAGATGGGTTTCTTCTCACTTTATATTTCAATATTTAATTTTGAAGACTCATATCATTGTTAACTTCTGATTATTAACTTCTGATTGTTTATTGTTCTGATAGTTTTAATGAAGGTATAATATGTATTTATTTTGTTAAAAAGGTTTATTTTAAAAGGTTTTGTTTAAAAGGCAACTATTATATGCAAGAGCACTTGCGTTATTGCTTAACATTCCAATTGCATCGCTCAACAACTTTTAAGAGCATCTATAGATGAGAATATTAATAGAAAAAATGGTTTTTCGGTCAATAAAAAAATTGAGTATGATCATTGTCTTACATGGGTTTAAGGCACTACCCAAGCTACTTTCGCTTTTGGTATTATTCATGCGACGAGGGTTTTGCGGTTTTAATGTATTCGCTTGTCTTCAATGGTTACGAAAGAAGTTATTTATTGTATTAAGAACGCAGCAGTCATAACTTAATGAATTTAACGGTGGAAACTCCAAGAAAATTTAAATTAGTTAAGTAAGAAATCACATTTTTAACATAATGCCTAATACTGTCACTACACAAAGAGAAGAGAAAATATGCATCCTCCCCTTTTCAAGTCGAGCATCACAGATTGCTCATAAACGCTAATACGCTTACCAGACACGTCTGAAAGACGCAATTTAAGAACATTCACGACGCGTACTTAACCCACCATCACGCCCCACCTCCACGGTGTTAAGGCGACGAAAGATGCAGAAGTCGACTGCCCTCCGTGCGATAAATATTCAGCGGAGCGAAAACTAAATTTGTCAGACGAGGCTCGTCACTTTATTCTTAATAATTTTGACAAAAGCGAGTACTCTGCGGAGTTGGTTCCTTCTTTCGGTCGCTCACGGCGACGGCGGCGGTTGCGGCGGGGGCGGTGGGGGTGGTGGTGGTGGGGGCGTCGACGTCGCGCCGACAGCGTCGTGATGGCCCTTCCGCGAAGGCGTCCCTCGCGGCCTAATTCTCAGCCGCCTCCGACACCGACGCCGCCCCCGCTGTTCACTCATCCCTAGACGCCACCTCCGCACCCTCCCCGTCACCCTACCCGCCGCACTTGCTCCTGTCGGTCCGTACGCCCGCGGACCGGCAGCAGTAGCTCAGTGCATCAGCTGATGTCACTGCAGCGCCTCTGACCGGGAAGTCCTAGGTTACACTCCCCACGGCGGCAGGATTTTAGACACTAGCTTTCCAGCTAGGTCGAATTCAGTCGCTGCCTGGAGGAGAATTCTAGCGGCCTGATCGGTAGTTTTCCGTGGTTTCTCCGATCAACGTCACGCGAATGCCGGAGCAGTACCCTACCAAACGGGCCACGGACCGCGCGCGATCTGTCCTTCCTCTTCCTTGTCCTATCCTCTCCCCTTACACACACACTTACACTAACATGCACTACACACCCACATTCTGGGAGACCGGTCGGGAGCTTGTCCCGGCTGGGGCGGTGCCCCGCTGGTGGGAGAGTCCTGGTTAGGGGGAAACCCCACTAGCCGACGGTAGGTCGGCGCCGGATCTCGTTATCCACAGGGGGAAGACCACCGCCATCTCTCGAGAAAAAAACATGCACTACACTAACGGGACTATTGACCAAAGCAGTTGACGCGCCCGGAAACACGAAAAAACCAACCAACCATACGCCCGCCACCCTCGTCGACCCATGCGGCCGCCCGCGCCGTCCAAGGCGTCCCATCGTCCTAGTCACGGCCCCCCCCTCACCGCCTCTTCGCGCTCACCTCCTACACCACCACCTTCCCGTCCTCCCTGCTGGCTCCGGCCACGCCTTCCCCGCCTTCGCAGCCACTCCCCCTCTCGCCACCCGAGCAAGACGGGGGAGGCGTTGGAAGAGGAGCGTCTCAGAGGGCGGAGGCGGTGAAGGAAGTATGGCGAAACAAGTATTTGTGGGAGGCACCAACGTTGGCAGGCAGCAGTGACTGGGACGGCCAGAGCAATAAAGTGCCCCGGCTGCAGTGCCAGTCTACGACATTCCTTTTTACGCTCTTCCCCATCGCCGTATCAACACCGTGCATTTCTACGCATCTCAACCGCCTTTCTCACCGCCTCTTCCTATTTATCTAACCGTACCAGTCACTGCTGCCCGCCAAAGCTGATACCCCCTCCCACTCATGCTTCTTTCGCCACACTTCCTTCACTGCCTCCGCCCTTGCAGCCTCTCCCGTCCCTTTCTTTTCCAACCCCTCCCCCGCCTTGCAACCAGCTCCGCCACCGTCATCATCTTGCTCGGTGGCGAGAGGGGGAGGGGCTGCGGTGACGGGGGAGGCGTGGCCGGTGCAGCGGGGGGCAGCGGGATGTCCTCCGAGATGTCAGTGAATCTGTAACCCTATTAAAACGTTAAGGCCGAGGCTTAAGAATTTAAAAGAACAAACTTTCGCGCGTGTTGGCGTCGTCGGCGTGTCCTCGCCTAATCGCATTCGCCCAGACAGAAATTCAATCTCGCATTTGAGAGGCGCCGGGCGGCGCAGTGGCGGCGGGGGCGGTGACGAGGGTGGCGGCGGGGCGGTCGCCAACGAAATGGGCTGCGAGAGCGACGTGCACGGAGATGAAGCTAGTTAAAAGGGAGACAATGCTGGGAGAGAGACGACGTAGAGAATTTTTGATTCCGATTTTTTGTTGATCGCATATCTTTTTACTCACGATACATTGAAAGACAGGCTTGTGATTCTTCTATTGTGAACATGGGTTCACTTTTCATTGTTCATTTTCTGACTTTGGATTATAGATGAATCGAGTATATTGAAATTGTCATGATCGATTCTATATCACTTATTAATTATTATGTTATTTATTTGTATACATTTGTTTTTATATTTGTTAATTTATATTTTCATATCATTTCTTTTTGAGAATACAAATCTTTAGGTGATAATGACGTACAATTTCTTTGTTTTTGCTGTGCGATCCTTTCTTACTCAAATTAACTGAGCGCAGGTACAGATCTCTTAAAACCTGCGTTCATTTTATGGGCATCACTTGAGGTAGCTTAACCTCGCTCTTTGTATTAGCACTGAATATTGCATCAGACGGAGCACTTGGATTAAGATTGGGCCCCAGCAGAGGTGATCGTCATTGCTGGCCCGCCCGCTCTGGACGCGCCGAGGCTCTCTCCGCGGTCCGCTCGGCCCCGCCCGTGGCCCACCTGTTGCGACGCTGCTCCGCCCGCCTCCGCCGCGTCGTACGGCACGCCCCCGCCCGCGGTCCCGGGAGGGCGGGGCAGGGCGCGGGGAGGGGGCGGGACACGGCGTGGCACGGGGACAATGGCCCGCCTGATGGTAATCGAGCGCTAATGCCGCGTGTCGCCGCACCGCACCGCGGAGGCGGCGGGGTCGCCGGGGCAGGCGAGGGGCGGCCCTGCTATGCGGCGCGGATTGTTCGCTGCTGCCGGTGGGGGAGGTTGAGACAATATGTCGGCGACGGGGACGATGTGGAAGGTTGAGTAGTAGGCAGTAACGGTGCCCATTGTGGTCGGATGCCATTATATGTAGCGTCTCTTGCGAAGAACTAGCTAAAGACTAACAAATACTTATGATGGAACGAACACTTCAACATGATCAATAACATAATGAGATTTCCGTCTATCGAATATATTTGAGGTGAAGTGCCCAGTACTCATTGATGAAAATATCTTTTGAAATAAAACATTTACCTGGGTATGAAACTGTCTAAAAATATCTCGATTTTTTTCTAGAAAAAATAAAATTTGCTTACATCCTCATTACTGTGAATTAGCCTGAATTATGGGGTTGGCTGTCGGCTGCTTAATTGATGATAAGGGACGCGGAACGCGGAAACGGTTATAAAATTTGGTGAAAGACCATGTGAATTTGAAGATTTGGGAGAAAATAGAATATACTGCGACAGACGATTATGGAGAAGAACACGGTAACGATTGTGCTGGCACTACAGTGACTAGGAATATATACAGTAGGTGGTAAAATAAGACTGATATAGAAGCAAATATTGAAATGTAGGTGTTTGCGTTCGTAGTTCTAACGTAATGACGTATGAGAATTAATCAAAATAATTTTATATATCAAAAATAGCAATTCAAATGCATGTGAAGTTGCTCTTGTGTTTTAATTGTTTGCAGAATGTATTTGCTAAAGACTCATAAATACTTTTGACTTGACCAAGTCTCCTCGTTTTTGTATTTTTTTTTTTTTAGTTTAGTTTTTAAATGTTTCAACGCATCGTGTTCTTCTCTTTCACTCTCGAGAAATTTTAAAGCCAACGTTACGAAGTGACAGGTTGGTAGCAATTGAAAACATTTTAAAATGTAAATATTTTTGTTTTCGAATGTGCCTATTTTTATTTGAAAGATATGAAGGATATTTGTGTTCAAACATCTACCTTCTTTTTAAATTTAAAGTAACTTAATGTAATAGTGTTGTGACGTACTACAGTTCAGTTTTGTTCTAAATGTGTTGTCGAGTACGTACATTATTTCCGTAATCATTAATTTAAATTCCTCTCATGTTTCCGGTTATTTGGAAATATCGTATTCGCGCCAGGAAACCCACTGGATATCAGCCTCCCACGCACCCACGCGTATGAGGGTCACGACGACCGCACTCTTCCCCTCTCCCCTGCATCTACCCCCGCCCCTGCCCCCGCCCCTGCACCTGCCCCCGCCCCCGCCCCTGCCCCTGCCCCCGCCCCCGCCCTCGCCCCCGCCCCCACCCCCGCCCCCCCCCCCCCACCGCCCCGCCACCGCCCTCGCCACCGCCCTCGCCACCGCCCTCGCCACCGCCCTCGCCACCGCCCTCGCCACCGCCCTCGCCACCGCCCTCGCCACCGCCCTCGCTCTCGCCCTCGCCCCCGACCTCGCTCTCTGCGCCTTTAGGCCGCCTGCGCCGCGGCTGTTTGGGCGCCGAGTTTGGAGCCCGGTGGGGCCATGAATGTTGCATGAGGGGGTGAGGGCAGCCGCGGAGGCGGAGGGGTGGGGGAGGGGCGGCATCCCCTACAGCCGCCACCCCCGCCACGGGCGCCGCCGCCGCCGTCGGGGCGAGCATCTCGCTTGATGATTGATGCTCGCACACTTGCCACCTACAAGCCATCCATTAATTATAAAGCGCCACAATCTTAACACGCGAAGAAAGATGGGTTCAGCAATTTGCTTTTACTCCGAGCATTTTCCTTCCTTCCACAACGTAATGGGGAGGCGGAGAGAAGACCTTCCTGCGCGCTTTTTTCTCCGTCTCTTCTTACGGAGCTCCTGTTTCTCGTATACAACCGTTTTTGCGTGGTCGCCCCCGCCGCATCGGCCTCTTGCCGTCGGCTGCCGCTTCTTGGCGCGAAGGCGCAGGCGGCGATGAAAGGAGGCTGGAGGTGGAGGTGGAGGTGGAGGCAGCGGGGCGGTCGTTGTATCGATGGAGGGGAAGGCGTTCGCTACGGAAGTATCGCGGGTAAAGGCTGTCGACAGGCAGAAATGCCGATGACGGTGGGGTTGGAGAAGAAACGTCAAGAGCTACGAGGAGAGGCACTGTGTGGTTGGGAACGAAGGAAAGGATAACGAGGATATTGAGGATTGCGATGAGTTTTTCAAGGCCAGTCTGAGATACGGAAATGTTAAGAGTGAAGTGTGAAAATGTGAAGATGATCAGAGCAGCGGTGGTAAGAGACGATAGGCAAGGACTCTTCAGATGGAAAATATGCAGATGGCAAAGATGCAGAAAATGATACAATGCGACGACTGGAAAGAGACGGAATTCGAAGCAGTATTTGAAGAGTGCTTCGGCAATAGGTCGGGAGTGGAGAGTGCTTCGCTTCATGTCAAAGAATGATAAGTAACAAAACGAACTAGAATGATGAGTGACGATGATCTAGGGATGATCGATAGACGCCTGAAACCTCTGATCCCGAAAGGAAATGCTACTCGTTAGTATTACGATCGAAGAGTCGGCAGTTATCTCTAGGACGAGTCCCTGAATGCTTAGGATGCGGTCGCTCCAACAGCCACGAACTCAGTGACTCCGTTCCGGGAAGCCCACATTCATCGGACGACGAGCCTGAAATGACTACCTTACTGACGAGCACGAAAGGGTGACGAGGCGACGCGGTGCACATGGCGAAGACATCGAGAGTGAGGGGGGGGCGGCGGGGCGGCGAGGGCGGCGAGGGCGGCGAGGGCGGCGAGGGCGGCGAGGGCGGCGAGGGCGGCGAGGGCGGCGAGGGCGGCGAGGGCGGCGAGGGCGGCGAGGGCGGCGAGGGCGGCGAGGGCGGCGAGGGCGGCGAGGGCGGCGAGGGCGGCGAGGGCGGCGAGGGCGGCGAGGGCGGCGAGGGCGGCGAGGGCGGCGAGGGCGGCGAGGGCGGCGAGGGCGCCGAGGGCGCCGAGGGCGCTGAAGCGAGCAGCGCGGTGGAGGCGTCAAAGACGGCAGCGCAGCGTGGCGCGCCCGCCCTCGACGCCTCAGTTTCCATTAAAGCGCGCGGTTTTCTTGCATGCGCGCCGCCACCGCAGGCGCCGCCGGCAGCGCCGGTGATTAGCTGAAGGCTTTTAATCAACTTTATGTCCGCCGCGGGCGCAATCCGCTGCAGCAAACCGGCGCAACTATCGCCCCCAACTCCGCCACTGCCTCTGGCCCCGCCCTCACCCCACTTTCACCCATGCGTAAGCCGTCTTCTTGCCGCTCATAGTGACCTGCAACTTCTTACCATTTCCCAGTTCAGGCCAGACCCTCTTTGCAAGATTTACTGATCTTGTTACGAAAATGCAAAGATGTTGCAAGAATATTTGCACATCATTTTCATGAACATTTACTATATTTAACGTTAACATTCTTAACATGTTAACAAACGCTAACTTCCATAATTTTCCTTAATTAGTTCGTTCATGATGTTTAAAAGAGATGTTTGATGTAAAACAACGTATATTTGAGAAAATATTTTAAAATTCAATAGCAATAGTTCGTTTTTTCATCATTTTCATACCATATGATTTATTACAAATGGCTAAGCCGTCAGCTAATTGCTATACTACATCTGATAGACTTTGGTAATTAAAAATACGGTAAATTTAAGTATGGAACATCAGAATCCTAAACTGATTCCGATGAGTCAAAGACACAGACTATTACAATAAAAATTAAGTACTATCTGATTTGCATGATGTGAAACTTTACTTGAAATCTCTCTCATTTCAGTCCGTTCCTTTCAGAACGTTAAAAGAAGGTTCAAAAAATGTAAACAATGAAATGAATCGATTGAGTCGAGTTCTCGCTGGACTATTGCGATGCAGGCGTAACTCGGGCGTGATGCGTCATCGCGAACGGCAGGCACGCCGCTTCTATTTCCGTCCCGTTGACTTAATTTATCGGTCTCCTACGCGGGCGGTGCTCAGCGATTGCCGCGGGAAGCAAATTATAAATCGATCCTTTGTGAATCCCGTCGCGGGGCGCCGCGGCGCCGGCGTCGAGGGGGCTTCTCCATGGCCAGGAAGCCACGACGGCGCCGCGCCGTAGAAACTCTTTGAAATTTGTGCGCGACGAGGCAGAAAGCACGCTTTTCTTTTCTTTTTTCTTTGTCCTTTTTCTTTTCTGCGCCGCGGCCCGCCGGGACTGAAAGCTTTCGGGAACGCCACTATTTAAGGAGAGCCGCTCATGATATCTCACGGTGATGGTTTTCTTACAAATTCCCACTTCTGCCTGCACTTGTCTTAAATTTGTCACTAATTTCATTTTTTTTCTTCAAAAATGCACTATAAGTAAAATTCGTTTGGATACTTTCACGAATTTTAGTAGTACTTGTCCTTTTTATTCAAATATTTCATTTTCTTCTGAAATTGTAATTGCTACTTCATTTAAATATTGATTGTGGAATATCCAACTGTGAGTCGATCATTGCATTCAAAATGAAATTCATTGATGATCAATATCCGCAAAGTCACAATCTACAAATTGTGACAAATATTCAAAACGTTTAAAATTTTTCATATTTTGGAAATTTAATGATACGATTGTCTTAAATCATTGTTGAACACGATAATTAAAAACCTTCCAAAACACTAGACATTTTATTTCATTTGTTGAAAAGTAAAGGATGTTTCAGAGCTTGAAAAGTGAATATGCTATTTGTATTTCTTAGAAGTATTCACTGTAGTTTTGAATTAATGAATCAGTTAATAATTAAAACAGCAAGAACAATCTACTTATAATTTAGTATAAAAATGCATTTCTGGTCCATTCTTGGACGAAGTCTTTTAATTATCGTGCATTAGAGCAATTTGCACCAATAAATTCTATTTTATATTGTTTCACTTTCATTTATTATGTACGTACTTTTATATTTCTTATTGAGTATTAATTTACCAATACATGGACGAACTTATTAACCTTAGAACTTTCCTAACAATTGTCAGAATGAAAATTGGTCTCCGTCAATGTTCGAAATCTGGCTGTAAATGTTTCGTAATGAGTGGGCGTTGCTTCCGACCGCCGCGTAAGTGTCGCGGTGATGGTCCACAGGGGGTTTCCCCTGATTGGCGGGCTGACTCAGAAGGCGGAGGCGGTCCTGCACCCCCAGCTTCCGTCTCGGAGCGGTGAGCGAGAGGCCCCGCTCACTCGCTGTCTGGGGCGCCCCCCCCGAGCGAGGGAAGTCCATCGAAGATCCCAGCGCAGTCATCCACTTGCGTTGTGAACCATTCATCCCGTTGCGTTACGCTGAAAGTGAACCGTACGTTGTGACCTTATGTGAACTTTCAAATACCAACACCGGTGCCCGCAAGCGTAAAAGCGACGCCTCGCGGGTCCAGCGTACCGGTAATTGGGAGATTGTTGGTTTGATTCGTATGATACGATGTGCTTAACATTGGTGAGTTTGGGACACCTACTGGAATCGGATTCCTAGGTCCACTGTTTCAGTTTCCTTTATTTCCCTCATCACTTCCAGGAGAATGCCGAAGCAGTACCTTACGACGACGAACCACGCGCGACGTTCGTATTTCCTTCTCGCTGTCATCATTCTCATCCTATTACAACCCCCAACCTTCCAGGAAGAGGCCTTGCGTACCCTTCAACTCATCGGTACTAATCCTTTGACATACAGATGTTTACAAATAACACAGCTACCCTCTACAGCTCAATTATGCAAGTGTAATTCATGAGACATTTTGAAATAGAATTGATTGGTCCAACGTTCTAAGAAGTAGTATGTTCCACTGTATAGCATATTGAATTCTGGTGACCTATATTGTATTGATTATTTATTTAATATTGTCAAGTTTTTGACAATGTTAAATGATTATTGAATATTTCATTAATAACTCAATTAATATTCCAATAATAAATGACGAGATAAATCGCGACATATTTTTAGTAAATCAGCGTAGAATCTATTACAGCCTCCTGTTTACGGTATGCAATGAAACTTGTTACTTGTGAAGAAGAGACCCATTACATTTAGCCACTCAATCTGTTCTCGACCTCAGCCCTTTACGAATGTAGCCACCATTATCGTACATTAACATTGCCAACACAGCCTCGATCACCGGCTCCATTTCAATCAGTTTGAACTCAACCACCACCACCGCAACTCCACAACAACAAAATGGTATTTTCGCTACTATATGTCTACGAATGGTCAATTACCTCTATGTCACCAATTATCTTCGTCGCAACATAACCAAATACTTAACTATCACTCTGACAACACTCTCATCCAAACGGCACGAAGAAAATCATCTGTGCTCTGCTATTTCTGTTCGGACCATCTAAACTGCAATGACATCTAGAGCTAGTCTTCAACGTCGCAGCCGCTCAACTCGCCGCCATTCCTGCCACCCGCCGCCGCCGCCCAGGCTTCGCCTCTGCTGTCTACGCTACCGCCCCCCCCCCCCCGCCCCCCCCCCGCGTTCCTGACAAAACGTCCCCGGCGGCCCGGGGGCCCCCCCCCCCCCCCCCCCCCCGCCCGGGCGCGTCTGGCGCGCATGAATAACTTGTTCCATCAAATTCTCATCAAGACTTCGCGCGAGGAAGTAAGGGAAAAGTGCTTTTTTTAAATTAATTACTTCCAACAACTCGGTGAATATTCTTGGGCGCGTAAACACGTCGTTTAATTCACACTTCGCGGCCGCCGCCGCCGAGACTGATAGTCGCCCGGGACGCCATCCCCCCCCCCTCCGCCCCCGCTGCCGCCCCGGCAGGAAAGCCTCCCTGATCGGTGCAGGGATTTTGGAATTAATCCCCTTGGAGAAGAAACGACGTAAATCTGAGCCCTTTTGACCCACAGGAAGTGACTGTCTTTCCAGCCTCCGTTGCTTCCGTGAAGTTTTCAAGTGCTATAATTTTTATTTTCGAAATATCTCCGATCATGAAAAACAACCAGCACGCGATGTATTTTGCTCCAACCGTTTGCGCAAGGTCGACCAGATCAGTGAACAGAGCGAGGGTTTTGGAATTTATCTCCTCGGAGGTGGAAAGAGTCCAGGGGCTGATTGACCTACAAAAAGCGACCGTCCTTCCTTCTGATGCTTCCGTAAAGGCCGAAGTATCTCTATATTTCTTCTCTAAACACGTTTGCGCATTCAAATCACCTATCACGTGATGTATCGACCAAACTACTTGCTCTATTCACCGTGATTCTGAAACCGGGAGCGGTAGTTCAGTGCATCAACTGATGCCACTGCAGCGCCTCTGAACGGGAGGTCCTAGGTTCGAGTCCTGACGGCGGCAGGATTTTCGACACTAGCTTTTCAGCTAGGTCGAATTCAGTCGCTGCCTGGAGGAGAATTCTAGCGGTCGGCTGCTCTGATCGGTAGTTTTCCGTGGTTTCTCCGATCAACACCAGGCGAATGCCGGAGCACTACCCTACCAAACGGGCCACGGACCGCGCGCGATCTGTCCTTCCTCTTCCTTATCCTATCCTCTCCCCCTTACACACACACACTTACACTAACATGCACTACACTACCACTTATTCCGTGAGACCGGCCGGGAGCTTTGAGCTTGTCTCGGCTAGGGCGGTGTACCACTGGTGGGAGAGTCCTGGTTAGAGGAAAGCCCTCGCTAGTGAGCCGACGGTAGGTCGGCGCCGGATCTCGCCATCCAGTGGGGAAGATCACCGCTATCTCCCAAGAAAAAGACATGCACTACACTAAGGGAACTAATGAGCAAAGCAGTTGACGCGCCCGGAAACACGAAAAAGCCAAACCAAACCAAACCGTGATCTTCAAATAATTTTGTGATTCAGTCTTTCAGAGAAAAAGACGTTCAACTGAAATGGTGCAGACGACTATAGTGACACTGACAATGACATAAGATGTTACTCCTTCAATTTCGCTTAAGATAATAAAAATTCATTCGTAAGCAACGGTTTTCTAATTGCTACTTAGCTAAGAATAGTTCTCTAAAACCAAACATCTTTGTTTCATTGTAGATGTAGATTATGTGATGCGTCACTTCTGGTAAGAGATCTTTTCCTGCTTTCGGTCACGTACGGTGCCTGGAGTTGCTTCATTTTTCTAGTTTGTCAAGACGGTTTCATCATGATATTTCATTTTCTGGCGACTCACATTGGAGTGACCGAAGCACTCACTTCTTGCTTTATTTCGCTCGAATTGTCCGTGATAATCTGGAATGGTGCACTGTTTGCTTGGCCAGTGGTTAATGTGATAGAGTTTTGCGATATAATTGTAATTCATCTGCAATTTTACCCATAATTTTCTCTGGTGCATCAGGTGTCATCAGTATCTATCCCATGCACTTTACATTGACGCATGATCCACAAAAATCAGGCGATCATGAAATGCTCACATAATTGTCCAAAAATAGTGTTGTTCAGTCGTACTGTATTCGAAGAATGCTCAAAACATTTCATTTGAACTACTTTCAAAAATATTAATTTCCACTTACAATAAAAATAATCATTTTGGAGGACACGATACAATCGTTCTGAAAGAATAGCAAAATATACATGTCCAGCAATCACTGAACGATTTATATTTCCTACCATATTTAAAAATAGAATACAGAAAGTTCCAGGCATTTTCTACTTATCTTACACTGAATTTATTATTTTTTTTTCATATATGAAAAATACGTGAGTATTCTAACTAGAGGTAATATTCTGCACTGCTCCCAATTCCATATTTGCCCCAATGCGTTCGTATTTGCCCCAGTGCGTTCGTATTTGCCCCAATGCGTTGTTATGCAATGGTCGGGGGTGAAGATGCGCGAAGGTCGTGCGTGGAGGCGGTTGAGTAACGCGTTGGGAGGTGTCAACAGGGCTGCGGGGGAAAGCGACTGACGACGCGTCCTCTGCCTTGCGACACGCAGTGCGTTACGCACCCGCCGCCTGTTTGCGCCACCCGCCCCGCCCCTCCCCTCCCTTCCCCGCCCCTCCCTTCCCGCCTCGACCCGTCCCTCCCCGCCCCGCCCTGCCCGCCCTGTCCTGCCCCGCCCTGTCCGCCCCGCCCTGTCCTGCCCCTTCCCGCCTCGACCCGTCCCTCCCCGCCCCGCCCTGCCCCGCCCTGTCCCGCCCCGCCCTGTCCCGCCCCCCGCCCGCCCTACCCCGCCCCGCCCCGCCCCGCCCCGCCCCGCCTCGCCCTGCCCTGCCCTGCCTCGCCCTGCCCCGTACGCCACGATTTTTTTGACAAACATCTAAAGCAAATGGATAAATGGGCACATACGGAATGGGCTGTGCAGTGGGTGGAGACTCAAAAAGTTGTTCATGTTCAGGTAGTTGGGTTGAGTTTGTTCAGTAAATAAGTCGCCCACTCGACTCGTATTTCCGAATCTACGGCGGGACTCCAACCTTCGGCCTCCACGATTAACATCAAATATGTGCTTGAGGTGAGCCAATGCAAAATTTCCAAAGCATTGTACACCCAAAAACAGATTCGGACCGCATCCGTCGCCTAACTACTCTACATTACACACGTATTCCATTTATCCATATGCTTTAGCTGTTGCTAGAATAAAACCTCGCGGCCCGCACGCTCCGCCCCGCCTTCTGCAAGTCACTAATAAGCTGACGTAGCAGTCTTGTGAACATTTGCATATACAACCTCAGAAGTTGTCGAAAAGTCGCGATTGAAATAGAAATATATCTGAAATATATCCCTGACAACTAAACATTTACTACTTACTACTCATTTTTAACTATTACGATGAATAATAATAATAATAATAATAATAACAATAATAACGATTGATTAATGATAATAGATGAGAAGCTCGGGTAATATATACTAGTTAAAATATTGAATGACTGAATATTGATGATTAAAGTGAATACATTGTAATATTCATTTCCATCATCAATAAGAATTACATAAACTTCACGTAAATATAATATTTGCAGTACTAACAAAAAAGAGGTTGTTTTCTGTTTTCGAAACTATTGCTAACTATTAAATTCTAACTTTGTCCCAGTTAATAGTAAACTAAAAGAACATTCCGACGATTCCAAAATTTTAAATATTCACTTGCAACATGTCACAATTTGAAATTATCATTTCACTTTTGGTGAATTGGTGTTAAAACGAAAGTAATCCAGTCATAATTGTGTGTTCTTCTACTTGAGAACGCACTTCAAATTCATAAAAGTGAAAATCTCGCCACTATTAACGTTTAACAAAGATAACAATAACTCAAATCTCTTAGATATCAAGGACATTGTAGTTCAAAAAGGAATTGAGGAGGGGATTACAGAATCATATCCAGTTCATCTCTCTCCTGATCCGAATCGCACGCTATCTTTGGAGGTTGCGAGGAGCTAAGATGTGTCCCGTTCCAGCAGCCTGTCGCGAATTCTTCCTCGCATGGAAGATGTCTGTCGTAGACGGAAAGAGCCCTCATTAGCATCCGAATTGCAATTAAAAGAGCCCGAGATGGGCGCGCCATGCGAGAAGGAAATCGAATCGCCCTCCGGGCGGGGGCGGGGCCGGGAGCTGGGATCGTCCTGGACTGTCGCCTGCTCTTCGCTTTTATGACGTCCAGTCCCATCTCATCGCCGGCAGAACAACTTTCTTTTTTTCCTGGTGCGCTTTGTAAACTCTCGTTCCTGATGCTTGCGACTGCATAGCCGCGCGGTAAGTGCCGTTAGATTCGGGCGAGAGTGCGTTCCAGACTACGGTTTGATTATTGTGCACAGTAGTTGTCAGAGGTCGTCGAAAGTCTAACGAATCGAGTCTAACGACTTCAAAATTTTGTCTACAACTGACTTTTTCTTTTTCAATCCTTCTTTTCTTTAACTTTTTTTCGAATGATTCTTTTAGTGAAGGTCTAGGAATGAGTGTATGAAACAAAATATTCGCCAAGTATTATCAAATAATGGTCCAAACCTTTCAACAACCGCAATTTTCATTATTCGTTAAAACAGCACATCGTAGTTTTGTTTACAATTTATCTTTTGCAATGGTTCCCTGCATACTTGTGTGGTGGGTACGAGTCCATGAAAATATGTGACTCCCTTTAATATTTGGTCATTTTGAATGTTTCGAGTATTTGCTACAGAATCAATCTCAACCATAATTTTTAGAATAAAAATCAATGATCAATTTAAACGTTTTGCGCTCATGGTAATGTTTATAAATCTCTTACCACCAATAACCAAAATTTAATAACTTGTTATAACAATGCTTTAAAACTTCTTTCACTGGAATTTAAATTTGCAAAATTGTTGATGGTTTGCGAAACGATAATTTCCGCATTCTTTAGTGGGAAAAATTCGAATTTCATTGGAAGTTAAGATCTACTACTCTTAGACTGGTTTGGAAGGTCGCAGAACAGGCCTCTGCGATTTATCTCACGGCTAATCTCGTCTCTACATTATAAATTACAAAGCAGCTTCAGGTTTTGATACAAGCAATTTATCACTTGTTCACGCATTTTCAATCGCTTGTAACGTCAGTAAATTGCGCAAAACACTATTGTCTTTGTGTTGCTTTGTATCTAAGTCCTTACAGAATGTAAAAATGCAGTACCTTGGGAAGTTGTAAGTCTCTTAATCACCTCTCACATGTGACAGTAATTGATCTTAGAGAACTAGTAATTCCTTATCGAAGATCTGATTATTTTCTTTTATTGGAGCGTTTCACTTAGGTTTTATATCTGCACTTCCTTTTAAGCAGAGAACTTGATTTCGAAAGGAGTTCAACAATCAATTCCCTTTCTTCAAGAAAAGAAAATATATTGTTGATTTGTTTGCATTGGACAGTAGCATTTTTTCATATTTGCTAAATTACAATTCCTAAAAATACAATGAAAGAAACTTGAACACGTGTATGTGTACTCGTACAAAGAATACAAGTATTTATTGTCAATTCATTGTTAGCGGACGACTCAGTAACTGCGGATTTATTGAGAAAACTATGAATATTTCAATATTTTTTTATTAGAAGAGAGTAGCCTTAAAATATTAAATTCAGTCAGCTTACAGGGAACGTATGGCAACGATCAGAAAAATTCTTCGAAAAGAATTCGAAACAATGATCATTCCTCATTGGGTTATAGGTTTTGCAAACCATGCAAGAAATCATGTTCAAGATCTTCAGATCGAACTAAACTTAAAATAGTACACCAAACTTGAAACTTACATTTTAAATTAGAAACCATTAATATACCATCCTTCCTAATCCTGCCTTACCCGCTCTTAACTCAGTCTCAGGGGTGTTCGGCCCTCTCTCATCCCCTGGCTTCGCCTCTTTTCACCCTCTGAGGACGCGCTTCACAGAGAGATAAACCTCAGTGCCTCCCTCAGCGCCGGCGACTGCGTCTTTCTTCCAGCGCTCTGGAACTGAAGCGTCACTTGCCATGCACGCGCTGCGAATCATTTTCGCTGCGCGCGGACGGCGCGGCGCGGGGGCGGCGGCGGCGGCGGTCGCGCTCACTGGGCCCACGCAGCGGCCAAAAAGCGCGCGCTGGGAACGTTTACGAAAGAAAATAGGAAATGAAATAAAATCAAAGTACAAATAAAATATGTGACGTAAATATTAAAATATAATAAATAATAATAAATAATAAAATAAAAAATAAGTGCAAATGAAAGTTTTAAAAAGTCACTGGAATAAACGTTTGAATTTAAAATCAGTAACATTGGATAGATTGTTATTGAAATCACTAATGCTTTGCCATGAAGATGTTAATTACGGTAAAATATAAATAATTTTAAGTATAATTATTTCAGTACTTGGGGTTATGATGTATGCGTGGTGACACTTTCGAAAAGTTAAAATAGAAATTTTAAAAAAATGCTGTAAAATAGTAGGCTGCCCTCGGGCATTTACTAATTTTTTCCAATTTAAAAGTTGCAAGTTATATTCGGTAGGACTTTCCGAAAATATAAAATTAAACCTTGAAAAATGTAATGATATTCAAAATGTCATTTCATGCTGTGTTATTTCTTTTCACTTACATTACATGTTTGTGAGAATGCATGGTCATTGTGGCTCCGCAGTGGCCCAGATTTTGTTTGGGCGCCGGCGCCGCGGTTCGGGCCCACTGCGCGGCGGGGGCGGCCGGCGCCGCGGCGTCGCGGGCCGCGCGGCCGCATCCGCCGACGCCCGCTCTATGGCCACATAAAAAGACCATTCTGCGCGATAAGGTGCGCCGGCGCCGTCCCCGCGCCGCCCGCCGCGCCAGACGCAACCCGCATAAAAAAGAACAGAGTCAAAGGCGGAGGATAATAGGATCCGCTAGCGACTTCTCTCGAATATCGCGCTCAAGTTTCGCCTCGCCCCTCGACGACGGCGGCGGCGGGGGTGCGTGTGTATGTAAATTTATGTGTGCGTGGGCGGTGGCTCCGCGCCTTGAGCCGTGGAACGCGGGCGCTGGGTCGCTGCCCGACTTTGGGGGGAGCGGAAGGGCGGGGGGCGGGGCGCTGACGGGCGGGCGGGCGGGCGCTGCGCGCTGGGCGATCGCCCATCGCCCAAGACTGCGCGGGAATAGGGGGGGGGGGGCGAGTGAATGAGGATAGAAACCCGGGGAAGAAGGAGAGGACGGAGAGGGAGAGAGAGGACGCAGCGGGGCGCGGAAGAGGGTGGAAGGGCGGAGAAATGGGTGGGAACTTGTCGCACGTCTGTCGTCGTACGTAGTGCGATGACCGATTCCTCTTTATGAGCAGTTGGGGCGCTGCGGGGCGAAGGCAGCCCTCGGGGAAATTTTGGCTCTCGTTCCACCTCTGCCGGGAGGTTCGGCATAATGTACCTCATTGTCTTTCTTCAAAGAACTGAAGGAGATTGTGTCAAGACAGAGAACTGTCTGATGCGAACTGCTAGAATAGGTTAGAAGTGACACTTCACATTTGATAATTAAATAGTACCCAGGTTGTTTTCCAATACCAGAATAATATATGCATATGAAAATTAAATTTATCGGAATGATTAAATATTTCCCTAACAAATTCGACCAGAATTAACAAAAGACATCATTTCCACTGAACCGGTTCCTCAACATTTTTTGGATAATATACTAGCTACTAGAAAACAGTTTTGATGGAATGTTAGGTGCTGTCGCAAGTTTCGATGATACTTGATGAATTAGTCTCATTTGTTGTATTTTTGTTTCCTAGATTCACCACTTATTTCCCCTACCTTGTTCCTACATTATAACCTGTGGATCTACAATACGGAAGCGAAAGGGCAATTCGAGATGTAGCATCATCAGAAATATTACTCCAATTTCATCCTCGAGAAATTCTTGTCGTGTGTTGGAACATTTCATCTGCGAGTCGATGACTCGGAGAAAACATGGGAGAATGCGCACACGAATTGCCTTCGCGGTGAGGGGGACTAAGGGAGAAGAAGGAAGAAGAAAGGTTCAACCATAAACCAAGCCAGACAATTTTCATTTTTTTTGTTCCGTTCATCTCTCTGTTCCTCACTCTCTTATTCCAAGCTCTCATCTCTCATCGTATAAAATAAACTCACACACCCCACAATATTTATTTATATATGATAAATCAGGTCTTAATTCTTGAAAAAGGTTTTTGTCATTATTAAATCAGTTTTCACCAAACGAAAATATCAAAGATATAATATAAATTTCATAATATACCCATTGTCCCATCCCCATTGTTTTTTATTGTCTTACTTAATCAACATGTTCTCATATCATTGAATCTCATATTCACTTGGGTATGTTTCTGTTACAACGCAATTATCCAAAAATCTTAATTAAAATAGTATCATGTTTCAGTTTCGCTGTAGGGGAAACTATTTTCGGGCTACAAGCTATTTGTACATCAATAGTTACATCAATAGCACTGTTCATCACAACGCAATTTGCATTTTTTTGTGTATTATTTCCTGACGTGACGGCATCCTCGAAGGTCAAATCGAACGCTGCGTGATTCGCGAACTCGAACCGTGGCGGCGAGCGGATGAGTAACGCGGGCGGATGAGGGGATGGGAGTGGAATGTGTGAAGGCGGATGGAAGCGTGGAGGAGCACGGAGAGCAGGGAAGGAATCGGACGTTCCGGAGCGAACGCGAAAGAGTGGGGGTGGTAGCGACCGATGGCGGACCGGCGAGCGAGAAAAAGGATTGCCTGCAGCGGGAACTAGTAGAGACCAAAGCTGGACTAGGAGAAGAGATTGCCTGGAACGGGAGCTAGCAAGGAACCGCCTGGAGCGGAGACTAGCAAAGGCGATTGCCTGGAGTGTGACCAAGCAAGAGATCGCCCGAGGCGGGGACCAGCGAAAGGGACGGACTGTAGCGAAGGTGGGGACGACTGAGTTGGGCGGTGGGGTCGAAGGCGGGGTTGGGAGGGTGCGGCGGGGAGCGGCGGGGAGCGGCGATGCGGCGCGGCCCTCGCGCGCAGATGACAAACGCCGGCCACGGCTCATTTGCGCCGCGGCGCGCGCCCCATCAATCTCCCCCGACGCCGCGCCGCTCCCTCGTCACCCTCCGCCGTCTTCCCCCCCCCCCGCGCTCCCTTTGCATGCGATGCTAGACGCGCGGCGCTCTTGTTCCTCCCATCGCCTTGGCTTGTGCTATGTTGTTGCGAATCGTTCGCCTTACCTGTGTTGTTCAGTGTTGAGTTGTAAAACCGTTCAAGGCTTCTTCTATTTCTTCTCTCATTTTCTCTTTTGTTCTTAGCTAATTGATATGCGTTGCTCGATCTCCTCTTCCGACAACCCATTGAGTGTCTGTCCCCTTGTTCTCCCTTTGCTTGCATTTCACCCTTGTTCTCCCTTTGCGTGAATTTCGACTACCTCCTCCTCCCACATTTTCCTCTTACGTACTACGTCCTTTTCATCGGATATAATGCGAAATAAAATGTAATTGTATATACACTTTTTGAGACGGGTTGATTGCGTCGTTAACTACGAGTTTTGTTACTGATCTCTCTGCTGTTGTCTCTCATTATGTACAAGTAGTACGTTTGATTCCATTCATTACGCATTTGTCAGTCGCCCATGCATGTATCTCTTCTTTCTAATGCTTTTTCTACATTTTTGTTGGGTTCCTTAAATTGCATAAATATTGCATAAAATTGATAAAAATAATCTCGTCGCCACGAAGATAAGGATTATATAATTTGAACACACTCCTACCTTACAACCAATTGTGGTGGCGGAGATTCAAGCTGCGTTCCTGTGCAACCAGGGGAGGGTATTGAGGTTCAGCTCAGCCTTCCAGAGACTGATGACACTATTCACAAGCATAGTTTTTACTACATTTAGTTCGCATTTAAAGTCAATCAAATCACAATTTCATCCGTCATACATAATTATAAATAAAGAAACAAAATAAATTTTAAATTCAATACAAATCAATTAAAATCAACACAAATCAAATTTTTATCTATTGTGGTTCAGGTCATCAAGCATTTATCTAATTTCTTTCTGCATTTATGTACTATTCAACAAATATGTATGTTAACAAATGATGTGAAAAAAACGTGGTCTCTATAGAAAATAGATATCGTTCCAATTGTTTGAAATAAAATAGTATGATAAGTACAGAAAATTTATTTTCTTTCTTTCAAATTAAGCAGGCGTTGACATATGTGCATGGTTTACTAACGTAACTATGGGTATGACAAGTGAAGGCCATTAGTATAATCAGTAAGCAGTAAAAGGAGACAATTTTCTTGATAAATTCGTCACCACTGCCAACAATTGCTGTTGTGAATGTCATCACTTCTCCCACCTTACACGGACGATATAAACACAGGGTATACCTCATTAAAAGGAATAGGCCCATTCAATTAAACTACTGAATACGCTAAACGGCTGCTGAAAAAGCCGCGAGGGGCGTTGGTCCATATTCGAGCGCATGTTAATGCCTGTCATTGGGAGACCGCGGCGCGTACGTGGTAATTGGGATAGGGAGCCAAGACTCCTTGCCATGTCCCCAGGCGTGTCGGAAGTCGCTAACCTCGAGAGACAGCATTCCCCATCCACGTCCCCCTCCCAGGCGTTCAAGACGCCACGCGCCACCGCCTCCGCCTCCGCCTCCGCCTCCGCCTCCGCCTCCGCCTCCGCCTCCGCCTCCGCCTCCGCCTCCGCCTCCGCCTCCGCCTCCGCCTCCGCCTCCGCCTCCGCCTCCGTCTCCGCCTCCGCCTCCGCCGCCGCCCCGCCTCCGCCTCCGCCTCCGCCTCCGCCTCCGCCTCCGCCTCCGCCTCCGCCTCCGCCTCCGCCTCCGCCTCCGCCTCCGCCTCCGCCGCCTCCGCCTCCGCCGCCGCCTCCGCCCGTCTCCACCGCCCCGCCTCCGCCGCCACCGCCATTAACGCCTTTAACGCCATTGGCGCCATGAGTCCGTGAGGTTTGGGCACCATGAACCGCTGCGGCCTCGAACATATCTGTTTTTAGGTTGTCAAGTTCTGCATCGCCATATCCAAGGGACGCCCATCTAGACTAATTATCGACTCTCTTATGATCTCACAAACGTGTTATTTCACCTTAAGAACATTGTAGAGATATTCCTTAGAAATCAGCGTTAATGGAACCTTCACATTTTTTCTGTCCTGACATTCCTTTTGGTTCTCATTCTGCATTCGCACAATTCCGGTGGACACGTAACCATAGAGAAAATTGGTGCAATTAATTATTATTAACTATTTATCAGAAAGAGCAGATCGAGAGAAATTTGTGGCTGGAAGTTTATCAATAAAAGGAGTACTCTTAATTACGTGTTGATTTCATCAATTCAAAATTTATTTCCATTTCCAGATTTTTATTACATTCAGTTTATTGAAATGTGTGACAAATATCAATTTGTCTTTAAGATTAATTTTTAGTCAATAATCAGTCATCTTCTTGTAAAAATAACTTTTCTTTTTGGAAGTATTTTCCCAATCTTCTCTACGCAAATTGGAAGATCAAGTCATTAGTTTCATGTTTGGATTGAGCGGTCAGTAGCAACGCCATTTCCACACCCTCCCCCAGGACCGCGCCATCTCAGGTCCTCCGCGGGCCCGGCCTCGCCGCCGTGGACCGCCGCGCGGCGTTTCACATTCTTGGCTGCTCGTAAATAGCCGGCTCCTCGGGCGTGGCCGCTCGCGAACCGTTAGGCGGCGGCGGGGCCGGGGAAACCGCCCCGCCCAGTACCGCCCTGCACAGTCCCGCCCACCCAGTACCGCCCCGCCCCGCCCCGCCCCCCCCTTCCGCCCCGCCCGTCCCCGCCCTGACCCTCCCCACCCAATCCGTCCCGCCCAGACATGCCCCGCCCCGCCCACTCCCGTCCCGCCGCACACCACACTCCGCCCCGCCTTATCTCGCCTCCCGTCACGCAGCTGTGTCGCGTCCCTGACTTGCCATGTCCCGTCCAGCCCCGCCCCCCGCACCCGCTCGTCTCCTCCTCCGTCCCGCCCCGCCTCCCAGGCGCAGATGGCAGGCGCAATAGCCGCCACCGCCCCCACAGGTCAAAAGACTCTCCCAGCGGCTACACTAAGTCACGAGTGTTTAAGGCTCTGGTAAGTGGCAGGACTAGCCATTATTTTCCTTCTTGCGGTAGACACATTAACACAGGTTCGTGAGAACCACTTCAGAATAATGTTCTGAATGAACGAGCAATGAATATGAATTTATTTAGAAACAGGCAATGAACATGAATAATGGCGTGTTGTTCATTTCCATACTATTATGATTTTAATGATCGCTGTGGGGGAGTCGGTGTTTGTGACATCAGCTACAGCATAATATGGCTAAAGGATGTTCAAGTCTGGTTTCCATGTTTTCGTAATATGATTGTAGCGTCGAAAATAATTTCAAACCGCCGCGTACCTCCTTATGACGATTAACTGCAACTATTACTATTATATTTCAGACAAAACTATCAAATATGAGTACCTGGTGCAACCAAATGATCAGACCTCAGGAGACAGCTCAAAAGTCTTGTCCTAAATGCGAAATAAAGAGTAAAATTAAAATTAGCATTAACTAGTGGCCTGCAAAAAATGGAGGGAAAACCCTGCTGTTGTCGAGTGTGCGGAAAACGGGAGCCGAAAAATTGGTTTTCTGGAACAGCGCACATAAATACTGAAGCTTCTTTACACCTTGTCGCAGTGACGCACTGTCTCTGAGAATATAGTCTCAACATCGTGTATGAGAAATTGCCGTTTACGATTATAAAATATATGCATTTTTCAGTCAAATTCGAAACTTTTTCATTATTTTTTATATTTTTCCAGTCTTCCTAGATATCTTACGATATCATTGACACCTCTCCCAGGGCCAGTGGCTATTTAGTTTTATGCCAACTTATACTCTAAATTAGTAGTATATATAATTAAAATCGTTAACTATTTTTAGTTCCAATCCAGAATTTCGTGATAAAATTCTCATATCATTTTTATTACTTACGTAAGTAATGAATTTATTGTAAGAACTGGAGTTTCAATTGCATATCTATTTTTAATTAAAACTGTATTTTGTTGCCACAACTTGCTGTATTTTCATTCAGAGGGGAATCAAAAGACATATTAATGTTTAGAATAAAACACTTCGAAACTACATTATCATTCTTACATACGTTTACACACGTTCACACACATTCTCACATACGTGTTCTCACGTTATACGCATAATCCCGCTGTTACGCGGCAGAATGTGATCGTGGAGCAAAAATGTAAAAATATTGTTGTACGATACTTTTCACATGAACTCAATTTCCTAACTTTCCCTTAGGGAGTTTGTAACATGTTCCTTATACATGTTTTTTTTTTTCCTAACAACCTAGTTTCCGGTTTAGGCATTCAAAATATTTTAGTTATTTGGCATCAACATGACACCAACTGGACTGATTCTGCGGAACTCAGTCATGTATCTGGGTCCACAGACAGTGCTGACAGTAATGAGTGTACATTTTAGTATCTCCTCATAATTAAGTCGTAAGACTGAAAACGAGATTACGAAAAACAGATTCCAAGGCTTGGAGTTTGCCATTCGACATATACAATTATATTCCTTTTAATTGGCTGCACGAAGCAAAGGTTATGTTTCTTGCTGTGGATTTTATGAGTTTCTTCCTTCCTTCATAGTGTTTAACCAATCAATGATTGTTCGTGATCAAACTAGTGATGCTACAGAATGACACATAATTTCTCGTACTAGTTTCTTAATTTCTTTACTCCAGGCTAGCATTTCGGCATTGTCCCACCCGATTCCCAAAAGATGACTGTAGTAATATTATAAATGAGTATAATAAGGTCATCTATGCAACTTTTCATTGAAAAATTTGGAACCGTTCTTGATAAAATGTCGTTGGAGAGTTTCCGAAAATGCGTCAGTTTCAGCTAATTTTCAAGTTGAAAATTTTGAGTTTTAGTTTTTCAGAAAATGTAATTCGAACGTTTCTGTAAATGTGCAATTTTGAGCTAATTTTTACAGAAAACTTTTGAATATTTCAGAAACTTCGTGAGAAATCATTTGAAGCATTTGTACTCACAAATGCAGTAATATATAAGGAACGTCTATAAAAAATGAGAAATGAATTAAAAAATTACATTTGTGTAATTTTTCAAAATAAAAATAAAAATTCAAAATGGCCATGATGACATATTATTCAGAGAATTTAGCACTATCCATACAAAAAGTTTAAAGAAAAAATTGAAGACGTTTTTGAGAAAATCTTGTTTTTCAAACTGCCTTTCTTCACGCCAATACAAAAATATCCGTTTCAAATGCAAGATGCCTCGACATCAGCCAAATCGATCGAGGAATATTAGTTTTGGTGAAAATCCTAGTCTGTAGGTTTGTTGACAGACAGGCCGAAGGACGGACCGACAGACATTTTGACGAAAACAAATTTTTCGGTGTCAAGGATCCACAAAACGTGGATTTTGACTTCACAACGTGTTAAAGGAAATAATTTACTACATAAAGGATCAAGAAATATCCTTTTTTGCGGTATCGGGGACTTACTAAACGAATGTTTCTTTTAATAAATCGCCGTCTTTTCCTGCAGGGTTATATACTCGCTCTTTTCTCTTAACGATGTATTACGTAGTATGCAAAAAAGTAAAAATCAAATAGTTTATTTTCTGCGTTTCTTTTAAGTTGCAGAACTTTATTTCATATCAGATCGGTGAACACTACCATGATGTTAACAGCCGTCTATTGCTGAAACATTTAAAACTAAAATTTAGTGATTGTAGCAGATATCTTGTCATACTCCACAATGAATTAAGAAATAATCAAATTATCAATATTCTTTTGTTATTTTATTATTTCTTAATTAATATTATTTAACACTTAGGTTTAATGAATATTGAACCCACTTCGAAGATTCTAGCAGGATATTTGTGTTATTCAGTTGCACGATCATTCCGATCCACGACTCGTGCTCATATCTTTGACATCGCTCGTTTCTGGGCTTTCTGGCTTCCTTTGAACCCTGATTCAACGCATCTCCACCATAACGCGAAGTGGTGTCTCTCTCCCAGGGACGCGAACCGCGCCCTCGAGCAGTTTCGCCTCCTCATTTCGGTAGCGCCGACTCACGCGGCGAGATTTAGGAAACACGTAAATGTCGCCTGTTCTATGTATCATGTTAATCGCTTACCTTGTCTCTTGGCTTGTGTGAGAATGTCAGTTAACATGTGTGCTGAAAGAACCTTGAGAAATATTTGAAAGATGTGGGCTCTAAGAGGCGAAATTGTGGACTTTCGGCTGCAAAGTGGGAGCGCGAATGGAGTCGTATTGAGTACAAGATGAAATATAGAACAAAGAGGCAGACATATATATATATATATATATATATATATATATATATATATATATATATATATATATATATATATATATATATATTAATATTAAAATATTGTAAATATCAATTATCCAAATTAATTTTACCAATTTATAAAATCAGTTCTATTTGAAAGTGGCAGACCAGACGTGTTTCCCAACGTTTGTTTCATATCGCTTTCTTTTAATATTTCTGAATATCGCTTGTTCCTTCTCACCTCTCCGTTGATCCAATGCTCTGCAAACTGTATTTTCTACGCTTGTCTCCTGATTTCAAGGAAGAATCAAGAACACTTGGAATGGGGACAGATAATCTATTTATATCAGGGTTTCCGATACGATCTGGAAAGCGGGAAGGGTGTTGTAATATTTTTAAACATTACAAGTGCCCCCCAAAAAATTGACAAGTAATTTCCCTGTTAGTAGCATTCAGGAAGTATTATGGGAGTACCATAATACGCGAATATAATTTTAGTAATGGAATAAAATTATAGATAATCCTGAATACATACAAGGCTGAGAAATGTTTCAATCCATTTATTATCTCAAGGTAATTTTATCTCGGGAAAAATAAGTACTTTAAAATTTACATTATTATCGAGAATATGGTTTGGTTGCCCACCTGCGACTGAAATTCCATGTACCAAGTATCCTAGCATCCAGTCCTCACGGTGTATGATTTTCAATCCCAACCTACTTCCAACTCGTTCGAGGCATGCTTCTTTCTGAATGAGATTTTTAGGGGCAGCTTGTCTTTTCAGTCTTTTGTTTGGTTTCCTTTGATGAATTCCTGACGAGTGCTTGAGCTAAAGGTACCTTCAAAAAAGAGCTATGGCCGTTCGCGATCCTTTTTTTCCCAATGTCTTCTCATTCTATCGTAAGATTTTTTTATTGTTGATTTAGTTATCTCAAAATGGAGGACGTACATTGTACTGCTATAGGCGGTGAATCTAGCAAAGGTTTTGGAGGCACCTGAGCGTCCTCTTTACCTTGCTTTATAACCTCCTGCCTCCTCTTAACCTTGCTTTGCAGCGCAATTACAAGTGGTCACAAATATAATGTTAAACAATCACGAGAGAGATTATGAATAGTGAATATGTATAATTCTTCAATTACAAGCAATGTTATGTCAAACTGGAGGAAATTCTGCGTGTTAACTAGTTAAAATAATGAGAAAGTATTGATTGTAATGAAAACACATTAAGATGACCAGAAGCGAATAAAGTAGAAAATGCAGAATTAAAATAAAAAAATTATTTACAAAAACGTAAGAATTAAAAGAAAAATGTATTTATATACACACGCCGTGTGATGTGTCAATGTTGTGTGTGTAAAGAGGGGGGGAGTTTCGAATTGGACTGCAGTGCTATTGGAATGGGAGTAAAGAATTGTTTCATTAGAACTTTTGAAAGTGTCGCCTGATAGCTAAGCAGCGTGTGCTATATTGACGACTAGTTTATTTATATGTCTGTAACTTCAATGTAATTTCGTACGTTTCTGTTGAGAAAGCACAGATAAAGTGTGCAACCTCTTCCGTTGGGTAACAACATACACAATGTGTAAAAAAATAAATAAATAAAGGGTTTCGTAGATATCTATAATACGTTATCATCTGAGACTCACTTTGTACTTTTTACGTGAGATAATTTTAGATTTCCTTCTAAAAGAAATTCACCCTCAAAGTCTGTGAATAACCTAACTGATTTCATTAAATTATTTTCTGCATTCCAAACTTTGCAGTTTCCAGGAAAACTCAATAGGTTGATAAAATAATTCATAGAGCAAAGAGTGACTGGCGAAACGGGATTACTTAGCGGAAATCTATAGCAAAATCGTTTTGTTTACCACAATGCTACATGAAGTGTGGTATTTAGGATTTCAGTCTCAATATCCAGAGTTGAAAAGCTAACAAGCTGCTACGGGTCTTCCGGACATTAGAAGAAATGTTCGCATTGTAATATTGCTTTTATATGTGAGTCTGCTACTAAAATAGTGTTGAAAGTTTTTCAAGATTACAAAACTTCGTAACCGCGAGTTTCAAGGTTCAGGAAATTTATTCTTGTGCCGATGAGGGTGGCCAAGGCAGGAAGCTCTAACTGACAGTTTTTGTGACTTCTTCCGAGAAATGCCCTGCCGTGGTGGATGCCGGAACAGTGCCTTATACAACAGCCTTAGAACACGTGCCTTATCCTGTCCTCACTTTCATTCCGAAGACCCGACGATAAGCGGATTATGGCGTGTCGGAGACCTCTATATGGCGTCTTCCTCCACTATCTTGGTCTATTACGGGAGGCTTGCGAGTACGCAACTGCCCGCTCAAAGCTCGGATTGGACTGCAGCGACACAGGAGGAACTGCTCATTAGAGAGAGAACTGTGTGTGTAAAAGCATTTCCAAAGTGCGAAGAACAAAAGAGACCTTTTGGAAGGGCGGAAGTGGCTCTGTGAAAAAGGCACCGAATTGAGCAGGCCGGGGCGGGGACTGAGCGGTGCGGTGAGGAGCGGGGCGGGGAGGAGCGGGGCGTGGCGGGGAGGAGCGGGGCGGGGCGGGCGGAGCCGAATTGAGTAGGCCGGGGCGGTGAGGAGCGGGGCGGGGAGGAGCGGGGCGGGGCGGGGAGGAGCGGGGCGGGGCGAGCGGAGCCGAATTGAGCAGGCCGGGCGGGGGGGGCGACGCGGCCTTCGCATGAAATATGGAAGTGGCCGCCGCCGCCGCTGGCCTCGATTCGTCTTCGGCGGAGGCCGCGCGGCGAAGGCGGAGGCGCCGCGGTTTGGGCGCCCGCTAGACGCCGCCAGGCGCCCTTTAGATCCCCATACATCACCTACGCGAACGGCGTTTAGAGAGGATGCCGGTGGGCACCCTCGCAGGGACTGGCGAGCGAAGCTGTCTAACGTGTAGATTTTAATGCCATTACTATCGCTTCAAGAGTGTCGTTTGCATGTTTCAGTAGTGGGAGGAAGAGGTCCTTATTCAACAATAAAACTCGGATATGAGCCTTGAATTGATTTTTTTAATTAAATTTTAATATTAATAGTTAAACAAGGAAAAGTAGTAGTACTGATTTTAAGAATTAAAATGTTAAGAGGTTTTCTGGAATCACCGCTGTAATAAAATAATTTAAAATGTATTATAAAATTTCAAGTTTATTATAATTTTCTCTGCAATATAGAGCCATTGAGATGCAGTGATGTCATCCAATCCAGTAACCTATGGAATTTGTCGCCCATCAGTTACAATGCCGGAAAGGAAAGACATATCCCCGCATTTGGAAATGTCCAAGGTCCCGGCCCTGGGTATCGAAAGTGAGCCTTGATTTCCGGGCCGATGTGGCCGATTTTGGAAGAAAATTTTAGAGATCATGACGATTTCTAAATTTCTAAATAGGAAATGAAACACTTAATTTTGGTTCGAGATGGTTTAGATCACGTTTCAACGGTGCTGAGAACAGGGTCGCTTTTATCCTAAATATCAAACGTGAACGAACATAAAAGCAAAAGAAAATAAGCTGAGAACTTGAATCGTAGCAAAAGATTTATTGAAATCATAGGATTTAAAAATAAGTGGGACATTGATGGTTTTATGTGATAGTACTTGATAACTGAAGAACAACCGATATTCAGAATCCTGGATATTTTTCAGAAGCCTGCAACTCCAGATTATATTTTGGGTATATTATTTGAGATTTTTCACACATGAACTGTCTGTTAATGATCTCGGCTACTGTGATAAAATTGACCCAAGAATATCCAAACATACTGCAATGCAAAGATACAATAATTCTATTTCAATCGGTAATTTCGACTTCTCACTTGCATTACATTCGTTACAAAATAGTTTGTGTGATGATTTTGAAATCTAATTTATTTAGTGTCATCTTATAAAACTCAGAAGAGCACGAAAGAGAAATGGGCGAGATAAACGTAAGAGAAATTCCCACAATCAACAACTTTTTTGTTCCTTTTAGCTAATTGTTTCTTCATTCTGAATTTGTGTATGATTGGACATGATTCTTATATGTTCATTGAAATTCATTTACTGTTTATTTAGAAAGCAAGCAAGCAAATGTTACTTGGCACTTTCGAAGATATTTCTGTACAATGGTTGATCAAATATGAATATGAATAGCAATCAGCGACTTGAAATCTATATTTCAGGAGTGAAACACGTGGCATGCCTGGAACACATAGTCATTCGTGAATAATACAATAAATTTGTATAATTAACTAATTAATAACATGACCATGCGCTTGCACTTATCCTCACCCTCGATGTCATTTCTGTAGTTATTATTCGTATTGATAAAAAATAATCATGCATATTCAATGCCGTCAACGTAGACGAAAGATAAAAGAAGAGGAGTTGTCAACTATGTTTCTGGACTCCCTTATCTAATTTTCAATAAATGTTTGTTATAATTTTTTTGACGTTTGTCGGAGAGATAGACTCCGACTTGACCGCACTCGTCCGGGATATTTTTAACATTTTTACTTTCTCGCCTTACGAATTCTCCGTAAGAAGAGAGAGTTATGTAATCGTGCGCCGGAAAACGGCGAATTTTCGCCAAAAAAAACCTCTTATAGCTGAGCTCTGGTAACGAAAAGTGGATAAATTGTGTTGCTAAATTTATATAAAAATTCTTTAACTCGTAGTGTACCCAAAATCTTTATTTTACATGTTTGCGGTTTTCGTGCGATTTTGAATTGTTTGGTGCATTTTTAAGGATTTTCTATGAGGGATAGATTCTAATTTGGGCACATTTCAATTGTAGTTTCTTATACAAAAGTTTCTTCAACGTGTTTGTTCCGAATTCATACATTGCACTGTAGGTACACTTTGCACAATATCCATTTTTTATTTATCCATAGTTTTTGGAAAGTTTAAGAATTTGTATATATTCCATGCCACATTTTTATTTAATACGTGTAATATGATTTCATAAAGTTAACAAAATGGCATGTGAAATGCGCTCAATATAACAAGTTCGTTATTTTATTGGAAATTGAATTAATTCGATGACTCTGAACTTGCAAATTACAAATGATTAGATTCACTTTCAAGTAACACCGTTCCAAAAGAAAAAATTAAATAATCGAAAATATGAAGACAACACAGAGCAATTATTTTGAAATTTTGTGCAAATTTCTTAAATTTGTTTGCAAAAAAGTAAATATTATTAAAAATTAATTTGTTGTGTTTGAAAACGAGCTAGTCAACGAGTTAATCAGAAACGGAGAATCGAAATACAACCTTTATAATGAAAACAATAAAACGTTACGACGCGACGCGACGGCGCGCCGTCCCAAAACTCTTACCGAATTAAATCTTCACAATACATGTATACCGTGAACCTTCTCACCGATAAAATTCTTAGGAGTGTTAGTAGACAAAACATTAACTTGGAAATCCCATAATAAAGCAATATCCAAGAAAAAATCAGAAAAAATATCAAATCTCTTCTCTCTAATTAATGATCGTCCTAGTTTGAAAGTTGAATGTCGACTGATTATATAAATATCTAATTCTACCAACCATGACTTACGCATGTTCAGTTTGACGATGCGTTGCTCTTAACATTCTCCAAGTTAACAACCATTCATTGAATATTTTTAAGAAGAACTTTAAACGGCACAGGGTTCATTCCAAACATCAAGATTCCAGGAGAATTAAATGTACCTTCATTAAGCAACCACATAACACGAATAGCTCACAGTTTTATCAAAACATTCATTCTTCCCTGTACTTCTTAAACATAAGTCGCAATGCTGAATCCAATCCCTATATATCAAATCAAATATCCCAAAGACTATTTCAAACCAACATAATACCCCAAAACTCTCAATTGAATTAAAACTTCAACCTCGTTTCATTTAGCTTAGCCCAATGTATATTACGTTCTTCTGAGTAATAAAAATTATTGCTCATGGATGGCCATTCGCACAAAGCTACAAACTGTGAATTAACCTCCTCGAAGGACAAAGCTTATCCAACGAGGAGAAGTAAATAAAAACAAGAGTTAATGACTCAGCAAAACCGGTGTTGTCTACTAAGTAAAAGGTTCAATTTTTTCATATTTTTTTACTCTAGTCAATAGTTTTTACTTTACCTACGTATGGTAACAATATACGTATAGATTAACGTGTTCATGAGTTTGTCACTGTAAATTTTAAAATGCATCCATAAGTTTCGTAGCTGATTTTTATCAGAGATTTTACACATTTTCAGAAGTAAAATGTTTTATTACGTGACGCTACCGGATGTCCCATTCAACAATTTCCGAGGGGCCACGCCCCCTGGCCTAGCCTGTGCGCACTCCTGTGCCCGCCACATTCGCTGTGTCGGCACGTGCGCGTCGCGCGGGGGCGGCGCGGGGGGGGGGGCCGCACTTAGCGCGTCGTGTCCGACGTCCTCCGAGGGGCGAGGTGGAGGGCGGGGCGGGGGCGGGGAGAAGGTACAGAGGGCAAGGGGCCCGCTGTGACGCCCGCGTGATGTAACGAACGAGCCTCCGGCTTGTGTGACGCGCCCACCCACCCGCGCGGATGGGCGGAGGAGGGGCGGGGCCTTCTCGAGAGGGGAGCATGGTGCTGACGTCACGTGCTCGCGACCCCACGGTCGGTGCGTAGTGTATCTGAACTTTAAGCAAAGGGTGGGATCTGAATTGCTGGAGGTAACCGGAGGCCTCTGAATTATGAGTGTATTCTGTGTGTGCACTGAACAAGAGGTGAAGTTAAATTTCCCTACTTTTCAGGGCGCGACTTTTAAGTCATCCCATTACTGGTGATAGTAATGGCATCAGCTTTTTAATGGTGAGAAGTTACTAACGTTGGCGTACATTTTTCCAAATTTCATCGACGTTTCAAAGTCCAGATTTTACACAACCGTGTAAACTTTAAAAATCGAGCCCTGAAAAGAAGGTCTTAACCATTTATTCAATTCACATACAGTATTAGTAGTTGTAGCTGCGTCTGCAATTGAAGTTTTGTAGAACAGGGTATTGTAGATTCTAGTCCCGATGGTAACGGATTTTCAACACTTGCGGATACCTGAGTTGGACAATGTCTCTATCAGGATGATAATTCAAAGGGCTGTATGCTGTCATCTTTTGTTCTCCGTCTTGTTCGATGAATTCAGAATACTTTTTACTTATGGAGAAGTACTTTTAGGACAGAGACTCGAACATTATGTGCCCGAAGTTTACTAAATTATTTTGTAACAGCGTTTTTAGGCCCCAGAATAGGCACTTAGCTTTAGCCTCATCTCACCCCTATGCGCTGCGCATACACCCACAGTCAGGCTGGAATCTGCATACATTAGATGTTCTTTAAAACATCTGCTCAATACCTTGGCTGGGGCTGCTTGGCTTGCTTCGAGCGTACCTGCTTCCCAGGTTGGTTCAGCAGAATAAACCACCTACATGAGTGGGACTAGTCACTCTTCGATTTCACCTGATTTGGGGATTCTAACTCGGCGAAGTCGAGACACTATTGTGGGCTACACTCGCAGAGCAAACCGGGGACACGGGGCCCCCTCCTGGCCCCTCTCTGCGCCCACTTTGCACTAACGGTGAGAGTGACATCAAGGAACTGAGCACCCGGACGGACGTTTCCAGTTGCACGCTACAGCTTTTATATGAGAGCTCAAGTTGGCAGCCTCGACCGTGGGACCAGGGACAACGAAGCTTTATTCTCTATCTTATCCCTATTCACATATTGCTCGTTCTCCCATCGATAGTTAGACTTTTTTCCGATTGTACTGTGTTCGTGAATGAGCATTTTTTAGCCGTATTTCTTCTAGGCCGTATTGCCGTAGGACAGAATGATAGGTATAGACAAATATTCTTGCAACCATGAGATCTTCGCAAGATGCCCAATTCAGGCCTTCAATTAATGCAAGGTAGCGAATTCAGACATTCAACCTAAGTATATATGGACTTCCCATGTTCCTTCATCCACCATTTGACTCATTGTTGGAGTGATGAATGAATTATTGTATGCGACAATTACGTTATCAAATACAATTACATGAGTTGACTATGGCGGTCATGAATATGAATAGTCAGAGTAGCCATAATATACCGTGCTGTCACTGTTAAGACTTATTTCTTTACAATTGTGGCATATCAAAGCAGCGCTGCAGTCAAAACGTAAGGCGCGACTAGTTGAAATATCCATGAGAAGTTAAATTAGCAATCTGTAGACCTTGTCATGAGACGAAATGGGAGATTTTCCTACTGACATTGCTCCGACTGTTATAATTTTGATGTTGCTTAATTTGAAAGAAAATTCATTCAGTTTGAAATGTGTCTTCCAAAGCTGTACATCTTCAAGATGAACAGAACATACTTCTCTATCCACTGAAATGCATTTATTATTTCGGAAGATAACGATAATTTCGCAACTCAGAAATTGATAAGTAGCACGTAAAGTGATTACATGTTAATGATAGTATTTTTCGTCATTCCCATTATCCTAAGTCGAATGACTTTTTTCTGCAAAACGTGAACCACAAAAATGAACATCGGACGTAAAAATAGTTTCGGTACTTATACTATCGATGTTAATGTTTTTTTATATAATGCTTTGAATAGCAAAACATAAGTAAATAAAATCTGCTGTGCGATACCAAGAAGACTTCATTTTCGTTCGTTGGAGAACGAATGAAAATAAACAGAGGGAAATAATGATGTGAACAATTGAAGATAACTGCTCAATCGATTTGAAGAAAATTAGAGAGTGCGTTGTGACTGGTAAGCGTTGCTAATTGTGATGTGTCATTTATGATGGAGCTCTACCCGAATAAGGTCGCACAGGGTTGCACATGACTTGGCCGTACTTTTAAAAAGACGCTGTGAAAGACGCGAAAAGTGTTGTAGTACGTAGGGCACGTGGCAAAGAACTTATGGAAATAAATTATTCATTCATGAAATGTACCGTTACTGCATTGGTTGAAACGCGATACTTCCATTGTCATTTGGTGTTGTAATTACACGAAATTATGTTGTCATATGCTCTTATGCATCACAATTTGCGGCCTGTGTTATCAGTTTCCTGTAAATAAACGTTTAGTGTACTGAAGCAGTGGAATGAACTTTACTGCTTTCCTCTCTACAAACATGCTAATTTTATGGCAGCCGTAAATTTAATTTCCCTCCGGGATTCTCTTTCTTTATACCGAGGGCTATATTTAAGATACTTCAACTCGTGCATATCATGCTTTATTTAATAGTGGAACATATAAAAACTACTTACGTAAAAAATTGTAAAAATTAATAATTAAATAAATATTATAATTATGCCTAATGCAAGAGCAGTTCATTACGTTCTCATTAGTCGCATGCCCCTCAAATTTCGCTCTCCGGTACCAACAAACTGTTTATAAACATGTCAGACGGGCAACAATGCTCAAATACCACTTTGGCTTTTATCATCTAACTCCCATTCTGTCTAAAATTAATAAAATCTGTCCCATTTTTAGGTAAATAATGTAATTGTTATACCACATCTTTAATGTTTGTAGTGTACTGGTATCGCTTTTTTTCTAAATTAATGCAATTTACTTTTTCTGTTTGTATTATCTCTCTAAGCCATCTTCATCTCTACCTATACGCCAAAACATTTGAAGACTGAAATCATACAAAATGACTGACATGTCTGGGTAGTTCAATGAATGCTGAAATGTAATGTAGAAAATTTGATTGAGGCCCGTACGTCAATATCGTAATGAAACTAAAAATTGTTTAAACAGGATCTCAAAAAGAAAATATGGTTAGTCCAGACTGAATCACTGTTACAAACCGAAGCGTTGGCGCGTTGGTGTCGGTATCTCCAGGCATCCGTTGTTCGCTCGGGGCCTTTCTTGTCCGCTCTCCGCCTCGACCTGCTCCCGCCCGCCGTCGGTTGCGCTGCCGACAAATCGCGCGGTGGCATGCGACGACTCCTTATCGCACATCCCCAACCCGCGCTTTGCCGACGCAATTACGCTTTGCGGAGAAAATTCAATTGTTGTAATTATTATGGGCATTGGCGTGCGCAGCCGAGAAACAATGGGAGTGCCAGCCTCATTTTGGGTGCTTCTTGGAATAACCGAATTGTTTCTGATTCTCTGAACTATTTTATCTATTATACGTCTTTTTAACAAGTATTTGCAGAAATAAAGTCGACAAGACAAGTATTTGCAGAAATAAAATGACGTCTTTAGGCTGAACTGATGTGAATGAACGATCAAGAAGGAGTAGTCGAAGAGAGATAATGATATGTTTATAAAAAAATGAAGTGAAAAGGAAAAGGAAGAAAGAAAAAAGCGAAATAGTTGCGAAGGCCTGCCGTATCGCTGTGGGGGCAGCACTGGGAGCAGCGATTACCCTTCATTACGCCTCTTTCACGAGTCGTGCTGGCGTGGAGGGTAATTGGCAAGGGCAGCGGCTGCGGCTGCGGCTGCGGCTGTGGCGGCGAGGGGGTCCACGGAGCGAGCGGCGAGGCGGTTGCCGGCAGCGGCGTAAGGCGGTGGAAGGGCCGAAGGGGTGGCAGCCAGAGTGCGTCGCGACATGCTTGCGAAGGCGGTGTCTGGACGAGCCAACGCGACGGGACGGTTGTCACAGACAAATATGTCGAACAATATATTATGTGACTGTGAATTGAAAAAACGTGGGATGAAGAAGGTTTGGAGACCATAAAAAGGGCTGCAATGGGCAGAAATGCGATTGGAATGATGGATAAATTTATAAAACAAATTAAAAAGATGCTGATAATTGAGTTCCTAAATGAAGTAAAAGTTAAGTAAAAGTGTTAAATATATTGGCATTTCATTCTTCGAACGTTAACCGTTTAAAAGCGTCTTTACTTTTAAGAGAGCTAGAGAACCACCCCATATGTGGCATCAAACTTAAAGAGTATCAACCCTAGAATAAGCTGCTGTGATCGATCCATTAATGTAAAGTGCTCCTCCAAATATAATTACTCCCTCTATGAATTCCTTCATGGCAGCTCACGCAAATACGTGGTCATTGTAGCCTTTGAGAGAGGTCTTTCGTTAATCCCCTAGGTTTTGACCGTATTTTCACCGTTGCTCACCGAGTTTTGGGACACTGGAATATGGCATTCACTATAGACATGGTGTTAACTAAGATAGATATTACCCCACAATTAAATTTCTTTGCGTTATTCATACAGGTGGTATTGTCCATTAGTGACGAGATTTTATTTCCAATAAAACTTCGTGTATTCTCTTTGCAATTCTGCAAATTGTGAATAACAAATTAGCAGTGAACTTTATTCCGAATTATGTCAACTATAAAGATAATAAAACACAAAACCTATTAAGGTTCTTGAGAGAACTTCAATTTTGTAAAATTATAAATAATATATAAATAAATATTAAGGTAGCATAACAACGTAAATAATATATAATAAATAGTAAGGTAATATAAAACTATAAATATTAAGATAATAAATTGAAATCCGTTTTTCCTGTTTCATTTCTTAGTATTCTGCTTTAAGAAATTTGTGAGTCCCAGAATGTGTTTTCTAAAGCCACATGAGTAATGATCGGTAATAATGCGCAAGCTCAAATCGCAACTCTAGCCTTCGTGGGCTCATCCTGAGCTTTAAGAGTTTGCAGGGATTCTAAAAGCTAATTTACACACCTCGAGTGTGCAGATAACGACCTCGAAGGTTTCACAGACTCTGATCAAAGGGATTTAAAGCGAAATTCGGATCCGCTTATTCTCGGTACAGCTGCACTAGCAATGAGCTACAGACTAAAGGAGAAATGAGACGGTGGAGGGGGAGATGCGCTGAGTAAGGGGAGCAATGGAGCGAGGTTGGTGTGTGACGAATGAGGAGTGGGTGGCTTGGAGGCAGTGGACGATGGCAGACGTACACGGGACGAATAGCATGAGCCAGTCGAGAATCCGATGAGGGTGGAGTGAGTGGATTGGATTAGATGAAGACGGACGGATATTTGAAGGGGAGGCTGGAATGTTTAGAGGGGGTGAAGACGGGTGGATATTTGATGGGGAAGGCTGGAGTGATTAGATTGGGTGAAGACGGGCGGATATTTGATGGGGGAGGCTGGAGTGATATGATTGGGCGAAGACGGGCGGATATTTGATGGGGGAGGCTGGAGTGATTAGATTGGGTGAAGACGGGCGGATATTTGATGGGGGTGCGAATGCTGTAGAAAGTGCGCAGGGAGGAACGAATAGAGCAGAGCAGTGGAGCGGTTTGGGGCAACACCAGGCGAGTAGGACAGGCAGGTTGAGGTAGAAAGGGCGAGACTTCTTCGTGGATCGTATCGGAAACAGAGCTTTGTCGAGGGCTGAGCGAAGTGGAGGCGACAGTGAACCAAGTGGGGAGAGGGAATCAGCTTGGTACTGGGGCTGGCGGACTAAGCGAAGTGGGCTGGGCAGAGGGCGAGAGGTTGGTACGAGTGACGTCGCGTAGTTTCGGCAGGAGCGGAAGGCGCGGGTGACCAGGGGAGGCAGACTGAACGAGGGAGGCGAGGCAATGAGGGAAGAGGACGTGGGGCGAGGCCTTTGATCTGCTCCGAAGTCCCCGTTGGAGTTTATTACACAGTGCGCAGCCGTTCGTTATTGAAATAGCAACTGTGATTGCAGTGAGAGCTGTTGTTTGTCTTTAGGGTGAGTGCCGTGTAAATGCGTGGGCAGAGATTATGTAGGTTTTTGTTGGGGATGGGATATTTGCTTCTTTGGGCTACAGGGATTTTCTGTCATTCCAAGTTTTTATTCTACGTATTTAAGGGAATATCTTTGTGAACGCATTATTTCAATGAGGAACAGATAAGTCTTAAGGTATATTACACACACACACACACACACACACACACAGTGTGCGAGTCTATTGCACACACTTGTGTATATATATATATATATATATATATATATATATATATATATATACACACACACACCCGAACTTTCTACTGGTAAACCTTTGCGAACTGATTTCTAAACGATTTCACTTAGGTAATGTCACGATTTATCTTCAGCTAATTCATGACGTGAGCAATAGACAGCTTCTTTACAATTTACAGAAATGTGCTTCCAAAATTACTAGCCGCTGAAAAGCCAGCAACACAGTTCAACCTTCTTCCCCCGAAAGATTTCGATAGCTATTAGAGGGCCCTTGCGAAACAATAGTGTTGCGGAACAGAGTAGCTCTCCAACATAAAAGCTCGTTCGCAAAGCAAAATGTTGGTGATTGGTAGCGTGGCATCCCCTCGGAAAACGCAGAAATTACACAAAAAGGGCACGGCCCAAAAAGTTTTATAGCATATTTTCCATGATCCCCTCATTTCTAATTGATAAACACAAATGTGTCGTATATGTAAATAAACGCAATAATAGGTATTACCGGCATAAGTGCCGTAAAACTTCTTTCGACAGTACGGGATTGGAATATTTTCAAATGAAGCTGTTATGCCGAATTCATGGGGTACTAAAGTATTGTGTTACGATACGAATATACAAAATTGTATCCATTTTTTCCTAATGAACGATTATTCTGAATTATAATTGATTACTACAGCAGATGACATCCTGATGTTAATAGTTGTTAATAGGAAGCGGGGAATAGTTCTCATGTTATACTTACATTATGAAACTCATGTGTGTTACTGTATGCATCTGAATATTGTTGTTAATAATGGGTCAGGGGTTATTGCAATACTGTGGTATGGTATACTATACTGGTGGTATACTATAATTGCAATAAGTTTCATTACATCACAGTCATCATTTTCATAAACTGAATAAAATAATAGAAAAGAGCGTTATAATAGCATAATAGCTTTCACTTAGCAATAAAGAAATACTCTTTATTGTTTCCCTTTAGCCCAATCAAATTAGATAAATAGAGTGAAAAAATACCGGAGGTTTAAAATTTGGTGTGGTTGTTTGTTGATACCTACTACACATTATACTAAAAATTCTGAAGCGTGTGTGTGTGGGGCGGGTACGCTGGGAGTAGAGGGACCGTTTAAAAGTGATTTGTCTTCGTTTTTTACTCATATATCTCTGTTACTATAAATCCTACCGAAAATTGTGCTCTTTACAAAATTGAAGAAGACAAAATTTGCTACAAAAAAGTTCATATATGATTTTTTGTAAAATTAACTCTTTTTTAAGTTATGGGCTAAGAAAATTCCTTTTTTATTTAGGCAAGGCCCTTCCTTAAACATCTCCCTTATAAAAAATGTTGTTATGATATGTTCAGTACAAGAAAGTAATCTTATTTTCATTCAACATTTATCAACAATACGTTTTTGCATATTTTGCACAAAAAAATTAATATTTTACTTCTTATCACATCTCATTTTGTATATACTCGCGAGTAATCGAGGTCACTGTGTTGGAGATTACTGAATTTCGTCCGCTTTTTATTAGTTTTATAATTATTATATTACATTAATAATTTATTATTATATGAGTATAAAAAATTAAATATATACTTATTGAATACTCACGCTTTTTTAAAACTCTTGCTTACAAATATTCAGTACTACTTAAATTTTATGGAGAATGTTTGCCAGTTAGTGCACTTAGTAAAATTCATATTATTACTTTTTCAATTTAAGCCTTTTTAGTGTAGTATTTTTTATTGTACAAGTTTTCTTCTCTGATTCTTTAAAATTTTGATTCGGTACCTGTGGAACAATTGTGAGGTGTTATGCGAGCGAAATGAACAGAAAGCGGGAGGAAAACAACGGTGGCGCGGTGCGGGCGAGGTTCAGGGATGTGTGGGCCGTGGCGCTTACGAATGTGCGCGCGGGAAAAGTGAAAAGCGCGGTGTATCTCAAGGACGCTTTCTCTGGAACCATTACGTGTCGCAGCCCCAAGCTCGAGTTTTAGCGCGTGGAGCAGACGTGGCTTATACATGAGAGATACAACTGTCGCTCGCTTATATGTATCACATGTTTACGTCGGTGTTGATGAAATGAAAAAAATGAAACACTAGCTTCAGAAATATTAAAGTGCACAGTACAGTGCAGTTTTACTATCAAAATATGTTCTAGTACTCGTTTGAACCTCTCAGATTGTTAATGTTGTTCAAGGGTGTACTACAAAATAGCACGGTATAGAATTTGAGTTCACATAATCTTCAATCACTTATTTAAGGTTAAGCAAATGTTTATTACCCCTTCAAGGAGTTCATTTTGCATCACACTATATAACTCTTATATAATTTTTAATAGACTTCAAATCTAGCATAACTCGAAAAATAAAGTTTAGAAGTAAACGCGTTTGATGATGTTGTTGGCCTGAAATACAGATATCAGACACTTAATTCATAGATAACGGAGTAAGTATTGTTAAAATGCTTCACGGGTGTACTGCTCATTATCATTATTATAAAATGTGAAATAACGATCACAACTGAAAGTTCTTATTTTTTTAGAATTGTACCAGTATTGCAATTCATAAACAACATACTCAGTGCTATTTACTTAATTGATTAAATTTCCACAGGCATCACATCGGCTTACAGGAAAATGTTTTCAAAAATGATAACAAGGACGTGGAGCGCAGTTCTGAGAAAGTGTCATCGCATGGTGTTAAAGGGTGCTTTCATCCAGCTTCTCAGTGATCCTGAGAGCGAACGCTGAGAAACTAGACGATTATTAGTTGCTTGCGTACAGAAATGACCAAATTTCCGTAGCAATCTTCACGGTCGTCACATTTACATGAAATGTTCCAAGTCTCGTGTTGCATTTCACTAGTTCTTCAAGCCCCGGTCTTCTTTTTACTGCTCTAAATGAGAAACAATTGAATCCAAATATTTCACTCGATTTTTATGAAAAGAAAATTTGGGATTCTATATTTTTAAATTTTTATTTGTATTTTTTGTAATCTTATTCCTAAAAAAAACATTTTATAAACGTATTTACCAGAATATTTCGCTTAAATGCGATAATTAATTATTTAGAATTCATTATGTGTTAAAATGCTAATTGTACACCACTTCAAATTTCATTTTGTAAAATCCGCGTTGTATCACGTGGTTTACATGCTGAACCAAGATAAATACGTGATAATTTAATCGAGCACACGTTAGATAAATTGCGAAGTCTTCGTAATTGCACCCGTACTTAACATTATCATGCGTGATAAGCAAATAAAGATGCATAGCCTGTGAGCGCGACGTTGGTGCAAAGAATGCACAACTAATGGGCGCCTGCGTGAAGCGTCGGCGCCAAAGCGATTGGCTGCTGCAACTCGTTCGAACAGCGCTGCGCCACAAGGCGCCCGCTCGCTAGCGCGATAGCCCTGTGAGACAGTGGGCCCGTATTTATCATTTGCTTCAACGCTTTAACTTCATCAGCGTTTTTGGACTTCTTATCGATATTATTCATCTTTATTGTAGAGCGAGGGAATCAAATAAAGGCCATGCTTACGGAGGTTCATGTACTTATGTAAGAAATAATATTGATTCTACCTTCTTGTCAGAATTCAATTTATATGCAGTTGAGAAAGATTTTGAAATAACAGTCGTACATTTTACTACGCTCAAAATTATCTTACTTTGCATCTACAGACCTCCAAATAAGCGAGCTTTAGATTACTTCAATTTCTTAGAAAATCTAGAGATAACTGAACAAAATCAGTAATATCACTTTAAATCCATTGTTGTGTGTGGAGATTTCAATATTGATTTTCTGAGCGAATCCCACGAAAAAGAGCTGTTTCTCAATTTAATTTATTCTTTTAATTTAGATATTACAGTGAACGTACCTACACGGAATACTCCGAAATCACAAACAGCAATGCATCAAATTATTTAGTAAGACATGATTTATCTTTTAATTATTTACGTAAGGCTTCTGTACAATATCTATTTATTTTCAGTTTTCATGATTTCTGAATCTCGCGAATCAACAAATCGTCTCTACAATTAATATGTCGGATACAATGTGGAGTCATAAATGATTAAAACTTTACATTTTAGTTTTTAATGATTTTACTAGAGTTTATAGGAGTGGATTTTTTAAAATCTAATTCAGAACTCCAATATGGCGAATCGTTTATTTTGAAAAACAACGAACAAAAACTTTTTTATTGCTAGAAATATAAAGAAAGGAATGCTGTCATTGCTGCACCATGAATATTTTATATAAATCTAGTTGAAGACCTGTTCACCTAAAAAATAACATTATTAATTACTAAATTAGAATAGGAATGGAATTCAAATTGAATTTCATTCCTATCAGCTAAAGTGTGTTCACCATTTTGAATTGTGAATTTCGATGTTTGATTCGTATTCCACGACCTACGAAACCTGTTAGCACCCCTTGTAGCAGAGTTCAGATGTGAGTTGTCCGAAATTTGTCCGCTTTGTCTGGGGCTACGCCACTGTCCGCTGCCCCGTCCGACCGGCCCGAGGTGCACAGGATTCTTGGCAGCCGCCTCCGTTCGTTGATCTTCTCAACAGGTTTCGAAGAGGCGACTACGCCGCGCACTATTTCTTGGAACGCAGGTCAGCAGTCGCCATCACTCATGTTTTTTATTGAGAAAATTTCATTTTTACAGAAGCTGTTGGGGAAAATGTATCAGATTTCAATATTAGAAAAAAAATCTTGTACCAAAGGTTTTCTGGGAATATCGGACACTTTGATGGTCAGAGGAATCAATTCGTAAGGCAATCGCTGAATATCTATAACTAAAATACTGAATATGAAATTTTGTGGATAACGTTGTGGCCGAACCAGGTGACAATCTTTCGTATTACGTTAGTCATACTACCTACTATATTTATGATTCGAATTCGGTGTGTGGTGTGGTTGTGAGTCTATTGTTGAACTTAGAAGGGAATTGATACACGACGATAAATTAGTTGATTTGTTTCGTTTTGCATTCCCCGATCATGATTGAGAAAGCATAAGGAATAATGAAATGTGTTGGTGATGGAATATATACATACGAATATGTATTCCATCGTTTTTTAGTAGAATATAGAAATGTTTATCCATTTCTAGATTGAACAGAATGAGTGATAAAAAAAAGTTATATTTCATTTATATTTAATATTTTTAAAAGTTTACTTTCGCCGAAGAACTCTCACACATATCACATACACAATAATTAAAAAAAAAAAAATTTATAAATGAATGTTAAGCATACGCAGCTCTGGCAGTCGAACGTATTCGAGTCCTGAGTGTGTGTCAGCGGAGACCGATGTGGCGGCGACAGGCCGCGGGACTGCGGCAGGGATCGATCCCGGCGTTAATAAAGCAGGAGGCTTGTGAATCGCGACAGGAACTGGTCGATGGATGGGCGCGTTTTTGCTCTGGGGGAGGGCTGGGCGCCGAGATCGCTCTGCGACACATAATCTCTTTCCAACGAAACGAATTACTCCGTTTATGTTGAGATAGACCTTGAATGTTAATTTATTATTTCGTAACTTTCCGAGAAGACACATTCTGCTTTATCTCTCCGGATATATTAATTTTTCGTTGATAACGTCAAGAATTTAAAATTAACATTTTCGAATTATTACGAACTATTTTACTGAAAATGAAATTTTATGAAGTTGTTTCAGGTCGATTAAGAAAAGTATTATTCTGCCAAAGAGTTTACATTAGGAAAGTAGAAAAGGGAACAAATGCAATTTAAACAACAATGTGGAATTAAACAGCGTCTGTGAGAGTGCAAATGGTCACTTCGAATTTCTGGAGAAACAGGAAAAACGTGGAAACAGTGGGATACAAACTTCAGGAAATATACAAGGAAAGAACAGGGAAATGGCTTGTCACAACAAAATGTGTGATTTTGATGTCGAACTGCACTCCAGTATAAGGAAAGCGTGATGTGTCAACTTCATGAACTGAATTTTAAATAAAGTTATGCTTCAATTAATATTTACAAATATCGCGTCTTTGTAAGTTTAATAAATGTTGATACACATGTAATTTATAGAACGCCCACTACAATACATTACTATTAATTTTTCGTTGTTGTTATAGTATTAAAGTTGAGGAAAAACTATTACGGTGTGTTTTTTTCATTTGTTTATTCCTCCAAATCAGTTATATTTGAATAAACGTACCCGATTGCCATGGCTTGTTAAATTTAATGCAGGAAAAACGAAAATAATACTGGGTGAATAGATTCAGGTGCCTAGTGGACATTCTGATTTTGTATGCTGATACTTCCGTTGTATATCATAGTCACTTTTAAGCCAACTACTATATTTAAATTACGATTTGGAATTGATCAAATTCAAAAGCAGATCTTCGTGAAATATGTATGAACAGAATGTACTAAACGCGCCTTCCTTTCGCGTGATTTGACTCTATTTAATCTTAAAAGTATATATTCCTTTTTTCCAATTTCTTTTTAAATTCATCTATCTTTTCCTACAAACTTTAGAACCTCCTTGTCAGAGTCACAATAGAAAATGTACAAAGCCCTCATGAATGGATCGACGAAGTGAAATCACTTTGTGCTCGTGGTAGCAAAGAAATTGCTTATTCTGGCAGGTCTGCAGAAAAACAGTCTGTGTTTTGCCGCCCATAGACCGAAGTTACTAATGTTATAGATATATAGTTGAAGTAATAATAAAAATCAGTAGTATAATTTGTAAAATACACTAAAATATAAACATTTATTTCTTTTTTATAGCTCACAGGAATATGAATTGAAGCATGCAAACTTTGCCTAAAGGATTCATCAAATTATATTTTATCTAGAACAGCGTATTCTTTGTCATTTCAATTTTTAAGTGACCTCAAGCCTTTGGACATATTTTGACTTCACAAAGTAAAATCACGACTATGGGAAAAGGCTTTCTTAGAACATAATAGCGCTTAATTACATAAAATCTTCATTTGATTACTTTTATTCTCAGCTTGAGTAGATATCGAAACCCCCCTTCAATCAGAATGATATATATCTTTCGCGAACTCAAATTTTTAAAACCCTTTTACCTTCAATTTACTTATTTATTGCATTTCTATAAACGTTGTGAAACTACCTATAATTGAATTTGCGGGACGTTTCCAAGTTATTATTGCAAAGTAGCTAATACGTAAAGAAATGTACTTACGAATCAAGCTACCAGAAACAAATGTCAAGTATTTTTATCACATTTGTCAAGAATTTAAATAATGTTACTTTAATGTATTAAATCCATTCTTCATATAAAATTTGAAGGTATTTTCAATTCTCAAGTAAATTTAAAGTGATTACAAACTAAAAATGTTTTTCGAATATTGATACCGTATGATAATAAACAAATACTGACTAATTACCCCCCCCTAAAGAAAAAAGCAGTGCTGTTAAGTTGATTTGCTCAGAGTAATGAAACAATCAACCAGGACAAGTACATGTTTTACAGTTAAACACTCACGTCGGACACTAAACGATGAAATAAGAAAATTAAAAGTTCCAAGCAGTTGCTGAAGGACGCCCTGACGCAGCAATTACGAGAAATTGAAATGCCACCGTTCACCTTGCTACGCTAAAAATTCCGATTGCTTTAGAAGTGGTCAGCCAGGAACTTTCGTCGGTTCCTAGCAGCATGTAGATTGGTACTGGATATTCTAGTTGTAGATTGGTAGTAGCGAAAAAAATATTTAAATTTCTGACTAATATCTGCGCACACACCGAATTTGATGAACACTTGTAATTCGGTTAGGGTTCAGGGACGAGAGAAAAGGTGAGGGCCAAGATGAAGCACATGCACCTAAGCGAACGAGAGACAATTCTAGAACCTTATTGGTTCTTAATATTCTCGTCATACGAACTATACAACTCCTTAAAAATAAAAATAAAAAAATTGAATCTAAATGTGTGTTACCATGTATTTACCGTGCACGCCACGCATGTCTCCGAAACCAATGGTTTTACAGTGTTCGATTTGATAGAAAGGCAACGCTTTTCACCCGATTAACAAGCAAGCTCTCCAGCCCTGCCTCCGCCCACGAGGTGATCTCGCCCTCGGCGCTCGGAAGAAGTGGCTGAGCGTCGGGGTGACGTTAACAAGTCCGCGAGTGGTTGCAGGACGTGGCAGGGGCGGCAGTTCCTTCGAGAGGCGCCGGCGCCGGGCGGCGGCTGTCACGGCGGCGGGGGCGGCGGGGGGCGCTGTTTAAATAAAAGGCGCCCCCCGGGAGCCCAATCACCGATGCAAATGTAACGAGATTGCTCGCTGACAGGCGGCCGGGGCTTGTCGACGCGCCGCCCCCCCCCCGAGATGTCACGCAAAATTCATCACCGTCGCCGTCTGCGCCGGCGCGCCCCCTTTTTATTATTTTATTTTATCACCCCCACCCCCCCACCCGCCCCGCCCTCTTCTTGCGTTTCTTAAGTTGCTAACTTACTTAGCGCGTCCCGGTGCCGCCGACGCTCCGTTATGACCCCGTCACTCGTCGCGCCCCCTCCCCCACCCCGCCACGCCCCCGCAGCTACTTTGCGGTCGCGAGCGGGCAAGGCGGTGCCAGCGGGGGTGGGACGCGGAGGGGAGCGCAGGGCGGTTGGCAAGCGTGATGGCTAAACTTCCCTCCGCGTAGGACAATTTTCCTGCCTGGTGCGGAGCTCCTTTGATAGTTCATAAGACGGCTCCGGAAAGGAAGCTGTGTGGAATCGGAAAGTCCTGTTTTAGAATCAAACACGAAGTATTTTCCACATTATTATTTTTATTAATTTTATTTAAATATATATTGTAAGTTAATATACATAAAGAATAAATTAAGTCAACTCATAACGAATACTTTCACATCTAATTTCATGTGAGAAAATGAACTAATGTAAATGTTCTATACTTTTAAAAAAAAAAAATTTAAAAAAAAAAAAAAATTTTCTTGAAAAGGTTTTTTTTTAAACCATTCACATTCCAAAAAATACACAAAATGTCGTAGAAACCTTTGTAGAAATAACGACGTAAAAAACAAATGAAGCGGGGGAAAAGGCCAGGAGTATCCTGCACGAGAGGGCAATTTTTGAAGGTGACGGGTTCGCCTGAATCGCCAACACTTCGTTATAGCTCTCCACATCAGACAATGCGGAAGGGCCGCTGGCCGCGTTGAGGGGGAGCGCGAGGCTCGGGGCAACTCCTGCAAACTTTTGACGCGCGCCGAGCGCTCTTTATGCCTGAGTGGGACTGTGCAGGTCCTTTATGCGCAGAGGTAGGCTAACGATGGCGAGAAATCCCCGGCACAAATTCCGAAATGGGGAAGAGGTTTTTCATCCTGCGAGGAACGTTAAAGTCCTGCTTGTCATTTGTTGTTGGTTGCGCTTGCGATTTGTGAAAAAAAAAATTGACAACGTGATTTGTGTGGAAAATTATATCACTACATAGCGAAGTACGAAAATGACTAATCTGCAAGTATGGACTTGAAGTATTATGAATTTATGAATGCATTTCCATTCTTTAGAAGTTCTATGCTATTGCATGAAATTTACCCCATCTGCCATGTTATTTTCAATTTACTGTCCTTATCATGAAATCGGGAGATGGAATCCAAATACCATAGATTTTAGCTCTCGCTTTTTTTGTTAACCGATTTTCGCAGTCTGTATCGCAACCGTAGTCTGTATTTGCGTCGACCAATATCTAATGCGGAAGGTACCCATCAACATATCAGCTAATAAAATTATCCACAGACTACAGGCAAAGTCTTTTCTTTATGAATTTCATTTTTTCCCGATACGTTATTGCTTATTATTGCCTTCTATAGGGATCTCTACATACATTGCATAACCTGGATTGAGAGGAACGTGGTTCTTCTTTCTTTCTAGGGTTTTTATCCAGCCGACTGCCGGTTACCCTTTACGTCCCGATGGGACGCATATTCGACCTTACACAAGACATCAACACACTTGCGGGCTCCTCTGATCTGGGGTCAGCAGCACGCGAGGCCCTCCGCGACAACACATACATACAAAGACAAGGGACAAACAACCATGCCCAAGGTGGGACTCGAACCCGCGACCCTTCCGACCGAAGCGCTGTCGGTATTCGCTCTTAGCCACCTCGGCCATCCAGATCGGCGAGGAACGTGGTTACGCAAGAAATATGAAAACAGTTGAATGATGCTACATGTTCTTTTATGGAGGGAATTATGAGAGTGATTTATGAAAGGGTATTATTGGAGGGTTATGAAAAGACAAACCGAGACACGTTAGCATCTAGTTATTAGTAAAGAAGTAAATCGGAATCAATAAAATTAGGTAAAAAATAAAATTCGGTATCACGGACGTTAATTGGTTAACCTTATAACTCCCTTGGTGCATATGTAACTATTTCGCAGTAATTGTGAGTTATAGTGCAATGCAGACTCCATGTTGGGATTTTTTGTTGTACGTGTAGACGTCTGAGAGTCGGCAGGGCGGCGCCGCGTCCGCGGGAAGGCTGTTCGGCGTGGGTGGAGGGGGCGTGGCGGGGGCGGCGGCGGCGTCGCGCACTCGAAGGCGCATGAATAATCCAGGGCGGAGGCGCCACCCGTGCGCTGCCGTGCCTTCCGGCGCGCTCGCGACTGCTTCCGACGCGACGCGGCGGCCCGCCCGCGCTCCCCGTGCCTCGCCCCGCTCCCGCCTCGCCGGCTGCCATGGCTCCGCGGCAACGCCGTTGACTCCTCACTCTCGCGGACCGCGAGGCCCCAGGTTCAGAGTCTCGACGAAGGTGGATTTTCGATCCTAGTTATGTAAATGAGTGGTGTTCACCCACTGTCTGCAGGGGAATTCTAGCGGCCGGCTGCTTTGATCGGCGGTGTTCCTTGGATTATTCAATTAATACCAGGCAAATACCAGAGAAATACCCTACAAAACGTGCCAAGAACCACGCGCGATCTTTTCTTCTTCATTCTTGTCGTATCCTCACCCCTTACTTACACACAATTATATGCACTACACTACCATACATGTCGCGAGACCAGTCGGGAGCTTAGAGCTTGTCTCGGACGGGCTTATGTGTTGATTCGGGAGGTATCTGGATGAGGAAAGTTCCTGAAACAGACGTGTAAGTCGGCGCCTGATTCACATTCCAGCCGCGAAAAAACACCGCCAGATCACGACTTTAACATGCACTACACTTACGGAACTAATTGCCTCAGTAGTTTACGTGGCCTACGGAACCAATAAATATTCACTAACCCGAAGCTGCTTCCTCGCGTCTGCTGTCGCACGCATTCTTGTTCGCCATTCGGCCCTTCCAGTCCGTCTGCTCCATTTTGTCCTCTCGAACACTGCCATCATTACGTGTCCCAGCCTGACTCTACTGCTCAAGTTAAATCTCCTTCCTACATTTCTCTTCGTTTTGGGTATCAAAATTAAGAATGTGTATGGAGTAGCTTCTCGCACCGCCAACCTATTCCGATACAACAACGTTACACTCTATCAGGTCCTTTGGTTGCCTGTTAATTTTTCTTTATGGAACTTCACTTAGATCTCACTTTGCTTTGTTCCAGTTTTATTTCCAACTTATCCATTTGATTTTCGTCAACCTATTCCGATACAACAACGCTACACTCTATCAGGTCCTTTGGTTGCCTGTTCATTTTTCTTTATGGAACTTCACTTAGATCTCGCTTTACTTTGTTCCAGTTTTATCGCCAACTTATCCATTTGATTTTCGTCAACCTATTCCGATACAACAACGTTACACTCTATCAGGTCCTTTGGTTGCCTCTTAATTTTTCTTTATGGAACTTCACTTAGATCTCGCTTTACTTTGTTCCAGTTTTATCGCCAACTTATCCATTTGATTTTCGTCAACCTATTCCGATACAACAACGTTACACTCTATCAGGTCCTTTGGTTGCCTCTTAATTTTTCTTTATGGAACTTCACTTAGATCTCGCTTTACTTTGTTCCAGTTTTATCGCCAACTTATCCATTTGATTTTCGTCAACCTATTCCGATACAACAACGTTACACTCTATCAGGTCCTTTGGTTGCCTCTTAATTTTTCTTTATGGAACTTCACTTAGATCTCGCTTTACTTTGTTCCAGTTTTATCGCCAACTTATCCATTTGATTTTCGTCAACCTATTCCGATACAACAACGTTACACTCTATCAGGTCCTTTGGTTGCCTGTTTATTTTTCTTTATGGCACTTCACTTAGATCTCACTTTGCTTTGTTCCAGTTTTATCTCCAACTTATCCATTTGATTTTCGTCTGTCATATTCGGGAGCTTCTCGTTTTCCGCTCGCGTCTTCCTCCCTTCCACCCCCGCCTGCCATTCCGCCTCCGCGTGTCTCGGTGCGCCCTGCCGCCGCGGCGGCTGTGTTCTGTATCGCCGGCGACTGGCGCCTTTTGTCAGCGCGGAGCCGTTGTTGGCGCCCCGCGCGCCAACTTCGCGCCGCTCGGCGTTGGCAGCTGCTTCTCAGCGCGCGCCTTGGCCCTTTGGCTCTTTCACGCCGCTGGTCAAGAGCGTTAATGAGGAAGAGCAACGGACAGTTGCCTCCAGCCTCATGTTAGTGTTTACGCCTGGGAAGCTCGTCAAAACCAAGAAACTCCCACAAATTCTTCTATACACGTTGTTTTATTATTATTATTATTATTATTATTATTATTATTATTATTATTATTATTGTTGTTGTTATCATTATTATTATAATTAATATTATATTAAAACTGAGAAAACAAAACATTATGACAAAAGACAGCACCTATTGTAATTTTCGCTGTCCTTTTTTGAACATTCAGATATATGTCGAAACCCATGTGATCTTGAAAGAGTATTCATTAAATATTCACAAGAACGCGATATACATTTATCGTATCGCACAGTGCATGCGCGAGAAATGGTGACAACTCTCAAAATACTCCCTCTCATATCGACCGAATCATGATAAATTGGAATGTGTCATGCGTTCGGCATTCGGAATCGCCGTTGCCCACCTACTTCACAATCGATTGACTCGTGGAGAAACCACCGCACCAACGACCGGACGAAAAAAAAAAAGGGATGGAAATCGTTTGGCCTTCGTGCGCTCACAAGTGCGCACTTACCTACCGCACTGCGGACGTCGCGCCCCACAGCCCGATCTGTTGTCTCCGCGCGCCTTATCGCGGGGTGCTCAACGGAGCCAATAGTGATTACACGGCGGCGATGACGCACGCGATCTGGTAATGCAAAAGGCCCGCGTACGTAAATCCCGAGCGGCGTTATCAGCCGGGGAGCCTTCGTAGCACAGGAACAGCAACACTGCGCATCCACTTAACAGGGGAGGATGCCGATTATGGGAAGACATTTCTACGTATAACTGTGTTCTTTCACACTTCTGAATTTGAAATTTATTGAGGTGACGCATTCAGAAGTTTCATATCTTATGTAAAAGTAACAAATTATTTAAAAGAAAGCGTTAGATTGATATTTTTAAGCAGTGAAAGTTCTAGAAACAAACGGTTTTGGTGACTGCAACTGTTTGTGGTACTCTTCTGCAAGACGGTCTCACTATTGACTAGTGCATTCGATTATAACATTCATCTTGCTTATAAATGCATTTGAGCATAAAAAGGACAACTGACTTCAGTCTTGGATCATACCAAAATTTTAACCTCTCTGCCATTTTCCTTGCAGCCAATTTGTACAAGCCGTCTTGCATGCAATTTCTGACTGTGTGACGGCCATGGGAAACAGTTCAAAATCTATTCGTATTGCTCTCAACACATTTTTTTAGAGTAGTTAAATCATTCTAGTCGACCGTATACGCCATATATTCGAGTATATCATATACGCCAATTTCTTTATTATATTTTATTTGAATCGCAGCGTCATTTCGTAACTTCAGGCTGTGAGTCTCAACAGACATTTACAACAGAGCTTATTAGGAACTTGTAAAAATTTTCAACAATAAATGTTAATTTAGAAGACATTGCTAGCGTGAAAAAACTGCCAATATACCAACGGGACTATGGTTCATTTAAACGGGCCTCGAACTCGTGGCTTTTGCGCCTCTTCAACCCTTCCCCACAGCGCGTGAGCCCCTCAGAGAAGTCTCTACCCGCGGATTCCCGCTGTGAAAAATCTGTCCGCCTTTTTCGGCGTTCGGGCGGGCGGGCCGCGTGGGTGCGCTGATTGGGGCGGGCGATGAGGCGCGCGGGCGGCTCCTTCCTCAACAGGAGGACTCGCGAGAGGAAGAGACGGCGGGAAACGGCGCGCCCATCAGCGCCGCCCCCCCCCACCTCCACCCTCCCCGCCCCGCCCCGCCCCACGCGCCGGCGAGCAACAAGTTGCGCCGTCGGGCACCGGGCCGCCTTGTTGTGTTGTGTTGCGGCGCGGCGCGTCGCGGCCCCGCCGACTGCTCCGCGGGCGCGCGGCGGTGTTGATGCGAGGGCCTTGACCGACGCCTTGGAGGCGGCCCAGTTGTTGGCTGCCGTCGGAGTGGGGAACGTATTATGGTGAAATGGGGTGGAAGCGAGAAAATGCGGGTTCCAAGGCACAGGTTGGGAAATTAAATGACAGTAAAATCTGTAGTACGACGATTATCATTTCAATCATTTCAATATTGGAAGTTGTGAATGTTAAGTTTTGCTTGATGGGCCAAAAGAATGACTTCATTCTAAAGTTGGAGGTAGATGTAGCTAGCAATTCTAATATGGGGGTAGAACGTAGGATTGATGCCTAATTACGTATACTAATTTGTCGAAGACTTAATTTATTATGTAAGTTTTTTAATAAATTCTTTAAAATGTTGGTTTGCTAAAAGGTATAATGTAGCAGGATTTTCTTCATTTCGATGAATTATCTTGATTATTTATAAATATCAGTTCACTCATTCATTGATGTGGCATGTTCCTTCTAAATATAGTTTTCTTATATTGAATTGTGTTTTGCCTTGAAGAATAAACTATTGATATGGGATAACAAATAAAGTAGTCATTTCTTGTACTTTTATTGTGTGTAGGAAGTTATCCTTTGTAGCCATAAAGAACTCTCTTCATATATTATCTCATATAATCAAGTACTCTATTTTTAATAAAGAGGTTATATTAAATTTTTGGAAAGACGTTTTTATTTCCTATAGACGGAGATTCATGTTCTTAGAAGGAGAATTAACGTTCTCTAATTTAACTCTCGCTATACCATTTCTAAGAAGCTGACTTACTTTTAAATTTTTATATCTATCGTGTTACGATGAAGTAGCGACCAAGATTCTTGGCATTCCCGTCAAATTTCAAACAGCGAATTTTCCTATCGTACATCACGTTCTTTCTTCTGAGTAATGTTAAAATTTTCTGCTTTATATTTTTATCCTTGCGTGAGCTTGGCTAAGCTCTTTCGTCTGTTTCCTCAATCTCTCAGGAGTGGGTCCTCATATACTATTTATTAGATGGATCTTTCTTTTTCTGCTGGGCCTCAGGAACTTAATGTTTCCGGAAGCACGAAAGAGTAACCTCTGTGGAATTGTCACCAGAGCCAGCAGATAAATCTGTATGCTGAAAAGACTTGATAGAATGAAGGTATTCACTTTTCCCTCCATTTTCAATAAGAAAATATATCTCCTATCGTTTTTGCTGTGGTTTTAACTCAGAGGATTTTCAGTATTAATGAAATCGTTGTAAGGGACCCATCATATTTCATATATCTCTTGTTTCGTACTTTCAGTTTGGTTTGTGAACACCAAATCTGATGTACTGTTTCTGACATTATTAACCTTTATAAATATTTAGAGCTATTAATAAAAGTGTTGTTAGCGTTTTTTTATGTTTCTGAATAGTTATCGGATCAACGACAGCGATTGCGCTACTAAACTCACGGGAGTCTGAGTCAAGGGAAGCATCTTGTGGAGCGGAGATGGTTCTGAAGTGTGAAAATGATTACACCTGGACTGTTTCCATCCAACCTTCAATATCAATACATTGATATTAGTAATAACTTGCGTACTATCGACGATATATATTGAATATGAAAGAGGCATAAAAATTATATTGAATGGTAATTCAAAACTGTAAAAACATTCACGTACATTGGTCAGCTACGCATTTCAACAAATCATTATTTATTGAATTTTTGCCGCCTCGAAACATCTTTCGGCACCTTTTCCTATCTTCCCTCTCCCGATTTCTTTTCTCATGTGGTTCCACATTCATAGCTAAGCAATCCTCACGTTCTCTGACATAATTCTCATTGATAATCACCGTTTTAAAGAAACTGAAAGCTGTTTTCTCTAATCCCTTGCCTACTTGTCACATATGCCCCAATCTCCTTTTGTTTAAATTAATCAATGTATTTCTAAGACATGTTTTCACCTTTGCCGTGCACGATGCTTTGCTGAACATCGAATCATCAAAGGAACCCAATTTTGTATTAGATGCAGAATAGAGTCAATGAAATATTCTGAATGCGAGGTTTCTTCATTATAAATAAATCTGTTGGTAAATGAAGTGCGTTTACATGGCTAAAAAATTAATGAGTCATTTTTCATCTCGCATCGGAAGTACTAATGTACAGCGTCTATTGCCAAGAGCTTTAGTTATAATGTAAAGAAATTATGAATCCGTCCATCTGAAGCAAAAAGCATTATGAATCCCGCAAATCTGAAGCAATTCTCTTCATGCACCCACTTCTTCGTACATTAAGAAGCTTCTTCGACGTCGTCTGTGCGTGCACGTTGCCTAGAGCATCCCCTTGTGCTGCCGCCGGCACCCTTTGCCTCCCCTCTTCCCAGACAGTCGCCGCCGCCCCCGTAGCCACCGCCCCCACCCGCCGCCTCCACACCCCCCGCCCGCCGCTCCTCACTTGTCCCGACCCCCACCTCCATCGTCTTCACCGCCATCGTTCCCCCCCGCGCCCCGCTCCGCTGCCGCCGCCGCCGCCGCCGCCCACCGCCGCGCATGCGCCTCGCCGCGCCGCGCACCCCCGGCGCCCGCGGCCTGGCGGAGGCTGCGACGGCACACGGCAGCCTGGAGCAAGGGCAGACGAAATTGAAGTGTGCACGATTTCCATCCAACCTACTTAACTGCGTTGATACCTTAATACGTTGCATATAATATTCGTACATCGAATATGCATACGTATTTACTCAGTGGGGTAGTGTGTGTACAGACTGTCTTAGATTCGAACGCCGCCTTGGTTTGGGCGGTTCGTTTTCTTTGCGCTTAGTTGTGCCGATGTGATGATCCACACTCACAAGCTGACGTTTGTACTAATTTCTAATTACCATGGGATGAGAAAGATTCATCTGTAGGATTGATATTGTAAAGATGACAGTTTACAGTGGCGGTGGCAATTTAACAACTGCTATGCAACAGCAATGCCAGCGCTACACTTTGGAAATGCCGAGAGTCACTAGAGCAATTGAAGAATCACTGAGTATACCAGTAAGAGTTCTACAAAGTGTATACCATTAGGTGTTTAGTATCCTCAGCGTGAATATCGTGATGTATTTCAATTAATTATTTTGGTTTTCCTAAATACCTCGGAGATATCAAAATTAATTTAAAGATTATTTTAAGCGATAATTATTATTTCTGTATTCCGAAGGAACGATGAGTAATTCCAAATTTTGTCTAACATTGAGGTATACGTAATACGGCGAATTCTGATTACAGATCACTAGAGATATTGTTTCAGAAAAGGCAAATCCACTAGTATCAGTGACATTGGTTGATGGTGTGGGCGTTAGTAACAGTAGCAATGCGAGCACTCGCCGTAGTGGTGGCAAAAGCCACAAAAGGCAGACGAGACGCTGGGGGCGGCGGCGACGGGGGTGGTGGCCGCATCGGGTTCGAACTCCCGTCGGGGGCCGTAACAAGGCCCCGCGGCTCGCGTTGCGCCCCCCGGGGCACCGCCGCCAGCTTTCTCCGCCGCCGTCCCCGCCCCCGCCCCCGCCGGCGGCGTCGTTACCTCCGCTGTGATTTACGCGCTGCTCCTTCCACCCTCCCCTTCGCCGCAGACGCCTTTGTCGGGCCCCCTCGCGCCCCCGGCCCCTTCTGCCGCTGGAGAACGTACGGCGCGAAGGAGAAGACTTCTACATGTCTTCGATTCAACTTATTTCGGGTCAGAGATTTCTTTGGGGTATGACGATGTGTGTAGGTAACGCTGTGAACCAACTTGTGCTTTTTTTATTCCCTTGATGTAGTTTTTACAATACAGTTTGGTATTATCTGGGAGTCACCTATACAGTCGGTGCTCTGAAGAATGAATACATATCTTTGTAGTAAGATGTTTAATTATATGAGTTTATTTCATAATACAACGAAATGACATTTTTTCTTAAAATTGGTCGTTTAGACTAGGGTGTTGTCCCTCTAACTGACCTTACTTACGTAAAAAACGTATGAATAGGGAGGAGAATACTTGGATGAATGCCAATTTGGACGATTTTACTGAAGCAATGCGTGGATTCGTTCTTCTCGTGCCTTAATTGTTTCGTATGTACCGCACGTGGTCAAAATGACGTTTTGTTAATATTTTTCTACCCTCTAGAATAATCAGATTTCATAGGAATATTTTAGAACATTTTCTCACAATATGGGAAAGAAAGCAGATATAATTTTCTCTGAGACATGTGCGATATAAGAACTAAACATCTCAAAGAATTCACGTGAAGCCTCTTGCATGGAAATTTCTTGGCGTAGGAGCCTCTCCAATGATCCGGTGCAAAGCTGGCCGCTTGCCACGGGCGGTGCAAGGCGCCGCGCGATGAGGTCAGCGAGCGACCTTGCGGGCGCCGCCGCCACCCGAGCCTGCTGACCGCGCCTCAGCGTCAGCTCCTCCCGTGGCGCTTTGTTAGGCCTCTCCCTGTTACGCGCCGGAGCTCTCTTCTGTTTGTGTCGCTGAGGGCGCGCGGTGCTCACTCGATGGGCGACAGCACCGGAGGCTCCCTCGCGAGCGGCGGCAGCTGAGAGGGGTAGATGGGCTACGTGACGCTTTGATTGATTCATTGATTGGTGATTCCGGATGCGTCAAATGCTGTCGTTAGACCCATAATCATAGTGCATGTTTTTATCGCGTGGAGGTGGCGGTGGTCTTTTCCCGCTGGTTTTCGAGATCCGGTGCCGACCTACCGTCGGCTATGGTGGTTTTCCCCAAACAGGTATCTCTCACCAGCGTCACATCGCCCAGGTCGGGACAAGCTCTTACTTCTCGGACCGTTCTTCTGTCATAAATGTTAGTGTAGTGCTTGTGACCGTAAGTGTGTGTAAGTAAGGGGGGAAGGACAAGGAACAGAAAGGAAAGATCGCACGCGCTCCTTGATCCGTTTGTCAGAGTTCTTACTGTTCTGATATTCGCCTGATGTTGATCGGAGTAATTACGGAAAACTACCGATCAGAGCAGCCGGCCGCTAGAATTCTCCTCCGACGGCGACTGAACTCGACTTACCTGACAAGCTGGTGTCGAAAATCCTGCCACCATCGCGACTCGATCCCTGGGATCGCTCGGTCAGAAGCACTACAGTGACGTCAGTTGATGCCGTGAGCGACCTTTTCCGGTGTTGCATGACGTGGAATTGCAGTTGGAACCTCAATCACTAGTACAAGAAGTGTATTTGCATATAGGTTCCTTTTATTTTTCGATTCTGGGAAGTATCCACAATAATCATAATAAGTAACTCCAAGTTTGTCTAACTAACATCGAGAAATGTGTTTTATGTATTACAAATCATTACATGAAACAGAATATGTCTCTGTATGTACATAGGAAACGACAGAATGTGCACTGATGACTATTCTTTTAAACACTTGAAAGCACCATTAACAGGGAAATTCCTAAGCTTTGTCTTTTTTTCGTTCTTTTGGTCATATTTTTTGCCTAAAGTCGTAGCTCTACTTTTATCATTTTGTGTAAAGTTCTTGGAAATAAAATACTTCAATAATTTCCCATCTTTATAAATACATTTTGCGCCCTTTGATTCCTTTAGTGTGGCTAGTAGCTGAAAATACGATAAATAAACTATGCAAGAGTGTCTATGAGAGTGAATCGCTTGTTTCTTAAGCTTAAAGCGCCGAGCAGCTGTAGATAGGCTGCCCGCAGTACTCCAATGTGTTGCAGTCTGCGCATTTCACCGCGGCCCCTGCCGAAGTCGTGGACAGGGAGTGGCTAATCACGATCATACACATGAGATCATCGATACATCAAACTGAATGTACTTTGATTATCAAACTCATTATTCTTGTGTCAGCACCTGGATCTTCAGCGGGATATCAAGATCATAATGCTTGCAATGTCGTGACCAGAGTGGCCACTGAGTATTCCTCAAATAAGAACCTTCATAAACATTCTTTGAAAAAAAAAAAAAAAAACCAAACAAACGTTATAAATAAACTTTTAAAATAGATGATATGGAATAGTAATATCGTAGAACCGTGTGTTTTGTTTGAGATGTGATAAGGGGGCACTGAACTCCTCCCTTCAAAGTTCTTTCACAACACTATTGTGTACGAAAATGTGGAAATATTGAAACAAAACGTGCTCTCGTGTATATTAAACAATGGAAATAAAAATATCATTTTAATCGCATAAAAACATTTCAAATGAACATTTGAATAATTGTCTAATATTTACAATATGACTAGAAGAGAAAACTGGATAGCAATAGCAAATCCATGTTTCACTACGTCCTACTACTTTGTATTCTGAAGCAGTCGCTTTATATAATCAATCTACATTTTAATACCAAACGAAGTAGTACTTCTCTTGTAACTTTAACTCAGAATATACGACTTGCAATACGATTACGATTACGATATACGATTTCAAGATACTTTAATGATATTATATCAGTTTTTAATTGGAATCATCGGTTTGATTTGCAGCTTTCGTTGGCGTTTTAAATTGTTTGTACGTTTTAAATTGATTTAATGAATTCGTGAGCAGCATACATTAAAATTAAATATAGAAGTAAAATGTTTCTGCCTGCAATGTTTTCTTACATTATGTTTCCGTGAACTGTTAATTCATCCGTTTCAACTGTTCCGTCATCTGTTTACACGTTTTTGCATATGTGAGTACATTTTCAAATGAAAGTTAAGAAACGCATTTCAAAGAATATTTTTATACAATTTTTACGCAGCGTTGCAATATTCCTTACTACATGATGACATTTAGTTTTTATATGTACGATGAGTAGACGAAAATGGCACATTCGGTAATGCGCTGAGTTTGCTAACTGTATAAAATACACTACAACTCAATACTCGCAATCTCGTTGATTGTGGAAATTCGATTTATCAATTTCCAGTTTCTTTCATCGCCTCCTGGTGGAGGAGAGCAAACTATTCAGAGGTGGAGGGCGCTGAAAGCTGAGGAAAAAGAGATGATGAATGTGGTCGTTGATTAAACGCGAAGGGTGGATGAAATCCGTGAAAAACCACCAATCCCCGCTCAAGGGTCCGGTGAGTGCCGCCCCAAGAGGAGGTTTCGGGACTTAAGCGCCCGTGTTCAGCAAACGAGTAACGCTGTTGGTATAGTGTTTCTACGTTACAAAAAGTGGTACGCAACAACACGATACGAAACTCGTTTTAATTCAGGTCCTTCGTTCAAACAAGTGATATCCGCAACTGGTCGGTTGATTTGTACTAAGTTGTTCCTATTGCAGACGATTGTGGTGATAGTCTGAAATGGAAACTGACAATAAGACACGATGTTAACTGACAAAACTCTACTACTTAGAAATATTTATTCTTTCCGGGTTTTAATAATTTTTAAAAATATGTAATTAAGTAACAATCAAGCATTAAAGATATTATAGTTTGAAGCATTACATATTTTAATATATTATCAACAGGCTATAATTTATTTCAACAAACAAATCTATCTAAAACATATTTTTATAAATAATTCACGATAATATAGAAAGTTTACGAAAAAGAATGTATTACATTTATGCTTCATCTTTAAATAGAAAATTCGCCATAGTACTCAATATATTTTGTCAGAATTGTTCTTCCAAGTGTTTAGTTGCAACTTATGAAAGTGATCAAATTTAATTGAAAATTCATGTTGCATAACATGCATACAAGATGATTTATGGCGATATTTTTGAAACTTTTTCTAAAATCTATCTTAAAAAGCTTGCAGTGAAACTTTTCATATTACTGCAAGTAAGTCCAGCATAGTATCTTCAACAGTAAATAGAAAGTGAACGTAATTATTTTGTAATAAAATCTCAGAGAATAAGAGAAAAATACTGCTCACGAATAGTTCTCCCTCTTAAACACACATCAAACCCAACGCGAGGAATTTTTGAAGATCTCTCCAGAGCACTCGGAGCAAAAGGAAGGCCGCAATTTGCAAGGATCACACCCCCTTCCAGCGAGGATCGTCGCCCAAAGATAAACAAAGCCGTGCGCCGAGTGGCTTCTCTTCGCAACATCGCGCGGAGCGCTTGCATCGGCGGAGGCGCAGGTCTAGACATGCAAATTGCCGGCCGGCGCCCTCGATCGATAGGATAGATACGCCGCCCCAATCTTCCCGCGCGCCATCACTCATTTCCTTATGACAAGTCATCCGCCCCGCGCCCCTGCCTCGCCCGCCCTCCGCCGCTCTCTGTCCCTCCTTTTATGCGGGCGGCGGCGGCGGCGGGCGCGCGCGCACAGTAGCATTTTTGGCCGGGCGCCCGCGGCGCGGCGGTGGCGCGGGCGCGGCGCGGCGAGGCGGGCGGGCGCCGCGGGGCGCCGCGCGATGGAGCCGCCGGCGCCAGCGCGGGCCCTGCGCCCCTCGCAACCCCTCGCGCCGGCGGCGCGCGGCGGCGGTGGCGGCGGCGGCGGGGGACGGCGGCGCGCCGGGCCGAGCCGGGCCGGGCAGAGCCGGGCCGCGCTGGGCTGCGCTGCGCTGAGCTGCGCCGGGGGATGTGAGGGAGCCACCGCCACCGCCGCTCGGCTCCTTTTACTCCTCCCCGCCGCCGCCGCCGCCGCAATTCGGTCAGGTGGCGCCAGACGCCGCCCCGCCCCCGGACCGCCCCCGGACCGCCCCCGCGGCGCCCGCCCCGGGCGATCGTTGGCCCGCCGCTGGGCGATGCTCGCGGCGCCCCTTTCCCAATCCGCCCCGCTCCGCCCCGCCCCCTTCCCGGAGCATTCGCAGCGCAGGAGTCCCCGAAGGCGAGGACGCGCCCAGCGCCCAGCGCCCAGCGCCCGCCGCCTCGAGAGACCGCCAGAAGCTTCGTTTTGCTGCGGGAGAACAGCGGCGTTCGCAGCCGTTTTGTATCTCTGGGGTGGAGGGTTTAATGTTCTGTCTCCTTTGTTGTGTTCGCTTCAGGCGAACCACCTAAAGCATCCCGCGTAATGTACACAAGCTTAAAGATTCTAAACTACTGTGTTAAAAAATTCCCACTTGAGAGCTTTCATATTAGAAATGATATCTAAGGATCTATCAATACATAAAAGTAGTAAAATGTATAGGATTGTTTTCTTATTAAAACTATTATCTCAGTTAAATTGATTCATTTCTTCGAAACGGAATTAATTTTCACTTCAGTTTTCATTTTTTCAATTGAAATAACTGCCAATTTTTGCAATGATATAAGTTGGTGTTATATCTTGAAGAAATAATATCTTTTGTTTCGTTCTGCTTGCATCTAAGAAGTAAATATACTGAGACCAATTATTTGATAATTTGATATGAACTTACACTTGAATCCCAAAACTGATCTAAGGTTTTTTATATGCTTTCTTATCAGTAAATTTACTATTGAAAATTCATTTACTTTTCATATAACATTGTTATTTCACAAAATAAAATATTTACTTTTAATAGTCTAATTTTTCTACAAATTATCCCCATCAAGTTGTCGTTTAAATACGTTATCATATGTATGGGCTACTTTTCTTCTCTAATTGAGAATTAAATATATTCTCTAGAGTTATCCTTTTATGATAGGTAAAGAACAGGCTAAAATAAAGAAACTCAGTTGAAAGACGTCAGGTAAAAAGGCTAATGAACCTGTTTCCGTGATGCACGTGAATTACCTTATCTGGGATTCCCTACTCGCGTTGTCAATTAGTAAATCGGTGTGGAGCATATGATAAAGGATTTCCTTACCAGAATATGCACTGAAGTTGGACAAGCTTTATCGTAAGTAAGCAAGCTTCGTTGTCCAATGTTATCATCAAACTGAGTCCTTCAATTTTCATTTGGGTAATACATCATGAATAGTGTCATTATTGAAAACGGCAATTTACATTAAGAAACTGTTCGTTAGATGAATGTTTAATTTTTTAAATTTTAAATTTTTAATTAATTAAGGAATTGTTTTATTTATAAATTCACTCATTAATCCTCTCCAATGATTGGTTTTAGTTTCTAAATATGGTGGATACAATGTCTAAAACACGGGCTTTCATTTTCCGAGATGTTGTATTGTAAGGAAAAAATGTGATGTGAATAATGTGAAAGGCAAATTTTGCTTGGGAGAAGTAACGTGAACTTACAATCTGAACATAAGACAGAAACCTAAATCATGGAGAACTTTTGACATCGTGAACAAACTGAAAATTTCGAAGTGAATGAGAGGACCTTTAAAAAAGGCCGGTGACTCTTACGTGTAAGGGCCTAAAACTCTAGTAGCTCTAGCCATCACGCTCGCGTCCCTTCGCAGTAGCTTTGGGGGCTGGCAGAGGCGGTGGCTGGGGATCGGCGACCCCTCGTGCACCCTTGCATCGTCGGCGGCACCTCCCCCTCGCGCCATCGCATCGGCCATCGACGCCCCCTCGTCCGGACGACCGGCTTATCCTCATTCCGACTGGAGGTCATCGGCCTTGGGGTCTCGGTTCGGTCTACGCACAGCAAGGCCCAACAAATGTTATCGGAAGTGGCTGAGGGGTTGGAGGTGTAAATGATGGGAACAAGCATTTCGTAGGCAAACTCACAGTGAAGACCACGGTTTAACACGAGATGAGCCGCGCAAGCCAGAACGTGCGAGAAAATTGTGACTTCCATTTGTCGTCTTGCTCTTGCAATTTTAATAGATACCTCCTCTTTTTCATGAAGGAAAATAATATATTTTTTCCAAAAAAATGTATATAATTATTTTCACCCGAAAGCATGATTATAATTTAATATAATAATTATAATTTTTATTATAATCATTATTATTATTGTGGTTGTTATTGTTGTTGCAAAACTACTCGAAAATGTGTAATTTTAGAATTCATGCAGTTTTTTATGACTGTAGTACATTTTATTTTGGAATTTCTGAACATTGAATTATTTCGTGGAATCTCTGAAAATCGAATTCTTTCTTTCTCCTTTCTTTCGCGAGTACTCATATGTTCATACCCAGAGATGTTTTCGTGTTTTAGAACCGTTCCAAAATCTCTGATACGTTTCCTTTTCGTGTAACACTCTAGGGGATTTCAGAAATAGAATTTCTATCCCTCCTATATCTGAGGAAAACCTTTCGGGAAGTTGAGTCGGGGAGTTTTCTTTCACTCGATGTATGAGAAAACAGGGTATTCTCGGGAAAAGATGTAGTGTAAGTAATAAATTCATATGCGGCATCGCATTGATGCTTGCTGACCAGACATATACCTCGACATGAAATATAATTTACTGAGGCGTTTAAAAATGAGTTAATCGTCAAGTTTCAAACGCTTGCTTGTCGCAACGATTCTCAACTTTCTTGCCAAATGCGCGAAATATTACTGCGAACCAAAAATATGATATGTATTATTATATTTGCTATCAAATAATATTATTTTATGAAAATATGGGACGAAATTGTAATGCAACATTTCAAATGATTTTTATTCATTTATATTTACTCTTAACACAATAAAAACAATTTCCATCAACGCCAGATAGGTAGGTGAGGGAGAATTTTACAACGTCTCGTCCACAGTCATTCGTAACACTCTCTGCACCCTTGATGGCGAATGTGTGCATTCTCAGCATTTAGTCTGATTGATAATAGTGCTTGCTTAGCCTTTCACTAACACCTTACCCACTAATAAATGGCGTGATGAGTGAGTGACCGCTAAAGAAGCAACGGTCGAATGAGATACAGGGCAAACGGGAGAATCTTTAGAAAAACAGACGCTATCTAGCTTCTCTCCATCGCAAATTTCGCACGAAATGCAACAATGAGAGCGCGTTGGATGGCAAAGTGGATGCTTTCTACCTTGGGACTCGTCAGTGTTCAAACCCCTGTCGATTCGTGTGGAAGTTGTGGTGGACAAAATACAGTCACGGCATGTTTCCTCCGGCCTCCTCCTATTTCGCCCTACCTCTTATTCCACTTCATTTTCATTCTCATTTCTCTTAAATTTTCAACTACAAGTACTAATAAACATCGTCATACATCATTATCATCATATCTCACCAATAGGTGGGGAGACCAGTGAGTGAGCGAGATTCAGTCTGCGGAACATTGTGTTGTATCCCCGCATTTCACACTCCGAGGTAAATAACTATAATAAATTCACGCGGAGTGATCAGGATGTTCAACTTCGTGAAGCCGTCCACGAAAGGGCTTTTTCCGCACGAGTCGTTCGCACCGAGAGAGATGGCTCAGTGCAACAACTGATGTCACTGCAATGCCTCTGACCTGGAGGTCCAAGATTCGAGTTCCGACAGTGGCAAGATTATCGACACTAGCTTGTCAGCTAGGTCGAATTCAGTCGCTGTCTGGAGGAGAATTCTGGAAGCCAGCTGCTCTGATCAGGTTTTCCGTGGTTTCTCCGAACAACGCCAGGCAAATGTCTGAGCAATACCCTACCAAAAGGACAACATACCGCGCGCGATCTGTCCTTCCTCTTCCTTGATCTATCCTCACCCCTTACTTGCTTACTTATACCCCTTTATACTTACACTACCATACACTACACTACCACACATGCCCGAGCACCGGTCGGGAACTTACAGCTTGTCCCGGCTGGGGCGGCGCCTCGCTGGTGGGAGATATCTGGTTGGGGAAACCCCGCTAGCCGACGCTACGTCGGTGCCGGATCTCGCCATCCAGCGGGGAACGATCATCACCTCCCGATGAAAAACATGCACCACACTTACGGGTACACAATGACCTCGGTTGTTGACGTGCCCGGAATCACCAACAACCAACCAACCAACCAACCAACCAACGAGTCGTTCGTACGTGCGTGGTGCGCACCGCCAGGAACCGTCGAGGGACGCGCGGCCCGACGCGTCTTACCTCTCGCGCGCGACGGCGGCGGCGGCGGGCGGCGGAGGCCGGGGCTTAGGCGCGTAGACCACGCGAGACGGCAGCGGCGGCGGCGGTGGCGGCGCCGCGGGGCGGCCGCTAAGTGACGAGCAAACAGCGCGATCCTCGTGTCCGCCGCCGCGGCACGTCCGCCGCCCCCGCCCCCGCCGCCCTCACGCACCTGCCGCCCCGGGCCCCGCCCCCGTGGCCGCCGCCGCCGCTGCGTCGTCGTCGTCTTGCGGCGCCGCGCCCCATGTCTTAAGCCCGCGCGGCGCCCGGGCCGTAATCCGCCGCCGCAGAGCGCGGATTCTTCTTATTAATTGGAGGACGTGCGGAGCGGCGCGGCGCGCGGGCTCTCACGTGATTGCGCGCGCCGGGAGGTGGGGTCGCGGCTCAATGGGCTGCGGGAAGGTGTGGGGCTGGGGTGCGTCGACGACGGCGGGGGATGGAGTGGTCTTAAGGGAAGGTGTCTCAGGGAGAGGTGATGGGTGGGGGAGGGTGATGTGTGCGTGTGAGAGGCGGTTGTCGGTTCGAACGAGAAAGGGTGAGGCGCCATCAAGAGAGGAAGGTCGTGGTAGTCAGTGGGGCAGAAATGGGTGGACTTAAAATGTGAAGTGAAAGACTTTCGGAAGGTGTTGAGAGGACGATGGTTGTGATGAGGGTTGTAGCGGCGACAATAATAACTTGTAGGATTCGGTTGTGGAGTTTTCAAAATGTAAGAAGCATATTTCTTTAGGAGTTACTAATATCTTATACTGATTGATAATTGAGTGTAAATCTTGGTACATGTAAGCAACTGGTATATCATTTGTCCACAAAGAAAGTTGATATACTTAGCAAATTTTATTTTCTCTGTTGCAGGTGGGACCCGCTGACTGGCTACTAGCGCCCCTCGTGGCCGCCGTCTTCACATTCCAGCTGTTCGTGAAGACGATCAGGTGAGATTTAATTTAATTTTTCATATCTCCACAGTTGTATTCTGGAAAATATATTGCATCCTGGGAAATGTATATTTGCCTATTTGTGCGCATTTACTGCTTATTTCTAAGCAAATTCTTGTCATATTATTTTTTTTGATTTTAACATTAAAACAAATACGACAGTATTATTTTATTAAACTGTCGTTATTATTATTATTATTATTATTATTATTATTATTATTATTATTATTATTAAAATAGTACTATTATCAAAATCTAAATTAGCTTATTGTGTGAGAACTCGATAGTTTCAAATTCATAAAGTTGTTCTATCTTAATATTTTAGTGCAGTATTTTATTTCTAATTTAACTGTTATTGTATCTAATAATCATTAGCCTTATATCAAGACAATTTAAACACTTGTTTGTTTGTTGTTTTTTTGTACTTTTCGATAATTTGGAACTGATTATGACTTCCAACTGTAACAAAAAATCAAGTTTGCGAAAAATGGTTAGAGTACAACTGTCAAAGTGACCACCCTTTCAGATTGCGAATCAATTAAACGTATTTCCTGTGGTTCTGTTGTAACGTTCCAAAGCAATAAATAAGGTAGAAGACATTTAACGTATCACCTTTATTTCTGGAACAAGGAGATATTCGAGGGCTTAAGGAAATATAACATACCATGCTAATTCTTACTGCAATTGTGTGTGTACAGTAGCTGATACTGTCAACAGTACGAGTGTAGATTTCGAAAAAAATAAACATGTGACATCTGTACCAACGCCACACTTGTACCCATTGCCCCCCACTTGCCAGATCCTCTTTCCTTCAGCTAAATTCGATCACTCGCAGGTTCCATATTATTTTTTGGGGGGATAAACATCTTATTGATACAGTAAATGATATCCTAGTAAAAGGTATACAGTAAAGGATATCCAGTAAAGGATACCCGTACACTCCTCCGCTGTTCTAATACATTTCTCCAACGTCATTCCTTCCATCAACCTCTTCTCTATATTCTGTACCATTCCAAAACTACTACTTCTCCTCCCTGATATACCGAAGCCTTCGTCAATTTCTTCCTTATTATTTACTTAAAAGGAAAAGTATTTCTGATATACGTGTAATAGACGATCAGAAAAATAATTGGCATGATTGGAGTAGTATAACCATTCCAAAACTTAGTATTCAGTCTATTGTCGGTCATTCTCGTCGACGTTTGTCGTCCCCATCCATTGTTGTAGGTACAAAATTTGTACAAATGACCGACACAATATAATTTGTGGGATTGTGCCACTCAGCCTATCGGTCTCGTGTTGCAACCATACCTACTCGCAAAATGAAAGAACACTTTTTCCACTCATACCATAAATAATTATTCTGGTCGACTACATCCAGTATATATGTGTTTATTGTGTAACTCAAAGTGTACGTAGGCGCAAGCGTCGGCCTAGTAGGATAACCGGTACCCGGACGCCAGCCCCTAAGCCAGTCTAATCTACTACTTAACAAATTCGCTTTTGAAAAACTGGTGTTGTATAACAACTCTTTATGCCAACAGAAAACTAAGAAAAGACTGATAATTGTTAATATTGAGATGATACATAAATTATGATCATAATGCCCTTATACAATGTAAATTTGACTTGTAAGAACTTAACATAAGGCTTGTAAATAGTAGTTTTAAGTAATTACAAGAAAATGTAGAAAATAAAATGATAATTTTTAATATTGAGATGTGGACCTTAGCATACATAAACAAACAATGAAAATTTGACTTCTAGGAACTTAAGTCTTAAAACTACTATTTACAAGTATTTACAAACGATAAAGTGATGGAGATTGTAAGTGTGTGACTCTATGAGACTTGCACATCCACACAGGAAAATGTTTATTGTGTGTAATGTGTTTTCGTTGCGTGTGTCTCAGGTTGGGCGAAGTGTCAGCGCGTCCCCTGCCCGCCCCCGCCGCCCGGCGCAGCCCCTGCACACGTCGCTCTCCCTCGGCCGAGCGACGCCGCCCTGCAGCGCGTCGCCTCCCGCGCGAACCAATCGCAGCCCCTCCCCGCCACGCCCGCCGCCAGCGCCCGCCGCCAGCGCCAGACTCTTTGCCTTGTTGCGAGTGCGGTCAAGTACCCTCACTGATCTCGAAATACTGTCGCGGGGCTCCACCGCGCCGCCAACAATTGGGTGTGTACAGTACAATCCTGGACCGAGCGCCGAATCGGGGACGCAGAACTGACGTCTGGTGTAGTGACAGTGCGGACTTCCCGGTGACGAAGAGGGACTTGGAAGCGCCCCGCCTGTGCCCCGGTGGCGCTGTCTAGCGGATGCACGAGACCCTGCGCCGGTCGTGTCGCCTAACTGTGCTCTGTATGTTGTTCTTGTGTTCTAAGTGGTTTGTGTGTTTACACATTCTGCTACTATCTTCGTAGTCAGTAGCTGTGGATATCGTTGTACAAGCGGTTAAGTGTTATCAGTTGTGGTAATATTTATGAACATACGTAACCTAAGTTGTTGTTATGTGAAGTTTATTTCAACATGATGCTTTATTCTACTCAGGTTGTTTCGACTTGAACGTGTGGGGCAGTGAAAAAGTTACGTTGCTTTGAATTGAAGAAAGTTATATAAAAAGATATTGTAAGAAGAATCATTATCATAATTGCGTATTATGAATTAATGTTTCAATATTTTCGTTGTCAAAGTCAGTTGAATTTTGTGACCACAGGTAAGGTCGTCTACAGAATGTCAATAATGTTTGTGTCAGTTCACTTTGATATCACCAGATGCGACAAAATACTGACCGTTAGGTGTTGTTCTATAATATTGTGGTCGCGATTTACGAGAACGTTGATCACTGCTTGTACATCTCACTAAGGTATCTTTCACAAAGCCTCATGTAAAACGCATCAGGCGTAGTGTAATTCTCTGAATCGGGAAAGACAAACGCCAACATATGTGTAAGCACAGCATTGCCACTGCATATATGCCTGCAATGTTCGTTTCTTGAGAATGGAAGTGATTCCCAAATATAATTGTGCTTTACGACCATTGGTTTTCCCCGATCTGATCAAGCAAATATTTTGCGCAGTCACCATTTGTTGCTCAAATCCTTACATGCGTAATTCTTGTGCAAATTTTTTTTGTTTTGGTTGTTGTTTTGTCCTCTCTGTTTGAAGAATTTAGAGAGACGAGGCCCTTAGTCGATCTCCTTCACAATACCTGGAGTTGTTCTACTCAACATGGAGTACATTAAGCATAGCAAATATTTGATTATTTCTCAAGTGTTGGTTCATAGACATGCCTAATAGTTATTCTTGCACTCACCTTTTTTAACTATTAACGACTTGAGTGTGTGACAAAAACAGAAACTGTGTGCTGTGATTCAAATTCGTTGTTCTAATTGATAAGTGGGGGGCCCAAAATATTGGCAGCTCATTGTTTTCAATTGTCTTGTTCCTTTCTTGTTAAGGAATCGTACCACTATCTTGGGTTTCAGTTTCAATTTCATTCTAGGCACACTGTATGTTGACTATGATTGAAAGTTCACCCAAAAACATGTGTTACTATTGAGGAATTTGAAATGTTTATACAAAAAAATTGATTATACATGTTTCAGGAACTTTTTCAAAACTTTGAACAGTGACCCCAGTTCTCTCCAAAGGGAACAGCTGATAGTGGATATGGAATTCTTGTAATATTGTTATTTTGTATATGTATATAGTATAAGTATAAGCATAAGCATAAACTGTTAAGTGCCATCATCTTGTACAGCCTGTTGCAAGAAAGCAATGTGCATTATCCAGTTGGTTTAAACAAGAGAAAATTCTTTTACGTAAGCTATGGGAGAACCGTAAGGTGGTAACTCTTATGGACAGTGGATATTTCAAGTCTTTAGATGCATTGTGTAAATAGGTTATAAATTAGTATCATGTGCCAGTGTTATTGAATATACTAATGACTACATATAAATCTGCTGGTCTGATATTTCATTATCGGTTTACTGTTATGGGTTTAGAAGTGAAGTGATATTCCCGAAGTGTTATATGTTCAACCATAGAGTGATCACTTTTGGGAATGAGATATTTGTATATTTTGTTGTGTCCATATTAAAGTATATTACTCAGTACCAAAATACTGTTCTTTTCTTATTATTATTGTACCTCTCCAACGTACACTTCTCCCTGACCCATTTCTTAAGAAAAATAAATATTTTTAAATCACTGATGATTACGAGAGAAATGGATATACATCACATGAATTCAGAATATATACTAATCCAAAAATTCAAATTCAAATGGTTTCAATAATTTGTGATAATATACACAAAAATAAAAATACATTTAATAATTTCATAAGAAAGATATTTGAGATATCCTAAAGGGGTTCAAGTCTTAAATATCCGAACAACAGTGTTTTACCAAGACAAGATTTTTTGACCCAACAAGATTGCAGCTAGATTGGTGAGTAACTAGATTGTCATGATAAGTATTCAAAACATATTTTATGATAATTCGCTTCTTGTTACGTTCACACTTTGCTTCGATTTTCTTCTTGCAATGTCCATATCAACATAAGGACTTGAAACCTGGAACAACGAGTAACATCAGGAAACCTGAAGGGCGTTTTAAACATAATTTTCCAGCCGAAGTTCGCATACTCGAGCCCAGTGAACTGTTGCATATTTGAAACGTATATTGTACAGGCTGGACCCGTACAAACATTTTGCCCTTCGTAAGTCTCTGTTTTAAAAGTGAAAATAGCTTAATATTCCCCATACTTTCCCCTCATGTACCTTCATATGTTAGTACAAAAGTTAAAATGGCAATTTCAAAATTTTCATTTAAATGATTTTTTAAATACTCTTATTCCGGCATCGAAAAGTGGAATGGCTTCCCTGGCGGATGAAAGGGAAGTTTTCAATTGCTAGAGTACTCAGAAGAGCAGGAACACCAAAATATTTAACATATCGCAAAACATTTCGTACAAGATTGGTAACTCCAAAAAATTGCACTTTAAAATCATTGTTTTAATAGTAAGAACAACGTCACACAGAAACCAACTACCAGTGTTTTCGACAACACCTACTTTGGGGTGACGGAACCACCCAAATACGTATTAGAATGTCCAAAAAGGTATTCGTAACATTTTGTAGTTAACGGCCTACAAAATAATACTCTTGTTTCCGTAGTGACACGGATACCTAGTTTTAAGGTCTTAGGTCGCATCATTTCCTCTCGATTCCGAAAGATTGTAATGTGTGTGTCGCAGCGTGATGACTTTTGCTTGTCCACCTAGGTTCCCACCTATTTCATAATGTGCCAACATCTATGTTTTTGGTTTTGAATTTCTTTGATGCAGGGCTGCAGGTAATCCCTTATACTTCCGGGATTTTGTGTCAATGGTTTCTTATAAATAGTAATCACCGGCATCTTTCCTTAGGGTATTAAATAAAGAGGGGATTATTTGAACCATTAGCCAAAAGCTAAAAAGTAGAAATATGATGTTATCTCCACAGTTGTCTATACTTACCTATGTGCTAACAAAAACAATGGATATAATTTAGAAAAGCATTGCAATATCTTGGCCGTGTAATGCCAATTGACGAAGGAAGAAAGCTCGGTTGTAAATATTATACAATCTACATCACTGAAGCCGGGAGCGGTAACTGATGTCACTGCAGCGCCTCTAACCGGGAGGTCCTAGGTTCGAGTCCTGACGGCGGCAGGATTTTCGACACTAGCTTTTCAGCTAGGTCGAATTCAGTCGCTGTCTGGGGTGAATTCTAGCGGCTGGTTGCTCTGATCGATAGTTTTCCGTGGTTTCTCATATCAACACCAGGAGAATGCCGGAGCAGTACCCTAACAAACGGGCCACGGACCGCGCGCGATCTGTCCTTCCTCTTCCTTGTCCTATCCTCTCCCCTTGCACACACACACACACACACACACACACACACACACACACACACACACACACACACACACACACACTACACTAACATGCCACTACACTACCACATATTCCGGGAGACCGGTCGGGAGCTTAGAGCTTGTCCCGGCTGGGGCAGTGCCCCGCTGGTGGGAGAGTCCTGGTTAGGGGGAAACCCCACCAGCCGACGGTAGGTCGGCGCCGGATCTCACCATCCAGCGGGGGATGATTACCGCCATCTCCAGAGAAAAAAAGATGCACTACACTAACGGGACTAATGACCACAGCAGTTGACGTGCCCGGAAACACGAAAAAATCAATCAAAAATACATTTCTGAACAATTCATTAAAATATAAATATTGTTTGAAAACAAATATATAGAGCAATATATACATAAATGTATACGCTTAAAAACATTACATGCTAAATCTTATGTACAAATCAGTTTCTTTTGCGTTTTGACAAAAAAATAATAAACAGATTTTGCTCACTGAAGAAAACTTTCATGAAGAAGAACAAACTACAAAATCTGCAGTGGTGCTTTCAGGTTTCTAGGTAGGTACAATTTTGGTTCTTACACAGTTACATTTTTTTTTTCAAATTAATTTTTACACTCTTGCTGTCGCAATCGTCTACACGACATTTTAACACACAACTCCAGCCCACCTGGACAGCGACACTGGGAGAACTACGTGTTACATATCTAGGACAATACACTTAGGACACACAACTAGAGTTAAGAATTCATTTAGTGCAGTCGCCCCTCCGAATGATAGTGTGCCGAGAATATCCGCAGGCCAATTTCGGTCAGTTTCCGTTTTCTTCGAGCTGAGGAATGCGCATCTCACCACATCAAACTAGAGCTGCGTTTGCCAACTGGAGAAGTAATGACCTCAGAGCCGCCTTCCCCTCCGTGAGAAGGAACTGGAGAAGCAGTGCGAGCAAAGAGGATAAAGCAAAGGAAACAATCTGCGCCGGTGACGAAAACCTTGGCAGATGGGCCATTGCTAGTGTTTCAGGCATCATGAGTGGGAGACCATATATGGACGTTAATTTTATTTCGATTTGGGAGAAGAAACGCCCCTTTTTGTAGATACCGGAACAAGTGTTTAGTGTGTTCGAAAGAACTGCATTATATTAAAAAGCATTACGTAGCTTTGCAACCCAGAGAAACCTGTGCGATAAAAATGAATTCTGAGAATTGACATAGCCCGCAATCATGGGATGAGTAAGGGAATTTGCAGATTGAAGATTATGGAAAAGATACTGAAAATCACGAGTATTGACAACATTCTCAAACAAAACTGTACATAAAAAATAATCAAGACTGGGGTCCAAATTCTCTCACGTGACCTCTACCGAGTACCTATTTGTTATCTATTTGTTAACATTAATTATTGTTTCCGAACTAAATAATTCATTATATAATATACCATCGTATAAAATATTATTGTTCTAAAATGTAAAAACTGTCTTTTCCAAAAATGTTATCTAACAGAAGAATGGAAGGGATAATTTTAGTACTAGTTATAATAAAGAGTCGGATATTGTTTTGAGTTATGTATGATTATTATATAATTCTTCATTTTTTATAGAATCATAAACATTCTAAATAGCAATTGCCATTTAAAAATGCGATTATTAATTTTCCAATCGAACCTTTTCCCCCCATTTCCGTACCATCATTGGAATACTGTGCGCCCGCCGCCACGTCAGGCACTTTGCTCCGCGACTTGGTTCGGAGCAGGAGAGCAGATTTCTGTGAAGTCAGAGCATTGCGTTGACGCGCACTGAACTAGAACGTAATGATTGTGAATTATTAGTAGTTGGGGATGAGATTCATGGAAGCCATGAAATGAACAATACGCTACGAACACATGACGGAAACAAGCATTCATTCCCGTCCTTGATTTTTCGGTGACGGCCTATACCGACGACACTACTACATGCGCAAGTTTTCTTGATATTCCACAGCGGGGGGTGCAGGGAGAGGAGGGCTCTGACTACGTTACGGCTTGAAAGGGCGTACCAAATGCGGGCATGAACTTAACGCGCCACGAGGTAATGTTACAATTGTTTTGAAAGTACGAGACGGTTGTGGCCAGCTTTGTAAATTGGTGGGTGATGACTAGGGGGCTCGTGTATCAAGAAAACGTGCGCGAGCAATACCTACAGCGGCAGTTGGTTCTCGGGCTACTTAGGGTTGATCTCTTCCAAGATCAATGAGGAATACAAGAGATTTGTGCTACAAAGCAATGGTTATATTTCTTTTTCAGTAATGTATCTATTAACTGGCAAATAGTTCATATTCCTGAAATAAATACCACACTCCTCAATAATTTTATTAATCTTTCTGCAATTAAAGCTACAATAAATAGTTATAAAATTTTAAAATGATGTATAAAGATCATTTAGTTATCATCATAGTGGGTCAATAGTTTTAATGCGGAATTGTCAATTCAATTGGTTGGACGGAAGCAATAATAGATGTGCGCACGGAGGGACTGGCACCCCAGATAATTTTGAAAAGGACCGCGTAGCCTTACATATTAAAACACATTTTGTCAATACGTTTAATGCCTGATTTTCCTATTTTAACCTGACAATTTTAAGAATTTTTATATGACATTTGGGGAAAAGGCTCTCCAAGGCATCTGGCAGCCCAGTTAATGGTTCGATAAAATCAATTTTGTTTATCGTTGTATCGTTACTATTTCATTCTCCATGTAGCATGTTTTATTACTCACTACAAAAATATACCATATGTGTGGCCTTCAGCAGCAAAAATGCTGTTGTCAAGTGAGTGGGAACTAGGGTCATGGAGCAGCAAATGTTGTCTGTTCTGAATTGGTACACGTGAATAGTAAGTAATTTATTTATTGGCTTTAACCTCAGTTAAATGCCAGGATGCAATTATGGAAATAATGAACAATACGTAAAAAAACAATAAGAATACATTTTCTCGAAAATACAAAAAATGTATTACAAAAAACTTAAAACTAATAACACTTTACGTAACCTACACATATTATACGTTCTACTGGTTTAATAATTGCTTTACATTATGCAATAAATATAGAAATAGAAGGAGTCTAAAATGGTGCCCGACCTGACTTACTTAATTTTTAATTAGATTTGTTTTGGACCCATCTCTGAATGATCAATTTTATTATTGTTAAGAATTGTTTTTCAAAGTCACTATTCGGCAAGCATACCGCAAGCTTTCTTTCGCTTTCCAAATATAAATTAGTTTTCTAGAAAGATATATTTTAAGACAACCAATCTCATCAGAAGTTTTCAAAAACCATAGCATTCAATCACCAAAGACTACCTTAAATTATTTACGTACACAAAATATTCCGAATCTTCCACTAACGCTTCTAAATTAAATTTTAATTTATTATTTTCATTTGATAAACATTTCAAAATGTTCAAATGTTCACAGTATTCACATTCACTTTAGTATCAAATATAATCTGTTATTCAATTTAGTTAGAAAGCAAATTCATTTAGATTAAGCAAATGACCGTAACTTAAAACAAGATTTAAGAAAATGAAAAAAAATTGAATATTACTTTAATCATTCAGCCTCAACAGTTCCAGAATGTTTTGATTTTTTACCGCATCATCTCTTAATGGTTCATAAAGTGGACAGAGTTTTATAATGTGTTCTAATGTTTCCTGGTGATTGAGATTGAATGTCATACATCTTTCTATTTCCGCTACTTTGTAGGTTGTTTTTGAATTTGAGCTTCACAACGTTTAAACCAGCTAGCCTAATTTGTGCCATTACTTTGGCTTGTGCCACTGGTATTTTCGAGTATAAGTATGGTTCACATTTAGGGGATTGTGTATGATTTATTAATTTGTAGATTGGACTGTAAGATGAGAATGTTACTCTATTTCTATCCTTCTGAAAGACATTATTTGTTGCAAATACGTGAAATATTCATCTCAATCTCAGTCGACTCTAGAAGATCATTAAATATTTTATCGCTACCGAGGGACTCGACCCAACTATATTTTCGGTTGTGAGCTTTTTCGGATGTATTACATAGTTTGTTTAATAGTATGTAGCATCGTTTTGGGAATCGATTTTCAGGCATTTGCATCAGTTTACCCAAATACAGCATTGCTCTCTTCAAAATTTGTGCATTCAATGGTGCGGAACCTGTCTCCATTCTAAGGTTCCGCCCTGGATACAAGGCCTTGTATCCAGGAGTGTATTTCGGTAGTCCTAACAGAAGTTTTAAAAAGCTTGCTTTAAGTTTTCTGTTACATCTAGCTGCCGCAATCCCCAAATGGATGAGGCGTACAGGAAGACAGATTTCACGGTTGAATTGAATAATTCTAGCCTAGATTGCCAATCTGCAAATTTACCAGCAATTAGTAGTTACCAAAGAGATCGCATGCCAATCCTAGCCTTTGAGAGGAACTCGTCTGCAGGTGTGCTAAATAGTCCTGAACTGATGAATGTTCCTCTTAATAAGTATATGAGTGAACTTGCTTTATAATATGTTCTCTATATTTAAGTTGTCTTGTTTTTTCTTGTTTACCTCCCTTATTATAGATGATCAGTTGTGTTTTCTTCTCGTTGACGTCCAGATGGTTTATATCGCAATACCTAGAGAGAGAAAGAGAGAGAGAGACAGAGAGACAGAGAGAGAGAGAGAGAGAGAGAGAGAGAGAGAGAGAGAGAGAGAGAGAGAGAGAGAAAGAGAAAGAGTTCATTTTATATTACAAGCCGATGATGTCTGAAAGTATTTTTATATCATCAGCGAAAATTAGTATTTCCATATTTTCTTCGATTTTATGTCCATTCTGTATACAGAACTTAGTGAAGTCGTGTGGAACAGTATAGAAAATAGGATCGGGCTTAGGGAGTCGCCTTGCAAAACACCTTGTTTCACATCTATTTCTTCCTTCTTCTGATCATTAACAGACACTCTCATCCTAGCTTTGGTGTAGTAATCTTGTAGGGCCCTATCTATTTCAGTACTAACTCCTGCCTCATATAGTTTTTTCCATAGAATGATTTGGCCTTCTGAATCCAACGCTCTTCGGAAGTCGATGAATGCAGCGTAGAGTGATTACGTGAATACTGAAGTTTATAGAGTGAATACTGAAGCATCTTTCTTCGTCGTTGTATAAAGACCGTTGTGTCGTAAGCAGTGGCGCACTGAGAATGTGAATAGAGCCATAACATCGTGTTATTAAAATTAACCTTTTTTTGGCGGACACAACTTCGTTTCGAATTATCGATATTTATCGGTAACGTTTTAAAATGCGGAGTTGTGAGTATTACTGTTTATTCAGAATCTTCTTACGTAGAGTCGCTGTGTCAGATTACATAGAACTAGTGCGGATTATATTGCAGAATAATTAGATTATTTCAATTAACAATATGCATGCTCTGACATTTCCTTAGGCTATGAATTACAGCTTCAAATCTAATTGAGAATCAAGTTTCCGAATAAGAAAATGTCACCAGTCAGAGTGAAAAAGAAGAGTGTAAAAACCGGGAATTGTCTGATTGTTTCCAATCGATCTGGCTGATATCGTGGCCCCTTGAATTTGAAACCGATATTGCAATTTTGGGGATACCTTATATGAAGCCCCGGGGACATTTTTCAAATTTTCAGAAACTGGCTCCAATGTTTTTGATTAAATTTTGTTGTTGGTTATTATGAAGAATGTTTAAGAGAATGATGCAAGTCTCACGTTCGTTAAAAACTCTAATTTTTTGAAAATTGCGAAAATTCAAAAAGTTTTTCGGAGTCTTCCAACAACTAAAATATTAAAGGTAGCATTTTCCCTTAATTATATCTGTTCCTTAAAGGAAACCGGAGGTACCTATACGGTCCATATTAAAATGAGCATTTTGGATGTACCTACCTTTTTTCAGAAACTATTGAAGCTAGGGCTTTGATATTTTTTCTTTAAATTTATACTATTTTTTTTAATTTTTGAAAAAATAATTTTCATACCTGTCAAAATACAAGAGTGATTGTTAAAAGTAAGACTGAACCACTGGTAATAAGCTGTGAAATGTTGGTGTACCTACCATAGTTTTGGAGAAAATGTTGCTTGAAAACTGTCAAACCAGGTTCACATTTGGTGCATGTATTTATAAAACAACGATATCTCAACTTCTGAAGCGCATCAACAAAACATTTCAATTGCATTTAGAACAGCAAAAATTAAACCATTATTTGAAGTAAGAAAAAACAAAAATCGATATTTTTCAGGGATTGATACCCTCTGTCTCCCCTTGAAGATAGATTCTGAAATAAGGTCATGCAAAATTTTTGAAAATTTGAGTACTTTTGGCGTATTTTTTAATGGAAATACGGCTGAAATTGTACATGGTGTTTTAGCACCACTAGTTTAATACTTCCACCAGGTTTGTGGTGCTTTTCGAGCAATATTAGATCCCCAAAATGGACATTTAATATCAGTGAAATGATTGTTGCAAACTATAATTGATGAGGGCGGTGACCAGTCTTTGTGAGGTCTATGGATTAGTTGATGATGCCGTGCGCGTCAACTGCTAAGTACATTAGTCTCGTAAGTGTGGTGCATGCTTTTTATCGCGGGAGGTGGCCGTTATCTTCACTTGCAGGCTGACAAGATCCTTCGCCAATCTTCGTCGGCTTGCAGGAATTTTCCTCAACCAAATATCTCCCACCAGCGAGGCACCGTCCCTGCCGGGACAAGCTCGTAACTGGTCACCCAACGTGTGTGGTAGTGTAGTGCATGTAACTGTAGGTGTATGTAAATAAGGGGCTAGAAAAAGGAAAAGAAAGGAAAGATCGTGCGCGGTCCGTGGCCCCTTTGGCAGGGTAGTGCGCCGGCATTCGCCGGGTGTTAATCGGAGAAACCACGGACATCTACCGATCAGAGCATCCGGTCACAAGAATTCTCCTCTAAGCAACAGCTGATTTCGATCTAGCTAGTGTCGAAAATCCTGCCACCGTCAGAACTCGAACCGTAGGACCTCCCTGTCGCATGTATAAGCAAACTGCATATGTACCGGGCTTCCATATCGCTTTGTCTACAAACACAGTAGCCGAGTCCTCGGACACTGATTCTCAGTGGATTTGTAGGTCTTCCGTAGAAAGAGAGCATACGGATTTCGCGCGGTTTCGCACTCCGCCCTCGTTGACCAATCAGGGGAGCCCGGTGCAAAATACATATGCAGTTTGCTTATATGCTTCCCGATCAGAGGCACTGCAGTGACATCAATTGATGCCTTTATTACAAAAAGTAAAATAAATGTGACGATAAGAACTAAGAAAAATGCGAACCTTGCCCAATCCAATACTTATTATAATAGTACGTACCGTGGGCTTTTATAATTCTGGTTTATTTTCATCTGCTAGTACTTAGAAGTTTTTAATTAAAAATTATAACGTACAATTAATAGAAATAATAATAATAATAATAATAATAATAATAATAATAATAATACACCTCATAAATAATAAACATGTCTTTTCGTCATAGAATGATTACTTAGTCTTAAACACTTTAAAATTTCTCATCGAAGTACTTGTAATAGTGATAAATCTTACCAACAGTAAAGTATCATATAAATACAGTCTTCCAACATTCAGTATTAAAACATACATATAAATGGAACAAAGTGAGCCAGCTCACTCTTCTCCACTAACTGCAATGCTGCCAAAAAACCAAAGCAGTAAGACAGTCTTCGTGGTTGCCCATTCCGGAGAACAGCTATATGAATACACAGACGCCCAAGGGCGTAACTTGTGGTCGATCAAAACTACTTTATCTCCCTGGATATGACGAGCGCATGAGTGAGATCACTCCACTGAATCAAACTATCCATGCCCTCGGGTCAAACCGCTAATTAAATTTGGGGCTTTAAAACGGCGGTGTTCTCTCCTCTTTTAAAAGTTCTTTGACATTACCAAACATATATTTTTCGTAGATTTTCTTCCAGCAAAACGGAGTTGCCTTCGATCGACTGAATGCGATGTATGCATACAATGTACACTAACTCTCCTGCAGGCGCTTCAGATCTGTGATAGCAGAAGACGAGGCTGCGCGCGGTCGATTACACACGAACGACGGATCAAAATATCCATGGCAACATTGGAACCTGCGTCCATTTGAACCTAAGTATTGTCTTGGAACGCTCTATCCACAAGTCAACCATCCAGTCACACTGACGATGAAGTTTAATTATTTGAGGTAATAAAATGATATCGTTGAAAATTTTGCGGTTGTTGTATTGTCTATATCACCCGGATGGTATGAAGAGATTCGTTGTGGAGAGAAGGAAACGGAGACAGCGAGAACGCTTGCAACGTCTTTTCCCTTCTCTCCGGCCGACAGCGGCAGTTTTACAGTGATGAATCGTGCACTCGGCCGCGCCCGAAGAGGGAGCTTCTAGCTGACCACAGATGCCGAGCGCGCCTCTTGACGACATTGTCATGACTCCACGGTGACGTTGGCAGCTCTGAAAATCTGCACGTTCTGAGAGATGCAACTTCTTTGTCCTTTCCTCCTTTGACAGAACACTTAAGTGCTGCTCACGGACGTGAACAGTCTGTTTTCATGGGAAGGCTACATCGATTCCCCCTTCGCTGCTTTTGGAATTTGTAGTTAAGGTGAGTATTTGCTTAATCCTGTGGGAAGCGTGCTGTTGTAAATCTTACAACAGAGCGGTTATTTTTTCTCTAGCGCAGACGCTATACGGCTGCTAACGCGGCTCTGTCGTATATTCCTTCCCCTGCCTCTCTCCCACCACTGCCACTTGTTCAAACCGATTGTCGAACGGATATTTTGACAGCAATGCAGTTGAATTGAATACGCCTGCACCGTGAACTTTTTACAACACGCGCCTTCTCACGTAGAGTTTAATTTTTGTTGCAATAAAAATACAATTATATATTACAATAAGCTCTCTAAGATGAACAATAAGAATCAAATTTATAACAATAAATAAATGTTAAACTACGTATGAACTGTTAACTTAACTACTGTTATATACTACTTTACTTGTTGCTTTTTACACGCGCCTACTCAGATACTTTTTGTTGCAATAAAAACACAATTGTAACAAAAGCACAATTTTACACTATCACAACAAGCACTCTAAGATAAAAAAATAAAAAAAAATAAAAAATTAAATAAATAAATAAATAAATAAATAAATAAATAAATAAATAAATAAATAAATAAATAAATAAATAAATAAATAAATAAATAAATAAATAAATAAATAAATAAATAAATAAATAAATAAATAAATAAATAAATAAATAAATAAATAAATAAATAAATAAATAAATAAATAAATAAATAAATAAATAAATAAATAAAATAAATATGTTAAAACACGAAATAAAATGTGTGTTGTAAAAACACTTGCACGCGACTGCTCACTTAAGTGAAATAGGCGCTTCCCGAAGGGTTAATAGTTTTGAGGAACAAGCAAGAAATAAATCAGATTGAATGTTCACCGGAGACAATAGTGTACAACTGGTAAGGAAACTATTCATGTAAATCCCAGTTTTCATTTAATCACTTATCATAACTAGGGGTGGATTTTAATGAAATGTCTTTTTTTCTTTTCACTTTAGAAAAATGCCGTTTAGTGTAAAAATTTATTTTACGTTTTGTCAAAAGGAAATGACCCACTTTTATACGTAATTTGCTCTGCATTCTTCTCGATTTCGACTAATACATCAATTTTTGTCTTTTAACATAATTTTTAATACATTGTTTCCTGATTCCATTGATTTTAATATCATTTTAATGGTACTTGCTGCAAATAATATTTCCGAGATGCAACAAATGTTCTCTACAAAATTCCTGAGTGTCTATACCTGGTAGTCTATTCGATATCTTCGCTCAGAATTTGTAAAATGTTAGCCATTGTGATTATGTAATCTAAGGTTCCTGCGACGTCTGTCAGCATCATTGGTGGTTCAGCCGATTTCGGGATAACTAAAGATAGAAAAGACTAACAAAAGGATAACTAAAGAACAGTCCAAACCAAAAGTTTGAAAGCAGTTCATTTGAACGAATAGAAGCCTCGATTACATCAGTAAAGTATCCATCAGTTTGAGTTGTTCTTCCGAACTGATTTTGATCACATTTTTTACGTCATTTTTCTTTCCTTTTGGGGCATTTTAAAAATATTTTAAGGGCATTTTATTGATCATTTTTGGCGATGTTTTAGGTCATCAAAATCCGCCTTATCATAACCTTTCAATTGAATCATTTTGCTTATTAAGGAAAACACTTTGAAACTAGTCTGATTTTCATGTTACATAACTATAACGTGCAATAATTCTTCTTCTGTATTTGAGATTTATACACGTGCGTAAGCAAGAACTTGTTACTTAAGCAAGTTGTAGTGATCATCGTTGAAAGAAATCGCAAAGTTTTTAAATGAAAGATGATGTCAGTACTTCATAATGAAGATGAAGCATTATTTATCCATTATCTATGAATTATGTAAGTTATGTAAAGAAGGTGAAATATTATTTACACTTCACGAAGAGTGATAATTTTAATTAACTTTCAACACTTTATTTAAATCTAACAAGTCAATAGATTTTCCCAATCAATCGGGCTGTAATGGATTACTGCACTCTCAACATATATTGATTTTGATTTTCGGATATACGTTGCTAACTTTATGTGGTATTGGAGAATAAAATAAAATTTTTTCCAAGTAGGAAACAATAGAGATATGAACGATTCAAGGTTGACAATAATACAATAAGGAATGTGCTGTAATTCGGGAGCATGCTCAAATTGAAAACAGCGTTAGCTATTAGTAAAATATGTAACCCCAGAATAGACATTTATGATACATATTCATATACTAATTGAGAACTATTACATACAACAATAGAACATACAATACAACTCTTAATCATTGCCTTTATATGCGAAGTCGCAAATATCGCGAGAGCAGTTTTGAAGGCTACATGGAGCAGTTCGCTTCGTTATCTATTTTTCTCTTATAGTTTAGTGGTAGACTGCACCACTGAGGATCACAAGGATTTTTTCTACTATTTATTCAGGATGAATTTGGTAGTAACACCAAATGCAGCACATTTCCAAAACTTTAATTTTCGGTTAGAAATGTGGAAAAGGTTCTTTTCGCACTCCTCGTTACGGCTTCTGCTACTAACATAAAACAAACTTGAATATTTACAACACATAATTACCTTTGCATTTTATTTCCAAATACTTTTTTCGATCTCCTTTTTGGTTTTCTAAAATTGGCGTATTGGCGTATTTCTATGTGCAACTTGCCACCTCGATGGTGGTTTTTGGAAGGTTACTCAGCAATACTTAGATCGAATGATGAGATTGATCTTTTTTTGCTGACAATATTTTGATGGTCGTGTTACAACCCTCTTCAGAGCTAAATACATATAGCCTTGAAGAATTTTCATCCCTTTAGTGGGGTGTATAGGGAAATCTTCAAATACGTACAATACTCTTCTTTTATATCGCTCTGACACTGAAAGCTAATTCGTTGATTCACAAGCGACGAGGGCCGCATTCCTGTATCTGTAGCTCTTTGTAGTCTCCTAGTCGCCAATGAATTTTTATTCCTCTACTTTGTCAAAAATAACCCTTACAATGGACTTCGTTTTATTTCCTTCACCCATTTAGGTGGCTGTTTATCTGATAAAATGTATCTGATAGACCGTAAATGGCCACACAATTTGTTTTTCCAGTCATCTATACAGCTTTTGTTCACACCTCAAACACTTCATGATAACGTTAGTGGTTGCCGATACGGTGGCCGAGGTCGCTAAGGCAGTAGTTTGGCGATCTCGGGCTGAAGAATCGTGAGTTCGAGTTCCACCTCGGCATAGTTGAATTTGTGTTCGTCCTTTCACCTCTCACCATTACCGTATCATTTCATTCAGTATGCTGATACCTCTAACGTGAACCGATAGTAGTGGCTAATGACCTCGCAGTTAATGCGACCTTAAATAAACAAAAAGAAACGTTGTTGGTTAGTTCCCTCTCGGCTACCTTGGCGAAGTCGGCCGCTGGAGGTAGCGATAGCCTTCGACACGTGGAAATTCGTACCTTGCGGCGCGAATGCAGTTCCCGGCGTCGGGAGGAAACGCGTTCTGCCTCGCGAAGCGGCCTTAAGGCGGCACTCCGCCTCGCAACCGCTCGGGCGACGAGGCTTCGGGCGAGATCGAAATTTAATTCGGGGCTAAGTGCGCCGGCCTCATCCATATGTATCGGCCGGATTACAACCCAGATTGGCTCCTCCGCGCCGCGCCGCGCCTCCTTATATATAGCCGGAATAAAAAGAAAGAAAACTTGGTTGTGTATTAATACAATTTTTTGAAATTGTCTTCGTCTTCCGCGGCGCCGGCTTCGGCCGCCCTCCCGCCGCGGAAGTGCAAACCGAACTTCAATATTTGCGAGGTCTCCGCGGCGTAGGGCGTGGCGGGAGGAGGGGTCTGTGTTGGCGGCGCCTGCGGCCAGGAAGGGGCCTGTCAGGGAGGAGGATGAGGCGGGGGATGGGTCTGTGTTGGCGGTGCCTGCGGCCATGACAGGGCGGGGGGAGGGGGGGGAAGGGCATGGGGCCTTAAGGGGGGGGCAGGAGGGGAGGAAGATGACGGGGAAGGCGAGGCGGGGACGCGCGCGACCCAAGGCGGGGGTTTAAAGCCCGCGAGCAGGGCGGGGGGGGAAGGAGGCGTGGCGCGGCAGAGGAGGGCCAGACGCGGAAATGGCGGAGCTTGGGCGGGCCGGAGATATGGGCGGAAACGTGGGCGGGGGAGATCCGAAGAGGCGGAGAAATCGCTCGCCACTTTGCGGAGAATGTGGCAAGAAATTGAATATCTTACGGGTGCGCTTCAATCTTCCGTTCGACAAATCTCTTCGGGAGAACGGATCTTATCGTAACTTCTTTCCTTAATTAAAAAATCCGCGCCGACGAAGCCGCCCTCCGCGTCAAAATTGCTTGGCCTGTCTGTCTCCCGGGGTTTTCTGCGGGAGTTCTGCGGAGAGGAACCTACTCACTACCTGAAGACATGCGTCTGCATGCCGTAACTCCGCACCGCCGACTCGCCTTTGGAAAGGCATTGGCGATTTCTCATGAAAAGCCACATGCGCTGAGGAAATCTGAACACGGAGCGGGAAGATAGTCCTCACGCGGCACACGAGACCAGAGGCTGTTGTAATGCGAGTATCTAGTTTAAGGTAATGCTTTCTTTTGAAAATGTGATTTCATCTGTGTCGATGAAGGAAAATAAAGTAGAATGATGGTTGGAGCAAGAAATGCGCTTCACGTAAACACAAGGGGCTGTCACACTTTCACTTCTGTTGTTGACATCGAAAGTCAACTCGACGAATGTTGATATCCTTGCACCTCGTTCTACCTATTCCGACACTGGTTTGTCTTCAGTCTTCCTGTTGGAATACGTATGAAATTCTGTAGTATGCATAATTTGTAATTATGCTATTGCGTCTAATGATACTTTAATAATTTATAAGAGGTACCACATTGCCACAAATTCAAAAGCCAATGCATTATTCTCACAGTAAGCTCTTTAAAATAAAATACTATAGTTTTATTACCTACACGCCAACTTTTATCGTTGAATTTTCTTATTGTTACAAATACGTCTAATCTCACTTCTAACAAAAGAAAGAAAATTTTATTTATTACTGCTTTATAATAACTTACATTTCTTATGATATTTCAGAAACTTCGAGATGGAATAAAAGAAATACTAAGGATAGTTTTAGAATTAAATTTGAAATTTTAAAAAAATGTTTCTATTTTATATTATGACTATATGGGGGTGCTAAATCTATACTCATGTTAGAACCTCTTGACAATTCATGAATAATCGACTTTACCATTTGATGGAAAGTAATTGCTCGCATCGTTATCCACGATTCAAAAGCAAGCGAGAATCGGTAGAATTTTAAGAAAAAAATTCATAAAATAGAAGACGTGAATTTCAAACAAGATACACTTTTCAGGTTTTAAGTCTTGCTACAGCGAACTTTTAGACAATTGAAGGTGTCGCCAGCAAAAGGTGCTGACAAAAACCAAATTTTACAGGAGCCACAAAAAAACTTTAAATATCAAAATATTGATAATTCTGCACTGGTTTTGCACGTACATCATCAGCATTGCTACGTTTGAAGAAGGCTATTACAGCATATTGGTCATTTTAGGAACAATCTAGTGGCAGAAGGTGCTATACGCAGCAGTTAGCACCTTTTGACGTCTGACAAATATAGTAAATAAAATAATATCTGTATTGGAATATTCAATTATTTAGAAGAAATTGAATGTTTAAATACGTTTATTGACTTACACTACCCATCAATCAAGCAATTGACACTAACTTGTCAACATAATGGTCAGTTCGTCATAAAGTCAGTTCAAAGCAACTTCAGTACAAGGGATTTTCTTGTTACGTGTTCACCAGTTTCGTTTGTGTGCAGCAGGGGTGAATACAGCCGATTATTTTGGAGAGGGTCTTTATAGATTTTTGTTAAATAATAAACATATATATTATTATATTGTATATTGTTTTTGTAGCGTATATATGATACTATACAATACGATTGTTTAAATAATTACATAATACATTTCATTCCAGGTTCCATAAATAAATATTTAAATCAATATTGTCAAATAAAAGAAGGTAACGAATGAAAACTCTAGGCCTTGGCAGGGCCCCCTGCCCGCTTCCCTCTGGAATCTGCCTCTGGTGTGTGCAGCACCCACAGCAGATAGCACCTATTGCATCTTACCGTAGTTGGAGGTGTTTTCGCTTGAACTGCGTCCCCCTTGTAGTTTTTGTACTATTCTCCAGCATCTATGAGCTTTGTATTCTTCACACTTGGCCAATCATCATAATTTAACTGCCTTTTTTACATTTATTCGATGTTTACGATGTTCGTTACGGGTGGCGTGAGCGCCTTCTCCACCATTTCTGCGCAGATAGCACCTTCTAAATCTAATGCCAACTTTCGAATATCGAAAATAATGCTCAGTAGTAAGTGCACGCTCACGAGATTGCACCAGCGACATAATTCCCTCGCATACAACCGTTCAACATTGAAATGTCACTTTCGTCCAAAGTGTTAGCACCTTTTGCTGGTGACCCCTCCAATTATAGATGAAGCATTTTGAAAATAATACACCTTGACTTCACTTGTAAAAAGGAAATTCTTAGAATAATATCCAAATGACTAAATGACTGAAAGATGACTGACTGGATGATAGTATTGAGAATCAATGTTCATATTAATTTATTTTCTAAGTAGAATAAAATTTATAAGAGAGCAATGAAAATCAATAACTTCACACTAGATAACTTTTTGTTGATTAGCAACTTGATTTTTTCCTTCCTGTAAATCTGTCATCAGTTGTTTTGAAAACATTTAATGTTAAATAAAATAATTTAAATTTGACGATTTTGATCCACTCGACGTGGAAGCAGAACGTGATTATTTTTAAATGAATATAATTTTAACGATTAATAGAATAAGATAATAGAAGGTATAAAAGACGCCACTAATATTTATTTAAAGATAATTGTGAAGAGACGAACTATAAAAATTCCAGAAGAAAAGATGCAAATTGATAAGAAAATTGGTCTACATGGCAGATTATTATGAGGACGATTTTAGAATGTGATGGATTATTTAAAGTTATTGATGGAACTTTTCCGAAACCTGGTGATACTAATTAAACTTTTATTGGATAAATGGACTAAAGAAAATGCTAAGGCCAAAAAACGTATGATTCTATCGCTTGATACAAAACCTTTGCTACGTATTGCTAGTTGTGAAACTGTAAGAAATTAATGGTATAAATTACACCAAATTTTTGATTCACAATCTGAAGATAATATTGGTTTGTTGAGATATAAATTTCATTATTGAAACATACCCACAAACTGGTCACAATTATTGGGCGTTTCGTCGTAACCCGTTTCTGAATTTCTGTTAATATGGGCGCCAGGAGAAAGGTTACGAGAATATTTTTAGCTATTATTGCATCAACGAAAACTAAATATTGTCCTGCTAATTGGGTCGATGGGTTGCGTCTGAAATAACCGCTATTACCTATTGATAGTCGATGGGTTGCGTCTGAAATAACCGCTATTACCTATTGATAGCCGATTACCCGATCCATACGGAGTGGCGAGGAATCTGAAAACAAAATTATCTAGCTACTTATTAGCTCGAATTGGCTAATGAAAATCTTGTTTTTTCCTTTCAAAAAGAAACATAAGCTTTATTACTTATTGCAACAGTAAGACTGTCCTTTGGCCATGACCATGTTCCAACCTTTATTCTGCACTATACTTCGCGCGCTCTTGATCGACGTCGCCACGTAGGACCATCTTCTCTTCTCGCCGGTGATGCGAATTCCAGAGTCGAAGTACCGCGTTCTTCTCTCCTGTTCTTCCACGCGAACGTTGCCGAGCCACTGATCCGCACTACTTCAAATGTTCTTAGTTCTAGTTCGATTAAACTTGCAAAAGTAATACTTCTAATTATACTTATAACACACTGTAAATTATTCGGAGTCCAACGTTCCTCAATCTCATGAAAAATTCCAAGTTCCAATTACACAAATTATCTATCCGCGAGCGAGCCGCACAGCGTCACCACATATGACAAAATGTCCGTTTCTTATAACTGCTCAGCCCTCGAAACCTCGGATTCCCCCTTTCTACTGTTTCTTCTCAAAAAAATCAGACATACTTCCGCAGTAGTATACTTTCGTTGCTCTCTCCAACCAATCCCCAAATCGTTTTTAAATCTGACTAGCCACGCCGTCACTTTCAATGCCAGATGAATATTTATTTATCTTGACAACGACTTGGCGCCGTTGCTAAAGCGCCATATTCCTATTTAATTACCCTAGCATTTCCACCCATTTACGACAAATAACATTTAATAAAAATGACTTACATATTGGTATGTCACATTATATTGAATGGGATTCGGCATCTGGGGTACAGGAACATTTAGCAAAATTGGATGATAGTCAAACTAAAATGTCATTACAATCTCTTAGTTCTGGTCACAGAGATGTGAAAGCATTTGCCGGAGAAAAATGGAGAGATCATTATTTTCAAAATGTTTGGTTTTCTCCTGATGTAACTTGCAATTTATTTTCAGTTAAAAAAAGCTAGACAAAAAAGGAATTGATCTAGTGATTGAAAATGACGGGAAATTATGGCTGTTTCATAAAGATGGAATTCTTATTACAATGGTTTTATCAGATGACCAGAATGATCTTTACAGATTATTAGTAAAAGTCAATCGAAGAAAATCATTTATCACTTCTTATAATGATGATAATGCTATAAAAATGGCCTGAAAAATTAGGACTTCAAAATAAGTGTCACGTGAAGAAATTGCTAGCAAATAAAGGAATAAACATAGATATAGATGGTGAGTTTTGTGAATGTTGTGTTTTGGGAAAACATCATCGAATGACTTTTGGCAATAGAATTGAGAAGTCTACCAAACTGAAAGTGTTAATTTTTGCTGATGTCTGTGGACCAATAGAAGAAAAGGACATACATGGGTGTAGGTATTATGTTTTTTAAAGATTTTGCAAGTTTTAAGGTGACTTATTTACTACGAATAAAAGATAAAGTTAAAGAAAAATTACAGTTATTTATTGAGATAAACACGCAACCTGAACCATTACCATTAAAGAATTATGAACTGATGGAGGTAAAGAATTTGACAACCAAGACATACGGAATTATGCAGAGAAGATAGGATTGAATCATTCAATTACAGATCCTTATACACCACAACAGAAGGTGTTGCAGAAAGAGAAAATAGGATTCTCTGTGAAATGGCAATATCATGGTTAGAATCTGCAAACTTTATGGGAAGAAGCTATTATAACTGAAACGTATATTTCAAATCGAACAGGTCCAACAAAAATTTATTATAAATCTCCAATTGAATTAATTTTGAAAAAGGAGACTCGTTTGGATCATTTACGGATTTTTGAAACAGAATGTTTTACGTGGATATCTCCTCAAAATATAAAAAGTTTTATGCAAAATCTTGTAAAGGATATATGGTTGGGTATGAAAATTGCGGTTATCGGATTTATTTTTCATAAAAGAAGAATGTTTATATTTGCAGAGATGTTAAATTTAAGAAGTATTACAGCCATCAATGAAAATTGATGTACCAAAGTTTGTAGATGTTTTATATGAAGAAGAAAGTGAAGATAAAATTCAGAATTTTGTTAATCATGCTGATAAAAATGAAAATCAAATCATTGATGAAATCAGTGAAAAGGAAGAATATTTTGTTGGTTATCAAGATGTGAGTAAAAAAAGAAAAGAAAAAAAAAAGTAAAAAGAGTAAAAAAAAGGAAAGAATTAGTAGCATTAAAAAGGAATATAAAAAGATTACAATAATAAAGAAGTTCAAAATAATTGTGTAAATAACACTCGTATTTTGAGAGACAGACCATTTATTTCTAAATCATGTCATTATCTTAATGAATTTTATAAGAAGAAACCAAGAATAATGTTCTTGAAGAAGCTCTGAAGAATAATAATGACGCATTACAACCAGATGTTCAAAAGTGGAGGATGGCAGAAGACAAATTTACAAGACGTTCATCCAATAGTCATATAATGAAATTTTCAAATGGGCCTCTAATGTAGAAAAGTAAGCTGCGACGTTGTGTGGCATTATCATGAATGGAAGCAAAATATGTTGCAGCAAGTAAAGCAGCTAAATCCTTAATTTTGTTAAATCGTCTTTTGAAATAAATTGGAGCAGTTAAAGTTGATTAGCGACTTTTTTGTTTCCTTCTTGTAAGTCTGTCATCAGTTGTATTGAAAACATTTAATGTGAAATAAGTTATAACTGAATTTGACGATTTTAATTCACTCTGACAGATTGCTTGAATAATGACTGACAGAATGAATGAATGAATAAATGAATGAATGATGGTGGACTGAATGATGTCTGCCTGACTGAATAACTTTATTACTACTATATTATTGACTGAATAACTTTATTACTACTACTCTGTCATGATTTATAATAATGGAAATATTTTACAACAAATCAGAGAAAACTAATAATTATTGTTTTTCTCTGAAGACATAATTTCCTCATTACGATGTCTGTACCAAAATGTTTTGGCCGTTTCTGGAAATGAAAATGCATTTTAGGGACGGGAAAGTAGTGATAATCCTCATTTATTAAATGTTTGTAGGACAGAGAACGAAGGTTATGTAAAACCAAACATTTTTCAGTTTGTGTGTAGTCTTCCAGCTGCTTCTCACACATATATTGTTCTCATTCATAATGTGTATTGTCTGGTAGACTTAGATGAGCTTTATTTTGGACGTGTGAAAAGTGTGTTCTCGTTATATTACACAGACCTTTCAATTGTTGGACACGTGATATGATATGAGCGAGGAGGGATCAGTGGTCGAATAAAAGGCAGTAGACGTCGGGCGAAAATGCGCCCTTCTAACAGGAAACGAACGTTGTCATTGCGTAGACGTACTTTCCAGTGCGTGCACTGCTTACGCTGAGCTTATCTGAGCTCGAACCGTTGGGAAGTAATTTAATAGATAATAGGGAGTTTTAGCACCAGGCGTAAGGAGACATCCTTAAACTCTATTGATCACGTGGCTATCGAGTTTATAAGGTCGTAATGAACAACGTTCAGAAGAGTTTTAGTAATTGCGACATTGCGTTATGCATTATAACAAAAGAAGCATTTCAAGCGTTGAACAAAGAAGTTGCATAATATATCAAAGAGTGTAGACTAACTGGTGAAACATTTAAACCACAATACAATAGTATAACAAATCTACATTGTGCACGGAGTTTTAAATTTTATGGCCCACCGCCATGAACACGCGATCTGGAATTTTGAATCAGCTTTTCTTGAGAATTTAAGGAATATATTAAAACAGCGTTCGTTCACGAGTGTAAAACATAACCTAACCCGAAGGTATAATTTCAACTTCTTTTTCGCAAACTTCTTCCCCGTTACTTCTCCAACATTTTCCGTTAATTCTTGCCAGCTTTGTGAAGTTGGTAAGGAATAACTGTAACTGCCTTACATACGGGATACATCGGTTTATTAGATATGGTAAAATATCTTTACTGTTTTTAGGTGGCCATTTTGCCGTATATAAGGTGACCGTAGCGACTCCTACAGGCTTGCACTATTTATGAAGGTATAAGGTTGAACGTTAGGCCTAAGCTAAGACGTTATGACTTCAAGGTTCGTCACGTGACTTGTTAGTGCATAACGTCGCTACCTTACGCGTGGCGCTAAAACTCCGTAATAAGGACATTCTGTGAAGGATGGGATTACTACACCCACAAAACCTGCTACCAGTAAGGTTTACTTTGTTGGGGATTCATTTCGGTGTTTCGAACGTATTTAGGGAGGATAGTATCATAAGAAGAGACTTATCCAGCAAGTATAAATTACACTGATGAAATGACGGAGTTTGAAAATGTGAAAATTGATATGGAAAGCCCGTCTTGCCATAGTGCTGAGTCAATCAGAAACAGGGGCAATGCTAGGCTGGTGCAAACGGTGGTGTACCGCAGCCGGACCCCTGTAATCGGGGCCCTGAATGAGTACCCCCGCTTATACAAAGGTAGGTTTCCTGTTCAAAAAAATGTTAAATATATCCTGTTGTAAAAACAGAATATTAATGTCAACGGAATATTAATTTATCAGTGACAAGAACTGCTTCACGGCTAGCTGCCGATAAGTGGTACTCTTGCACGGGTAATCTTTTCTTCTATGCAACGCCATCGCACCTCTTCTAATGGCCAGAGTTCATAGTTCGTATTGAGTGCTCCAGGCTAAAAAGAATCCACAAGCAAATGATCTTGGCGGTCCGGGTGCTGTGGGCGTCGAAGGCTGTGATTTTTTCGTGGCCTTCCTCAGGGCTGGTCTGCCAAGCTTGGCTTCTGCCCTGTCTGGACCTAGTTCACTAGAGTGTTTCATCCTGAAAGGGCATTGCAATGTGCAGTTTGCAGATACGAAATAATTTCGTTCTTTTCGGACTCATCAGATAGGCAATTCAGCCTACAACGCTATTTTTCGAATATTTCATAAAGTTTATTCCATATTATTGGAACGATAAGAGATATATCCCAAAACTAGATACATATACTATTTTCCAAAACTAGATAAAAATATACTCCGGGGAGAGGATGAGCGAAGGGGTAGATTCACAACTTGTCCGCCGCGTCTCGTCTGTACTATTCGAGACAGATGAGTGGACGACCCCGTGCCTTCGCGAATTCATGGAATTTTCTTTCGTAAACTAGGCTTTGCAAACTGGGCAACAATAAATAAATATATGAGCTACTTGCGTTGTTTTTTTTTTTCGTAAACATTCGTTCTGCGATTTTACAATCTCGGCATCGCGTAGCTTGCGATAGAAAAAGTAGTACATTATGAAACAATGATGTAATGATAGGTATTAATATACGATATATATATATATATATATATAATATAATATATATATATATATATATATATATATATGCTATTACGATACGAGCAAAGTACGAGCAAGTATCGTAAATTTCACACGAGTGTATTAATATCAATTATATCGAGTTTCATGCGGTACTTTTTTGTTTTGTGGGACTTTTGTATGTTAAACTTTTATATTGAACTGTTTCGTGGCAGTTGACATCAGGATTCAGCCACGACCACCTAGCGGACAGCTCCCTAACCATACCCTCGCATACTGCCGCAGGTGGCTGTGGTTTCCAATCCGCCTGCGAGGGTGTACTGCGCTAGTCAAATAGGATCAAAGTGAAATTACGATCCAATTTATTTTAAATAATATTCCAAGAAAAAATTACTAGTAATAAAAAGACATTAAAACTGACAAGCATAATATGATATCAAATGCAATTTTAATGTACATAATCGAGCGAAACATTTTTTAGAACGATTCCCAATGATTAATAGTCAAAACGTGGATTGTAAACTTCTTTGTGATTGGTCAAGAACCTATATCATAATGAAATCAATATTGTAATGAGTATCATTATGCATCTGGCTGCATCCATCAAATGACAGCATTATACAATGGGAGTAGAAGGAAGTTTATAAATTTCACTTCCAGAAAAGGAATCCAGAGAGTGAATCCTGATGTCAAAGAAATGAGAATAATTTTTTTGCAATTTATGAACGACATACAATGGTACCAATAATAATCGCGGATACAGGTAAATATATAACAGAACTCACAAGCAATCTGCCATTTTTAAACAACCAAAATCAAACTAAAATCTGACCCATAGTTATAAGGAAGAATGAATCAGCCATGGATCCGAAAGCTTCCACGGCTATCATCGTCAGACAGGATCTGTGCAACTTATCTGCTCAATTCAACCAAAACTATCAATTAATTTGTTGATATTCGTGTATATTTATAAAACTGTCAAGTTACCTTGGTAAAATGATTGTTACTGGCTAGACTAGCTTCTTATATATATATATATATATATATATATATATATATATATATATATATATATATATATATTTCTAACACCACCACCTACCGTGGCAGTCGTTGGAAAGAATGCTCTTTCGATCTTTGAATATCTCAGGGGGCAGGATCTTTAGGGTGTGAGAAAGACACACCCAGACACAGAATTAGGTAAAACAGTAATATATTCTTAAAAAGTATTGCACAAATCAAACCCTTTACACTGTCACAAAATAGGAGAACAAAAAAATACCCAATTGTTAACTGCGCGCTATTGCGCATGCAAATTCACTAGTGGTAATATCTCTTAGAAAAATTTCCAAAAAAATATATTTGATTATGGTTTCACTCTTCGCCTAGCTAGCGATAATTTTCCTTATAACACCCGTGCACGGAGTTGTTGTTTGACCAATATTAGTGAATGATGAACTTTTTCTACACTTCCTGAATTAATTTACCAGTACACATTATTACAGGTCTTACTGCTATTCACACAACATTTCCTCGTCAATAATTACATACAAAATGAGGAACACACATCAATTATCTTTAATACAGCTTCGGAATGAAATGTACCACCGGCGTACGAGGTTATGAAATACTTCGCCGTTACTCAATTTTAAGGTGAACATGCAAAAATTAGTATTCTGGTTTCTGGTGCTAACACTACCTTTCTAGTTCCTGTCTCCCACTTAAGTTTTATGTAAATTTGGATGTTCAGCCGTGCCGCCATTAGCGTTCCTTCAACGTTCCTGCTTTGATGCTGCTCCTTCATGAAGCTCCAAAGCTTTTCTATGGGGTTCATGTCGGTTCTGAATCCCCGGTCATGAAACACGCTAATCTCTCTTTCCGTCAGGAATTTGTGGATGGTCTTTGCTTGATGACAGAGTGCGCCGTCGTGCATCAACACGGACGGATCGTCATTAAACCAAGTTTCTGCCTGTGGTAGTAGTATTTCTTAAGAACGTTTAGGTATTGGTCTTGCTTTATACTTCCTCCTATACTCGTAGTCTCATAGAACCCATGGAAGACATTACTACCCAAGCCATAACTGATGTTGTCGTTTAATAGTTTGTTGTGCACATTCGAATTCAAACACGTCACCATATCGATGTCGAACATACCTGGAATATTTGTCAAATATAGTGAAACATGATCACTAAAAATGATTTCTTCCTGTTTTCACTTGTTCATTGTTTCAAACTTCATGCCCTTTCGACGCGTTTTTTTGTCTTTGTAGGTATAATTTTTGCATTGTTTTGGGCGTCGTGATATTATGCCCTCACCAATGAGAATTATTTTTACATTTCATGAGGGAACACGTGCTCCACACTAAAAATATTCATGCTAAATACTTTAGAAGTAGCTTTTCTGTTCTTCAGAGATAATTCTTTTTGTTAAGCAATTAATTAAAAGTTCGGTCACCGTCGAAGCTAACTCCCGTCCAAGCCCGCACGAAAAAAATTCGCTCATACCCCCACTCATTCTTTCCTTCGTTTTCGTGAAAACTTTTATTTATCCAAAGGTGGTTTGGGCATGGAAAAATGAACTGTTTAAAAAATATTTGGGGATATACCACAAGCAAAGAAATAAGGCGAAGAATGGGAACAAAATGTTGAGCCTTTTAAATTGGTTCTTTCCTTGAAGTATCTATCGTACTCGAAAATTCACGACCCTTGGGAACACTCACATGATTCTGTTTCGTTATTTGGGAATACCCGATACAATCAACTATTTTAAATAAAACTTTCTTCCTGTCCGTTTTCTCATTGGGCTTAATTATCGACTTCCCGCATGCACTTATATTGGGTAGAAATATTGACACGTCCTAATACGGAATACTGTATGCGTGCAATGTTGTGATTTTTTTTTCATTCTAGATTGTGTTAACAAGGTGGCACAGCTCTTCAAAGTTCGATTTACTTCACATCTTAACCTCTTTATTATTTAATAAACTTTGGAAACAAAACAACACTTATTTTTTAATATTTCATACTCGCAGTTCTCAGTTTTGTGCTGGTTCAGGTTCCAAGTTTTTAATTTGTCTTCATAGCTAAAATGCTTATAAAATTTCATCAACAGAATTCATTGTCAATAAAAAGGTACTATTTACAAGAACAACAAAATCGAATTTTTTCACTTAGTACTTAACGGAACTCACATCTTAACTGAACGAGAGATGAATTGGCAATTAGATGTGAACTCAACCTGACAAATACAAAAATCTAACACCAAAAGAAAAAAAAACATAACAAGTGTTCGGTATCGCAGCATCAGGGTTCCATCAAGGGTTCCACTCGTCCACTGAACTGAATTTCATCTTTTGTATGAGTTTCCCACCAAAATCAGAGTTTCTCTCTTTGCGCCTCTCGAAAGATTGCTCTTCTGAGCGCGAAGAAAATAGGAGTTTTTTTTTAATTATTTATTTAAGGTCGCCTTATAAACAGCTAGATCATTGACGACCACAGTTACAAAAATACAGTATTTACAAATTCACATACTAGTTACACATTTTCATGGGATACACATACACAAATCCTAAATGTAGATGTTATACATAGGGCAGACAATGTATAGTCACTAGCTAAATACTATTTAGCATATTAAATTTGGTGAGGAGTTCTATCATTTTCTTTTGACCAGGATAAGAGGAGTTTGTTGGTTAACAGAGAGATGAAAATAAAACGAGAATTGGGGCAGAAGTAATGGCAACTATTTTTTTCTAAAAGAAATGTTATCGTATCGCCCAATTGTATTTGTCGCGTGAAAGAAATTCTGTACTAATGTGTATTCACAACAACAGATGCTGTGTGAGTGTCTCTATTAGCCCAGAGTGCAAAATGTGACATCAGTGTCTCAGAGCCGCCGTGCGAGATGAACGCAACCTGTTTTGAACAGTGCTCGTACGCAAAGATAGCCATTCTCCATGCGAGAAATGCCCGAGAATGTCACAGGAAACTGGTGGAAACTCTTTGGGAAATATACCCTTCCGTACCGGACGGTTGCGAGATGGGCAGGAGAGTTTCTGCGAGGACGGATAGCAACCAGTGATTAACTACCCACTTGACGAGCGTGAGCGGACCGGTGGCGCGTGCGGTAATCGAGCATTTGCCTAACTGGCCTTTAGAAGGAGTACGCAATGCTTTTGGAATGTTGTGAACTCGCATTTGCTAACATGCTTTGGAACATGATACCGTATTCAGTTCAAATACCTTAATAAATATGAGAAATACGATTTTGGTGTATCGTTAAATGTCCATGCATTTTGTTCATACCGTGTCCTTTCATGTGTACATTACACTTTTCACCAGTGCTCGTATTCTCTTAAAAATAGTTGAAATGACTTATGCCCCAACTCTCGTATGTGCTAATAACAGTTTATATCTTGCTGTGATGAATAATATTTTATGTATAGTCACAAGTGCTCAACTTAATGGGAGTACACGTGCTCTTGTGAACGTTAACAAGAGTCGCAACTGTGCTTATCAGTGTCTTCGCAATCGTCCTATAATGTTTTTTAGAGTAGTTTGAGCTGTAAATTTGGAATCAGAGCAGCGCGCTCGATTCGTTGAAGAGTGTGTAGAGTGTTGCATTCTTCGCATTAAAATTAAACTATTCATCGACTATTCCCATTACTTTTTCTTCTCTGGGCTTCGCAGTTAGCTTGTCAAAACGATTCAAATGTTCTAAAATAAGAACCTTGAAAAGGTCAGAAAAGCTAAAAATCGGGAAAGTGAAATCGTATGTAAAAAGCAAAGATTATTAATCGATTTTGGAAGGGCATCAAGAACTTGCCATGACAGTATTTGGAAAGTTTCTTTAAACTCCCCCTAACAAATCGATCAGACAGTGAATTGCAGAAGGTCACTCCAATGAGAACATATAGTTTCGCAGTGCGCTTGAGAGAATGAAAATTAATTCTTGCTGGGATCTAAATTCGCTTAATATCATCTTTATTTATTTATTTAACGTAAAAAAAGTTAAAAACTGCGTATGACGTGCTATGGGGAAAAGTGAATTGTGAAAAAAAAATAATAATAATAATAATAATAGTAATAACACAAAATAAAATAAAAATATATTAGATATATTTACATGAAAATATCTAATATCTGGAATCCCTTGTATTTACCTATCTTGAGAATGTCTCAAAACGGCGCTGATGGTGATGGCTAGATACAACCGTGGAAAGATGTCGGCTCACGCGGTGCTGCCATCTGTCGGCGGAAGCTGGCGTGTGAGGCCGCGGGCGGACGCGGAGGAGTTTTCAGCGAGAGATAAAAGAAGTCTGTTCGCGTGTTTTAATTAAATTTGTCATGCATAATTTTTCCCCGCCTTCCTCACGTCCCTCGAGATTTCTATTCTTTCATGAATAAGGGAAGAAACTTTTTCCGTCGTTATTTCCGGTTGTCCCTGTGTTCTTCTCGCACCTTCCGGCAAACTTCTTCGGAGGAGAGCGTCTTTCCTCCGCTCGTCTATTATGCGGCATTTCCATTGCGAAACCTTCCCCCTCCTCCTTCAATGGGAGAGGCTTTGCTCCCCCACCTCCTTCTGCTGTCAGGGCCGATTTGCGATCGCTTCGAGAGTATGTGGAGTTGCATGAGGCGGAGTGAAAGAAGTTTTTGAAATGCCATAAAAATTTAAGTTTCATTATTTCGGGCCGACCTACGTATCACAGACGGTCGTGGTGTCTATCGTTCTGCTCACAACGAAAGCTTGTGGATTCGATTCTCGCATGAAGCATAATGTGTTTTGTATTGCTATGTGTAAAGTATTGTATCATTATTTTTCTGGATTAGAAGCAATGATCAACCACCACCCATGCAAATAACCCTATCATTATTCATGAACTCAAATTTTCTTGACTATGGTGTGATGCTTCTATCCAGGTAACGGTTGAAAACGTTAAACGATATCGGTCTGAAAAAGAACCTTCAAAGTTCGCAATCGCAAAAATTTTCGCAATCGCAAAAGTTCGCAATCGCAGAAATTTGAATAATAAAGGTATATCCGAAATAATTGCTTCGGAAACGTATTTATAAAACTTGTTCTTGTAAGTTCTGACATCTTGGTTTGTTGAAGGAGGTGTCTTCTTCAATAAAGTGTACTGATTTCGTTCCTATTATACTATTATTTTACAACAGACTCGGAACTCGGAAAGAAACCCAAAGCAAAATGACAAAAACATGCTTAAATTACACGTTAAAACGACGGGAGTGATTTTATCGAACGACAAAAACAAAATTGCCGCCATGCTCAGGCAATTGCCCAGCATTCAGTCATCGCTCTAATCTGAAAATATAACAGAGTTCATGTTCATTATGTGCTTTATCTCTGTAAGCTTCTGTCTACTCCATCGTTCTTCCACGCAAAGCTGCGTATCTCAGTCGGCGTCTGCTATCACCGACAGCTGGCGAGTGCATGCTACGGTCAGGGTCGAGCCTCCACGCCGCTGCAAAAACGAAGAATTTCTCACGAACAGTCACGTGTTCAGTGACGACGAATACCCCCCATAGCTCCTTTCCTGGAAACTGAGAGTGACTCCAAATGTGCGTTCTGCATATGAGTGCGTAATATGTTGTCTCTTCATTGCGAAAGTTGTGTAATGGAAAACAAATTGTTTTTATTTCATAAATAAACGTTTTAAATCTGATGAGTTCGACAGAGAGCAACTCCGTGTCACAGAAATTAATACCTAGATTTGTAAATGAATTATAAAATATCACTTTCGGATTAAGCAGACAGTTTTCGAAGGCATTTTCTCCTGCAAATTGACTCTGACAGCGAGGTCCTAGGTTCAAGTCTCGACGGTAGCAGGATTTTCGACACTAGCTTTTCAGCTTGGTTGGATTGACTTGCTGTCTGAAGGAAAATTCTAGCGGCCGGCTGCTCTGATCGGTAGTTTTCCGTGGTTTCTCCGATCAACACCAAGCGAATGCCGGAACACTACCCTAACAAACAGGCCTCGGACCGCGCGCCATCTTTCCTTCCGCTTCCTTGTCCTATCCCCCCTACACAAACACTTACACTAACACGCACTACACTACCACACGTGCCGGGAGGCCGGTCGGGGAATTAGAACTTGTCCGGGCTGGGGCGGTGCCCCGCCGACGAGAGATACCTGGTTAGAGAAAACCCCGCTTGTCGACGGTAGGTCAGCGCCGGATCTCGTCCTCTAGTGGGGGAAGATCACCACCATCTACCGAAGAAAAAAAGGCAATTTACTTACGGGACTAATGACCTCAGTAGTTGATGCGCCGGAATCACTAACAATCAATCAATTCTGTAAATTGAATACTGAAATGTTTGTTGAAAATTTAATAATATTCAACTGAATATATCTAATGAAATTTAGATTTCTTCAAAGGTTAAACTCTGACAAATCTAACGATATTCAGTCTCAATATGATTTTTCATTTGGAGTAAAGTAAAAGTACTTGTCAACATTTGACACAGGAATCAATAAAAGTTCGAAAAAATAATCGAGGAAAGATCAGAGATGCTAACTCATAAATATTACACAATGTTTTCTTGAGCATTAAACAATTCAAAAGAAATGTGAGATTACCAAACCCTATACAGTATTTGTGTGAGTGCGTCAGTATGATGTATGTATGTTGTGTTGCAATGGTGTGTGTCATGGTGTGTGTGTGATGTGGTGTGTGTCAATGTTCAGTGAGTGTGTGTGCATGTGTGAGTGTGTGTGTGCATGTGAGTGTGTGTGCATGTGTGAGTGTGTGTGTGCATGTGTGAGTGTGTGTGTGCATGTGTGAGTGTGTGTATGAGTGAGTGTGTGCATGTGCGCGCATGTGTGTGCGCGCGCATGTGTGTGTCGCGCGCATGTGTTTTGCGCGCGCATGTGGTGTGCGCGCGCATGTGTGTGTGCGCGCGTGTGTGTGTGCGCGCTGTGTGTGTGCGCGCGCATGTGAGTGTGTGCGCGCTCATGTGAGTGTGTGCGCGCGATGTGTGGTGCGCGCGAATGTGGAGTGTGTGCGCGCGAATGTGTGTGTGTGTGCGCGCGCATGTGTGTGTGTGCGCGCGTGTGTGTGTGTGCGCGCGCATGTGTGTGTGTGTGTGTGCGCTCGCGCTCGCGCATGGTGTGTGTGTGTGCGCGCGCTCGCGCATGTGTGTGTGTGCGTGCGTGCGTGCATGCGTGCGTGCATGCGTGCGTGCATGCGTGCGTGCATGCGTGCGTGCATGCGTGCGTGCGGAGCCGTCACGGCTGGACCACTTCCCGTGCACCAATGGAGACATATGAGATGTCATTCAACGCGTCTCGGTCTCCTGGTAGGAAACTGAATTTCCCAGGTTTTATAATTGTAAAATTACAGTAGTGCCACTTCATATCCCCTATGGAGGTAAGGTACCATACAAGGCCATTGGGTTTGGGAATTTTCGAACTGGAGTAATACATTATCAGCTGCTACGATTTATTGGCATGTCCAATGCCAGAGACGATAGGAACGTTGAAAACAGCTGTTGGTGACGCCCACATTCAACTAGTTCACAAGTATGTCAACGTAGTTACCTGTCCCATTTTGAAATATGATTTTCGTGATTTGATATTGTGTGTAGATTATAACTTCAACAGTTACAGAGAAGGATGGGCTACTTCTTTTTGAAGAATGTTTACTTTCGTTGAGGAAAGAATTGTTGAACGGTATGCATTAGTAATTTATATTTTAATTTCAGCTTTACGGATTCATACAATTTTACGTCTTTTTAAAACCACACAACATAATGTTCGTGATAGGATCATTATCTAGAATGATGTAAAATCTATAATACATTTTTCGTAAAATGCGATATCGAATTACGATATTCATACCTAATAGAAAAAGACAAAGAACGCAAATACAATTGAGGAAATTTGTATAAGTGACCACCAAAGGGTTTCGCATATTGATTTATTTCAAATATCGTTTGAATTCTGTACTTCAATACTGTTCTGTGTCAAAGTTTCTTTAACTGTAATCACATTTCTCAATATAACTACGAAAATCTACCGGATTTTGAAATATATGGTTCAAATAAGAATCAAAAGTGCTATGTTGATATAATACAAGTACATTTTCTTGAGCCTCGGAATACCCGTTTACTACTCCTACTACTTTACTAACATTAGTTGAATATAGAATAAATTATATCAAGGAGCGTTGTTGACAAAATCCGGTAACCACAAATGCACGCTCCTGTCTAATATAAATTTATTTTGCATCCAAAAACGAGCTATTGATTTGATATGATGTGATAGTCCTGTCAACAAAATAATGAAACCCAATACTCCTTTCACGTCTAGCGAAATGAGGGCTCAAGAAAACGTGCGAGGATAGTTACAGTCACAATGTAAATGATGTTCATAAAAACACACACACACACACACACACACACAAAAAGTAATGTTTTTTAACAACAGTTATTTATAAACTAAGTACATTATGCAACAAAGGTGTTATCTTGGACAACAAAAAGCCCTCGGATCAAATGTTCTCATACTTTTTGTCGCCACTCGATCATTAGAACCACTTAGTGTCCGTAGTATAAAAGAAAGTTTATTGTTGACCTCATTTTAATGATACTTGTTGACTTATTTACTAATTAACTAAATGTTAACTTGTCTCTGTTTGTCTTTTCATATTTCCCTCGTAATCACAGTCCTCTCGATCCAGTATTATTCCTCTGAGTGTTATGATCGTCTGACAACCTCTCAGTATTATGGCACAAGTAATGCAGGGTATACCAAGCTCCATATCGAAAACAATAACAAACAAATACGTATCAGAAAAAATAAATATATTTGATGACCAAATAAAAACACGAAAGGAAGAATTAATATACCGGGAGCGGTAGCTCAGTGCATCAACTGATGTCACTGCAGCGCCTCTGACCGGGAGGTCCTAGGTTCGAGTCCTGACGGCGGCAGGATTTTCGACACTAGCTTTTCAGCTAGGTCGAATTCAGTCGCTGTCTGGAGGAGAATTCTAGCGGCCGGCTGCCCTGATCGGTAGTTTTCCGTGTTTCTCCGACAACCAGGGAATGCCGGAGCCCCCCAAACCGGCCCCCCTTCCATCACCTGTTTTCTGGAGGGTGCCTCTTCCTTGTCCTATCCTCTCCCCTTACACACACCTACACTAACATGTACTACACTATCACATATTCCGGGAGACCGGTCGGGAGCTTAGAGCTTGTCCCGGCTGGGGCGGTGCCCCGTTGGTGGGAGAGTCCTGGTTAGAGGGAAACCCCGCTAGCCGACGGAAGGTCGGCGCCGGATCTCGCCATCCAGCGGGGGAAGATCACCGCCATCTCCCGAGAAAAACATGCACTACACTAATGGAACTAATGACCAAAGTAGTTGACGCGTCCGGAAACACGAAAAAATCAATCAGTCAATCAAGAATTAGTATCATTTGCGACATCTCTGCTTCATCATCCTCGTTCCCAACATTATATGTAGTTAACCGACGAGTATTGTACTTAATGTTTTCAATACAGTTGGAATTAATTCAATAACAAATAGAGATCAAACATTGTAATTTGTTACCGCAACGCTGCCTCTGATCATTACGGAACAAGTCAAAATCGCAATTGATTTGTAATGGTGTCCTTAATCTGACGGGAAAGAAACGGCGAAATCCTGAAACCTCTGGGCACTATCTCGTAATGGTTATAGTTATATCAATAATTATTCCTTGAAGCTGTTTACTAACATTTCTATCAGCTGTTGTACACCTTTCTACAGAATAATTCCGTTATTACAATTTGAAGTAATGAAAAAATGTTGCGCTCACTGACTTTGGCCTTCATTTTCCGCGGAATTTTCAAATTTAACACCCGTAGTCTGTTCTCTGGAGTTTCCTGAAAGAAGTGCTCAGAAACCCATTGCATAATGCAAAAGTTGTCACTTCATCATTGGCTGTGACGGAGGTGCATGAAGAATCGCTATGCGCTTGCACGCAAATATCACTGCTTCGTGTGGTGTTTTTTCAAAGATTTTATCGAACATGTTAGACATGAAAGAACGCAGTAATATTGTGTGCTCATAACTCGCTAATTTCCATGACGGGTATTAATCTTTCCTTTTTTGCAGAGCACGAAGGCTGCTTGAAGAGCTAAATACAAAAACGTACTTCGCAGAAAATCATGAAAAGATGGTTTTGGTTTGTTTTGGAAACTTATTATTTATTTATTTATTTATTTTACGTCAAAAAACAGTTAAAAACTGCGTATGACGTGCTATGGGGAAAAGTGAATTGTGTGCACATTTTCAAAATTCTGTGATCCCTACACTAAGTCATAATTTTTAAATTTTTTTTTTTTTTTTTTCCAAAAAAATACTACTTAAATTTTGAATTTTGAAAGGGAGAAATCAATCAGTAAATAGTATACTAGTCTGACTGGCATTGGTTGGAGATAATATTAATTTTACGCTAAAAATTTTATTTATCATGTATTATTTTAATTAATTATGAAAATAATTAATTTAATAACATTTTAAACTATATGTGGAACTTGTGTTCGAGAATTTTTGTTGCTGAACTCTTTTCTTTTTCAAAATGAAAAGAAAATTTATGTATTTTAGTAGCAAATTTGGACTGGGATAGGTTTTTGGTCTTGCCCCATCCTCCTGCCAGCTGGCATCTATCGCCGCCTCAAAGTACATTTTTTTGAAATTTTCTCAAATGTTCGGTTTCCTAATGCCAGAACCGAAATATTACTTCAAGAATATGGAAGAAGGATAAAACCTCGTTCTAAAACTCGTACTCGAACGTATACGAGAAGGTACAAATCAATGCCTCTCGGAGAATTTTGGTCTCCTTTTTCCGTATTCTACTTGCTGTGAATGGAAAACAATCATTTCACGTCATACAGCCAAAACAAGCACGACTTCAGCAAAAACAAGATTTCAAAGAATTTTATAATAGTAGTAAACCCTTACGACTTAATCAAAGACCATTTTGTGAAGCCGTGCAACTTAATTTTACACAGAAAATAGGTAAAATTCATCATAATTTATGCATGGAGATCAACAATTTATTTCTCCTAAGGTTCGATCAATCCACACCTCCAGTCGTTGGGAAGAAAATGCATGGTCTTCCTATACACCTCTCCACATCAGAGACACAAAAGACAAAAAAGACAAAATATCAGATATAAGTCGTTAATGAAATGGATGCCTGATGTAGATAAATCATATTAGAAAGACATACTGTATTGCTAATAATATATTGAAAAGAATAAATAATTCCGTATTTCAGTCGCTTGCCTGTAATGTTTCACGGAAAGGTTTCATTTAAAATAATTTTTCATTTTATGGTTATTATTTTGTAGCACCTCTAGTAGACTACCGGTTCTATCTGCATAAAAATAAGTTCAAAGTCTATTTTCGAACGAAAAAAATTCTAGATGTAGAACCAGGTTTAAAATTACTATACTTTCAAAACATCTTTTTTCTCAAATTTAATGTCAAGAAAGATCCTCCTAGGAAGGAACAACTGATAGAAACTCACAAAGTCATGTTGACATTTTGTCACTTAAATTAAAACCCCAACTTCAACTACCTCTCCTGTAAAATTTATTTCAGTCAGAATAAATATCTTTTTTACATGCCTATTTTAGTAAAAATAAATGCTTTTATGCCTGCCTATTTTAGGTAAAATAAATACTTTAACTTCCGGGCTCTAGTTAAGACTATTATCCTTCATCGAGTCTGTTGTAAAGGAATCGAATTACTGCCGCGAGAACATGGGGAACTTTAATTTGAATAACTATTTTACTCACTGAACTCTAGAAACGAGGACAGAGTGAAGTTACATTTGTGTTCAGAAGCCAAACACGGGGCTATCTCAGCATTCGCTTAAAGGATCAGGGAAACTGGACGAAAAATCTGATCGAGATCGGGCTCATTGAACCAAAAGCTGAGATACAATACTTGTTAAAGGCATATTCAGTATTTACCAAATGGTAACTTATTCATTAAATATCAATATTATTTTCCATTTTTATGCTTGGTAATCGGTATAGTATCTGATGGTAAGTTGTGAAGTAGAAAAGATTTTACTTAGTACTTAATCTTCTGTATCGATTTTATTCGTGAAATGGCATCTGGGAATATATTGTAAAATAATGTACATGTATTGTATGTGATTGTTTTGTATTTAACTGTCGATACTGACATCTGATTAATATTACAAAGTCGAGTGTTATACATGGTGGCACATGGAAACGGGAAAATTTAACATATTAAGAACAAAATGGAGGATACTTACAAAACTTTATTTGATGCTGAAAAAGGTGTTCTGAATTGAAATTTCATTAGGCATCACTTTTTAAAAATTACATCAGTTAAGTGCGGTCCATTTGACGGTATACATTCAGTAAGTTGATTCTGAAGATTGTGCACAGACCGGCGCAATGTGTTCAGAGACATTTTCTTCAATCTGAGTCTTGAGCTGGGTAAGGTTTGTTGGTGCAGTCTGGTAAACAACACTTTTCAGATGTCCCCATAAAAAGCAGTCACAAACTGAGAGGTCTGGAGAAAATGAGCTTCCTCTGACATCCAAAGATTTCCGTTGACGTTTGCTTCCTCTCTGATTTTTAGCCAATAGATTTTCATTAAATTGTAGGCGCAATACCCAATTATTAGATTTGAGGACGTGGATTATTCTCACACGTTCAAGACTTAATGACGATGCAAGTTTTTGCATCGAACGACGAGAACTCTCCACTGCAACTTGCACAGCATCCATGTTTTCTTGGGTACATACAGACAATACACGGTCACAAGGATTTTTTTTCAAAACAGAACCTGTCTCTTCAAAGTTATCAACCCGCGTTTTCATTGCGTGAGAAGAAGGAACTTGACCACAGGGCGGAATCTCATAGTGACGCAGAAACACTCTTTGTGTAGCTGTCACACTGACACAATATCAGTAATACGCTCTCCTGGCGACCGCATGCTCCGCGCCGCTCCACTGCTCCATTGCAATTAAATGTCCGTTACTACTCGACAGTTTGACGTCATCTACCCACTTATTGCCCATCCAATGGGCTTCCAAAATCAACTTCAATTTTTCACGTTTCTCTGCGTCTCCTTTAGTTAAAGATATCTGTATTATTTTAAAAATGTTTCTTCCCTTGAGTAAGTTTTGACAATAACCACTGATTCGTACATCAATGGTAAATTTCCTATATTAATAAAGAGGGATTTACAATAATCACGTTGGTATAATTTGCTTATTATTCGTAAAAAAAAAATTTTGGTTTTAATTAAAAAAATCAAACAACTAATATTTTAAAAACCGAATTATTTTATTGGCAAGTATTTATTAAAAGACAAAAAGTTTTACACACAATCTGACCGCATCATCAGATAGTGTAATCAAGCAATTATAACAATTAAAACTGTTATTTTCCTCGTTAAAATTTAAATATGAAATAACAATGCGAAAGCAAAGCAGGATTTAAAATTAGAATTAAAAATTGAAATTTAAATACAATAACCAAAAAAATAAGAACTGTATGGTTTATAATAAAATCACAAATAGTACATAAATAGATACGCGAATGGAAAGGGGAAAAGAGCGGCTAGAAAGGGGCACGAGAGGAAATGTGACATTTCAGTGCTATACACTTATTTATTCCAATAAAATTTTATAATAAAGTGACTTTTAATTTAAATCAAAATTATACTTAATAATGGAACATTATTACTCTATAACAAAGAGAATTAGTGTTATGCAATAGCGACTGTGACATCATAGCATCGAAGTGCTATAGGAACAATAGTAACAAAAAACGGCCAGAGAAGAAAGAATGTTGAGTATAGAGAAACAGGCAGACGATTGTGAGCCGTGAACGAGTAGAAATGTGTGCTGAGGAAAGGAAGGTAGTTGGCGGGACGAAAGATGTGCGTAGAAGTAGTGGTAGATCGTAATATTGCTGTAGGTAGAAACGAACATTGCGTATAATCGTAACTGAGTTTAATTTAAACATTATGTTTGCCAGAAAGATAAATAATTAACCAGATATTGGTCGGAGATGATTAGAAATTAAATTGTGGTGTGTAAGAAAAAGAATAGTTAGTGTCAACGGAAGAGAGAAATGTTAGAGTATACAGAATCCTTGCGGCCAAGCTTGCGGAAGGAACTCCGAGAGGAAATTAATACGTATTTAAGAAATTACAGAGAAATTTAATATTAAATGTACAAGACCAAGATTTTAAGATGTTAAATTATCAGTAAATCAATAAATTTAAATAATAGTTGTCAATTTTGCACTATTGTAATAATCCAGTTTGAGATGTTTCTATTTCAAAATAATGTTCCATGAGATTTAGCCCCCAATATTAATTTTCCTTAATCTAAGTAATTTTACCACCCGAAATCTCGTTCAGGCGGTGAATTTTCAGGTCCACGATTTCAAGGTAGTAGCATAAAGAAACTCTGAGAACGTGAAAGAATAACAAACCGGACATAGTGAGTATTGTTAGTAATACAGTCGACTCCGGTTATAGTGAACTCGGATATAGTGAATCTCGTTTATAGTGGACTTAATTCACTGGTCCCGTTTCACTTACATTCCAAACAAGCATAAGAAGATTCGGTTATAATGAACCTGAATCTCAGCTATAGTGAACGTAGGAAATACAATGTCCTGGAAATTAATTCCCTCGGGAAAAGAATATATCGGCTCAGCGCCACAAATTCCACCGCCCGGCAGCTTGGAAAAAGATCGTCGGCCACAGGTATAATCGAAAAAGTGCCCATCAATGTGAAGGTGGCGGACCTGGAATGAGGACCTTCAGCCACTGTTCCACGGCGGAAACCAAGTCGAGTCCTGCAAACCAAGTCGAGTCCACTGTTTCATGGCGGAAACCAAGCCGAGTCGAGTGGGTCCAACTGGCGCCGGCCACGCGCGATTCCTGCTTCTGCTTCAAGCTAGGTGTTATATTCCGCGGGGGAAAGCGCGTTGCATTCTACGTGGGCGACAGGAAGCGCACGACTGCCACAGCCCTACAGCCTGGCGACACCCCCTGCGCCGCGCGGAAAAGCGGTCAGTTTCATTTAGCCGCTAGTGCCATCTCGCTACCGAAAGGATCCCGTATGTTATTAGGCGAGTAAAAGGGCCGTCGGAGAGTGGACAATGCCTTATGTTGCATTACGATATTTACAGAGAGTGGACAATGGGGATTCAAGTATGGGGAGGGCACGAACTGTGGAAAGAATCTAGAGAAATTACTAATGAAAAATGTATGAAACAAACAATTGAAAATAACTGATTTTTTAAAGACAAAAAAGATATTGAAATTATCAGTTCGTGCTGTTAATGTATTTTGCAATCACATAAATTCTATTTAATTTCGACATCCTCGGATATAATGAACCAAAATCTCCTGAAATTCCCTGAAATTCTTGAAGTTCACTAATTGTAATTATCCGAATAGGTTTAGTTTTGTTTAATACTTAAAATTTCCTCAGAAAAGTATGAAATATCTCAGACGGTCATGAACATCCATGAAAAATACAAACTGGCAGTACAAAAGCTAACTCAATTTGAAAGAATTCCAAACGCATAGCATACTGAACTTAATTTTCTGTTCAATTCATTTAAATGGACATTCCATTCGAGGTTTGATTGAACCCTCGGACCCATTGGACCCAAAAATTTGGTTATCTTCACATCATTGAATGGAACATAGTCCATTTTCACAGGAGTCTAGAATTGTTTATTTGAAATGGAAAACTACATTTTCTCGTTTATTTTTTATTAAAAGGTTTGAAACAGTGATACTGCATAATTCCTGCTTCTTTATTGAAAAAAATTTGTATTATCTGCAAAGAGAATTCTTCCGTTTCAGATTCGAGGACGTATCGTTTACATATAGCAGGAAGAGATTAGGCCCTAAAATCGAACACTGCGGGACCCCTTGTGCAATTGGCAATGAACCGTAAAGGTGAGTATAAAATATCCCATCATTCCAGTAGTATTTCTTCTCACCGAGATTTGTGTGAAAGGTACAAACATGATCAATCTAAAGCAATACCACAAATTTCATACGAAGGTGACTTTTGAAGGAAAATGTTATAATCAAGTATGTTAAAGGCTTTTGAAAGATCTAAAATATTCCAATAAGATTAATAGTTCATTTTGATCCATGGGCGAAGCGATATCTTTAAGAAAATAAAATATGGTTGTTCCCGTAGGTTTTGCCCAGGTCTGGGATCACCGCTAGCTGGCAAAAGTCGGATGAATCAGACTCTTAATATGCCAAATATATTCATAAATGGCCTGCTACGTTTGGTAACGACTTCGGATAGGAGTCTTTACCTATTTTAGGCATTTAAAACGCATATTTTAAAACCTAAAAATCCGTGATATATAATATAAAAATGCAAAACATTTATATCGAATTATTATTTATTATGTATGACATTCAATAACTTCACACGGGGAAGATGTCTTGGCTGTTGAATGAACCACGATCATGTTTCCCAAGGATCCTTCTAGCATAAGTGTATCATTTGGAATAAGTGTCTTACCATGCTAGTTCACTAACAAGGTAATTTCGGGATGTTTTATTCGTTACTTTTCGCTACACTATATTACCTTCTTAGCTCCTCGAGAGAACTTCGCAATCTATTTATTTTTGTACGCTTTGAGAAACAACAAAATATGTTGATGAAAGCAGTGATGGTGACTCGTGCGATAAGCACATTTCAAAAAATGAACGAGTTTCTACAATTAATAATATTTATTTCATAATTCATAAAAGCAAATAACTTCCCGTTAACGTGTTTCTTCTTTTGTGAAACATGGTTCACGATGAAAATAAAACGGTTCTCCTGATGATAGAATTTTTTTCAACTTTGCAAAATGAGATTGGAGGTGGAGTAGAGCGTCGACAAATTAACCCTCCGAATTCTGAACGGTCAATTATTATCGAGAAAATGTTCGTCGTGCTGCCGGTTCTGAGATAAAAGGCTTATGGCGCTGGGGAACCCGAGCGCGATCTCTACAACGCGTGTGCGGCGCTCACTGCGCCATCTATGGAGCGTCACGGGGACTCGTTGAGCGGCAAGCGAGCGCCTGCGCGCGCGGCGCCACGTGCAGCCGTCGCCCTGCCCACGCCCTCGCCACGTGCTCCGCGCGCCCTCGCGACCGCACGCGACGACGCAGCCGTGTTGGGCGCGACGCGACGCGACGCGATGGGCCGGAGAGAAACGCATAGCGCTTCGGCTGATGAACCTATTGCAAAGAAGCTTCAAGCATTCGAGGATGTAACACGATGTTCATTTTGCGGAGTTGAAGACTTCCATTCGATAAGAAATAATAAAGAAGTGTGAGTTCATTGACTCGGATTAACAAACGATCTCAATGACCCAGTATTCAGAGTTTTCCATTGCGGGTTTACGAAGAGCGTCAAACATATTCTGCTTCAAATCTCCTTTGATGTACAACGTACCCAATATATTTTTGGGTGCATAATCCTTCAAAGATTAATACTTCCATAATACTCAAAATAAATTTGATATGTTATCATAATAGTAATGTTTATTGTGAATGAGTACAAGTAATAACTTATAATACCACGAGCATGTATGTGAACGAACTTTCTCTTTTGTCGTGTTGACTGATTGAGAAAGAATAAATTATTCGTTATTATTGGCATGTAGCCGAGCATGAAGTAGCATTGGTGGCGCATTAAAATACTAACAAAGCAATTATTTACTTTATTTTCATTGTGCTATAGCTGAGATTGAACCTTCGAGTAGGTCTACTTCGCGGGGCGTTGAGTCATATAGATCCCAATAAAGGAAGTGAGAAAATATTTAGGAAGATAGGATCGGTCCGTAGCCCATAGTTCAAGATATCGCTCTGGCATTTAGCAACAATTTACACATTATATGTAAGTTGTTGGACCCAGGCGAACATTCCACACTTTGTAAATCGTCGTTGTTTTAAAAGTAAGAAAATAGGAGGGGGGGGGGGAATACTTCATGCTGGAACTCAGCTTCGAACGTTCGTCAACCAGGGCTAGAAAGTGGAGGTATCACGAAAAAAGTAATGGAGCATCCAATAAAGTTCTGGCTGTGGAGATTACGATCTAAACATTGATCGTGCATCATTAGAGTCACAAAAATGCGCGTTAAAGTGTCTAAAACGCATTCTTTCCGAGTGATGCGCAATGCACTGTGTTGCACCTGGTTGCAGTGCATTGTGTGTAGCGGGTTGCATGTGCGTCTGAATTCCCCCTCATATGCGAACTTCTATTTAATTAAGTATTTAAACTTAATGAATTAAGTATTAGAACTTCTATTCTAATTAAGTATTTAAATACATACTTTAAATACATACTTAAAATACATTACGTTTTGAATAGTTAAATACTTATTTAAAATACTTCAGATACTCAAAATACAGTAAATGCAATATTATTACTTTTTGGTTGCAACAATTATTGTCATTATCAATGGCAATGAATTACTAACTTCTCGATACTACTATGCAGTGTGGAAAAAGCATTGTAATGCTCCCACTAATGCTGGAACTATTGACAGTCATAAGTTTCTGAACAATAACTTATAAGTCAACCTCAAATAAGCGGAATTTTCTTGTAAAGCGACCAGTTTTTCAAACAAATAAACTGCTATTTGGCGAATATATAAAATCTGCAAAGGAAAACGGTCCTTTAACTGGCGTGGATGAACGTAAACTAGTGTTATAAGTAGAGCTCGGACATGAACGCACTAAAAAGGACGAAAATAGGCAGGCAAATAGGTACTTAAAAACTTAAAAATATGCAGAGGCATTATAGTTGACAATAGGCAGACACTTAGGAAGTACAAACTAAAAAATAGACAGGGAAATGGGCATTATGGTTGAATAATTTTAAAATTTATACGTAATACGTACTACATAAAGGATGAACCTAATTCTCCAAAAACAAATCGAATTTCTTCGATTGTCAGAACATATTGCGGAGTTACCTGTTTGGTTAAAAATTACCCATCATTGATTTGGTTTGCAGATAAAAAAATAGGGAAACTTACTAATTGGATGACCTACATATTTACAACAAAGCAATTTTACAATCAGCGCATTTTGACATCAAATGGTCCGCGACGTGGTGGAAACCATGGTTCACCATGGTGCACGACAAAAAAAATCAATTAATTGTATGATATTTTTTGTTTCAATTAGTCGATTACAATTAAACTGGAACGAAAATAATCAATTGATTATCGATTAATTTTCTTAAAAATTGAAACTTCGTAAATTACTGTAAACTTTGTGCCACTTTGGGAAGATTTTAGTAAATAACATTTATTTTTCACGTAATTAACAAAGTTATAGCAGTATACGAAATTTAAAAACATGATTTGTCGATTTTATATAGTAATAATTATTTAAATAAATGTCATTGAACAAAAAATGTTAACTAATCTTGGCATAGTCACCTCAGATGGGGTGAATTTATGCCACTACATTTAATGCGCGTTGTTCAATGCTGCGCTGTGTGTGGCACAGTTTCACCTCTTTTTCATGATTGCTCTGTAACAAGGAATAAATCAAGCAGCATTAAAAAGTTTAAAACTTTATTTAATTATTATTTTTCAAGATATGAAGTAAACTTTTCGGCATTGGTAATGATAACAAAACGTTCAATTTCCTCCAAATACTTTTTATCTCGGGAATAGCGAAGAGTTCTCTTTTTGATTTAAACTCAGGGTTTTGAATATATATATATATATATATATATATATATATATATATATATATATATATATATATATATATATATATAAAATATATATAAAATACATATAAAATACGGAGTTGCTCTACAGCTGTCGTCGCCGTGTCTCCGCTCTCAGTCTCCATGCCTATCTATTTGACCATAGATCTTCAGGTACTTCTCTTGCCGTCATAGCCTCTCGCACTCCCTGCTGCCATGCAAGTCTGGGTCTCTTCCTCTCTTCTGTCTTTCTGTCGGTACCCATTGCAGAACTCGTTTTGGCCATCTTTCGTCTGTATTTCGCATAACATGACCATACCAAACGATTTGTTTTTACTCTATTCCGTCGATAGATTTCTTTACGTCCATTTTCTTTCTTATTTCTTCGTTCCTGATTCTGTCACGTCTGTTGTAACTGCAACTTTGGCGCCGGTAGTCCATTTCAGGGGCCAACAGCTTTTCTCTTGTTCTTTTATCAACTTCCTAAACTTCTGAACCGTACGTTATAATACTCTTGACTAGTGTGGATAAAAGACGTCTTTTAATAAGTGTTGGTGATGGTTTTGTTCCATAACACAGAGTTTATACTTCGTGTCACGTTTCTCCCCAAGCTTATTCGTCTCGCAATTTCTTCTTGGCTATTACCCTTTTTGTTAAAGAGTACACCCAAATATTTATATTTGTTTACTCCTTTCATTTTTCCCCCATTTTCCCGAAGAAGATCTTCAATCTCATTGTTCCCAACTGTCAGATATTCAGATTTGTTCATGTTGATAGTAAGTCCTGCTTTTAAAAAATGTTCATTGTGTTTACGGATCATGAAACTCAAATCGTCCGCATCTTCTGCAATTACTACCTGGTCATCGGCAAAATATTGTTACGTTTTTAGGTGGTGAATTAAAAGTCTCATATTATTTTCACAAAAACGTTTATTTTGTTTCTTAACACAATCACTGAAAACACTTGATTATTTATTTACACTACACTTATCTTCCTTTATTTACACTACACTTCTCTTCAGTTATTTACACTACACTTCTCTTCAGTTATTTTACACTACACTTCTCTTGATTTATTTACACTACATCCTCTCGCACACTCGCACAGTCCTAAGCACTGGCCACAGTTCACTGCACTGATCACAGTTCGATGCACTGGTCACAGTTCACGTCACCGACCACAGTACGATGCACTGACCACGGTTCACTTCACTGAGCACACTCGCTGCCCAGCTATTCACCGCGATGCACACACTTCACAGTTCAGCTTTCACTGCGGACTCAAGACTGACTCGCGGTCGCCGGCCGTCGCGTATTTATACCTGTCAAGACAATCCAGAACCTTCCGGACACCGCGACTGGGAATCCGCCGGCAGGTGATGCAACCCGTGCTCACCGGCGGCTCGTGGTCGCCGGCAGATAATGTAACCCGCGATCACAGGCACCTCGGAGTAGCGCCGGGGGATGACGCAATATTCGTTACACTACCCCCTCCTTAGTTGCAATCCGTCTCGGAGCGCGTTTAGTGAAATCATTCCGATACTTGCAGCTGGAGCCTCTAGTGCAGTTGGGGGTTAAGAAGAAGTGGCAGTCAATTGTCTTCTTTGGATATGACAACATTCCATGGTGGTAGCTGCAGACTAAGATGCTAACCCTAGTGAACCGGAACAGTACTTCCAACATGCTTCTCACTATTCTCCAGTTCAGTCCATCAAACCCACATCCCAGTTTTGACATGGCAATCTTCTGGACGTTGTCTTGCAGTACTTGTTGGCGTAATTCAATCAGAGTTTCCCAAAGATTTTCATAGGATGCCTTGTGATATGACTTACTTTTTGTGACAAGATAATAAACATAGTGACTGACGTCGTGCAGACGCAGAACCTTCCCAATATCTGGTTGTTGGTTCTTTAATTCTTCTATCCTTCCATATTTTCTCTTGAATACAGTAGCAACACCTCTGGTCATATCTAAATCCTGGGCGACACAATGCGCCAATGCATATTCCTGGGGTAGCGCAAACAGATCCCGTTGCACCTCCATTGTTACCCCATAACGCGCTTGATGCTTTTCATTATACTGAGACCAACTCGTGAAATGTGCACTCCTGCATGTCCAGCTCACAAACTCGTGCGGTCTTTTCTTCATCATTTTCATTACTTCCTGCGTACGGGGCCAGCCGATTCGAATGAACGACTCGTGGTTTTCCATTCGGCAATTTTTAATTCGGTAGACAACATCATTTATCCTCTTCACGACCTCTCGGTCCTTCCCACTGTCGTTGTAATTTTGGACACAAACCGCGGCGACGTTGGGGGTTAAACAGCCAGACATGATCTCTAGGTTGATAACCTCCTCCTTCAGCTTTGATGTCATACCGGTCTTTCATCCTGTCACTTGCGATTTGGATTCTTTCACACACCTGGTTATGAATTACGTCCATTTTCCGTCTTAGGTCATTTACAAAGTCTTCACCGGCTATTTCTTCATTAGTTTTACAACCAAACTGTAGATCACATGGTAGACGTAGTTCCCGGCCGAAGAGGATATTGCGGGCGTTTGCCCAGTTGTCTCATGAACAGATGAGCGGTAGGCTAGAAGAAAAAGATGTATGTATTGGTCCCAGTCGCGTTGGTGATCTGACACGACCTTCGCTAAATATTTTCCCATTGTTCTGTTCATGCGTTCCACCATTCCGTATGACTGCGGATGTAGGGCTGTCGTTCTTGTTTTTCTTATTCCAAGAAGTTCACACACCCCTTGAAACACTGCGGATTCGAAGTTCCGTCCTTGATCTGAATGCAATTCCAATGGCACACCAAATCGGCTCACCCATTCCTTAACCAGTACTTCGGAGATAGCAGTGGCCTCTTGGCTAGGTAGGGAATATGCTTCAACCCATTTGCTGAAATAATCCATAGCCACGAGTATGTATTTATTTCCATCATTTGACATTGGAAATGGGCCAGCCAAGTCAATGGCAATTCGTTCGAAAGGACTCCCAACGTTGTATTGCCTCATCTTCGCTCTTCTCTTTTTATGTGGCCCATTGCTGGTAGCACAAACTTGACACTTTGTGCACCACATCTTTACATCTTGCTTGCAATTAACCCAGTAAAATCGTTCGCGCACTTTCTCTAAGGTTTTCGTTATACCGAGGTGTCCTCCCGAAGTTCCATCATGCAATTCTCTCAATATTTCAGGGACCCTTACTCTCGGTAACAATATCTGCGTCCTCTTCTGCGAGCCGTCTTCACTTTCCAGAACTCGTTTCAGAACACCTTCCTCTTCAGTAATCGAATCCCACTGCGCTCAATATGATTTTACTGCTGAAGAACAGGGAGCTATTTCTTGCCAACTTGGTCTCCGTCCTGCTATTTTCCATTTCCAAACATGTTTCAATTCCGTGTCCTCTTTCTGATCTTTCTGAAGTTCTCTGCGTTGCCATTGGTCATTACTGACAGTGACCCTTAAGGTAGGTTAAAATAATTCGACCATGAAGAAGTGCCATCAAAGGTAGGTGGTTTTACTTGTGCTTTTCCCAGTGGCTCCCGTACGGTGGCCACTCGTGCCATTTCTATTGGTTCCTGTACGATGTTTATATTCGATTTTTCTGTTGGGGGAGTAAAAACCTTCAGCTTCTCTTCTAACAGATTTAGTAATTTTTCCTCATTCTTCGAAATTTTCTCTTCCATTTCTTCTCGCATCGATTTATTATTCTGTTATTCTGGAATTTTCAGTTATTTTCCTTCTAAATTCTTGGAATTTTCTGTTAACTTTCCTTCCAATATTTTGGATAGGTCTGAAAAGTTCCCCGTTGTCTCGAAGAGAAAATTCTCTGGATCTTCACCTGCCGCCTTCATCGCGTTTGCAAGACTTTTTGCCTTCATCGCGTTTGAAACACTTCTGACACCAATTGTTACGTTTTTAGGTGGTGAATTAAAAGTCTCGTATTATTTTCACAAAAACGTTTATTTTGTTTCTTAACACAATCACTGAAAACACTTGATTATTTATTTACACTACACTTATCTTCCTTTATTTACACTACACTTCTCTTCAGTTATTTACACTACACTTCTCTTCAGTTATTTTACACTACACTTCTCTTGATTTATTTACACTACACTCCTCTCGCACACTCGCACAGTCCTAAGCACTGGCCACAGTTCACTGCACTGATCACAGTTCGATGCACTGGTCACAGTTCACGTCACCGAACACAGTACGATGCACTGACCACGGTTCACTTCACTGAGCACACTCGCTGCACAGCTATTCACCGCGATGCACACACTTCACAGTTCAGCTTTCACTGCGGACTCAAGACTGACTCGCGGTCGCCGGCCGTCGCGTATTTATACCTGTCAAGACAATCCAGAACCTTCCGGACACCGCGACTGTTCTGGAGTAATCCGCCGGCAGGTGATGCAACCCGTGCTCACCGGCGGCTCGTGGTCGCCGGCAGATGACGTAACCCGCGATCACAGGCACCTCGGAGTAGCGCCGGGGGATGACGCAATATTCGTTACAATATAATGTATATAATTTATCCTCCCCGATCGTTATTCCCATTATACTGCATTGTTTCTTCCATTGCTGTAAAATTAGATGCAGATAGATTTTAAACAGTGTTAGGGAAAGACAGCAACCCTGACGAAGACCTTCACTGACCCGAAATAAATCCCAGAGCCTACTGTAGATCTTAATCTGAGAGGTGTTGTTCTTATATAGATTCTGTGTGGCTCCAATTACATTCTCATTGATTTTTAAGTCCATCCATTTCTTCCCATACTCTAGCAACCGGTACATTGTCATACGTCTATTGAAGATCAATGAAACCCAGATGAACTTCCTACCTTTCCTTGTTCTCTTGTTTATAAGCTGCTTTAATGTTAATATATTGTCTATGACCGATCTACCGGCAGTAAAACCACATTGTTCCTCTCCTATTTTACCTTTTATCTCTTCTTCCATTTTATTTCGGATTATTTTGCTATACAGTCTACCTATAGATCCAATAACTGCTATTACTCTGTCGTTTGTTTCATTGTCTCTATATCCTTTCTTATGGATCGGTATCAGGTAAGATGTTCGCCACTCCTGAGGAGGATCTTCTCCATTCATGCACCTTGAAAACATGTGTTTGAGAATATGTGCTGGTGCAGTTTATAGGAACCATATTTCAGTAGTTCTGCCGGAATATCTCCCGGTCCAGATGACTTACTAGATTTCATGGTCTTAAGCGCTTTTCCTAAATCTTCAATTGTCAGATCTATCCTTTACTCAAATTTCACTTCCTTGTTTGACTGGAAGGTTCTGTTTTCTAGCAGCAGTCTTCCAAAGTACTACTTTCATTTATGTAATATGCTGATGTTTGATAATGCGATATTGTTTGTTTTTTTCATTTTTTTAATAGATTTAATTAATTTCCAGGCTTCTTAGCTCTGTGCTCCACCTATGAATTGTTCTATATAATCGCATTTATCCAGACACAATTTATTCTTCCTTGATAACACGTCTTTTTTACTTCTCTACTTATTATTTTGTACTGTAAACTAGTTTTATTTTTCTTGTCACTAAGCCATTTTAAATACAGCTCTCTTTGAATTCTTGGCTGTCCGGGATTAGCCGCGTCATGGTCGATGGAGCTGACTTTTCGGCCATCTTGCTGTGGCCTTCTTCAGAGCTACACTGCTACCGAGATTTTTTTGTTCAATTTTCCCCTCTCCAATATCCTTGGCGATGCGGGAATTTATTCATTCTTAGGGATACAGAAGCTCCAGCTGTTAAGCTTTTGGAGCGAAGGTGAGGGCTTATATTTTAAACAAACTAACTTAAATCTAACTTAAAACTAAGACATGGCCACTTTGGGCAGTGAGTTTTAATAATATAATTTATTAAATGAATTTTCAGATAAAGTTCTTTGTATTGTTCGTATTTTTCTTCTTTTTAATTATTTGCATTTACACACTCATTCATACTTAAATTTATATGTACAACACATCCGCCCACTCATTCATACCACACAGCACTGCACTTCACTTATTTACACTTTTTACACTTTGATTAATTACGACACGGCGCCGACTTTACTCAGGCGTCCGTGGCGCCGCGACGTTCTCAGGGCCTGGCGGTTCAGACCCGGCTGAGCGCGATTCCGCACCTCCCACGCGGATTCCGGCATCAGTGAGCGGCGACCGCCTCCCACGCACTATCTGCTCCCCCGCGTCGCACAGCTCAGAGAGCTTGTGCGGGGGAAGTGCGCGGAAGATGAAGGCGACGTGCTTTGGGCCTTTTCTTTTATGGAAGACCCTGTGCACGTCGCTGTTCGCCGCTGCGCCGGCCTCGCGCAGAATGCGCGGAGCGGACGACCTCAGCGCCCTAGCGAGCGCCGTTTCCGCCCGCTTCTGCAGCTCCGCCGGGAACTGATTTCGCACGCCCAGAACTCTGAACACGTCAGCGTTGCGAGGAGTGCGGTCATGTCGGAGCTACCGAGAGGCTACCGAGAGGCTACCGAGAGGCTACCGAGAGGCTACAGAGAGGCTACCGAGAGGCTACCGAGTCTGCTACCGAGAGGCTAGCGTGTCGCAATACATTGGGCGGGTGCGCGAACCGATTGGCCGCAGTGGCGACTAATGGGAGAAGGGCAGGCGGCCCGCGATTGGCGGAGAGGGATAGGAGCGATAACGGGAGACCATATAATGTGTGGGGGGAGCGTAGAGAACTAACCAGATTGCATATCTGGAAAATGAATATGCGTCGCCGGGGACGGGAGAAAAAGCCGAAAGAAAGCGGATCAAAACAGCGGTCATATCATTGGCCGTCCGCGGGGGCGGGGTGTCTCCACGAGGCGCTACCGCATTGGCGGAGAGCGGCGACCCGTCTCCAGGTGTTGCTGAGGCGGAGCCCATCGTCTCTGTTGAGGTTTGCGGGCCTCCTAGAGATTTCTAAAGCCTCCTTGATCAAACGAGGCCACCACCGGTCTTCTGTTAATATTGTGCGGGTTTCGTGGTAGTTGACGAGATGACCCGTTTCGGCGGCGTGTTGGGCTAAGGCGGACTTCTGGATATTTTGAAGCCTGTCATGTCGCATGTGTTCCCGCATCCGCTCTTCTACCGTGCGCCCGGTTTGGCCAACAAGCCCACAACTGCAGGGGATTTCATGCACGCGTGCATCTTGAAGAGGGTCCGGGCGGTCCTTCACCTGGACCAGGCTCCCCTCGATTTTGTTGCGAGCATGAAACACGGGGCGGATATCGGCTCTGCGCAGCAGTTTACCAATCTTGTCCGTGACACCTTTGATGTAAGGTAGACGAGCTGTCTTGCGGGGCGGACTGGAGGGCTCGTTCCGTTCCCTCGGTGTTGAAGAGTCGAGCCTCGATAGAGCATGATGCACGGCGGAACTGCTGTATCCATTACCCAAGGAAGCCATCCATTAGCCACTAGGAAGGTCTCTCTGAGTAGTGCCTTTTCTGACTCAATGCTGTTGAGGTCGCATATCAGGGGAGGGAGGGTGGGTAGGCCCTTTCATGTCAGGGTGGTGGTGTGAGTCGGCATGTAGGTAACGGTTGGTGTGGGTAGGTTTCCAGTAGGTAGACAGTGGCCGAGTGTACCATCAACGCGCCTGGTTACTAGGACATCCAGAAAGGGAGTTGTCCGTTCTGTTCTTTTTCCATGGTAAACTTGATGCACGGGTAGATGTTTTTGAGATGTGCAAGGAAGATTCCAAGGGAAATGGTGCCATGGGGTCAGATGACGAATGTGTCATCGACGTAACGCAGCCATAGCGACGGTTTGAGGGGTTAGCGACGTTTTCTAAGGCCTGTTCTTCAAAGGCTCCCATGAACAGATTAGCTACTACAGGAGATAATGGTGAGCACATAGCGATGCCTTCTGTCTAGACGTAGTACTCCTGCCTGTATGGGAAAAGAGGTTGTTGTTAGGCAGATCTTCGTGAGTTTGGCCCACTCCCTCGGAAGATGATGTAGAAGAAGGTTGTCCTCCACGATCGTGATCGCGTCACTGACGGGAACCATGGTGAAGAGGGAGGTGACGTCGAAGCTAACCAGGATATCATCAGGCCCAATTCTGGTGGAGCAGATGAGTTCGATGTTTAGAGTTGAGGACGGAGGACGGTATATGGTCTGTAAGAGGTTTCAGTTTTTTGGCCAAGAAGCGAGCTAAGTGTTGGGTAGGTGAGTTGATGGCATTGGGCGGAGGGGAGCTTCGGGTTTGTGGATTTGGGGTAGGCCATAGATGCGGGGTATGCGGTGGTTGTTGGCGAACTTCAGGGCTTTCTTGTTTTCGTACTGATAGAAGATGCTTCGTTTATGCTTGACATGACTTGTTGTCTCACCTTCCGCAGAGGGTTGTGGTCCAGTTTCCGATAGGTGTTGTTGTCACTGAGTATGCTGGTCATCTTGGCGTGGTATTCGGCGCTGGCCATGATAACAGTGGCATTGCCTTTATCCGCGGGAAGAATGACGATGTCATTCCGCTGCTTAAGGTGTTTCAATGCCAGTCTCTCATCACGTGAGATATTGCAAGTTGGCGTAGTGGCGCGGGTCAGAATTGCGCTCGTATCCCGTCTTCGGCAAGGTCTTGGGGTAGCCGACGTAGAGCTGTCTCCACAGCAGCGATGACGTCATCAGTAGGGCATTGCTTGGGGGTGACGGCGAAATTGAGTCCCCTAGAGAGTACGGTTGTGGTGGCCGTGTCGAAAGTTTCGCTGGTCAGGTTTACTACTGTATTGCGGAGGACCTGGGCCTCCGGCGGAGAACACTCCTGCTGAAAGTTTGTGAATTTTCGCACCTGACGGCTTCTGGCGACGTCTCGACAGCTTTCAGCATTGTTAAATGATATGCTGTCCAGTCGGGCCCAGTCATCAGAACGCAGGGTGTGGCTGATGCCCAGGTGCAATCTGTAGAGTTCCTGCTCAATGGTGGCGATATCCGCTCTCGTGTGATGGATGCGCTTCCGTAGTAGATGTTCGCTGGTACGCCAAAGATCCGTTGAGCCGCTCTGGTCTTGACATGATGTGCAGTGTTAAGGAATTTGGGAACGACGTGTGAGTCGCGACATCTTAGAAGAAAGGCGAGTTGGCAGAGCCTCTTGGTACGAGCTATCCTCAGTTGGCTGAGTCGTCTGGTATTTTTAAATATACGCTCCCCGTAGAGGTTCGTAATGTAGAGTCGTAACAGCTCTCTTTCCCTTTTAATCTTTTCTTCTAGACTTGTGTCCCACCAGTAGTGATTCGGTTTTAACTTACAAGTGCCTAAAGCCTCCTCTGAGGCTTGGTGAATGCATTATTTTATGTGTTCGTATTCTTTTTCTATTGGCCCGTGATTTACCAATAGTTTAGCTTCAAGTCTTTTTCTGTAAAGATACACTGTACTTTCACAGAAGAGACTGCTGAATTTGTATCTGGTAGGTTTCATGACAAATCCATCTTTATCTTCTTTATCCGTGCTATTTTAAGTAAATGGTATGTATATTTTAGCAATTACCAAACAATGGTCGCTACATTAATAAGTCTCTTACCATTGTCATTGCGAGTCTCCTCTCCATATTGACCCAGAATGTTGTTGTTCTTTTCCCTTCCAACTCTACCGTTAAAGTCTCCTGCAAATATTATGTCATGGGACTTAGGAATACTGTTTAGGGTTTCTTTGACTATCATTTCAAAAACATCTTTCCTAGCTATTGGGGCATCTTCATTCAAATTATATATTCCTATGACACTTATGTATTTTCCTCTGATGTTTAACACTGCTTTAATAAGATATTTGTTTATACATTCCCAACATTTTATACATTTACCGAATCTTTCACCGATAACAATGGAAACTCCGGCTTTAGCATTTTCATGTTTATTTACGCCACTGTAGAAGTACATTAAGTTGTTCAGTTTTTCGCTTCCTTTACCTTTCTTTTTTGTTTCAGACCAGACGGCTATATCTATATTTCTACTCATTATTTCCTGGATTACTTCTTGTTGTTTGTTTGAGATGCTTTGTACATTCCATATACCAATATTCAGAGTCCATTTTCTTTGCCGATGTCGTTTCCCTTTGAAATATCCGAGGCATCCACATGACTGAGATTTTTAACAGTGTGATGTTTTACGTGTGCAGGGTACTGGCATACAGCACAACCCCCAATCCTGGAGCACCGGAGCTTTTCTTTTAGGGGTTTCCATTCCTTAGGCTGATTGCTTCCACCATAGCTTAAGGAGTCCAGCCTACCCCTGATCCACTCTTTAGTGACGATTTAATTCCCATGGTTAGTGAACCCCACCTTCCCCTGTTGGATCATCCGCCATTCATAATTGGATGCTTCTGGGGTGGTTACCACATAAAGCCTACTTACTGCATTTTAAAAAAATAAGGAAGGAAGAATAGGAAATACTGCCTAGCCCTCAAAACCTAATAGCGTCAGGGTCAGAAACAAACAAGAGTTGGCCAAGGGAAGCCGATAGAATAGATAAAAATATTATGGTACAATAGTAGTACTGATACATCGAACATGAGAAACATTTTTTAAACACCTGCAAGGAAGCCTCAGAAGTGTAAGTTTTGCGATTGTCGTAGACCTACATTGTTCAGTAATGGAACTGAATTTTAACCCTTTACATTTAAATAAAAGAATTTATCCTTTTGACATGGCATACAGATGTGCGAATCAATTGGTGTGAACCAATACATTTTATTATGACTTACATAAGTAAACCTGGAGAAAGAGTCCGGAAGAGGTTTCAAAAAGTTGGATAATAAACTTATACCAATAAATGTGACAATAGAAATAAAACTGACAGTCTTTAAAAAAATGAATCCTGGACCATTCTTCTAATAATATAAGTTAAACAGACAGTCTAGGATACTAAACTGAAACTTCAGAAGATTCAATTAGAAGTTATAGTAAGTTTTAATAAGTTGTTAATCAATTTGAAGTTCAGCTGCTGATAAATCCAGATGAAAGTAAGTAAAGAGGATAATTTTTAAGGAAATTGTTTTATTAACAAAGCAGTTGTGGTAATTTCTGGTACATACAAAATGAATTATGCTTCATGTACACAAAATATGCTTCAAATTATACATGGTAATTTCATAAGGTACAATATTTCAAAGCTGTATCACATGAGAAGATCTTTTCATCATGGGGATAAAATTCAGATAGGCCATTATTTTATTTGTTCCCACCAAAATCAAAGCTTTTTTGACTTGCTCAACTTAGTTTATTTATATGCACATGTTTATCTCATCTTCACACAAAGTTCCATTATGCTAGTTTTCTCATTTTTGCTCTAATAATAGTTGGTTGATAAATAATTATGGTACTTGTATCCAGATAGAATATCCATCAATTATAATTTTAAAATTATTTATATTAATTAATTTATTTAAGATAATTTTTCTAGATGTCTCACTTATTTAAGATTAGATCATTTGTATGTGTAACTTCATTGATTCAATTTAAACCAAATTGAAGATTATCTTCTATGATTACTAACCATATCATGCTGTGTACTTGTCTCAGATCAAACTGAAAGAGAAATATGAATACTAAACCTTACATGCTGATGGATAACATGCTAATGCTAACATAAAATTAAATAAAAAAGGTTTTTTGCTTCTTAATGACAGATAGTGAACAACATTGTAAATGATACATATAATAAATCTCAAAAGTTTTCAGTTAAGATATTTTATTAAAGGATTTCAAGAAATGAAATGTCTCAGAAATTATGCTTCAAAAGCCTTTAATTTTTAAATGATAGATTAACTAGCTAGCTATTAATATGATTGTATTTTCTCAGAGGTTGTTGTTTTTGTTTATCATGCAAGTGAAGCCAATCCTAAATTTTGTTTCTCTAATTGGAAGATATAAACTGTCAATTACTCAGGTAATTTTTTGTTCACGGATGAGACAATCTTTCTTGAAATTAAGATTTTTCATTATTTGTAATCTGTATATTACTTCACATTAAGAAAACTTATTGCAATATTCTAAAAGCTTTCATGATAATCATTGTTTTTAATCTCCATAAAACTGATCCCTCAAATGATTGAAATAATTCAGAATAGTTTTTGATGAGCAATGCTCATTATAAAATTAGCAGAAAATTTTTTCAAATTCATTTAAATGAACTGAACATTTTAGAAGTTTCAGAGTAATTTCCCATTGTTTGGCAAAGTGAGAACTAACTTCAGTGTAATTGAAATATGATCAGTAATTCTTGCATAAGTTACTTACTGTTTATTCGAGCATAATGGACTTTTGTAATTTTCTAAAATAATTAGTACTTATAGTACCTGAGATAAACTCTTGGGCTCTTACACTGTTCCTCATTTGTTTATTTTATACACATACAGTATTATGATTAAACCAAGAAAAATAAAAATGTTTGAAATGTATAATAAGTTGCGATGTATAAAGCTATTTTGTTGATTATATTCACGGTGCAAGTAGTCACAATTATCTGATACTCATGGTACAAGGTATCAAACTTTAATGCTATCATAAATTCTAATATCATCAACTTCTCACTCTACATAACTAATAATACAATACTTGTAAAAGATAAGATACATAGACTGAAGGTATGTAGACAGTGAACCAAAGCTATGTAGAATATCCTTCATGTGTAAAATGAATAATAGTATATGGAGATCTAAGAGTTAGAAGACAAGTGTAAAGGAATTGTAGCTTTTACATTCAGAATTCCAGAATTTTAATCAGAAAGATAGTATAAGTATGTAACATTGTCCATTAAATGGAATTGCCAACTTACCCAAATGCAAACTAAATATTTAAACACCATGTTCCTTATCATCAGCCAGATCCAGTAGCCAGCATTATGACAATTTAATGGTTGGGAGTACTGGTGATGAATATCACGAATTGAACCTAAGCAAGTGCTAAAAATATGCTTGATGTGTTATCAGTGAGTTTGTGGCCCCTACCAGAATTGAGTTTCTAGGTCATTTGTTCTGATAAGGAACAATGGAGGTCAATTCATCACTTCCAGGTGAATACCAGAGCAGCACCTCTACAATAGGCCATGAACTATGCATGATTCTTCCTTCATCATCCTATCTCCACTCCCATCCTTACAGTCAAGCAATGGGTTAACCCATCCTCATTGCTTCTCACCCCCAAGGAAACTCTCAAAGCATTGAAAATCCTTATCCTGGTGCCAGCTGCATAACTTCATTGAAGCTATATAGGTTTTGTAGTAGTTTATCCAGATAAGAGAGACAGAAAAAAGCTATTATTTCTGAATCTTTGTACAATCTTTAATGATTATGAAATTAATGATCTCCTGAATCATATAATTTAGAATTTCGAATAGAACTTGGAGATTGATGTACGTGCCTTATCTTGAAGAATGTGTGATATGTGTTCGCAGGTGATAATGTGAGTTGATTACTGCAACTAAAAATTATTAATTTCTTTCATGAAACAGTGATGTTTTGTATATCTGATTTTTTGATAATATCTCTTTGTTTTCTCATTTTGTATGCAAATGTGATTACAAAACGCTTTTGAAATCTTGTCAAGAATTTATATCAAGCACCAGTTTCATCTTGTTAAAGGTTAAGGTTTATTTCATTTACATGGAATTGAGATTCCAACTTTAAAGTCAGATTACCTTTGCAATAACACACTTGTTTAGTAGTTGCAACTGTCTTAGAGAAATTTGTAAATAATTTTTCCAATCAAAAGTTTTAGCTCATTTTTCTATTAACACAAGGATATTGTGTTGTTTTAAAAGTAAGAATTTGTAAGTATTTAAACCCGTAATACTTTCTCAGATTTAACCTTAAGTCTGCAAGTAATTTGAAATTGTTTATACAAAAACTCTGTAATTACTTTACTTTTTACTTAGATCGGACAAAATGGTTGATATTTGTACAAAAAATTGGCAGGTCCATAATTTCAGGAGAAATTTAATTAAGCTATCTTGTATGGAAGTTTTTGTGAAGAAAGTTAATAAAACTCTTTAGATATGTTTAGGAAGTTTTCCTTTAAAGGGAATTTGTGAATGAACAATGTTACATTGCATTGTGTTCAAACACACATCTGTTTCTGAATACTGAAGTGTTAGTGAAACTAGATGCTCTTTTAACATGAAGATAATACTACATAAAGCTTACTTTAATTTGTGCTCTCTATTCATTATCATCATTTTACTGATAAATTCAGGTTTGAAATATACGATATCTAGGCCAAATTTCAAATTCATTGTAGCTGTAAAAGAAATTTTTCATAGTTCAATGCCATGTCTGGTTCACATTGCAGGAGCTTGTGTTATGTGCAAATGCCTTCAGAAAGTTTGTTTTGATGATTTATTAAGCTAACAAATAAAAATATTCGTGAGGATTGTATTTTAAAAGATAATAAGTTACCTTTCCTGAAACTAAGATATTCTTTTGCAGTAAAAATAATGACTATTTTAAGGACAGAGTCAATGAAATTAATATTTCAGTTTTAGATTATGCTGAAAAGACTAGACAATTCTTCTTCTTCTTCTTTTCTTAATTCTTTCTTACTTGTAGAAGACACAGAGACACATAAATAGCAAGAGTATTAGATCCAGTGTGAAAGTACAAGTAGAGATATTCATAAAGAACAGTAATAGCCACAGAAAGAACATTTGTTATATCACACACTACTACTGGTTTATTTTCATACATTTTCAACCTCACTGAACATTATTACTTACACCACATACTTAAAAGTGACAAAAAACATTGTCCATTATTTGTTGGACCATGCATATTATTTTTTTAAAATTTTTAACATTTAACTGTCGATTGGTTTGCTGTAAGACTCATCCTCCTTATATATTCAGTCATTTCTATTAATCTTTTTTTCATCAAGTGAAAGTAAATACCACACCCTTTCAACATTCTCTTCTTCTGTCGTTCATAAACTTGTGAGGCATAACAATGGTTTTAAGAATACATTTTCCTTGAAGTCAAGGTACAATTACCCTGCCAAAGTACAGTCCATTTCCTTCATTTTAACATGATAAAATGCTTTATCTCTCAGATATCTGTATATAAGAAGTATGAAAATATTCATGCAGAGTCCTTTGCATAAGGGATAGAGTTTTCAACTGTACTCGTAAATTTTTCAGTCTGGTAAAAATATTATGCCTAAGATTCACAAAATCTTCTTCAGATAGCAAGTCAAAAAATTTGATTAATTAAATTTTAAATTTTTAAGACAGAAACTTATATACCATTTTGGGTTTGAAAAGAGATATTCAAATGCATTTCATTGAAGATAACAAAAATAACTAGGGGAAAATTTCCTGTCAAAATATGAGGCAGCACAACAGTTTACATTGTAATTTATAATTAAAATGAATAAAAAAGAAACTAGCAATAACTGTAGAATTTGTTTAATAACACCCAGCTTGAGATGTCAGGTAAGAATGCTTTGGGATGTTGTTGAGAAGTGATGTATAAAGAAAGTATTTAAAAAGTCAGGATCAGGTGGAATAATTATTTATTCAGAGTTATACTAACCAATTTTCCTGTTTTTTTCAGATACTAGAATATGTTATATTAAGAAAAATATTCAGATATTTTTAAAACGTCTTTTTTTAAACCATAAAGATATTGAAAAGACTAATTTTTTAACTTGCTTATGACTTGTTTTTTTATAACTTTGAACTGAGTATTCTCAAAAGCTGATTTTACAAGTTTAACTGTTACTACATGCATAAAAAAGTATGGTACTGTGGTATATTGTCTTTGGCACAGATTTGGATTCCATCTGAGAGATGAAAAATGGACTTAACTTGTTAAAAAATTAATGTAACACTACAGTTACTGCAATTATCTTTTTTAACATAGTTTTTGATAAAAGGAAATACACTTTAAGATGTTTTTGAAGGGAGACCTTAAATATTCCTAACATATACAGTATATAAACTTTCTCTCGGACATTTGTTTTGAATCCTAGAAATCAATTAAACATTCTCATCTAAATATTTACCTCATTTACAATCTGTAGAGCCTAATTTTTCTTTGCTGTTTTTTTTTTGAGTCTGTTTGATCATACTCTAATTAATGAAAAAACAATTCTCCAATATTGTTTGTCAGAAATACTTTCAAAAGACAAACCCTCTCTCATATTGTTTTAATTTCTTCATTTTCAGCAATATGCACTCATATCTTCTCCAAATTGCCTTTTTTTTTTATTCAAATGAAGTGGCTGTCAATTTTATGGAATATGAACTTCATAAGACAGTTCTTAGGCATGTGCAGCATAAAATACAAGGAGGGGAGTAAATTACATTTCTGCCCACCCCCTCCCCTCTTTCCTGTAATATTTTTAATTAATTTCTTACATGTTACTAGAAAATAAATAAAACATACAAGAATAATGAAATGATAACTTAAATGATACAAATATAGTAATTAGTAATTTACTGCTTCAGTAATATCAATTATTGATTTTAAATTGAACCATTTACAGGGTTGCCAGATGGTTTGGAGTCTCTTCTCCCATTAACGTGGATAAGTTCTCTGAATTATCTCCTTAAAAAAGGGAAAAATTAGAAATTGAACAAACTTACAGAAATTAAATATTTTAGTACGTTGAGCTATAGGACCTCTTTAAAATTTTTCAAGCCCTTCTCCGCCTCCCCCATGAGCATGTTTATGCTTCTATTAGAATCCAGACTGATGATTTCTAAGGACTTTTGAAACCTTTCAGACCCTTTTGCAGTGACTCATTTTAAGATGGTAAGTTTGGTTCATTTTAGAACAAAGATATTGTAAATCAATACTGAAGAGGAAGATATTAATATATAAGAATTATGGTAAGTTGGAATGTACAGATTTCTAGAGAGATACACACTGCATTCAGTCAGAAAGTCATTAAAATTCATTTTGTTCATCAAACTAGAGGTTCAAAAATATTTTCTATTTGCTCCCATTTTCATTAGTTGACCTGGACTGCTGCTCATCTTCACTTCTCTCCCTTTCAGTTCTACACACAATTTCTCAATACTGATAAGATGTAATATTTAACATTGCATATGTGACTCAAGCCACATTGTATAAATACTATTATACATATAAACTTACAATATATATCTTATTAGATCTGAACTGATGTTCACTATTTACAGAAAAATTTAGAGGGCATGAACACAAAACACCAGTCTCATTTAACTATTTTTCTGCTCCACCACCACAGTTCTTTTCTCCAAACTTTTTGTTGAAGAAGAAATAAAGTTCTTTTATTGCAATACAGAGATTATGAAAATTAATCAACTTCTAAGTAGCTTCTTTCATTTAATAAGCATGTGTTCATTTCAGAAAAGTACATTCTGTAACACATCAGTACGAAAAGACATTAAGTGATTGAAAATTGATTTGTGCATAGTGTTCTAATCTACTTTCTAAAGCATCTCTATATCTATATGATGCAAATAACATGAAAAGGATTCTAGGTGCCATTGACTACAAGTGTTTATTTGATTTATTTTAGCTGCAAAATGTACACTATAAACACATAACAGATATTCTGAAACATCTAATTTGAAGAATACAAATATTACATACCAACAAACATGCAATGTGCAAATGTTTCCATTTTGACTTTTAGTATTTAAGTATTCAAAGGAAAAATGTTTAATATGTGAATAATTAATAGTTTACTGGGCAACTATATTTAGCATTCTGTACTGAAGTGTTTTAATGGAGATGTTATAAGTGCATTACATGTTCTTTGACTGAAATGTTGTAAATGTAATCCTTGCAAAATTTATTTTAAAATATTTATTTACAGTAATAGAAGCTTTTTAATCAACTCAATAATAAACTTTATTCTGAAATGTTGAAATAATTGTTAAAAGGAAATTTTTGTTCAGGATGCTGTGATGTTTTAAAACTTCTCTTGAATACCCAAGAAAAAGTTCATTCAAATTCTTTTTCTTATTTAATAAAATCATTTAAAAAAACTTCTTTAAGAAGTATTTCCTTGAGAAAAAAATATTTTTCAAAATACAACATACTCTTTTGATACAACTATATGAAACTATTTGAAACTTAGACAATAAGAAATTGTGTAATCATATCAATTACAGAGCGGTGTCTTAGTTAAAGATGCAAATCTCATAAGGTAATGCATTGTGGTCAATAGTGTGTCTGGAATCCTTGTATGAAATCTTCAGATCAAAGAACACTAGTTCATTATGTGGGACCTGTATCCATTTTGCTCACAATAGAATTTAATCTATAAAAAGGTCACGGTGCATTGAATACATCTAAAATGTGCTTCAGAATTTATTATATACAAATTTGAGAAGATCTGACCTGTAACATAGTTAACATGAAGATGTAAATATGACAATTAATGTTATATAATCATATGAAAAGATAATAATTACTGGTATGTGGAAGATAGTGAAATATTTGATAAACATGGTTTGTAGTCCTCTCGATAGTTCAAAAAACTTGAAAAAGATGGGTATTTGGAATAGAAGTACATGAATCCCTTAAAGCCCAAGTGGTGTCAATCTATTTTTAGGTGTTTTTTAAGGTTCATAATCATTTTCAACCAGTGACATTCTATTAACAACTCAAAGAGTGTAGTTGTAAATCACTTGGGTTTTTTTTTTATTTTAAGTTCACTCTGAATACTCAATCGGTACCAAATGAGGTGAACTATTCATAATTCTTTTAAAAGAAACTCTTTCTAAGTACATGTTTTTTTATAAGAAGTCCTTGAAATTTAGATAAAAAGGAAACCCATAATGGTAAGATGCAAAAGAGAAAAAAATATGGAAGATGTTTTGCCACTTACCACAGCTGTTCATTACCATTACATTATATGCTGTCTTACTTCTGTTGTTGTTGAAGTCATTGGGCCACTGAATGAAAATGACAATATTAATGTTGATGATGACTGATGAGTAAGAAAAATTATGTAACTTGGAAAATAATCCAGAATTTTTCTTTTTATTTGTTTGAGATTGGATATGTTCTTATGTTGTTCCAAAAACTTATCTTTTAAGTATGAATTTAAAATTTTGACTTCCTGTATTATTCACATTGTCATATTGTCTACTTAAATTAGGATATGCATAAAGAATTATGTAAATCTGCATTTCATATTTTATTGTAAATTATATCCTTTGCTTTTTCATTTCACAAGTGGTGTAACTTCAATTAGACCCATAAACCAATATCTAACTGGTCAAGGTCATCAGAATCAAGTCACTGAATGGAAATGATATTGATGTTGATAAATAACAAAAATTATGAGAACTGTATGAAATTAAATGTGTTGTTAACTGCATTTTGTATTTTCTTGCAAAATCTTGTTTACCTTTTTGTATCACAAGTGATGTAACTCCATTCGAGCCTTGTGTACTAAGTCTACAACTGGACAAAATTATCAGTAAGACAATATTTAACATTTCAATGTTGAAGACCTCAGGCAAGTGAATGGAAATGACATTGCTGATTTTGATAATAAGTATAAAAAATTATGAAAATACTGTGTTGTTAACTGTGTTTCATGTTTTCTTATATTCTTGCTTATAGCAGAAGTGATGTAATTCCAGACAGGTCCTCAACCTGAGTATGGACCTGAACTGGACAAAATTAGTATAGTCAATTTGAGTTAAAATAAACATTTCTAGTTAGACATTAAAAAAATAAAAGTAATATACAGTTGACTTTTCTTTAACAACTGAACACATTGAATATCTCGCAACAGGAAATACTTGAATTAGATTCTCTTGGGCTTTAAAGGGTTTATATGTGTAAAAGACAAATAAAAAAGATACTCATAATTTATCTGTCCTCTTGTAAACAATAACGTGGTTTTGGGAAGGAATCATGCAAATGTTTTACAACTCTGTTACATTGAGAGGAAAAAATGTCCTCAAACAAATGGATGCAAATTTAGAGAAATGTTTTCTGAGACTTCAGGAAAGACAAAACATAATGGATACAATTAATGATTTTATTATACATGTATTTAAAACTTTAAAGTATTTTTAATGTAACACAATAAAGCATTGAGCTAATAATATGATAGTATGATACAAAATTAAAGGGAGCAAACTGTCATAGAAACGTGAAACCAGTAGGTTATTTTGTTAATTTAAGAATTGCAAAATTAAAGATATTCCTTTGTGCTAATCTTGTTTAAATAAAACTTTGTTAATTTCTACTTGAAGAATAAGGAGGCTTATTTAATACCTAGGGTAAGAAATTGACTACTTCCTCCATATACAGTTATATCAAATATCAATCACCAACCACTCACCATTTCGATTAATTTCAATTAAATATCTTGTAATACTGAAAGATATTACTCCTCAAGAAGTACACAATATTAATCTCAGTTCTAGAAAATTGTTGTTTCATTTTCACAAAACAAATTGTGAAATTGGGGGTTTTAATTAAATTTTTAAATTAAACCAACCAATTAAAAAGAACATACTTGCTATTCTGAGTTATAATCCAAGATTTTCAAAAATTATGTTAACTTGACAGTATGATTTTATATTTTGTGGGTCACTGAATGTCCCGTCATTTGTTTCTTTGAAATAACCATGTAATATTGAATGGAGGTCAGTTGCTAGAAAAAAGAAAATGCAATGCAAGAAAGTTGCTTTCAATAATAAATATTTGTCAATATACAAATAGAATTGGTTCCACTCCTGGAAATTTATTGTCACAGAAACCTAAGAATTTGATATGAAATGAAAAGAAATATCATATTAAATTATAATATTACATAGGTAACAAAAGCTGAAAAGTGTCATAAAATAATATTGGTAACTTTTCCAAAATCTTCAAATCACTAAAATGCTTACAATTTATGTAGGTTCATGAGAGTGTAATTCTTGAAGAACATCATTGTACTAGTTCCTGAGATCTTGTATTTGAAAATGAAAATTATTTTATTTATATTTTCTTTATGGAGCAGAAGGAAATCTATTTAAATTCATTTTCTTTTGTTCTCTTACATTTCACTAAAGCTTCCACACCCAGTCACAAGATAAATATTTACATATTCTTGTTCATTACTACAACTTTACCCAACATGTAACTATATTTGGAATAAAGAGAGGAGGAGACCTCGTCTTTTATTTCATATAGAAATGTAGATCTTGGAGGACAGTTTTATGGTGTTCCTGATGCTTCTAATAGCATGACAGATCATGCCTCATAGAAGTTCGTTGAATTCAGTTGGACGTATCATGTATGTAATTAAGTGCTAACACTGGATGTGGTTTTCAGTAACTTTTATCATAGGAAATTGAAGAATTATCAGGGAAAAACTAATGTAGATAATGCCATTCAGTTTTCATGGGGGAAAAGGACCCATGTGAACTGTGGTGAAATGTTTTCAATATGCAAGAACTAACAATCTTCAACCATTATAAAAAGTAGATTTCAGTATTTAGCACCCATTATGATTTTGGTACAATCTCATTTTAATTGACTTCAGTGACAAATTGATGAAAAACAGTAGGCAACAATTGTAGAATATTAAGTGTCATTATTTATTACTTTAATTTCTTTTAGATGGCAAATCATCCTTATTTTCTAAATCTTCCCACTGCATATGGAGAAAGTATACTTGAAAGTTATTTCATAATAGAGTATATCTGTTCACAGAACAATTAGACCAGAAAATAAATCTGCCAATATGGGCTGATACGTGCATTCTCAAGCCACAAATTGAAAAAAAGAAAATCTTGAATATGATAATATGGAATGGAAAATACTATCACAACATGCATGAATAAGATATGCGAGTCTTTGGTATTTCAGCTAAAAAACAGCTGATGAAAATCTTTTTGATGTGAGTTTAATTTTTACAAAAGGATAGTCACTTTTTAAGGTGTTTACTTTTTCCTGAGAGAATAAAAAAAATTTGTTGTGATGTAAATATGCATCTGTGATAAAAATTAAAGTAATAGAAATAATTTCAGCTAAGGAAATTACACAGTTTTATTTCATCTTATAATAGATGATTATAATAAATCAGTACTACCATTCCCATAAATAAAGGTAAATTCTATTAAACTTGATATTCTTGTTAGAGGCAGCTTCTGTTGGAATTAGTACATGGAGAATATGAACTTTAATTTTTTAATTTCAAGTACTTTTTGCAGTTTTGAAGAGAATTTATTATATTGTATCTTTACCATCAGTTATTTCTATTTAATAATAGAGTTGGTGTTAATTAAGACTTTTTTCATAAAATCTATTATAATCATTCAATAACAAATTATTTTGTAATCCACAAGGTATCTCTTATCCCTCACATCTGTCAATAGAGGGACGGTCTAGAGATGGCATCTCTAGATATGACAAAAGCAATATTTATCTATAATAAATACCTAATAACATTAAAACAAGTAAAGGAAGTTTCAAAAGATGATTAAAAACATACCTAATTGAGACTTGCTCATATAAATTATGTGAAATAAAATAAGAATTATTGCTACCATTAATGTTGGATGCTTGTAAAACCAAGTTATAGACAATAAAACTCTATTTACTGAATGATCTTGTGTGAACCCCATCTGTTGCTACACCTTTCCAAACATTATAATCTGCTAGTTTCTTAATACAATACATTGTTAATGTTATTCTTAATTTGATAATATGACTTTACAGAAAAATAGCAGATCAGTGCCAAAAAATATTGTAGTTCTAGACAGATACTTACTTTTGTTTGCTTTTGCATACTTGTACTTTTGTATAAGTAGATATAGTTGACTCACAAAAGATACTAGTTGATAGCTTTATAAATAAGTTCAAAAATATATTTTTTTAACAAATAAATATTATGCTAAGAGAATTTGACTTCAAAGACTTCTTGAGCTGCCTCTGATTTCTACAATAGTTTATAACTGTTAATATTTTTTCCCCTTGTCATTCTAATTGTAACATGCTTCCAAGAGATCAATATGCAATTAATCTTAAAGAATAGGTAAATGAAACTCATGGGAAAATCAAAAGAAATGTCAGTGACAGTAGTAGGTTTAAAGTTAAGAATATCCTTTTGAAAAAACTCATTTTATGATTTTTTCCAGAGTTAAGAAGGTATGCTCAGCGACTTGATAAAAATGACTAAGCCCAACAAAAAATGACATGTACTACTGAAGAAAACAAATGAATAATGCGGAAATTTCAAAATTGCAAGCATGAAACAAACAATATTGGTTTCAAATTTCTTTACTATTGCTTTGGTTTAGATTTTTTTAAATATATTGAATATCAGGTAATAACAAACTTTACTAATGCCATAAAAATAGAATAGTTTAAAAGAATGTTTATACTACAAAAGAAAAAACTACAATATTTTTGTTGACTACTTGAGAGAACATGCAAAGCAACATTCTGAAAGATACAAATGACAATGATTTTTAATAAAAGGGCATGCTTGAACAAGTGAAAAGTAGTAGTGAATAAATTCTTACATGTGCATTTGGGGATGACAATCATAATGTTTATACATGCAATTGCTTAGTTAGACATGCAAGAAATTAAGGCACAACAAAGTTTTATTTCTCAGTTGCTGTATTAGTTGAACAGTAACAATTTTATTTCAACAATAGTCTTAAATACTTTTTTCTTTACTTTATAGCTTGATAGGTTTTGCAGATTGAGTTAAAATATGAAACAAGAGTCATAAAAGAATTCTAAATACAAAGATATTGTAGTAAATTATAATCTTTTTTATTTATTTCTTCAAGAATATTATCAATCTCACTTATTTGGAATGTGTTTCAAACAAGCAATTTTATTACTTATTTAATTTTGTGTCGATTCATTTGAGAAAGATAGTAAAAGTGGCAGATATGATTTACAACAGAACTTAATTTATTCAATTTAAGTCTAATCACTTTGTTGCCCTATTTTTAGTTTCTTGTTTTCTGTCATAACATTTCTGCCAAACATTTTAGCAACAACATAACAGCAAATATAAAATGAGAGCCTAAACCAAATGTTTTTAATAATAGCTGAAAGACGGTTCAAAATTATCCAATGCATAAGAATGTACATTTGCAAGGAAGAAGGAAATTGAAGAACAAATGTACATTAAAAAAGTATCATTTAAAGCATTTTTACAATATAACCTCTATTTGCATATCTTCAATAACATATTGTTATGAATTTATACTATGATTTTATTTTAGTTTACAATTTATGCCATGTGGCAGCACCAATATTCTGGTTTAGTTAACTCTCACATCATTTACACATGCATGCAAAAAGAATAGGTAGAGGAATTGAAGAAAATAGATTGTTTGGAAAGATTCAGACTGAATAGATTGAAAACTAGTTACAATTACATAAAAATAAGTTAATTACTGGAGCAACAGCTGATATGTCTTTAAAAATCTTTGATACAAACAATGCTCTTAAGCATAACTTTTTATATCACAAGCATATTTTGTAATTTCTGAATGCTGTGTTGAACTTTCTTATGAAAAATATAATTCAAGCTTTAAATTATTAATACAAAAATTATTTCATTACCTTGGTTAGAAAAATAATCTCTCTTCAATATAAATACAAGGTATGCTGTATTTATTGTACAGAATTTTGCCATTATTATTCATTATACAAGACCATGTAAATCATTTAGGTGTTAATGATCAGATTATCGTTATTATTTGAATTAGTAAAATAATAATATTCATGTAAATTGTACACTTTCCTTTTATTATTTAATGATGTACTGTGAAATTGTTGATATGCATTTAATTTTATTCACAAATTATTTACTGATTGGCTGCTTTTAGTCAGGTCCCATGCCTTTCTGACTGATCAAACCATTTACATTACTTCTGATCACATAATTATTGTTCATTAAATGCATCAGTTTAGAATACACTACTCAAGCTCACAAGAGTAATAACAGACTCTATTTTAGAAAGAGACAGATCAGTGAAGATAGCCATTAAACAAGAGGATGATGAGGTCTACACAAACCAAATCAACATCAACAGTAATCCTAAGGATTGCAATTGACATTTCTTTTCACTTTGGATGGTTTTATCAATAGGTATATATGTACTATATCATTTAAATAAATTAATAAGCGTGTAGTTGCAGTAATGCAGCACATATTTGTGCAGCACCTTCTGTCAAAACAGAATACCTTCATTTCCAACAGCACTAAACATCCACTTCATGACAAACTTCCATGTAGTCAGGGTCATGCATTATATCCTTTATCATGTCTTTAAGAATAGTGTAGCGAGGAAAAATAGGGTATATCTTTGAGTTCATGTACTCAGACTGAAAAAAAAGAAAAAGAATTTTTGTTAATAAGATAACAATATTTGTGAAATGTTAAATGCTATTTGAAGAGTGCAGTGGAAAAAGGATGTGGGATCCAATTTTTATTAAAACTGAGTTGGCAGTGAATTTGCATAGCTTAACCTCAAGAGAATATTTTAATCCAAAAATTAAATGGGGGTGAATTTAAAAAATAGAAAGCCAAGAAAGACAAAAAAATTGAGAATGCCATTGTATGTAACTAAGGACAAGTATCCACTTCATTGGCTGTGCTTTTTGCAGATACACAGCTTTCTTGCTTTTAGTTTACCCAGTTGTTGGGTGATTAGTGTTATTTAACAATGAAATCTAGTCTTCACAGTCTTGGCTGATGGATTTTTGAACTTTAATTGGTTTGTAATTCATTGAAATACCTCATGATATTACAATCTTTAAAATAGTTTAAAGAAAAAAAAGTTTTTGGCCAAAGAATTGGAAATTTTCTAAAAAAACTCCAAAACTGCCAAAACTGAAGACCCTCCATCACCCCCTTTGAATGATCTTGCATTGATAAACCTGGAACGGAATGAACAGAGAAAGTGTGTTATGGAACCCAAAAGGAGATGCACATCTTGACCAGAAAGGTGTTTTCTTCTTCATTAAATATCACATGGTGAACCTATATCTATCTCAAAAGCTAAGTTGGATAATATTCAGAACTACAAAAAAACTGTTCTATAAACATATAACATAATATACATGAACCAGATAAGGTACCTAATTAATAACATAAAAAATTAGGTTTGATTACTGTATAATTAACTTATTTGGTCTTTTAAATTAAAAATGCTGTTTTCTTGAAATTCAAGTTTTCTGAACACCATCTTTTTTCAACCAGTTCTCTTCATATATATAATTCATAAATAGTCCACTGACTTTCATTTGTGTCAAAATTGTATTAAAAATACCTTACAACAAATTAATTGGATATTTGTTTAAAATACACATTCTCCAACATATGCCAATCAAGAGGAATGCATGGCAAAATTGTAAATGTAAAAACAGTGTTTAACTCAAGAGAAAACTTAGTTTTATAGAACACAAATGCAACAATTTTCATGATTACTCATTCCCAGGGACTAGATTTACTTGTAAATAAATACATTCTATTGGAAAGCTTAAATTGGTTTAAATCTGAATTATCATACAAGTTGGGGCATATAATTCAGCTCTGTTAAATTTTATTTTTCATCTTTTAATTTCATATCATTAGGTTTTCTACGTTCTTGATATTTCCCTTTTAACATGGAAAGATCATACTACGTTACGGTACACATTTTTCATTGACTTTGTCTTCTTCACCTTTTCCGTTATCTTCTCCGTCTTTCTTCTTCCATAATCTTCATTTCACCTTCTTCATCTTCTTCTTCATCATATTCATGGTCATCTTTTCCTTTTTTTTTTTTCTTCTTTTTCTTTTTCTTTTTCTTCTTCTTCTTCTTCTTCTTTTTCTTCTTCTTCTTCTTCTTCTTCCTTCTTCTTCTTCTTCCTTCTTCATCTCTTCGTTTTTGTCTTCGCCTTTGTCTTCGCGCCTTTGTCTTCGCTTCATTTTCTTCGTTTTCATCTAAGTCTTCTCCTTCTTTGTTTTCTTCTTAGTCTTCTTCTTCATATGATTTCCTGACATAAAATATCTTTCAACATAAATTTCATCCTTATATAATAGCCACGTACCATTTTAAATTAAATATCTGTCATCTTCTGATGTTGAACTCCCTAGGAATACATAAATAAGTTAATACGTCAATAAGCAATTATTTAATTCTTTATTAAGGAATTGTTTGTTATATTTTAACAAGGAAATGAATGGCCTAATCTTTTTACTTGAAAATTATGAAAAATCACAAATTTTTCCATTTTACAATTTGCCTAAATTATTATTCTCTAATTTATTTTCTTTTATATCCTTTGAGCCATTTTTCCCATCTGCTTTCATTTTTGAGATATTTTCCTTTCTTTACTCTTGTGTATGGTATGGTCCTTTGTGGTAAATATTTAAATAGCCTTTCCAACAAATTTTATTTATAGTCCCAAGATTACAGCTAAAGTATTATATCTTCAGAAGTATTTGAGATACTTAAATTGTTTTTCTTGTAAATTTTTTGACTATTGTTTTCTCTAGGGAATGAACCAAAATAGCTTATTCCCACCTCAACTTTTTTCATGAGAGCTCCAAAACTTCACTCAGCCAAGCATGTGGAATAGGTACTATGGAAAGCTTTCTGATACTCTATATACACATTAAATAATGTTCTCCTTTTTACCAGTGATGGTAATGATGGAAACTATCAGATGTTATTTCCATCCTTGCGATCACTTATAGCATCCATTTGTTCTTCATCCAAAATGTTGTCTAGGTATTGGTATAATTTTCTGTTTATGATGAAGGTAAGCAGCTTGTTCAGTGTTGTGAGACATGTTATAGAACAGCATTTTGCAGGGTTCACTCAGCCTGTGATCTCTTTGAAGAGTGCCGGTGATTCCAATGGTAAAAGACGGAGACAACAACAACTAGTTTTTCAATAACCCAGAGTAACCTTGGCAATAAGCTCTAGTTCCAATGAATTTCTTTAACCAGATGTTTTGCAAGTCACCAGACTCTGGTGCCTTTCCGTTCAATATTTTCGCCAAAGCTATTTTCAGAGTTTCTTTACTGATTTTCCAATTTAACAAAGTTTTCATTCTGGGCATTCGTTGCTTATTATTCCTTTGCCATTTTGCCCTTTTATGATCAGCAGATTCGTCTAAAATATTTGGAATTGATAAATGTCAGACTATTAAAATAGTAAGAGGTGAAATGTAGGATCATTGATGATTCCTGCTAGAAGATGGTCAGCTTATAATAACATTGCCTGCAGATGAGGCTTACAATTCTTGGGTGTCGAATAAGCTAGGTGTGTTGATCGTTCAATGGTTAAATAAGAATTATCAGCCGACTTTGCTGGAAGGTCAGAAGACTTCTGAAGACATCACTGATTAGCAGGAACCTAATGAGACTAATCAACACATATGCCGTCCCTCAGTGGCGACTCGTGCAGAGGATTAAGTGGTTCAGTGAACCCCCGTATAAAATTTCGTAAAAATACAAATACTTTTATTTCAGGAAAATAAACGTGTTAATAACCTATTTCGTTGCTCATTTTATGGGTATTTTTCGCAGAAAATTTGTTTATTTGTTTAGTTGACAGCGATACGATGGTCCGATGCTCTGTGACATTCCACAAGGGGTTCGCAGGTTCCCTGTTTAGTTATCCAGTGCGCCAGGAAAGACTCTCCATAGTGAACAATCATGGCATCCTTTTAAAAACTGCATTTATGTTGGTAGTAACCAGATCACTGGGAAATAAGTGAGGGGACAACACTTCTAGCATGTCTTATGATTGTGGTTTATTTATTTATTTTACGTAAAAAAAAAAATAAACAGTTAAAAACTGCGTATGACGTGCTATGGGTAAAAAGTGAATTGTGTGCACATTTTCAAACTTCTGTGATCCCTACACTAAGTCATATACTACTTAAATTTCGAAGGGAAAAAAAGCTCCCATGTAATAAAATATATTTTCAAGGATAAAAAGGCAATAAATTTTGGCTCTTATCCACGTTGTCCTTCGGAATAATACTTCCTGCCACGGCAACATGGAAACAATAATTTGAATAATTGTATTCTGAATTCTAGAAGACGTGCACAGAAAATGAAGTTACATTTATGTCCAGAAGAAAAACAAGGGGCCATCTCAGCATTTGCTCAATGGATCAGGGAAACTGGACGAAAAACCTGATCGAGATGGGCCCTTGGTGGTGAGTACACAATTTATGTTTTCAAGCCACAGCTCATACTACAAGATATTGTCTGTTGCACACAGGAAGGTGCCACTGCGGTGAGACTTTCCTGGCTCACTATATATAGTGAATATATATTGTATAGTTATATTTAATGAATTAATTTTAGTGGTGTAAATCCCCCAGCGGCAAGAAAGACGGCGAGGTGAGGTGAGGAGCAAGGGGGAAAGGCTTGGCGAGAACATAATAGTCATAGGAGCTGGTTTTAGGGTCAACTCTCTCCGAAGACAAACGAAGGGCAGCGGACAACATAATAGTTCCTTCGCAAAGGCAGACCAAGAAAGAGAGCCTTAGGGGAATCCCAAGGCGAAGTAAAAACTGTATCAACTCAATAACAGGTTTTACCAATATAATATTATTTGAAGAGTCTGCAAATATTAATAAGGAATAGACTAGCGTACCCAGGCGAGAACTCTCGCATGTTAAACCCCACCCTCTTCCCTATTTTTCCATTTCTATATTAAGCCTGTAATCTATCGTTTTCTTCAAGACCCTCTTATCCTTCATCACTTGTTCTATATGTCTCCTTGTAATTAATAACAATACAAACACCTCTGTCAATACAAACTATTTTTTATTAAACGTTATTACCGAACAGAGAGGTACACTCGTGTAATTCAGTCACTTATAATATCAAGTAACTAGTTTCATTTAACATACAGTTGCAGAGTGTACGGGCTCTGATCAGATGAGTAGAATCGAGAAGCGTCGAACCAGCAAAAACGAAATAGGATATTCAAGAAGATCTCATCCTGTAGATTTCGGTATGAGGAACGTGTCTTTGAGGCCTTCGTCCTCAAAATTTAAAATTTTAAGTCCCTAAAATGCTTTGTTTAGGAGTTATTAAACGATATAGATTAAAAAATACGGCAGTGTGTTGCGGGTTGCATTTAACAGGAACATTACTATGTTTTTTAAACCAAATCCTTCATATTTTTAAAATCAAAGTGGAATTCGTCACGTATACGTGAAGTTCTCTTTCTTTAGAGATCTCATTTATAAAGATAGGTTGAGTGTGAGAGCCGCAAAAGGTATGTATACTACTGAAATTAAATAGAAGACTATTTAAATAAAGAAATGTGAGTTTCTTTGATTGGTAACATATCTTCTTAAAAATTGAGGAATTGGACCATACCAGATATACAATTAAAACAAAAACATATATTAAAAAGAATTAAGAAAAACGAAAAAATTCAATGAGAATGTTGTCGGTCAATTCGCGGTCAAAAAGAAAGAACTATTATTGTATCCGCTTCATGTAACAGGTATATTGAAGCAGGCATGTCAAGGCCGCGGGCAAGGTGACAAGCTTAGCAGAGTTCGCGGACACTGCTTGCAGGGAAATTGGCGCGAGATTTAAAAGTAAGGGTTGAATGGCGATGCGTCACTGGATCAATACTACTGTTTCCAGTTTCCTGGCCTATGCTAGGCTTTCAGAGAAGTTACTTGAGAGTTATTGTCACAAATTTAGCTATACCAATTCCCGTTTACTATTTAAGGCAAAGAAATGATCCATTAAAATGAAATAATACATCAGTCCGATTTCAAATTCTCAATTGAGAGTAATATTTAAAAAATAAAATAAAAAGTATCGTGATTTTGAAATCGTGTTTACTTAAAGAGTGCTATAAAAGCAAGAAATTTCTACGTTCATGTTAGAAGGTTTAACAGATAATTATTCTTGTCGCGACCAAATAGAAACCCCATTTAACTCAGGCATTCCAAATCTTTCTAACACTTTTTGAGTGTAGTCCTCTTGGTCGATTGCTATTGACCCATCTTCATTCTGCTGTATTCTTATACCCAAAAGTTTCTGAGAGATCCTCTGGTTGTATGAAAATCCTGCTGAAGCATTTCCATGAATTCCTCGAGTTCTTCTATATCGATGGACAGAGTCACACAATCGATACGAAAATATACATACACATACCGTCTCTCTTGCGGTAGAATAGACATGGATCAATACTACTGTTTCCAGTTTTCTTCATAAACATCTTGAACCGTTTGTTCTAGCAATACATCGCCTATGTCAGACCATACAAACCTTTTTCACATGAGACACTTGTCCAGTATTGTCCTTAAAACCTTCCGGCTGTTCATAAACATGTCTTCAAGCACGCCGTTCAAGAAAGCAGTTTTGACACCAAACTGAGCAAGCTTCATTCCGAATACAACAGTCACCATTAACAAGGTCCGAATGGTTTCATATCGTGCAACAGGGCTGAAGGTCTCTTCGTTGTTAACTCTCTGTCATTGTACGAAACCTTTAGCAAACAATCGAGCCTCGAAGCGGATTTTCCCCTATCCAAAAGTTTCTGGCAGAAGATTCAGCGATTCTGACCAACTTGCACATCTTTCGAACGTTCGATCAACACCCGGGTGTCATTTTGATCTAAAGAATCCGACTCCTCTTTTAAACGCCTTCAACCACTGTTATTTGTCAAGAGACTGCAGCACTTCAAGGTACGAATTGACATATTTGTTTTCATCGATTCGGCTACGTACACAAAATCTTCGCCGATCATACCTGATGATCTTTTCGATTCACGTTTGTTTCTTCCTGTTGCTTCACCTTATCCTTTGACTTCATCAACTGAAACATCACTTCCTCCGGCATTGTACATTGAAGCTAATTTTTCAGACTCGCTCTATTCTTCCTTCCGTCGTCGCTGGCTTCTTTTAACTTCTGTACGCCGGATGATGCGAGTTCTTCACATACAATTTCAAACTTTTCGGTGTTGATGGGCATATTTCAGACAACTTCAGGCTTGAATTTCATATCATGACTCAGAACAATGCTGCTTTGAGTCGGAATCCTGACTCTAAATCCATCCCTGTCGTTCACGTATCCAACCAGATGTCCATGAACAGCAGTCAAACGTTGTAGTCAAACGTTGAGCGAAAGTTCTTGTTGATGTACACGTAACATTCTGTTCCGAAGATATTCAGATGGTTGAGACTTTCCATGTCGCAATTCATAGGAAGATTTGTTTTTAACTGAGGACTTTCCAGTGCTATTCAGGAGGTAAGTGGCAGTATTGCATGCTTATGCCCATACCTTTGGCAACTTGCTTGAATTCAACATAGAACACGCACACGTGACGATGATTCGATTTTATCGCTCCGCATCGCCATTATGTTGTGATGTGTACGGCGCAGTTCTATGCCCCTGCTTGATACCAGTTAAGAAACTTTATTGTTGTCAAATTATTTTCCTCCATCATACTTGAGCTGCTTGATAACATGCCCTTTCGCCTTGGCTTCATGCAGGAACTGCTCCAAAACAGTGCAAACTTCCCTTTTCTGCTTCAGAAATAAAACTCAAAATGCTTGCTAAAATCATCTTTAAAATACGCGTAATAGTGTGTCTTTTCGATAGATTCATTTTAATGGATCCGTTCACATCGGCGTGGGTTTGCTTACCGTTACTATCGTTCGATTCATTCGGTTCTTGAATGATAACCTATGATTTTTACTCTGTGCACGCCAATCGCAAAACCCCTCATTGTCCTTGTCCACGTTGATGTTCATCTGCTTCAGGACTTGTTCACGTGATTATGTTAATGGACCAATCTTTCATGATAAACTTGCCGTGTTTGCGACGATGTCATCAGAGTTGGACACCTCAGGAACATACAAAACTTTTTCCTGAAAAATTGTGCGCGGCTGAATTGCGTGATCAAGGGAAAGTCGAATTGACTGAGTTTATTGCATGCGGTGGTTCTAATAAGAAGCCTTGTGATTAAAGTGTCAGCTGGGAGAAATCAAAGAAGAATGTTCAACCTTCAAGACAGAAGTTTCCATGCTACAAGTGGAAGCAGTTGAGTCATTGGGAAGCAGAGAGTCCGGAGAAGAATTCAGAACAAACTGGTAACAAAAAAGTCTGATGCAGGGGTGGCGTTCTTGATACATGACATGGGTGCCTCAGTCGATATTTTAACATGTGGTACAGCGACATAAATCACGTCACCGCGAATAAACAGTATTTTACATTGTCTGAGAAATTTTATGTTTCTGAAAAGATCTCGCTCAGGAAGCAAGGTGTAAATATGCTGGTTCAGGGAATTGTGAACATTCAAGTGCATTTGAAAAATTCTTGGCCGATTGCTGTCCTGAAAAAAGTTTTGTATATTCCTGAACAAAGTCACAATTTGATTTTACGCCGAAATCGTTTTCCACAAGTCTTTGAAATTGTCATATTGTTTTTCCAACGTAGATAAAATTCGACCATTCAAAACTCTCTCAGAATATTTTCTTGATTTTTTAAGTTCATCATTTACATCCACGAATAACTTCTGCAAAATTGCGACATGCGTACTGATGTCTTCCTTGTCATCGCTCGTCACTCGAAAAAACGATTCAATCACCACATTCAGTCGTTGTGTACTGCTGCGTTCGATTCGCTTACTTAATTTTGTCCAATTTCTTTAGCACTGGTGCACGTCAACACGAGCTTGACAATAGTTTTTCCTAGCACACCCTCTGACCGGGAGGTCCTAGGTTCGAGTACCGACGGCGGCAGGATTTTCGACACTAGCTTTTCAGCTAGGTCGAATTCATTTGCTGACTGGATGAGAATTCTAGCAGCCGGCTGCTCTGATCGGTAATTTTCCGTAGTTTCTCCGATCAACACCAGGTGAGTGCCGGAGCAGTATCCTAACAAACGGGCCACGGACCGAGCGCGATCTTTCCTTCCTCTTCCTTGCCCTATCCTTTCCCCTTACACCCACACACACTTTAGCATGCACTACACTACCACGTATTCCGGGAGACCGGTCGGGAGCTTAGAGCTTGTCCCGACTGGGGCGGTGCCCCGCTAGTGGGAGAGTCCTGGTTAGGGAAAAACCCTGCTATTGGACGGTAGGTCGGCGCCGGATCTCGTCATCCAGCGGGGGAAGATCACTGCCATCTCCCGAGGAAAAAACATGCAATACACGTACGGGACTAATGACCTAAGGTATTGACGCGCCCGGAATCACTAACTAACAAACCAACCAACGTGGCGCACCTGCTACCAATGCTTCTTTCGCTACGCCCTCTTTCTATTGCTGAAGAGTTGCTTTTATGGCGTCTGCCGCCAAAACTGGACACGCTCGCGAACCGTCAACAGTGTTTTCAAGTCCATACACACGCAACACCATTAAAATGTGTCACTTCCACTTTGCCCGGTTTTCAGGTCCGAGTTTTTTCAACTTGAATTTTATACTCATATCCGTCAGTCATGTTTTTTTCACACAGTTCCCATTCAGACGTAAAAAATGCAATCAGCACGTGCTCTTCGGGCGAACAATTCTGGATCCACTTACGAGAGAATAGGATTCACTCGTGGTCAGGGGCCATAACCTGTTAATTTACTTGTTAAACTTCATTTGTTATTTAAAAGCGGATTTATAATGTAACAACTTCAGTGACATGTATAGCCAACGAAATTGGAACATACACTCACTGGCACAGAACACCCAACCATTTCCAAGTCAATCAGTTCAAACTAATGAAGTCTATGAATAAGAAGAGGTTCCCATGTGAGATGAGTATGTAGGAGGACGTCTAGGTATTTGATTTATTTATTTGAAGAGGCCCATGCAATCAAATGATCATTTACTTAAGGGAGGATATTTGTTCTTCGCTAGGTAAAAAATTTTGGTTTCACATTTTGAGGAGTTTAGTTGCAATCGCAATTATTCTGTTCACTCAGAAAAGGTATTTAAGTCTTGTTGCAGGTCATTTATTGCTTCGAGGTTAAGTCGCTGTACGTGAAGATTGTGTCGCTCGCATAGAGAGCCGTAGCACAGTTTGATAATTGAGGAATATCTGCCGTGAAGATACTAAAGAGGGCTGGAGAGAGCGCGAACCCTTGAGGAACGCTGACTAGAAATGGGGTAGGTAAGGATAGGGTATTGTTCATTTTTGCCGGGAAGAATCTATTATCCAGAAAACATTTGATTATTGGGATCAAATATTCTGGGAGTCCTAGTTTACGACACTTGGATCATAATCCATTGTGCCAGACTTTATCAAACGCTTGCACGAAATCCAAGAGGACCGCTACGCAGAATTGCTTACGCTGGTAAGCTAGAGAAATTTCTTCAACAATTCTTAATAGTTGGTGGACTGATCAGTGAAGACGACGGAATCCAAATTGATGTGGCAGAATTGCATTTATTTGATCAAAGTACGCGTTTAATCTGATTAAGATAAGTTTTTTAAAATGCTTGCAAATGCTGGTAGTAGACTAATTGGTCTGTAACTTGATGGAAGTTTTAGGGATTTATTGGGTTTTAAAATAGGAATTATTATTAATTTTTTCGAGCATGAGGGAAGAATCTGAGTCTTAGACAGCTGTTGAAGATACCAGTTAGATAAGCAAGGGAATGTGGTGGAAAGTGTTTTAGAATAAGGTTAAATATGGTATCTATTCTGGGGGAAGATTTATTTCTGATTTTCTTGATTGTTTTATGTTGGCTGGAGATATATAATTTATAGGTAACGGTACATTGATATACGGGTCATTTAGGAATTTCTCTACCAGTATTTTTTCGGTGTGTGTGTGTGTGTGTGTGTGTATGGGGCGGGGAATATTATGAGTACAGATTTGAAGTGTGCTTTGAGTGCGTCTAGATTTTTTAAGGTCGTATGCGCAATTTTTGCTTCAGATCTAAATTGCTTCAGATCTAAATTGTTTCAGATCTAATTTGTTTAGAGAAAAATAATTTATTGAATATTTAAAGTTCGTGAAAAGTTCAGACTTTTTGTCATATAATTTCTCTTCTATAAAATCATTGCCATTGTTTTTGGACTTGTTTGCAACAAAATTTGACGTTTTTATGTAAAAAATAATTACCTTCAGGAAAAATGTTGACAGTAAATGATTTTTGTAATTGGTTGTCAACAATGTATTTACCTTGAGTTCTCTAATAAGGTTCCTTAAGGCTGAGTATTTCTTCAATAAACGATACAGATCATTAGTCATCTGAGTATTTTCAGCCTCAATTTGCAATGTTGTCATATCTGAAAAGTAAAAAAGCAATATTAGTAAATTTTAAGTGCAATTTTCTCAGGGAGAAAATTAGGCAAACATGTACACGTTTTCAAAATAAAATTGTAATTTTTTACATTTGTCGTATTAATTACTACTGGGCATTCCCTTGTTACAGTTAAATTGAATGAAGAAAAATATAGTTTTTCAATTGCTATTGCCAATTTTCAAAGATATGAAAATACTTGATAAAAATATTATAATTAATATACATACCAAACTGGTCATGAAATAATTATAAGGCATTCAATGACCTGAAAGTGATAGAGCTAATCAATTACCTTATTCTTCCTGTATGTAATTAAAATACAATGTAATAATAGTACATTATGTAACGATGATGTAATGATGGGTATTACCACACGAGTGTGATATTATGATACGAGCGAGGAACGAATGAATATCGTAAACTTTACACGAGTGTATTAATACCCATACCATCGAGTTTCATACGGTACTTTCCTATGACTTATGTTAACTTTTATAAGTTGAATATTTACATTGAATCGTTTCATGGCAGTTGACCTGCAGGATTCAGCCAAGAACAGGTGGCTGAATCCTACATGTCAGGCTGCCAGGTAGCGGGCAGCTCCCATCCTACTATACCACAGGTGGCTTTGGTTTACTGCGCTAGTCAAATAGGATCAAAGTGAAATTACGACCCAAATTGTATTAAATAATATTTCACATATTATAATATAAATTATAATAATAAAATAAATGAAAACTGACAAGCATAATATAATATTAAATGCAATTTAAATGTACACAATCGAACAAAGCAATTACTAAAACGATTCTCAATGATTAATTGTCAATTCTTGGTTTGTAAACATCTCTGTGAAGAACGTCTCTGTCAAGAACCTGTATCATTATGAAATCTGCATCGTAATGAGTATCATTATGCAACGGGTTGCAGCCATCAAATGACAAAATAATTCAAGGGAGTAGAAAAAATGATATAAATTACATTTCGAATTATTTACTAGCTACAAAATATTCGCAAAAATAATAACCAAGGGAGTCCAAGCAATTGTCGAACATATACTTCTAGAATAATACAATGGTTTCAGGAAGGGAAGGTCCTGTACAGATGAAGTATTCACCCTCAAGCAAATTATTGAGAAACGCCGAGAAATGAATCTAGAAATACATCTTTTATTCATAGTCTTAGAAAAGGTATTTGACAGAGTAATAAGGCTTTGGACAAGCGTGGAAAAGAAAGGAGTACCCAAAACACTAATAGAGGTAATAAAAAAACATGATGAAACTCTCATATATGTGAATCTTCCGAATACAAAGAGAAAAGAGTATTTTAAAATAAATATATATATATATAAATATATATATAATAAATTTATATATATATATATATATATATATATATATATATATATAAATTCTCTCAGAATGGAAGAATGATTTACACAATGACGGAATTTCAATAGGAAATAACACTAAAATTAACACGCTCTTGTTTGTAGATGAACTACTTTTGGTCACTAATTGTGAAGATGACCTCCAGAAGTTAACATTTAAGAGGACAATGATATGTAATTGTGAAATATCAATCAACAAAAGTAAGGCTACAGCTTTCCGAGGTAAACATCCCATGCGAACAAAAAATAGTAATTAACAATATCACTATCGAACAAGTATCCAACTTCCAATATTTAGGATGGAATGTAAAATATCTTAAAGACATTCATGTGAAACAAAAAATATCTAAATGTCAGGCCATCTGCGGCACTATCAAAAGAACATTGGGAAAGAAAGCATGAAAGGAAACCAAATTCAAACTTTATAAAACAATGACTACACATACTCTCCTGTATGGAAGCGAAACATAGATAACAACATCTATGGAAAACTGCCATCTATCGCCGCCCAAAGCATTTCCCCAGTTTTGTAATTTTCTCAACTTTTCGATTTCCAAATAGTAGAATCGATTTTTTAAGAATATTAAAGAAGGCTAAAACCTTGTCACTACCAATTTTCACTGAAAAATTTGGAGCCGTCTTTAAGAAAATGGCGTAAAGCTTTACTGTAAATGCGAAATTTGAAGCTCTTTTTCACAGGAATATATTGAGTTTTCGAAAAACGTTATTTGAAGAACATCAACTCACTAATTGTATGATGTATACAAGTCATATGAAAATGTGCATATTTCACACACAGTGAAAAAACGAAATCAGTGCGTGAGAGAATAGCGTTTGCTAACTCTGAGTCATGGTTATACCATAAACAACATTTTTGTTTATTAAGTTATAGTGTATTTGTATCGTTCTTACGATCCTTAACATTACAACTCGAAATTACACAGAAAATAACTAATATTTTCATAAACATGTGCAGACATCATTAGAAGATAAAATATTGAGGAATATTTTAAAACTTTAATATCAGATTTGGTGTGTAAAAGTATGAAAAAATCAAACCATTGCAATTTTCAAAATTCCAGAAGTTTCAATGAAAATAGGACTTATTCAATTTATTCATACCTTAGTGTATAATATACCGAACGCAATTTTACTTGTTTTTGATACGCCCTAAAATGATATGAAGATTTAGTATTTTAACGTTACTGCAGTGAAAGTGCACCGTGTTTGGTTTACTTTACTCATATACACTCGATTTTAGTCTGAACACATTTGTTAAATATGCATATACACACTGTCGTATGCTAGATAATATAACTGATTGATACGGTGAAAGCATCTCGCAAATAGAGAGTGTCAATAAATGGCATTAAAATGTGCAACCTGCTTACCAAAGGTCTCCCAAACCCTAATAATCAGGATAGGACACCTTTCTGAATATTTGAAGAAATAATCGGTGCCTGAAATTATGAATTGTTTGACATGTAGCAGTTGTAAATATGAAGGTATGAAATGCTGTCATACGAGGAGATAAAGACTGTTGGTTAGGTTTAGAAACAAGTTTCTACGTTGAATTTTGATAACATTTAAAGAATATTCGAGTAATTTCAATTTACGAGTCTAAACGTCCGTCCGTCCGTCTGTGAACACTACTAATGACTTACCAGGAGCGGTAGCTCAGTTCATCAACTGATGTCACTGCAGCGCCTCTGACCGGGAGATCTTAGATTCGAGTTCTTACGGTGGCATGATTTTCGACACTAGCTTTTCAGCTAGGTCGAATTTAGTCGCTGTCTGGAGGAGAATTCAAGCGGCCGGCTGCTCTGATCGGTAGTTTTCCGTGGTTTCTCCGATCAACACCAGGTGAATGCCGTAGCAGTACCCTATCAAACGAGCCACGGACCGCGCGCGATCTGTCCTTCCCATTCCTTGTCCTATCGTCTCCCCTTACACACACACACACACTAACATGCACTACACTACCACATATTCCGGGAGACCGGTCGGGAGCTTAGAACATGTCCGGGCTGGGGCGGTGCCCCGCTGGTGGGAGAGTCCTCGTTAGGGGGAAACACCACTAGCCGACGGTAGGTCGGCGCCGGATCTCGCCATCCAGCGGGGGAAGATCACCGCCATCTCCCGAGAAAAACATGCACTACACTAACGGGAATAATGACCAGAGCAGTTGACGCGCCCGGAAATATGAATAAATCAATCAATCAATCAATACTAGTGACTTAACCACACATCCGTCCGTCTGTGAACATAATAAATTACACGTACGGCCTTTTCCAACTTGGAGAAACCCCTGTCCATCTGGCTCTAGTTGACTTTGAAATTTTGAAAAACATTCTTGAAAATTTGGGGGTACTTTACATGAATCTCCCTGGCCATTTTAAAAATTTTCTTAAAATCGGTTCCAAATTTTTTCTTTAAATTTGTTGAAAGAATAGTGTAAAGTACACTTAGAAAAGTGGCATTGGTTCAATTTTCGAAAATTGCAAAAGTTTGAATTTTTTCGACGTTTTCCTACAACTATAAAATTGAAGATAGAAATTTTCCCTCATATGAAATTTGTTGCCCATAAATAGTTATTTCATTAAGGTCTAGCACATCTTATCGAATATTTTAGTAGTTTTCGTGCAATAGTGCGTGCAGTATTTGCAAATTTAAAAAAATTACAAAACAATATTTTCTCAGAAACGGCTCCAAATTATTTTTTTAAATTTTTCATCGAGTTAGTGCCTATCAAACCCTATACGATGGCTTAAACGCCATATTTCCATGTTCTTTGTTTTTTTCAAAAGTTAAAAAAATGTAATTTTTTTTACTTGTATCCTAGGTCGGTAATACTTACATTAGAGGCGATTTCATCACATTATTATATTTATGAGTACATGTAGTTTAAATAATATCAATAAAGTTTCTCAAAAACACAACAGTTTTCTGTGAAAATGAGCTTAAAATTCCGCATTTTTAAAACGCTCAAACGCCATTTTCTCAAAAATGTTTCTAAATATTTCTTCAAAATTTTGCAACGAATAGTGATAATGGCACTGTTTAATACGACGTATAGTTCATTTTGGTATATTCTTTTGTTTTTTTCAAAAACTATACAAATATATGTCTCACACCGTTCAAATGCACATTTACATCGATTTGTGTACACTATTGCATTTGTGAATGAAAGTTCTTAAAATGAGTTCACAGTAGATTCCTGTAAAAAATAGCTTAAATTTCGCATTTACAGTAATGCTTAATTGCCATATTCTTAAAAACGACTTCAAATTTTTCAATGGAAATTTCTATTTAGTACAAGATTTTACTCTTTTTTTTTTTTAAATATTATTTAAGGTATATTTCGGTTCTACAATTTGCAAACCGAAAAGTTGTGAAAATGTCAAAAATATGTACTTAGGTCGACGATAGATGGCAGCTGCCAAGAGGATGGGGCAAATCCGTAAAGCCAGTCCGCACCAAGGAAATAAGAAAACATTACTACGAGAAAGTTTGTGCCATTATGTAGCACCTCTAGTTTCTTTTGGCATGCACATGTCAGTTAGATCAGTTCAGCACCTTTTCAATCCACTCCTTTTATCAATTGACCGCATTGTGAAGTTCATTATCCGTCAGTCTCCATCGGCATTTCTCCTGTCCTTTGCATTTATTATATTGCTTCCAGTTTTGTTCGTTCGCGTGGGCATCACTTGTTCCTATTTCGCCCTGAACAGCCCTAGCATGCCTTGTCCACTACCATATGTGATTCACCTTCGTGTTTTCCTCAGAACTGCCCGTCCGCCTTGCCCTCCGTCATCAACGGCATTGATTCCCGCACTGCATTGCATCACCCTTGTCTCGCCTTAGGTTTGTCCAGTCACCTTGCTCTCCGTTACCGTGTTTTCTCTCAGCATTGCCCATTTTCGCTTACCTACCGCGCCCTTGTTTCGCCCTTTCCTTAACCGCCAAGCCTTTCCCTCAAATCGTGATTGCCCTCAGCATTGCCAATCCACCTTGCCTTCTGTCGTTTTTGCCCTCTTCAATATCCATCCGCCTTGCCCTCCGTCATCGTGTTTACCCTCAGCCGTGTGTAATGTTTTGTACTGCCATAGAACCTCGTGGTCAGGAAGGCCGGCGCCAGGCAGGCGCCGCGTGGCAGGGTTAGTGCTGGCAGAGAGGCCGGCAGGAGAAAGTAAGGAGAGTTTGAATAGCCGGTAGCTATGGAGTGGACGCACTCTGAGGTATTTCGGGAACTTCCAGAAATCCATGGAAAGGGATGCCCAAAATGCGTTGTGGTGCGGCAGTCACGTGAGGTAAATTGTCACGTGAACGTAAGATGACATTGCGTGTCACGTGGTTTAAAGGTATTTAAGCGAGAGCGCAAAGTGCGGGGGTAGGGTTTTGAGCTGATTGAAAACCTCGTGCGAATGCACAAAACTAGCGCCCAGGGCGGTGCGGAGACGAGCCAAGCTCGTAAGACAACCCAAATGTTGGACGCCGCGGTGGATCGTTTCCGCGGGTGACTGCAGTCACGGAGCACTGTGTGCGTAAGCTCGCTGAGGAGTGGCGAGGGTCACGAGTCTGGCAGATATTGAATCATTTAAGGATCGCTCCTGCGATCAGGGGATAGGGTGTATTAGAGCAGTAAATAACGGTTTAAACCATTTATTTGTAAATACTTAATTATTAATAAATCTGTAAATATCTGAAGCTCGTGTCTGTGATTGCTATTGTGTTCCCAAGACGTCACAATTGTCAATCCGCCTTGCCCTCCGTCAGCGTGTTTGCTCACAGCATTGTCGATCCGACTTGCCCGTCTTCGTGTGAGCCCTCAGCATTGTCAATCCACCTTGCTCTCCGTCATCGCATTTGCCCTCAGCATCGACCATCCACCTTGCCCTCCGTCTTCGTGTGTGCCCTCAGCATTGTCAATCCCTTGCCCTCCTCATCGTTTTGCCCTCGCATGCATCCCCTTCCCTCCGTCTTCGTGTGCATCCCCTTGCCCTCCGTCTCGTGTGTGCCCTCAGCATTGTCAATCCACCTTGCCTCCGTCATCGTCATCCGCCTTGCCCTCCTCATCGTGTTTGCCCTCCGCATTGTCAATCCGCCTTACCCTCCGTCTTCGTGTGTGCCCTCAGCATTGTCAATCTACCTTGCTCTCCGTCATAGCTTTTGCCCTCCGCATTGTCAATCCGCCTTCCCCTCTGTCTTCGTGGAGCCCTCAGCATTGTCAATCTACCTTGCTCTCCGTCATAGCTTTTGCCCTCAGCATTGACCATCCACCTTGCCCTCCGTCTTCGTGTTTTCCCTCAGCATTGTCAATCCGCCTTGCCCTCCATCATCGTGTTTGCCCTCCGCATTATCAATCCCCTTGCCCTCCATCTTCGTGTTTACCCTCAGCATTGCCCTTCCACCTTGCCCCCCGGCGGGCCTTGTGTCCCCGCGCACTCACTCTCCAGGCGGTCGATGCGCTCCCGCCGGCGCTCCTCCTCCTCCGCCAGCTTGGCCGACGTCTTGACGCCGTCGCCCGACTTCTGCGACTTCTCCATGATGGAGCAGGCGCGCAGCACGAACGCCGGCACCGTCTCCTGCTTCTCCTGCTTCGGGATGTCCACCAGCGTCCAGTACTGCGTCTCCAAGCGGATCACCTCCTGCGGGCCAGCACGTGTTACACTCTGCGCGATCGCAAAGAGAAAGCAATGGAATCGAAATCATATTAAAGTAAGCTTGAATGTGACTTAGCTGAATGTGATAAAATGTGGGCGCTCGTAAAAAGGAGCGGGTGTCGATTCAAAGGATTATAGTGAGTTTCAGTTACTCCTTGAGCTTGGGCGTGTGTGTGTGTGTGTGTGTGAATGTATGTCGGAGTGGTATTTGGATGGGCTTCTGGGTTAACAAGCCGAGTCCATCTCAATGGAGTTTCTAGAGAGTAGAGGGAAAACCCGATGAAAAATAGGAGAGAATTAATATTTTTGAATAATAGAGATGATTATGTTTTGATGATGATGTGATGTTGGTGGGTTTTGTTGGTGATATGATGGTGGGATTCGAGGTGTAAATATGAAGATATAAAGATATATAATACTTTTTAAGAATCTCTCTCTCATTCCTGTATATTTGTGTACAACAAATTTTCCCATAGTTCACTTTCATCATATGTTCCTTAGGTGTGCCTTATTCTTTGAAATATTTCATTAGGAATGCCAAGCTCCAGGATGGAGTGGCTGCTTTCCCAGGAAGGTGGTGGAGGAAGGTGGTATTGCGAGACGCCGTCACTTGGCACGAGCTGAGACACGTAGGCGTCGGCTAAACGATCTCTGGTCAGTCACCGGCCGGTTACCGTAAGCTATATAATCGGGCGGTCGTGGCACCCGTTCCTTGTTGAGATTCATCTGTGATAGCCCGGGGGGTGCACGTTGCTCTTCCTTTCAACGAAGGTAACACCACTTCGGAGGTTAGTAAACATCTTATATCAGGGAGATCTTTGCATAATAATTTATTCCATAACAATCGTCGTTGGGCTCTCATCGTCTCCCCAATGCGCCGGGGGCGGTCGATTGAATAGCTTACGGTAGGCGGGTAATTGACCAGAGAGATCGCTTCCCCGCCGGTTACGTGATGCTGCACATGCCAACCCACGTCGCGAGAACACAATGGTGAACAATTAATTACTCATGCCGAACATTTACTCATGACATACATTTACACATAGTGAAGAATGGTATGTAACGAACAATTCCACGTTGAGAACAATTGCATGTGGCGAACAATTACATATGACCAACAATTACATGTGGCGGACAATTACACGTGGCGAACAATTACACGTAGCGAAAATTACACGTGGCGAACAATTACACGTGCAAATTACACGTGGCAACAATTACACGTGGCGAACAATTAATGGCAACAATTAATGTGGCGAACAATTACATGTGGCGAACAATTACATGTGGCGAACAATTACATGTGGCGAACAATTACATGTGGCGAACAATTACATGTGGCGAACAATTACATGTGGCGAACAATTACATGTGGTGAGCTATTACATGTGGCCAACAATTACATGTGGTGAGCTATTACACGTGGCCAACAATTACATGTGGGACAATTATACGTGGCGAACAATTACACGTGGCGAACAATTACATGTGGCGAGCAATTACACGTGGTGAACAATTACACGCGGTGAACAATTGCACGTGGCGAATAATTACTCGTGGCGGACAATTACACACAGAGAACTATTACGCATGGCAACAATCCTTCCTCTCTTAGAACTAATTGCGGATGTGCCAAGAGGCGAGCGGGGAGCAAGACGAGCGCTGGCGCAGTCCACGTACCTTGATCATAGCCTTAAGCAGGTTGTAGCGCTGGAAGACGTTGCGCGTGCTCTTGCTGTCGGCGTACTTGGTCATGAGGTTGACGAGCGCCTTCTTGGCCGTGTCGTAGGACTCGTCGAGGCGCAGGCGCACGGCGCGCAGGCGCTCGTTCGTCTCGATCACCTCCTCCTTCGTCTGGCCGCCTGCGCACGCAGCACCCTGCACCTCCGCGCCCCGCGCCCCACCCACCGCCAACGCCCCGCGCCCTACCTGCCCTCACCGCACGTGGGCGTGGGTGTTCGAACGAGGAATGGACCGATTGTATTTGAGGTACACCATAGACATACAGGTGTGTGTGTGTGAAGAAATGTTACAAACTTGTACGGCATCTAAGGAGTCGAAGATTATAAACTTTTTCTAAAGGAAGTGTGTTGATAAATTTCATACGACTACATTATAAATCAAAAAGGACGATTTTGAGTTACGTGTTTCCAGTTGTTAAATAAAACGCACTGCTTAAGATCCAAAACCAATACTTATCTGAAGATTTGTCCTCTATTGCCTTAGAAGTTTGTAATCAGGAACTTATGACGTTAAGTAGCATAATAGAACGTTTTTTCTTGTTTCCCGAAAATATTTATTTCTTGAAATCTGAGGTTGTGCCGTCTTTAGGACGAAATGTGATATTTGGGCAACTCGTAATGCGCTGTTTGGCGGTTTCACGTTCTGCCGCAAAGGGGTTTTTGTGTTTCCGTCATACATCAGGGGATGATGAGTTGTTTTCCAATCATAAGCAAGTGTAACGTGATTCGTTTGAGGAGATTTCCCATTAGACATTTATTTACAAATTGGCATTGAGACTGTGATGATTTTAAACCTCCCTACATATCCTAGAAGTTTGTAACATTTGTTATGAGACACCTGTATTATCAGAGATGGTTTATTCTATAAGCAGACTTACGCACGTTATTAAAGCTTCTACTAGATACGTATCAATATCTGCGTGATTTCGCGCATTATTTACCCCCATAAAGCTGTGTATTTGTTATTTGCAATACGCATGAATGAATGAGTTTCAAGTTGATTAGATGTACTTTTCTTCTGAAAATTGTTCTTTACGCTAACACATCACATAATTACTGTTGAATTTACTATGATTCTCAAAATATGACAACACAAAGAGCGCCCTCAAAACTTTACTGATGTTAAACAACATTATCCGATTTTATAGTTTTTCTTAGAAGAGAAAAATGATTTGATAAAGCATACATTTTTTTCACTAATTTAGGTATTCTTAATTGTCTTTGGTGTCATACTTATCAAACATTCTTCAACCTTCAAACATGAACTTTAATTTAAAGACTTGTAATCAGATATGAAAATATACTTTGCTAGCCCAAGGCACTCGACTTCATCCCAGACTTTGTTGAATCTCATTTCACGAAGTTTTAATAAAAGTGTATCGACCTCAAATTCGGAAAACAAATACCAAACTCTCGATGCAGCTTGAGGCTATAGGTTTATTAAGGCTAATTTAAAATGAATAAATTGAGAATTCGTCTCTCAATTACGTAAGAATTCCGCTTACGTAAATGCTCCTATCTAAGGAGGTACAGGATGTTTCACCTTAGTTATCCATCATGCGTATCTGACGTAGACGATTCATCGACGTGAAGTATCCACAGAACAAAATTATTAGGAACTTGCAAGGTTTTTAATGTATACCTAAAGCGGCACTAGCTCTGGGAAACTGAAATGTAGCTTGATTTTTAAAATATATGTCCACTTTGAGAGGTAAAATGAAGTGTACAGGAAGTGAAAGTTCATTGACCAGAAACAATGTCTCAACGATTACCATGCAAAATTCAATTAGTAATTCAATTGCGAAAATTTGATTAATTAACATTAAGTACATAAGGAAAGCTTAATTTAAACTATCGTCTGAATCTTTTTGAAACGTGGAGTTTTACGGCTCTTACTATTTTACTACCTCGAAACAACTAGTTTAGAAATGATTAATTGTTTGCATTCATTTTCTGCTTTTCATTCGGCTGGCCTGTACGCCAATCATCGACGCTATGTAAGTTGTGATTGATAGGTATAGTTTATTTGAGAATGTATGCAGAAGAATCTGTCCCGATTAATATAATAATTTTCTCTCATAAGTGATTTGAGACAGACCGACATCTGTTATTATTACAGAAAGACCATTTTCCCCTGAATAAATTTTGAAAAATTGAGGTTATTACATATACTTTGAATATCTTTCTTGTTTATTTTGCAAATTCCCCAGTCTTGTGGTTTATTATTATTATTGAATATTTCAATACATGATTTATTTTATTAATTTTTAACGTAAATTAATCGTAAATCGTAAATTGGAAATTAGATGTTCGAAAAGTATTCAATCTTTACAAGAGAACAAATATGATAAAAATCTTCAGTATCTAAGTAAAGTTACTCAAAATTATTGATTATTACTTAATTATTGTTCAAAAGAACTATATTTTCGTTTAGACTTTCTTTGATAAATGGGTAATGAATATACAATGTGAGTTATTGAAGTTATTATAATGAGTGACGCTTTCTTAGTCCAAATCAAAAAAAAATATGAAAACTATTGGAAAAATACATATTTAATAAAAGTTAGAAAATCAGTATGTAAAATAGTTATTTTTTAAAACTTATTTGTAATAGATATTTTATTTTGATACTTGTTTTGAAAATTAGAATCAATTCATATTGTCTCAAAAAGGGAAATAAAAATGAAATGAAAATTTAACTTTATTTTGAAAAGCAAAATTCAAAATTATTTCTTATTAGAAAGCTTTCTCCAAAGGAGCCGTTTTTATCTTCGCTGCCAGAGTGACGCCGCGTCATTGGCAGCATTCGTTTCCACCGCGTTGATTGAGAAAATGACGGTAAAAACGTGTGCCTCAGTCACTCCAACGGAAGATAAATTAAAAATCATTTCGTTTTCATCACTTTCGATTCTGCAAAACCATACGTCTACTCAGCCACTACTTTTCGGTGTAGACCATCAATTTCAAACGAGAGTTCTGGCTCGCGCAAGCCTTTTGCTCTGTGGAGACCCCACGCCGACGCTTTGAGTCGTCAGACGGGCGAGATGCACAACGTAAACGATACGCAGCCGGAAAGAGAGGGAGGCGATGATCGAGGCGAGACGAGACGAAGCGAGGCGAGCGAGTCGGGGCGGATACTCACTGGACGTGGGCTCGTCCTTGACGTCCTGCACGATGCGCCGCACGCTCTGCGTGAACTTCCCCACCAGGTTGGTCCCCGCTGAAACAGAGCACGCGCTCGTTAAACTTTGTTTTTCTAACGTGGCATCTGAGGGTAGTACCTCCAAAATGGAATATGGCACGGCTTTTCTCGTCTTTCTCGGTCGAGCCGCTAGATGTCACATGATCTCGACCGTATCAAGCAGTGATGTAGATCAAGCGACTCTAGCGGCACGACCGAGAAAGACGCGAAAAGCCGCGACATATTCCATCTTGGAAATACTACCCTCAGATGCCTCGTTAGAAAAACCCAAGTATACTTCGTGATGCGAGGAAAACCACGCAACATGCGGTACTCCTCCTCTGCAAAAGTCGGTTAGTAAAGATGGCAACTATCGGACAATAATAAACACATTATTGGTTTCGATATTTTTCAAGATAGGTTTTCAAATATTCGATTCTTTTTTTATATCGATATTTTTGAAAACTGATATTGGTAGTAGAGTCCTTTCGAAAAGGATTACGTACCATAACGTTAGCAAAGTCAGTTAGCAAAGACGGCAACGATCAGACGATAAGAAACATAGATTAATTTGTATAGATATATTTCGAGACAGAATTGTTAAATATTCCATTCTTTGCAAAAATATCGATATACTTGAAAACTGGCATTATTGGAAGAGACTTTTTAAATATGATTAAGCACTTCAGCCTATACCTCTTTTGAGTATCTGCGCATGCGCAACTCGAATTGCCCTTGCGCAGACATTTGGTTTCAAATTATCGTTTCCATGTTGTCGCGGCAGGAAGTATTATTCCTTGACGAAGGACATCATGCATAAGAGCTCAACATTTATTGCTTATTTATCCTTGAAAATATATTTTATTACATGGGAACGTTTTTTTTTAATTCAAAATTCAAATAGTATATGACTTAGTATAGGGATCACAGAATTTTGAAAACGTGCACAGAATTCACTTCTCCCCATAGCACGTCATACACAGTTTTAACTATTTTTTCACATAAAATAAATAAATAAATAGAATCGCATTCATCGATACAAAACGATAATTTGTTTATTAGTTTTCTAATAATGTATATCAACCATTGTTACAATACTATTGTTAATATTCGTATTAATTATTTTTAAATACCTGAAAAAGAAATGTCATCATGAATCGCTACAGTGTGATACGAAACTGAATCGCTACAGTGTGATAGTGTATTCATAAGATGGAACACAGTACAATCTATTTTTTAACTCAAGAGGTTTTATGATTAAATAAAGATGAATATAAAATACTCATTACAGTCAAAACTACAGTTTTTGCACATGAGGAATACATGGTGACAACAAAATAATGATCTTAGCACGTCATTTGGTTTGTACTTGAGCTATATCTGAATTTAAAGGGTTAAGGCAGCGAAATATGGCACGAGCGTTTGGGAGAGCTTTTTGAGGAAGTTGAGCCGAAGAAAACAGTCTTTCTGGCACTTTAATACAAGGGAAGATTCTGAAAACACCACAAGTATTAAGACTGTTAACATAACTCGGCAAACATGATCATTAGGTATTGAAGAAAATGTTAGTGTTACCTGTCTGGGAAAAATTGTTTTCCTTCGGGTTTTATCTCAGAATTCGTGCGTGTGAACTAATTTTACGTGCCTAACATGCTTCTTCACGAATCATACACCGATCTTGAATCGCAACACCAACCTCACGCAAGTAAATTGACTGTCTCGATACATACGCGTGCATTACCAGTTTTTTACACGAGCGAGGCGTGTCGCCACGAAACAGCTCGGCTTCTGTGATTTTCAAACGATGTGATTCCGTCGCGTCTCATTTGGAACATGGTGGAAATAATTTCCACCATGATTTGGAAAGGAGTGAGATTCTCCGAATTTTAATAATGCGTAGCTAATGCGTTGCAGCTCCTTGAGCATCCGCTGGCTACACGCGCCCGGGATGTGGCGCGTTATGCAGCTCATCTTTCAAAGCAGTTGAAACTTTTTCAAAGAGTTTTTTTACGAGAAATGAATTTCTTTTCTCTCTGGAAGATAGTCGGCGGTTTTCGAGGGAAAAATAAACTCGAGCGCGGGATGTTTGAAATGTACACCCTATGCTGTTAATTCCACCCAAGGAGTTTTTGTAATTGATTGTATTCCAAGTACGGCGCCAAATTTGAATTAATTAGCGGCCAATGAGCCACCACCAAGTTTTGCAACTAAATCACTACATCTCTCCGTGGGATTCTGTCCTTTGTGTAACTCAGGTACATCAAACCGCACTCGCACGAGCTACTTGCCCGCCTGGGGAGCCCGGCACTCCTACGGGCAACTTCTCCCGGCACACTTAATTCCCCTTAAAATACAGAAAGGCGTGTACATGCGCAAGCTCAAGCGGCGCGAGGCAGTGAATAGTGGCTTCATACGAAAATATGTTTGCAAGATTTTTTCTACCAAATAACCGAGACTTATGTTATATTTTTATTCTTCACTACTTAATACAATTTGATGTTTATTTTCTGACTAAATTTTCCCTTATATAAACATCTGATAAGTGAGAGGAATATGTTTGAATGGTGAATACTTTTTTTTCTTTTTGTATTGTTATTAAATCATTCAGTTATTTATTGTATTTTGCAATAATGTGAAATAAACTAACAAGCCTCTATAATTATTAACAATTATCGCTTACGGACGGTCAGTGCTTTTAACAGACAAGAATATTGGTCTGTTAAACCTTCTAACCTGAACGTAGTTTATTCTTTTTTATCATTCTTAAGTAAACAAAATAACAAAATGAAGATTCTTTTGATTATTTTCTTTAAATATTACTCTCAATTGAAATCGAACTGATGTATTATTTCATTTTAATGGATCTAGTTTTTGCCTTAAAGAGAAAATGGGAATGAATGTAGCTACATTTGTAAGAATAATTGACAAGTAACTTCTCTCAAAGACTGTCATGGACCAGGTATCCAGTGGCATACTGCCACCTGAGAGAAATTTGTACAACCCCTTCTTTTAAATCTCGAGCCAATTTCTCTAGACGCAGTGCCCGCGAGCTCTAGTAACATTGTGACCTTGCCCGCGACCTTGATATGTCTGCTGGAACTTGCATAAACGTGCACAGTTTACTTTATATCTTTGTTCATAGACATAAGCGACAAATGTCCACAAGCGAAAAACGAAATGAAAACCACAGAATATTTCTGTGGGAGAATTCTTGATCAAGACATATTCATTATTGGTCACATTTTATTTAAATTTCTTACCATGATTAATTATAACAAAATGTATGAAACAATTAAATATTGCAAAATATTGTGAAAGCAATCCAAGGCGACCATGAATAATAATTACTTCAACAATATTATAGATTATGAAATAATGTCAAACTTTTAGCAATGATAGATATTTAAATTAAGTTTTGTTTTCGAATACAAACTAGTTAATACTTTATATTATTTCAAACAAATCCGCTAGTTTGTCGGTGCTCCTGGAGTAACTCTGTACCACTCGGCTGAGGCTATCCAGCGCTTTAAAGCTCGGTAGGAAAGAGGTTCTCAACATCGTTAACCTTGTTCGCTGTTCCCTGTAGTGCTCTCTGAAGGAAAGTCAATTTCGCAGATACGTATCTACCACGTCGCAGTGCGGTGGTGTGCGAAGATGTTATCAAGACTTGGCCAGAAGGGTATTGAGGCGAATCCCTTGTTCTTCAAAAAATATGAATTGAGCACTGAATGTAGCTATTTTTGGAAATGACATTGATTGTTTTCTCAGTTTTCATTGTTCGATATTCATCGATATCACCCAACAAATAGTATTATGTTGAAAGCAATAAGTGTTTGTTTAATAGAGTGCATAGACAGTAGAAAGGAAATCCAGTGAAAGAATAACCATAGAAGAAACAAAATGAAAGTAGAAAATGAAGAATATAAGCAAATATGTATTATGTTTAAATACGCAGTGGTCCAGGTAATGAAAATGTCCTACAGCGAGATAAGGCATTCTGGCACGATTATCAGGTCTAACAGAGTTAACTCGAAGCCTACCTTAAGAGAAGTTTTTAGAGGTTGATGAGAAGTAAGTTACTATTCGAGCATTCCCTTTAATGGGGGGGGGGGGGCAAACCACAGAAGCAACCGATCAGAGCATTCCGTTGACAATTTCAATCCATTCAGTAACTTTTTAGGATCCAGCTATTTAATGTCGAAATTTTTCCAGCTATGAGACTCAAACCTAGATCCTCCCAGTGCATAGAGTAGTTGTGAATTTTCCATTACAGCCGTTTATACAGCCAATTCGTACCGCTAGTAATGTCCCGCATGATGGCCAAACCGGTTGAGGCGCCAGTGACAGAATGGTCTCACCTCCACGAGTCGCGATTCGATTTCCGCGTCAGACATGGATGTTTTCTCATGTGTTGATGCATGGAATGGCTCTCCCTATCGCCAAATAACACTTTTCAATATTATTTCTTCCCTTATCAAATTAAAGGCGCTCTCCTAGACAGGTTTATTTAGATAGCTGAGAAGGACCTACGCGGCCACCTCGAGTGGAAGAGATTAGTGACGGTAGTAATTAGTCAAGAACGATTATTAGCCGATTTTTTATAAGCAAAACATAAATTAATTTAATAATATTTTTGTTCAAATTAATCGATTACAATTAAATTGAAACGAAAAACAATCAATTAACAGACGGGCTGACGTGCGGACAGAGAGATGGACGGGCGGAAAGACAGACAGACGGGCAGACAGACAGATAGACGGGCGGACAGACAGATAGACGGGCGGACAGACAGACAGACGGGCGGACAGACACGGGCGGACAGACAGACGGGCGGACAGACAGACAGACGGGCGACAGACAGACGGGCGGACAGACAGACAGACGGGCGGACAGACAGACGGCGGGTGGACAGACAGACAGGCAGATAGACGGACGGGCGGACAGACAGACAGACGGACGGGCAGGCAGACTGACGGACAGGACTGACGGACGGACGGACGGGGACAGACAGACGGACGGGCGGACAGACAGACAGACGGACGGACGGACGACGGACGGACGGACGGACGGACGGACGGACGAACGGACGGACGGACCAACGGACGGACGGACAACGGACGGACGGACGAAGACGGACGGACGGACGAACGGACGGACGAATTGACGGACAGACAGACGAATTGACGGACAGACAGGCTGACGGACGGTCGGACGTTTTGTCCTAAAACGATTTTTCGGTATCAAAGAGCCACAAAATATGGATTATGACCACATAATATGTTAGAGGAAACTATTTGCAGTATATAGTATTTGCAGTAAAAAAAAAAGATTTTTTCCCTTTTTCGTTGCTATATTCCGGGAATAAGTTTTTCTGTCGAAAATTCAGCGCTTCCCGGCGCACGTTTACAATACTTTCTCTTCTGATGTAAGGACGAGAAACTAAAAACAATGGTATTAGGAAGAAATTCGTATCAGTCAAAGAAATTCTTTATTTTCAATACAAAATCCCTAACAGAACAGAAGCACTTCTGTGGTAAGAAATAGAATGAATTGTCAACAACTAAGAACTAGAAGGCAAATAGATTGAATTGTGAAATATTTATTTGTAAAATTAAAGACTGTATATTATATTGAAGTTAAAATGCTTTTTGAGTTACCGGTAAAAGATAAAAACGCACCTCTCATCTTGAATTATAGGAAAGAGAATTGGAGTGGTGGTGTAAAGGATTCGACTATATTTTGCTTTTCAGGTTTACGGAACACCAAGTCATTATCTACATCCGTGATAATTTTTTAACATTATGACAAACATTCTAAACTCACAGTACTGGACGAAGTATTCCCTTTGTTTTACACCCACAAGGAAATTTTGAATAACTTAGGCTGTTGTTTTTCTCTTGCTCAATCATACCACGAATGCAGATAATTTGGTTGGTTTTGACTTAATTGTGAAATATTTTATGACATTTCTGGCGAAACATTTCCAAGTGCTAACTTTCAAGAGTTTACAAATCAGTAGAATATTCTTGGCAACACTGCCTGTGCGTTCTCCACCACTAACAGAGCAGGCAATAATTTATTGCGAGGCGCACGTCGCGTAGTAAATTTAGTGGATGAGCCCCTTTTCCACAGTGATCGGTTGAGACTGAGTCTCCCAGCGCGCCGGGCGAAAGAGTTCGAATTTAATCGCGAAAGTGGTAAGCTACGCTTCCCTTGACGCCCAGACTCTGGGGAAATTATTGAAAATAAATACCGCGTTCGCTGCTGTTATATTGTCCTTTTGCAGCCGCTTTCCACGTCCCAATAGATGGCCGCTTCGGGCAGGGAAATGTAAATAGTTTGACAATAACAAGAATTTGTTAAGAGAATGTACTGGGTTACTACCGTTACTATCGATTTCAAATTTGATTTTGTTATTGAATAACAAGAGAGGAAAAAAGGACAAATCATAATTCCTAAATCAGATTATTTCCCGTTAATGGATACAGCATACTTATCAACCAATTATAGTTAAACCGTTTCAATACAGATACATTCCAGTGATAGGTTACAGAGGGTGGATTGAAGAATTAAGCGCGCGATGTGATTTTACCAAAATGCACAAAGCTTACTTCATGAAACGATATTTCAGCAACTTTTGCAGATATGGCAAAATAAATAAAATGAAGTATTTTTATGTTAAACATAACCTTCAAATTAATGAGTTTCTTTTATTTGTTTTCGATACTATGGACAGACTGTTTTGTGTCATCGTGAGGCCACATCATTACGTCTGCAGCATTTGAATCTGAAGATGCTGGAATCTTTGAATCTGAAGATGCTGGAGTTCGAATCTCAACGTTTCGGATTTTTGACAGCTAGATAGCGGGTCGAATTCAACCACTGTCTGGAGGAGAATTCTTGCGGCCGGCTTCTCTGATCGGTAGTTTTCCGTGGTTTCTCCGATAAACACGGGGCGAATGCCGAAGCAGTACCCTACCAAACGGGCCACGGACCGCGCGCGATCTTTTTTTCCTTTTCCTTGTCCTTGTCCTCTCCTCTCCTCTTACACACACACTTACACCAATATGCACCACACTCTCACATATTCCGGGAGACCGGTCGGGAGCTTAGAGCTTGTCCCGGCTGGGGCGGTGCCTCGCTGGTGGGAGAGTCCTGGTTAGGGGGAAACCCCACTAGCCGACGGTAGGTCGGCGCCGGATCTCGCCATCCGGCGGGGGAAGATCACCGCCAGCTCCGAGACAAAACATGCACTACACTAACGGGACTAACGACCAAAGCAGTAGACGCGCCCGGAAACACGAAAAAAATCAATCAATCAATCCCGGAACATAACATGAACTGCACTTAGTATTTGACGCGCCCCGAATCCCAATTCACTCACACACTTGATACTATTGAACATGACAGAAGACATACATTTGGTGTCTTATTCGAATCCCTCGTCGCTCCTCTCTTGCTTTTCCTTCCCTCTCCCGAGAGATCCCTTCCGGGGCACGGAGGGCTCTTTCTCAGCCGTCGCATCGCGTCGCGTCGCGGGGCTGATTGGGGATTGGCCATCGAGGAGGCGGGGTGAGTGATTGCCTCACGTCGTAAACGGGAGGACAAACTGTGAAGACGAAAGCACGCGCATGGACGACCTTCGACCAGGACACGACCACGATGCGCCTGACCATTTCCACAAGATACGGCTCAGAGCATCAACTGATGTCACTGCAGCGCCTCTGACCGGGAGGTCCTAGGTTCCCACTCCCCACGGCGGCAAGATTTTCGACACTAGCTTTTCAGCTAGGTCGAATTCAGTCGCTGTCTGGAGGACAATTCTAGCGGCCGGCTGCTCTGATCGGTAGTTTTCCGTGGTTTCTCCGATCAACACTAGGCGAATGCCAGAGCAGTACCCTACCAAACGGGCAACGGACCGCGCGCGATCTGTCCTTCCTCTTCCTTGTCCTACCCTCTCCCCTTACGCACACACTTACACTAACATGCACTCACTACCACATATTCCGGGAGACCGGTCGGGAGCTTAGAGCTTGTCCCGGCTGGGGCGGTGCCTCGCTGGTGGGAGAGTCCTGGTTAGGGGGAAACTCCACTAGCCGACGGTACAATATCTACATTCCTCGACATCACTCAAGCATTTGACAGAATTTGGCACCCGGGACTAATCTACAAACTAATAAAAGCAGGAACTCCAACCTACATTATTCACATCGTCAAAAGTTTCCTATCAGATCGCACATTCTCAGTAATAGTGAACAATCACCCCTCCACCCCACACATTATCAAAGCAGGCGTCCCGCAAGGCTCCCCTTTATCTCCAACATTATTCAATATATACATAGCAGACATTCCATCATCATCAAATTCTAATATAGCTCAGTTGCAGACGATACAGCCCTATTCGCCTCAGGATACTCACTAAGTAACCTACGATCACAAATTCAAAATCACTTACACAACATTGAAACCTGGGCAAACCTCTGGAAAATTCAACTCAATCCCGACAAAACAATAGCAAAAATCTTCTCACTCAGAAGGTTTACCTCCCCCACTCCGCTAGTAATAAACAACACCCCCATTACCTGGACCCCACCATCACAACCCATAAAATACCTAGGACTTCATCTGGACACAAAACTAACCTGGAAAACCCACATAGACATCAAAATTAAACAAGCTAGAAATAAATTATTCCAACTCCGGCCACTAATCAACAAACATAAATCTCTGTCATACAGAAACAGTACAACATTATACAAAACAATAATCAGACCACTACTGCTTTATGCATGCCCCATATGGACAAACGCAGCCCCCACAAATGTCAATAAAATTCAAGTAATGCAAAATAAATTTTTAAGATTAATCACAAATGCCCCCTGGTTCATAAGTAATAAACAACTACATTCAGAATTAAATATCAATACAATAATAAACCAAATAGCACACATATCACACAACTTTTACCAAAACCTAACAGACATACCAGCAGCATCCCATTACAAACTACCGAACAATCCAACCCACACTAGAATAAAAAATAGATTCCCTTTTGAAGCATTCCTCAAAATTTTAGCCAACCACGATGCATAACACCAAGGTTCTCCCCTAGAGTGTCCTCTCCAATATATAGACTAAGTTAGCGTAGCTATTTTAACTAGATTAAGTCTGAAAAAAATACATCTGTAAAGTATTGTACTGAACGATGTAAATCTCGAAAAATGAATAAATATGTAAAAAATGAAAAAAAAAAGCCGACGGTAGGTCGGCGCCGGATCACGCCATCCAGTGGGGAAAGATCACTGCCATCTCCCGAAAAACATGCACTACACTAAGGGGACTAATGCCCAAAGCAGTTGACGCGCCCGGAAACACGAAAAAAACAACAAACAAAATCCACAAGATACGGACAATCCCTCGCGGTACGTACATGCGCGGCGGTGGAAAGCGGACGGAAACACTGGTGTGCATTCACTCGGGAGCACGTTCGCTTGCATACGCACATGCGTGTACAAACAATTGTACAGGTCATGTACATGTTGTTAATAAAACGAACAGTTTTCATGTATTTTCTGCTTGAAGTTAATGCAATTTATAAAAAAATAAAATAAAAAGGGGCTTCAATTTTTGCTTAATTTTTTTTCCACGGAGAGACCAAAGAATGCTTAAAAATGGCACAAGTCTATTGTTCCTTGAACACTCTGAGTTTTTAAAAATTTCATAAGTTAGAAAGAATGAGAGAGATTATTCGTTTTTTAAGCGTTGATAAAAGTGAGTGAGGCCCACGCCTGCGTGGTGTTAAAATAAAGCGCAAGGCGAGTTAGCTAGAATCTCGGCAGAGTGGTGCATGTTTTCTTTATCACGGGAGGTGGCAGTTCCCCCGCTGGACGGTGAGATCCACCACCGATCTCTCTGTCAGCTAGTGGAATTTTTTCCATTCAGGCATCCCCCAGCAGCGGGACACCGCCTCAGTTGAGACAAGCTCTAAGCTCTCGACTGCTCTCCCGTCATTTGTGGTAGTGTAGTGCATGTAAGTGTAAGGGTGTGAGTATAGGACAAAGATCAGGGAGAAAAGATCGCGCACGGTCCATGGCCAGCTTTTAGGGTTCTGGTCCGGCTTCCGCCTGGTATTGATCGAAAAAAAAATCGAAAAACTACCCATCAGAGCAGCCGGCCGCTAGAATTCTCGTTCAGACAGCGACTGAGTTCGACAGTCGTGTGACTTACGTGATGAGCGACCGCGTGCCTGGTCCTGACGCCGCTCAAACAGGCCGAAGCCGCCGAGAACGCACTGAACCCGCAACAGCGTAGGAGAGGCAGATCGATCGAAGTGCGAGGAGTATGTGCTGTTAGATGCCCGCACTGAACCCATATTATTAATCATTTGAGTATTAAGGCACAGAGCTGGCGTATCCTAATTGCGTTCTCTAATGTCCGCTGCAACGTTCTAGCATTGGGATCGAACCAGAAGAAATAGTTTTTAAATATGATAGGATCCGATATGATAAATACGAGACGCGATATCGGCAAGTGTGTGTGTGTGTGTGTGTGTGTGTGTGTGTGTGCGTGTGTGCGCGCGCGCGCGCGTGTAAATGCACAAGACTACTGACCCCTCGATGGCGACATGACCAACGACCTGCCACAAACATCGCCGCTCCAGGAGACGGCTATCTGATCTGGTTTCGGCGCGCCGGGCAGACGGACAAAATATAGTGTCGAAAGCAGTCGGCTTTTCACCGGAGACAGACAACGATCCTCAAAGGGTCCGACGTCTTCCGAACTTCTATCTTCTGTACCACTATATTACAAGTAGATATGTTAGTTTTAAAGTACAGCACGAGCATTTTTGTATGCGCCAAACATTAATTTGCCAATTAATAACCCACATTTTTCATATGTATCTAAATTAAATTGGTGTCTAAACCAACTTTTGCTTTTCAATGTGTTTTGCAAGATTATACCTTGGTTTCTCACCTCCCACATTTCAAAACAGCGGGGCCAACTGATAAAGCCGGAGGAGGCATGTCAGGAGGATTAGATTGCCCGAGGTGCAGTGCTAGATATTACAATGTAGAATTTAAAAAAAATATAACATTCAACATCACAAAAATGAACATTACCAGCAAATAATGTAAAAAGAGGGCAATTTTTGGATTGTTCATTGCAAGAAAATCAGATAAAACGAAAGGTAATAAATAACTCACTGTCACATTTTACCCATCCATTAACGCAATCTTTCTTCCTATCGGTTTATTATATCCTGATTTATACGTAATTGGCTCACTCACCTTCCATTATCTCATTTGCTCACTTATTTAATTTATACATTCATTCGTTTGTTTATTTTTTATTTTTGAAGTGAATATACTGCAGTGTACGCTGTGGGGTCGTTTTAGCTGGTCAGAACAGATGTGTAAATCCGTAAACGATTTCTGTGTGAGTGAGGTGGTTCCTTCCGCAGGCGTTTGTCTCCGGCCGGACGCTTGACGAGCGCCGCCCACTCCCCCTCTCTGCCCTTCCCCTCCTCTCCCCCCACCTCCTCTCCCGCACGGCCTCTGCGCGCTGCAATTTCCTGACAGCGGCGCAATCTCCGAGGCGCCGCCGCCGGCAGACGCCCGCCTCCCCCCGCACAATGCTCCGCCCGCGCGCTCACCCTTCCCCGCCTCCGCTTCCTCCGAAACAAGCAGCACACATACGCACATGCCACCCCGCCCACTTCCTTGTTCCCCGGCCGACGCCCGCCCGTCACAACCATAGCGCTCGTCTCCTTGCCCCACTCTGCCAACTGTCCTCATTCGCCCAGACTCTGCCATCTACCCTCATTGCACAGACTCTGCCAACTGCCCTCATCCGCAGTCCCTCGCCCTCACGCCTCATTCGCCCAGACCCTGCCAACTGCCCTCATACGCAGTATGCACTCTCGCCCTCATTCGCCCAACTCTACCAACTGCCCTCATTCCAGTCCCTCGCACTCTCGCCCTCATTCGCCCAGACTCTGCCAACTGTCCTCATTCGCCCAGACTCTGCCAACTGCCCTCATTCGCCCAGACTCTGCCAACTGCCCTCATTCGCCCAGACTCTGCCAACTGTCCTCATCCGCAGCAGCACTCTCGCCCTCATTCGCCCAAATCTGCCAACTGCCCTCATCCACTGTCCCTCGCACTCTCGCTCTCATTCGCCCAGACTCTGCCAACTGCCCTCATTCGCCCAGACTCTGCCAACTGTCCTCATTTGCCCAGACTCTGCCAACTGCCCTCATTTGCCCAGACTCTGCCAACTGCCCTCATTTGCCCAGACTCTGCCAACTGCCCTCATTTGCCAGACTCTGCCAACTGCCCTCATTTCCCGACTCTGCCTTGCCCTCTCCATCCGCCATCCCCTATCCTCATCTTGCCCCGCGATCTTCCCCATATGTCACTCACCCTCATCACTCCATACAGTCCTCTTCCTTCCGCCACTATCCGTTCTTTCGCCTTTCTCTTTGTCTCTCGTCCTCACCCCAGCCTCTTTGGACTACTTCGTCCTCATTCGCCTTCCCCCTCCTGACGGTCTGCCAGCTCATTCCTATGTGTACGGAGCCCATTCTCCCTCCGCAGTGCCCCTTCTGCTCTCCCTGCCCGCCGCCTCGGGCCACAAAGCTTCCCCCGCGTCCTCTCCCCCCCCCCCCCCCCGCGCTCCACCCCGCACCCCTCGCCGTGAATTGCGAGACAAATGCATTCTCTGCGGCACAGGTGAACGCTTCCGGCCCTTGCCTCGTCCGTCCGCTCTGCCTTGGGGCAGCTGAGCGCTCGGAACCAAACCCAATTAGAGCAACGGTTCTCCAACTCATCCCCCTGGCGAACCGCTTAAAACGTCACGATAAGCGTGCCGACAATCTGTGAAACATTTTTCAAACAAATGAACTTGTAAATGCATCTAATATGGAAAATCTTAGCCTATGGATGCAATTGTTTTTAATATGTTTAAAATGTCCACTAAAATTGTTGGAAAATGCTGTAATAATTCGTTTCCTTGGGAAGTTAATTACCGTTTCAGTATTTTATAATGATGGCGATTGAATTATTAAAAAATAAACGGTTTTGGGTTTTTAAATTTTCATCACCTTTGATTTTACCGCGGGTTTATCCTCATTCAAAATAACTGTCTTGTAAAAAATAAGCTTTATTTTTTGTAAAAAACATTTCAACTAAAATTTCTCACAGTTATTTACATTGTTACAAAAGCAATGTAATTTAGTTTTACTTATACATTCTATATGGAAGCTATTTTGCTTATTGCATGTATGTTTGAATTAAAATACAAAGAAAACAAAATAGTAAAATCGCAATGAAAGAGCTTTGGTTACTTACCACAGTATACCCAGTTTAACCAAGTTTAAAAAGTCACATACTAAATTCTAATTCCTTCACTTTTCGACAGCTAGTTTTACCTGGTTATTTTAGGAGCCCGGAAACCCAAATAAAGGGGCAATTCGAACTGAAGATCTTTTTCTCTTATCTCACCGCAAGTCGTCGCATACGTCTATTTTGTTGTATGTTTAATTTGAAGTAGTTTATGCAATTGACTTCTTTGTCTCTCCTCCTCTTTAAAAACGTGTAGAAGAACAGCCATTGACACAACTATATATTGCTGAATAATTAGAATGAATATTAATCATAAATTCATTTATATTAATTTCTACATTAAATAGATGCATTCCGAAATGACTGTTGGACGACCGAAATGATTTTGCAACACTCCCAGGATGGGGCATATCTCAGGCAACCTCCAGCGTGAGTGGTTCAAGAAATGCTTTCAATTTTTATTCCTTTGTCAACAATTAGTAAGTATAATCAATTGTTTTCTTTCGTTAACGCGAATATTGACTTACAATTTCCTAAATCTTAACGACGACTGAAAACATAAGTGATTTTAAACTTTGATTTGATCCTTACTCTGCACAAACTAGTAATGATTACTCTCTCCCCATATCTTCAACGCTGTACGATATTTTTAAATATAGTTTACATGAACAATAATGAATTTGTCACTGCAAAATTCACATAAGATAAAGTAAAAAATTTGTCCTCGTTCAGAGGATTGCGACATGTAATCTTCAAAACATTGGCTTAGCAAACATTTGGGTTGTGGTAAAAATCTCTGAAAGTGATTTCCGTTGTAGATCTAAGCCCTTCGACCGGTATTTCAAAATTACCTTTGGACCCTGGAGATGTGGCTTTCGTTATCCATTGTATCATTACTGAAACAAAAACTTAAATCATCGACGTCTTGAAATTATAAAATATAATATAGTTGTTAGACGATGAGCTGGAGGCTAATGAGATACTGCCTTACAATAACCAACAAATGTGACTCAAGGCATCAACTGATACCACCGCAATGCCTCTGACCGAGGGGTGCTAGAGTTGAAGTCCCCAAGGTACTAGAATTTTCAACACCAGCTAGACAGTTAGGTCGAATTCGGCCTATGTCCAGTGAATTCTCGCGGTCGGCTGCTCTGATCGGTAGTCTTCCGTAGTTTCTCCGATCAACACCAGATGAATGCCGGAGCAGAACCCTAACAACGAGCAGCGCACCCGGGTGATCTCTCCTTCTTCTTCCTTGTCCTATTCCTTACTCACACACAATTACTCTTACAACCGGGAGCGGTAGCTCAGTGCATCAACTGATGTCACTGCAGGGCCTCTGACCGGGAGGTCCTAGGTTACACTCCCCACGGCGGCAGGATTTTCGACACTAGCTTTTCAGCTAGGTCGAATTCAGTCGCTGTCTGGAAGAGTATTCTAGCTGCCGGCTGCTCTGATCGGTAGTTTTCCGTGGTTTCTTCGATCAACACCAGGCGAATGCCGGAGCAGTACCCTAACAAACGGGCCACGGACCGCGCGCGATCTGTCCTTCCCATCCCTTGTCCTATCCTCTACCCTTACACACACACGTACATTAACATGCACTACACTATCACATATTCCGGGAGACCGGTCGGGAGCTTAGAACATGTCCGGGCTGGGGCGGTGCCCCGCTGATGGGAGAGTCCTGGTTAGGGGAAAACCCACTAGCCGACGGTAGGTCGGCGCCGGATCTCGCCATCCAGCGTGGGAAGATCGCCGCCATCTTCCGAGTGAAAAACATGCACTACACTAACGGGATTAATGACCAAAGCAGTTGACGCGCCCGAAAACACGAAAAACCAAACCAACTTACCCTTACATGCACTACACTACCACACATGCCGGGAGACCAGTCGGGAGCTAAGAGTTTGTCACGGCTGGTGGGAGATTCCAGGTTGGGGAAAACTCCGTAAGCCGACGTAGGTCGGCGCTGGAACTCGACAGCCCGCGGGAGATGGGGACCGCCATATCCAGCAATGAAAACGTGCACTCCACTTACGGGACAGATTACTTTATCAGATGACGCGCCCGGAATCATGAATAAATCACTCACTCTGCCTCACAATAAAATGTTATACGCTGCATATTTTTGCACGACACAAGGTATAAAGTGTGACACTTTAGACGACAAGCGCATTGTTTTCCGTACCAATTATGAAACTGCGTGTATCTCGCAGTCAAATTCAAGTGCGCCGCATTCTCAGTCCCCCCAGGGGCATCGATTTAGTCCAGAAAATGTTTCCTATTTTTGGAACCACACTGGCGGCCGCATGTCCTGCGTGTAAAAAGTTTTTGTCACCGTGGGGTGCATCATGTTTGTTGGCTGGAGGGTATACGCTTACGATTTCGTAAGAATAAAATATCCCGCATGACTTATCATAGGGTGATACAGCTGACTTTCAAAAGTTTGAAGGCCTTTTGATTGATTGATTTTTTCGTGTTTCCGGGCGCTTCAACTGTTTCGGTCATTAGTCCCGTTAGCGTAGTGCATGTTTTTTCTCGGGAGATGGCAGTGACGAATCAGGACATCGATGAAGGACAGATCGCGCGCAGTCCGTGACCCGTTTGGTAGGGTACTGCTCCGGCATTCGCCTGGTGTTGATCGGAGAAACCACGGAAAACTACCGATCGGAGCAGCCGGCCGCTAGAATTCTCTTCCAGACAGCGACTCAATTCGACCTAGTTGAAAAGCTAGTGTCGAAAATCCTGCAGCCGTCAGGACTCGAACCTAGGACCTCTCGGTCAGAGGCGCTGCAGTGATATCAATTGATGCACTGAGCTACAGCTACCGGTTTGAAGGCCTTTTGAATAACTTTGTATTTGAAATCGAAGGTGTATTTGAAAAAGATCAGTTCACAAGAGCTAAAAATTTCGTCCGAGATCCAGTTAACTGAAAATGCAAATTTGTTGTAAATAAGTTTCCTGGAAGCTCATTAATGTGCAACCAGGGCCGAAAATTGAAATTGCTCAGCACTAGTTCAGCGTTAACATCCTCCCATCCCTCTCAGCAATGGAAATATGATCCTGACGCAATAACCAGGCCACTATTGCGTGCAATGAAGCGCGCGGTCACGTGTGCACAGTGGCGTAAATGAGGCCACGAGTGACCTCTGAAGGGCCGGTCGTGTTACGCACACGAACTCAACGACATGAGTAAAGGTGCTTCACTAGCCAGTGCCTTTCTGTCCACAATAAAATGATCTTGTTCGCAAACATTTTGTGGTTTCTCAAACCTTTTATTTATTTATTTATTTATTTATTTATTTATTTATTTATTTATTTATTTATTTATTTATTTATTTATTTATTTATTTTTTATTTATTTATTTATTTATTTATTTATTTATTTATTTATTTATTTATTTATTTATTTATTTATTTATTTATTTATTTATTTATTTATTTATTTATTTATTTATTTATTTATTTATTTATTTATTTATTTATTTATTTATTTATTTATTTATTTATTTATTTATTTATTTATTTATTTATTTATTTATTTATTTATTTATTTATTTTACGTGAAAAACAGTTAAAAACTGCGTATGACGTGCTATGGGGAAAAGTGAATTGTGTGCACATTTTCAAAATTCTGTGATCCCTACACTAAGTCTTATACTACTTAAATTTTGAATTTTGAAAGGGAGAAAAAACCTATTATTTACTTTACTTATGTACGAGTATATATTTCGCTGGAACCTCGATAACACGAATACAAAATTCCAAGGGAAAAGTTTGAGAATTGGAATGTTTAGACACATAGACGTTCTTGTTACAGGAAGAAAATTAGTTAGTCTCCATTAATGAAGTTACACGACTGACGATCACCCCAGGAATCACGGAAAGCAGATACATTAGAGGTTTGACATTCGAACACAATACAATGGATTCTACATATTTAAGCAGTATTGTTAGATGGCGTAATTGAAATAACTCTTCAAAAGAACGAAATAATTTTACCCGTAACCATTGACTTCTTCGAATAAACGAAAAAAGACTGACTTCCTGGCCCACAGCACTTCCATTAATGGAAACGTAGCCTTTAGACACCTTGAATATCAGATGCTCGATGAAAGGAGCCTCTGCTGTGTAGGTTCTTAATACGAAACTTAGGAAATCAAAAATATACAGGGTACAGCGTGTACTTCATATTACATTCAATTTTCTTATTTAGAGCAAAATTACGTTTACATTTTTATACGTTAATGAACTGATTTTAATAATCTTGCAGAACACTGATGAAGGTAAATAGTGAAAATGTTTCGAGAAACAGACTTGAGCAAACTGGACTACCGGACAATTAAATTAACGCTCCCTCAGATTTGTAACATTTTCCTAAGGGTAAAATTACCGTGACATTTTCCTAAGGGCCGAATGACCGCGACTTGGTAAGAGATGGGCCACGAAAACAAACACGAGACACTTAGCCGTCAATGAAACATGCCAAATTGACTCACCATTGTTTACGTAATTGTTTGTGTTAGTCACGCGTGAAGAATTTTGAAACCACGTTAGTGAAATTTAAGTGTCATAGGATATCCAATAATTGATGTATGAGACAGAACAACTGGATCAAACTTCACTTAGTAAAAAGGAGAGGAGATGCATTGACAACTACTGGTGGTAAAACAGAACATACGTTTTCACAATATATCTATCTATCGTAATTTTCAAAAATTCAGGAAGTTCAACACAAATTAGACCTGCACCACTTTATAAGAGCCCTTTATTTTATCCCTTCCAAAAAATTTGAAGAAACATTTTGAAGCCATTTTTGATATATATATATATATATATATATATATATATATATATATATATATATCGCATTAACGGCATGCAGAAATGACGCGGAGTTATTATTTTTTTAAGTGTACATTACTTAATGCCAAGATATAATTTTTTGAAATAGATTTTTACGAAAAACAACTGTCATCTATATTGCACTTTCACCCTTTTTTTGCAATTTTTGAAAATACATAGAGTTAGCCGAAAATAGAGTCAGCACAATATTTTTCATAGTCCTTTGCTACGTAGAAAAAAAATTAAAGAAAAATTGGGAGCCGTTTTTGAGAAAATAATTGTTTAAAAATTGTCTATATTGACGCAACAATTGTGCGATAACTATTGAAATTTTTTCAAATTCTACATGACCTTGCTGTGATATCTGTCTTTGAACAGCATATTTTATTTCGCAAAAAATAACTTTGTTCAATATTGTAGTTGTAGGAAGATGTCTAAAACAAATTGAATTTTGCCATTTTCGAAAACTCATGGATTTAAATGAAAATGAGATCCGCGCCATTCTTTGCATTGTTCACTACGCTATTTGAGGACAGAGGTTAATGTAAAATACCCCCAAAATCACAATATCCATTTCTATCACACAGAGCCCGGAGTTTCTTTAGGTCGTTCGGGAAATATCCGTTTAGGAGAACATTTATTTAGGCGCTAATGTTGATTGTTGACAGACGGTGAGCAGACAGACGTTTTATTCTCAATCTATTTTTCGTTGTCAATGACCCACAAAACATGTATTCTGACGGCATAACGTATTAGAGGAAATAATTTGCTCCAAATAGGAACAAGATTTATCGACTTATTCATTACAAGATCAATGCAATAAGATTTTTAATCGAAAAATTGCGAATTTCCGGCGCATGATTACAATATTATGTTAATATAAACAGCAAGCAGTTACAAATAATTGAATATTTGAACGCTAAATGAAGAAATTGAAAATTTAAATTTATCTTAATATTTCATTTCACAAAGACCCAAAGGATGGCGAATGATAGAAGTTGGGAATGCTCGTCTTCTACGAGGGAACTTTTTTTCAAGGGAGTGGCAAGTATATCGTTCATAGTACGTAGATTATCCCGAAACTAAGGTCTCCTATTTTTTAGACATACAAAGAAACGTTTATTTTTAAAAATCTTTACATCCATTTAAAAATTAACATTTATCTATTCTTCTACATAATTGGCATTTCTGTCTATGAATTTTTATAGCCGTTGCAGCCGGGTTTGTATGCCCTTGTCTTTCATACCAGCTTGACGTAATTTCTGTGAGGAAGCGTTGCCTCCTCTTTGACCTCATCATCGTTGCTGAAAGGCTTGCAACTACTTGCGGATGTTTTTCACATCCATACACGACTTGTCATGCACTTCTTTCAACTGGCGATGAATTTTCATAAGTTTCACTTCTTTTTATGTTCAACAACCTAATAGCTGTGCTACTTGGGTGGCGCAGCAGCTCCAAACGGAAGATCCATTTCAAACGACTGCCAAGTGAAGAGTTCGTGTCCCAGGGAGAGGCGCAAAGGCCTCTTTGGGAGTGGGGAAAGCAATAAACACAATGTTATCAACACTCTCTTACTAATATATATTCTAACACACCCACCTACCACCTTCCACACGTAGTGTGGGCATGATAGTATGAATGCTCGTGAAGCGAGCTTTAAATTCTCAGGAAGCAGGATCTTTTGGTTATGAGAAAGGTCTTAATCCTTGACACAATGAATCAGATAAAATACGAATAAAATGAGCATATATTCAATGAAAAAATTACAGTGACACAATTATATAACAGGATAATGCACTTTAAGTAGTTGGTCACTGAAAAAAAAACAAGGCAAAACAAAAAACAAGGCGTCACCTCGACTGCCTGAACACACTTTCACCAACTATAATTTACAATTTGCTCATTCCTCTTTCCGAATTTTCATCTACCAAATTGTTTTACTCTTTTTAGCCTCTAGTTTTTACGTGCACGGCTTTTAAAATGAATTTTACACTTGTTTAAAGGAAATCCGTTCACAGGTCCTACCCTTGGGCTTCGCACTCACTATAACAATGAACTTTAAAGAGAAAAAACAATAAAACGTAATGTACACGTTACTTAAATCTGACCCCGTTACATATCACAGAAAGCAATTACTTTTAACACAATACAATAAACTATGACTTTTCCAGATGACATCAACTGTACAACATGTGAAAATCATGAATTATTTAAGTAAAATTTTACAAGGTATGGCTTCTGAATGAATTCAATAACACGCAAAGTAAATTAACTTGAAACTGCCACTCACATCGTTCGGAATACTTCTCCCACCTATTCTGGACTTTTCACCCACTGTTAACACGAATTGTCGTGTATTTTACAGCTATTCTCTTTCCTCAACTGATCGCCGCATAAAAAATACCAGTTCTTTTACCTCAACAGCTCCGCATCGCTCGCCTGTAGGTAACCTTGAGGATTTTCTGCCATTCGCAGCCGAGCGTTACTACTCGTCTTCGCTTGCTGTCCCACGATGTTACCGACGTTTCCTTTCCTGGAACTCTGGACTCCGCCAAGCCTCCAATTTCCACACCCTTCTCCCGTTCTCCGGACTTGTACGATTCTCATTCCTGTCCAAATCTTTCTCGTCTGCGCTTCTCTCTTCCTGGGGTCGTCCTCCTTCTTCTGCCGCGCCTCGTACAAGTTTGTTCGCACTTCCAGCCTCGAATAATTAATGTTGCTGAAATTATGCTTTAAATGCTCGGCCTACTTACCACAATTTCTGCGTGTGTGGTCTCAGCGTGCGATATGAGATGCTGAATTTAGTTAATGTCCTTCTGCGCGAATTTTACAAATTTGAAATTATTTCGAAGTCAAACAATCACTTCACTTGCTCTCCCAAATATTGTGAATGTTAATGCGAAGAATGTTCGTGCACTCCACTTCTTAATTACATCACTTTCGAAGATACGTTTCTCAAGCTAACTTTTGACTACCAAGTTAAAATAAACTCCTATGCTATTAAGTTAAAATCGCCTTCATAACTCAGTCTAGTCACCGTCGCAGCTGCAATCAAAGAGAGCTCAGTCTAGTGGCCGTCGCTGCTGCAATCAAAGAGAGCTCCTCCGAGGCGCGCGCGATACTTATGGTACTCGCTCCTAGGGAAATTTTGGAGGGGTGAATATTCTCCTCTTTTTGTGACCTCCCGGAAAAACGTTATTCTCTAGTTCAGGCGTCATAGTTCGGAAAGCTGTGGGTAGATGGCGCGTTTACAAGCCATCGCTCCGCCGCGTACCGTACTCCTCTCTGTTCGTGGGCTTATTTACGTAGCTGATGGTGGCGTTATGGGTTGTCTAATCCCATGACGTCACAGTATATATATATATACATATACATATATATATATATATATATATATATATATATATATATATATATATATATATATATAGTATGCTTTTACTCTAGCACGTTCACCAATCACTGATAATTCTATCATGCTGATTCTAATGCCATCCCTCGTAATTTTTTCTGATCTTGCCGTACGAGAGCTACTCGGAGCTATACTGTAAACTTGAAATAATCGTAAATAAATTGTTGATACTTCATATGTTGTTTCTGTGTTCCTATTTGCTAGGGCGACGTCACGATTGCCACACTTTCAGGAGCACACTTTCCTCTGGAATTTGAGCGCGCGTGTCCTCCGAGGCTGTGCTCGCCCGTTCTGCCCCGCGCGGGAGTTGGGTGATGGACGGGCGCCGGGCTGCGAGGACGTGTTCCAGGGGGCCAGGCGCATTAGCCAGCGCGGCCCCCAAGTTGCGCGTGACGGCGGAGACGACACACACTGGGCCCAATCCACACTGACGTGGGTGAAATTAGGACGGTGTAACTTGCGCACTGCGCAGGGCCCCTGGAAGTGTGATTCCTGCTGGTTTCCAGTAAAGGTTGGATAAGCCAGCGGCGCTAGCCGAATTCGTTTACTACGCTCCGTGAAGTCACGAAGGTTAAGCGAATTCGAGACTTGCGGGTTCTTGGTTGGGTGACCGGCCAGGAACCCCGGGATCTAACGGCGTCGAGCCCCTGGCCGAAGGGATAAAAGGCACTGAGTGACTGTGACGTGACGAGACTTGACAAATATAGTAATTAACGGAGGATTACTCCAAAAATAAAAAGCACATTAATGGAGGATTACTCCCCAGTGCAAAGCGCTCAACGCCCCTTAAGGGGCTTGGAGACGCGTTGCGTCAAGTTGTGGACGCAACAAATAAAAAACAAAAAGAATTATAGCTGACGGCTGCTATGATAGGTAGTTTTCCGATCAACATCAGGAGCATGAGGGAGTCTCTAAAAACGATCCACGGACCGCGAGCAATCTTTCCTTCCTCTTCCTTGTAGGTAGACTTCTCTTTTTACTCACTTACACTTACTTGCATGTACTACTCAATCTCTCATGTCGGAAGATCAATCTGGATCTTACAGCTTTGCGTAGCTGACCGTTATTTCGCTAGAGGAGGTGCCTGGAAGGGAAAATCCACTACATGACTATGTGTAGGTCAGCACCGGGTGTCAGCATCCAGCCTGTAGGAACACCGTCGCCTTTTGAGATTAAACATTCACTACACTAATGTTTCTAATGCACATAGCAATTTCTGTGCCGTAATCGTCATTCAACACACCTATTTTAAAACGATTGTGTCAGGTATCTCGTGATAAAAAATGCTGTGACAAATTACACGACTTTGTATATTTAATTAAGGATTTACTTACTATTGATTTAATGGGATGTGAGAAAATTGTTCTAAAAACAATAACAAGAATAAATATACTGTGGGCAGTGGCTGAGTAAGGAGAGATTCATAGCGCGTCCGTCCGATCGTTTGCAGGTTTTAACTCGGTAATACCTGAGAGACTTTCTCGATGCGTACTGCTCCAGAAATACTCCAATATTGAAAATTGATTCGTAAAAGTTTTGTTCGTAAACTGTGAGATATTTAAACTGTGAAACATACAGAATAAATATCTGAACAACTTACGTAGTTTGTGATGGGCACGATACCTTTGTTCTGAGCTCTTTCCAATTCTTCTCATACATCACGTAGTTTACAAATAAAAATGTTACGAATTTATTCTAATAATTATTTTAGGAGCTTAGAGATGGAATCTTGATGATTTAAAATAGGTAATTATTTCTTTACCTTTTAAATTTTCAAATCTTATTATAACACAAATTGTATCTGGATAAATTTTGTTTAAAATTCCTTATTGCGCGTTTGGCAATCGCTAGCGGGGCCTTGGAATACGTAGCTGCGAACTTACAGTGCGCGATAGACACATTCTTATTCCTTTCTTGTGTTTCGGCGCTGCGATCATCAGAGGCAAATTGCGAGGAATAAAAAGAATGGTACACATCGAGAAAGGGTTACATAAAGGAATTTTTAGACAGTCAAACTGTTATTCTTACATTTAAGTTATATTTTCGTGTTTTTACTCTAGCGTATTCCCCGATCATTAATACAGTGAGCCAGGAAAAACTTTCCGCAACCAGGCGAATCAGAGTTTCCTATTAAAAATTGCCTTTATATTGGTAGCAACCATATCACTGGGAAACAAATGAAGGGACAACACTTCAAGCATCTATTATGATAGTGGTGAGTACGGAATTTACCTTTTCTTTTGTTATAAGCTGCAGCTATTGCTATCTACATAATTTATGTGTTTAGCACTCTCACCAGATGTCACATTCGAAAGAAAGTTTTTTTTAATATAACAAAATTATTTAATTCTAAATTATTTATTTACAGACCTTAAAAGGAAATCTCAAGAATGAATTACGATTATTTGATAATTCTAATAATACAGAACGTTTTGTGAAAAAAACTTTTTCAACGCTAGTTTCGTCCCACTGTGAGTGCGTTGCGGGGCTGCCAACGCCTCCAACGTTGAAACGTTGACACAAGGCGACCGCGAGTTTGTGTGCGTGGGAGAAGGACACTTCGCGGGTGCGCATTACAAAGTTGCTCCTCGAATACTGCGCGGGTTCTGCGAGATACTTTGGAATTACTCCGCGCGAAATGGAGAGGTTTTGCGCACTCCGGAACCTAGAGGCGAGTCCGCAACTCCGGTTCTCCTATGTCGGATTCGTTCAGGATTCATTTAACTTTCATGCAGAGCGGTGGCGAGTTAGAAGGAAGTACGTTAGCGATTTTGCTTATTTAAATTGAGGAACAAATAAAATGAAATTGGTAGCGATTTCGTTACTGCGATGTTCGCGCTATAGAATGCTATAGATGCTGTATTACAGATGCATTTATAATAAATCGTCGCCCCTATGTTAAGGAGAAAAGATTCACTAAAAAGATTGCATGGTAATAATTTTCTCAGCATATTAATATAATGATCCAAATCACTGACTTTATCCTCGCGAGCCATTCTACACTAGCGACATTGTGTGTTGGTTAGTATAGATACCATGGACAAAGGGGGGTTAAAGGTCATCTGGTAAATTTATTTTTGTAAGGATTTTTGAGTAATTTTTTAAGACATATAAAATGGTTGTCCATTACGTTCGTTTCCGAGGTCGCTTTTCTTGTGCACCAAAGATATTGGTATGAGTGGCTAGGGGATTAAAAATCCTCAAGAAATATTATACCTTTATGTTATAGTCGACTCCGGTTATAACGAACTTCTAAGGACTATTATTTTTGGTTTACTGTATCATATGTTCACTCTTTCTGATAATGTCAAAATTAATACAATTTCTACTCAATAATTGATTTTATTAATATGGAGATACAGAAAAATGCATTACCTTTACGAACTCAAAATTTGAATATCAATAAGTAATCGCACGTCGCCGCCACCAGTTGTAGCCCACGCAGGACACGGCCTTTGTTTCCGCAGTGAAACTGTGTGCCATAAGGTCATCTGTAAGGTCCTCATTCCAGATCCGCTACCGTCACTTCAGGGGAGACTTCTTCGATTATGACCTTTGGTCGACGATATTTTTTTTTTTCAAGCTTCTTGGTGTTGGAATGTGTGGCACTGAAGCAATACATTTTTTTCGAGGATGGAATTAATTTACAGGACATTGTATTTCCGACGTTCACTATAGCTGAGGTTGAGGTTTACTATAACCGAATCTTCTTATGCTTATTTGTAACGCAAGTGAAACGGGACCAGTGCTTAAGTTCACTATACCCGAGTTCACTTTTTTTTTTGACAATTGTAAAAAAATGTACTAGAGTTTACACGTTACTACATATTCATTCCAGAAAGTTTCGACTCTATGATTATTCATCAGAAGATACTCAAATTTAAGGTTGATTAAGAACATATGTATGACAGAACAAGTGCTGAGAATGCAGGTAACTATCTATGTTATGCTTTACTCGGAAAATGAGTTGAGTCAGCTCAAATAATGTAATGATCTTGAAACCAATAGTAAAAAATTAAAAATAAAATATAAACATTAACCTAAAAGCAAACATAAAACTGAAATCTTACCCCGTGGTGTTACGAATGATGCTACAGAATGGCGCAGACTTTCTCGTACTAGTTAGTTTTCTAATTTCTTTGGTCTGGGAAAGTTTTTTGGACTAGCCACATACTCTAGCCAGCTGCCATCAACATCCGCCCGAAGTACAATTTTCAAATTTTCTCAATTTTCCGGTTTCATAATAGTAGAACCGAAATATTACTTTAAGAATGTTATGGAAGAATAAAACCTCGTCATATAAGAAAATGTTCATTCAAACATTTGGTGCAGTTTTTGAGAAACTGGCATTTAAGCGTTTTTGTAAATGCGAAATTGGATACTTTTTTCCACAGAAGTCTTTTGTGTTTTCAAAAACTTTATTGGAAGTAATTTGAGGTACTTCCACACTACAGTGCAATAATGTATACTAATCTGGAAATAGGCATATTAGAGTTGTGAGAGATTTAAAAAATGGGAATCAAGAATGGACTAAATACAAAGCCAGCCACCTCCACAAAACAACCTAACTTCTTCTCAGTAATATAGGTAAACAAATGACTAGACGAGAACAAATAGTACTATTCAGACTTCACTCCGGACATACTAACATTCACATCTGTTCCACGAACTACCCGCGTCCCTCTGTGACTTACGTGAGATTGAACTGTGTCGCATGTAGGGAACGTCTGTCCTAAGTTTTAGGATGAACAGGACACCTACACTCAGACCAACAATTCGAAGCAATCATACATTCCAAGCCATCTATATCAACAGGATAATATAAGATTTTGCCAAAAAACTAATACATTTAAAAAATGTATGAATGAATGCCTTATTTTACGTGGCGACACTCAGGCTATGAGGCCTCTCGTCTGACCACGCAAATATCGTTACGTTCCTTTCACCTACTAGGGGAGAAAGAAGGTATTACTTGGGTGACGAAACAGGCAATTTGAATTTAGCGCAGAGGTTTCATTTAGACTTGAGGATCTTTTACATGCAGTAATTCTACTAACATGGAACAGCCGGCTTTACTTCCCCTACGAAGGAAGGCGTACGAAGGATTTTTTCGCCCTTAAAAATCCACGGCTTCGATCGGGTTTGAACCCACAAACTTGGGTATACAGCCCGAGATGCTAACCGTTACACCATCACCGCCAAATGTAAATGAATTCCTGGACATTTTATCATACTAATCAAAATTGGATGCCAAGTTATGAATTTTTAAATAATATCACTGCTATTTTAATCATTGTACTGAATATATAAACAATGTTTAAAAATATCAAATATGTTGTTGTAGAGTCAAGGATATCAAATATACCAAATATTATATAAATATGCCCAAAATATCAAATATTGTAGAGTATCTAAGAATGTTTGATTGATGCGACTGTAATAAAGAAGCTATTTCATTAGATATCATCAACTTTATAAAGGATGGTATTAGAAAGCAAAGTTTTCCTTGACAGTCATTCCGACAAATTGTTTTTACCAAAGCCGACAGTGACTAAGGATAAATAACATGAAGAAAGAAAAAGATTGTCGGGGGCTTTTCGACTTACCAGCCACTCAAAATTCATCCAATCAATAGTATTACCAAAGATTCAAAATCTTAACACTTTATAACAAAATCACATGAGTAAGCGTGAGTTTTACCTTATAACTTACATCTGAATATACTCGCACTTAAAGCTTAGGAGTTTACCAAACTATATAAGAAAGATGGGTGTTATCTCTTGATTTTGTAGAAGTCTATTTCTCCTTATCAATGTACTAAGCTCATTTTCAATAAATAGTCGACATACTTAATGAATCCAACTATTTAATAAAAAATAATTCTCCCATATAAAAAAAAATTTTTAATTTTAAATTTAAAGTCATTTAGAGTTAAAAATATTTTAATAATATAATATTCTACACAATGAAACAATAACGTCTTACCCAAACTCATTGGTGCACTTTCAAAAAATATATTAATTTATGTTTATCATCTGTTCTTTCATTTTTATCTGTAATTTTTTCTGTTATACCTACTGAGGACATTGTCATGTTGTGGATAATAAACAAATACAGAACGAAAACATCGCTGGAGTCTGTCCCTAACCCACTTTCCAATTGGTCTAGGACTGTTAAGATAGATGTTCACTTGTCAAGCTCACCCCTAAAGAAACTTTTTGGTGCGGTGCTGACTGCAGACGCACATTTGGAGCCCTTGCGCATTCAAGGAAGCGGCGCGGACTGAGATTCCGCGAGGCTCCATAGACGCTGCCCTAGCCATCGGAGCGGCGGTCGCCCGTGCGGCGTGGCTAGCCGGGGCGCTGGGGCGAAGGGGGATGTGGCTGCGGTTGCCTGGCGCCATCCGCCGGGCGCCGGCAATTTCCGTCGGCGCCACCCTCTCCTCTCCGCCCCCTTCCGCCTCCCCCGCCCCCCCCCCTCCCGCCCGCCCTACCCCACCTCCCCCCGTCACGCCCCTCCTCGCCCCACTCCACGCCCCCTCCACGCCCCCCTCCACGCCCCCCCAACGCCCCCTCCACGCGACTCCACGCCACGCCAGCCACGACCCGTTCCACATTGTCCCACCCCACCTCACCCAACCCCACCCTACGCCCCCTTAACCCGCCAAGCCACATCACATCACGCGTCACGTTGCGACACTCCACGGTCCGCCCCATCCCGCCCCGCCTCGCTCCACCAATACATGTCACTATCCTGCTGGCGGCCTGCGGGGCCTCGCCGAAACGTATGCTACCCTCTAACGCAGAGTGCGTTCACTTACAGACTATTGCGGAGTTTCGATTATCCCACATAACCAGACCTCGATAAGAGTTACTGAGGGGGAGTGGAATGAAATTGTGGACGTGTCCCACAACCAAGAATTGTTAATTTAGACCAGAGGGGACGGAACCATACCAGACGGAACCATATTTTGTTTGTCGAAGATTTCATTAATTAAACTGTGGTATATATCTGTGGAACTATTGTTGTCTAACTGAACTCCCGCTTCCTGTGGATACAATACATTACATATATACACTTAACAAGTGTAACTGTGTTCAATGTATCACACACATCCGAGAAGGCAAAAATAAATCAAATCTATCTGCATAAGATAGTAAAATCTAATTTTGAAGATGATTGCACAAACTGGTTTCAAAATATACTCCAGAATAGGGAGTGCGACGCCTTCTGGATACAAGTACATCAAGTTTCCACTGTGTTCCAATTCTTCCTTCTTCCTCACTTCCCTGAAGCTGCCTGCGCGACGCTCTATAATCTTGCGCGGCCTGGTTTTTTTTCACACAAGCCGAAATCTAATTAAGTTGTTCCTACGTTTGCCCTTTCCACATACCACATGTGACTGAAGCGGACCTCTGAAGTTTAGGACAGACGAACTTGCCGTCAACCCTGAAGAACTTCCAAATGAATTGGAGGTTGATAGAATGAATATTGACGGAATATTGCGTGAATGAATTGATTATCTGAGAACGAATTGTAAATTTCAGACGTGTCCTTTGAAATGAATTCTGGTAATGTTAAATATGAAAAAAAGAATAGTGTTATAAATACTTATGTAGAGCTTGTGCGATCGACGGATTATCACTAATTTATTGACGTGATGTTTTCTCTTTGTTCTAGCTGTACAACAAGAACAGAATATCCCACAATAAATGATTCGGACTTAAAGTTCACTAGCAAAATACCCGGCGTTGCCCGGGTTTTCTTCGTATTCAATCCTTGCGAATGAAGGAAAACATCAATTTTATGTAAAGCACGGTGTTTAATATTATTATTTTTAACGTAATTTATTCAAATTTTAATAAAATACTATAATTATCTTTCATTTTATTTTACAACATATTGCTGTTAGATGATTTTTTAAAAATCTTATGCACCGCTACTGACCTCTAGCAAATAGCATGTACCAGTTTTCTTGCAGCATTACTGGGCTCTGACGAAATATATTAAGAACCACGTGCTCTAAACGGAAGGTGAAAAATGGTTGCGGTGCATTTACAAAAATATTATTTAAAGTATTTATTTTCCACATTTGTGTTTTCTTAGCCTTTACCAAACTTTGCAAGGACACTGCGACAATCCTGAAGAAGAGCCTGCAAAAATTTGTTGCAAGTGTCTCACGAGTAACTTCATTATATGAATTTTCCCGTGAAACGTGTTTTGTGCGATTCACGAGCAATGAGAAAGAATCGAAGATTACGATTTCTCGTAAATAGAATCTACCTTCAACGCATCCTGTCGGTCATTACGTGGTCCGAAATATAAACCGTATCAGCATTTATTTCTGGTTATTTCAGTGCTGTCTGAAGTTAAAAGGTTGAAAATGCCTCATTATGAGCATTCTCCATCAAAACTGTAAAACACATTCTCCAGTAATCACACACTCACAAAAATTCTCCGTTAAAAATCAGTTTTAAAAGTGAGAAAGTATCAGTTGATTGCGAGTTAGACTACCGCATAAAAGCAACCTTACATTTGAACATTGGACAGGAGTTAATTGCTGTGAAGAGCAATTAATTGATCTCTTTGCAGATTGCTGAAACCCACGTACGCAGTCGCTGCGCAGAGATTGGTACAGAGACCGCACGTGAACAAATATGGCGGAAATCTCTTCATGTTTGCATCCCCTGTGGTTTTAAGCTAATATTCGCGCTTTGTGCCCCAAAGTCCACGCATTAGTTTGCCTCAGTGGCTCGCGTGCTCAATAGGAATTCTCGTACCTGGGCGGAAAAAAATGATAACTGCGGTATGGCAGAGGGCACCGGTCCAGGTGATAATAGGTTTTAGCTACAAAGCTGAAATGTAATCACTTTAACCTTGATCTGTAATAATATTGTATAACGTATATATTTCTATCCTATTTCTGTCATATATGGATAAAAACGTTGAATATCTTGAAAAACTCAATATAAAGAAATAAGTAGTGGAACTAGTGTAATAACAGAAGTTAAAGTGTATAAAATATTATTTTTCAAACGAGGCTTTTTGTTGTGGGTCGGTTATAAAGAATGCTCTAATGACATAACAAAGAAATTGAAAGAACCATTTTGTGAAGAGTAAAAAAAAACAACTTAATTGGCACAACTGACTCCCAGCACATCACGCATCAACTAATGAGTGAGACCCCCATGCTGCAATAGAAGCTACATCATCAACTCGCCAAAAACGTTATTTCGTTTTTACAATATACAGTAAACCAATAGGTACTTCTTTGACAAGAAACATTGACGATTTTAGAAATAATAATTTTATTTTCAACAAAAGTTGTATATAAGTGAATCTCTTTCAGAACAATCTGCGCAGCCAGGATATTCCAAATTTCCTATTTTACGTGAAATCGTATTTTCATTCATTAAATACTGAAACATATTAAACATATGTTATCCTCCACAATATCATCGTTTTCATGGCAAATTGAGTTTAAAAATGTGTCATCCCTCAATGATTCCAAATATGGAATAATTTTTTAAGGAGTCATTTTGAGATGGCACGCTTAAAAGAATGGCGCGGGACTCAATTTCGTTGAAATCTGAATTATCGAAAATTTCTAAAGTTACAAACACTGCAAGATAGTATGTTATGTTGTATCACCTCTAGTTCTATGTTCTAGTAGTATCTTTCTTGTAAAAAAGAAGAATTCGTTTTACCGTGAGAGCGTAAACAAGAGCAGTGCTATTTTAATTGAAAATCAGGGTATTCATTTCACTCTCAAAATGGTTGGATAAATCTGAAGTATTTGTATACAACAGAGGGGGATGGGAGAGGGAGCTTAACTCTCCAGTGCCCGCTGTCTATAAAGAAACATCCAGAAATGTATTTTTTGTTCGTTCGGATTTCTTTTTTTCACGGGTTCCGCTTTAAGCCTTAGATTTCTCAGAAACCCTAGAAGAAATGAAGAATTACGTGGCTTCTTATCAATTTATTAACTTTCGTAAAATAAATATGGAATTATTTTTTCAGGTCTCAAGGATCCAGAAATGTAGCAGGCTGTGGTTTTTTCTTCCGCAACTAAAAATTGGGATTGGTTTAGTTATCACTTTAAAAATTTAGTGATTCGGAAAACATGTTAACAGGTACAATAGTATTTACATTTTTCATTTTAATTCTCAGTTTTAATAATGTATCTCCCATAGTCGTTAATTGGTGGGAAAATCTTTATGTATTTAATTAAATGAACGAAAATCCCTTGATCATTAACAATGAAGACAGTAAGTCGTTCCGCTCTGCAACTCAAAATGCAATTGATCGCCAATACAAATAGACATAAGTATCACAAAACACAATATTTTAATTAAATATTGAATTTACAAAGTTTTACTGTGCACATGGTAGTAACTCAGAAGTCTCAACCACAAAAATTTCATATTCACAAAGTAAGCTTGTTTGATACTAAAACATGGTTGGTCTTATGACATGCAATTGTGGGGTAGCGCGAATTATTATAATAATACCAACAACAACAACAACAACAATAGTAATAATAATAAATAAAACTATTCAAAATAAAGTAGACAACTTCGTAGTACGTAGATTTTTCTACAGTACTACAGTATTAGAGATGATGCGTACCTTAACTTTAATTTCAGTTTCGTTAGCAAAGAAATTGGGGAGGTTGCTGCAGAATTAAGATTTTTAAAAAGGAACATTCTGGGACGATCTTTTTTCTAAAAACGAGTAATGCACGCCAATTCCAAATAACAAACAGGAAAAAATAATTTAATGATTACCCAACGTGCCCCTTTTTCAATGATTAAAAGAATATCAGTAAAATATGAGAAAAACGTGAACATCTCTTCGAATCCTCGCAACCTTCTTCGAGCTTCAGCGTTAAACGTTCGACTAAGCACCAATAGGGCGTTATAACGCTAGCTTACGAGTGTAATCTCGTGGCATTGTCAAGTCCGATGCCTTAATAATGTTGATCCGTTATGAAAATTAGGCAGTAAACGTTCCCTACAAAAAACTGTTTATGACTGCAAACTGCTGTTTTAGGGTACTTAAAACGCCTAAAGGTTTGGTTATTAAGTTCTGCTTAACGCGCATGATACACAAAATAATTGACTACCGTATGGCGTTATCGACTTTTAATACATTGGTACAGCAGCTAGAACAGAATTTTAACAAACGTGGAGCTCATAAGGCTCGCCGATTTGACCGTCAAGAAAGCAAAAAGTAAGCTCAATTTAAATTATTTTAATTTATGAATTTCTTTCGAATACGAACTACTTTCATTGTTTTCGCGGATTCCTGAACGTTTATAGAAATATAAAACCATATTTTCAACCTGCATCAAAATACATTTGTCAGATTTTTTTCCAAAGAATTTAGGCACATTTTAGATACCATAAATACTTCCAATCAATGATAACTTCTCTTTCAAATAAATTTTAGGATAGAAGTTAACTGCAATGAATCAGATATGTGACAAAGCAATTGCACTTTCGGATTGTTATTTTATATAAGGTAAAAAAAATCTATGTAGTATTTACCTTGTACCCATAATTTTCATTGTGGTCCACAAAATGTAAAGTATATTATTATTAGAGCTCTGCGTTCTGCGAAAAAAAAAAAACAGCCGATCGCAGCTCGGGGTGCTACCTGGCGAGCGGGCGGAGGAAGTTCGGGAAGGAACTTGCCGCGCGCGACGTTATTACTCATTTTGAAAACTATTCTTGGATTTATATACATCTGCCTATGTCAGATCATCAGCTATTACAATGTCATCCAATCGGGAGCTTAGACATCACTACAGTGACGTTACTGAGGTGTCATTCAAGTTCCCGATTGGATATAATCGTAACAGCTGATGATCTGACAGTAGCCTTTGTAAATAAATCTAAGTATACCGGGCGAGCGTCGATTGTCTTCGGTCGCGTAGCGTAGTAGATGTTTTTTTACTAAATGAGCTATAACTTTCACCGTTTCCCAAGAAACTATGTAATAAAATTAACAGTGAAAAATAATTACAACCATGTAGTATCCGAAGAAAGTAGGGAATTATAATAGAGAGTACAATATGGAAAGAACGCATGAACGTAGCAGGCCTTTCTTATTAAAGAATAAAAAAAAGGCTTTTTGTTGATTTCAAGTTGCAAATGTGAATGGTAATTAATTGTGAAAACTCATAACAATGACTTACAAGCACATATTTAACATAATAAGTCAATACTTTGATTTAAAATGATCTTGCAATGGAGGAACTGAAGAAATGCGAGGAGAAATTACATTAGAAACAAATGCAATTTATTTTCACTATATTTTATTTAATAAACACACCAAAGTTCCCTCCCAACGTCATGAATAGCATAATTTGTAAAAGAATACGAAGACGCTTTAATTCAAACAAGGGAAATTTGTCCCACGGGAGGGATTTCGACGGCGACAGCGCGTGCAATGAAGAGAGCGAGCGACCATGAAGAGCGGACGCAACCAAACGGACGATACGAGGCAACCGCTTGCAGAATACGCTCGCGCGTCCACTACAAGGCGGCAGAGAGCCGGTCGGCCGTCGCGTTTGTTATTTCACGGATTGCAGAGCTCTAATTATGTTAACCCCCAATATGCTGAAAGAAGCTAATTATTACACTTCCCCTCAATATATTTAATTATTCTGTCGAATTTACATACTCCAATGCAATGCCCAATGGTGATAAACAAATGCGAACTATATTACAACATTGATTATTTCAGTTTTATCACTTACTCGTGTTTTGAAGTTTTAAATTTTTTTAAGCAGACAGCATTTTCACTGACCTTGGGAGTTGTGTGCGAGCCACTCGAGTGCAGGTGAGGAAAGCGAGTGGGGTGGGGCGGAGGCTCATTCTAGGATTGGGGGCCGCCAATGACAATGCGCGATTCGAACCGCAGAGCGAAAATTGGAAGAGCAATCGGCGAGAGGGCAATAAACTATTACATACAGTTCAAGTAATATAGTCTCTTGCGTTATATTGGGAATATTTGTTGTCGATAGAAGACCATGTGATATATGAACCTAAAACGAATTAGACATAAATAATTGATTTGGGCACCAAGCATTATAATTGCTTGTAGGACTGATAATGTAATTCGCTTTGGTTCGAGGTAATAATAAATTTATGATGGCGCTATACCCAAAATTCTAATATTGAATCGATTTTGTTTTTTGTTTGATAATGATAGTAATAAAATAATTTTCATGAATAATATTAAATTGAATAAGGCGGTTCTCCCAAAGCTAAAAAAATCATGATTACTTCTACTCTAATTTCTGACAAGAGTACATTACATATTTCTAATATGAAATAAACGATCACTATTTATTTATAATTGTTTACGAAGTCATATAAAAAGATTAGGCCCTTTGCATTCTAATTAACAAGACCCATAATAATCCCATGGTTGCTCATAAAATATCGTCAGAGAAATTTGCTCGTTGGTACCTCGTAAAGTTATCATTTGCAGATTGTAACATTTCTGGTGAAAAATGAATTACAAAAATTGTACATTTTTGTTAGTTACCATTACATAATAATTTTTAAAAAGAACACTGCTTTCAAATTTTGTTTAAGAGTCACAATGATCATAACGGGTATAGCCCAATAAGGCGGTGTAAAGTGCTCCCAAACAAAATCAATAATGGCGATGCTCATATGAAAGAGAATACAAAATGACGTACATTCACAAAAAAAACAGCCTCTTAGGACAATCAGTTCCAGAGGTACAACGAGAAACGGTTTTGAATGTTTCAATTTTTTCTCAGCATCTATTGCACATATCAAACTGAAAAAAACTATAGAGACGCGGAAAAATAGTTCAATTTGAAGGTATTTTTATCAACGAATTTTAACGCCAAATTCATATAGAAATAAATAAATAAATGTTTGAAATACATTTTCGCCGTGATATCATTAAAGAACTGTCTCAAGTTCCCCCCTAAAATGGGTCTTATATCATTCTATAACATATTTTTTCATAGTTTTAAATAATGTGAACGGTAGCGAAAAAAATTAAATCATTTTTTTTCAGTTTAAAAATTTGCAATTCGCGCCTAAATATGATTGAAAAAAGTTTTAACCGATATTTAAACACGATATATAAACTCGAAATATTATAGGCGTTACATCGATTATGTATCAAACGCATTCGGAATAGCCTTGGTGGAAGGAGTGGAGTGCCACTAGCGCATCCGACTTCAGCCAATGAGCTTCAGGTACCAGTGTGCGTCATAATATTAGCGTGAATTTTAAATGCCAAAAATTATCGCATTTACAAGTCACTGATACAGATAAAGATTAGCACTTTTTAAAAATATTAGATCTTTTATTTCAATCACCCGTTCATCGTGTTATTTTTGGTTGGTCATAGTTGAAAATTGTCCATTTATGCCACTTAAAAAATGCTTCTCAAAACTTCTTGCTGTCAATGTAACATGGCGGTCGACGTCTAGCCGACAAACTTGTCACATGGTTCCTGACGGAAACTAGTGCTGCTCAGAACGAGCAAAAATTGGTGCACGGGGGAGCCCAATCAGCTCTTTCCACCATGGGAATATCGGAAGGGAAACGATATTGTCAACCTGTGAACGGAAGTTGCACCCTGGGATGCTACTCCCATATAGCTGCGATCATTTAAACTCACATTTGGCACACGCTCGTTACTTGGCGAAAATTGTTAAACAGGTATTTTTAAATAGAAATGTTGAAAAAACAGAAATTTTGAGTAGACTGTTTATAAATAAATGCGTGGTCCCAGTTATTGAAGAGAGTGGCAATGATTAATTGTCAATGATTGTCTAATTGCCAATGATTAATAAATCTATAACTCAGTAGTTTTTCATTTAGACTATAAATATATATGATTAATATACCTAAAACCGAGTAATTTGATTTATATTACAAACGATACATAAACCTAAAAACAAAAGGGGTTTGATGATTTTATTTCGATAATGTAAATACTCTCCACATAAAACAAACATTTTTCAGCTAAAAGTTTCCTTATGTCTTCCTGGTAAGCAAGACCTTTCAATAATTTTAATATAAACTTTTTAAACATTGGTGAAACAAGTTTTTGAGGGGTATGCATCACGGGATCGGTCAATTAACGAAACACATTAGTTTGCCAACGTTTCGGAATATGTAATTCTTTCATCAGGGCTACAATAAACACAATCACAAGGAATAAAGACAGCTTGTCTGAACAACAACATTAGAGATAACACAATATATGCCATGAATCAACATAACCTGAAGAAAAATAAATAAATAAATTGTATACTGTATATATATATATATATATATATATATATATATATATATATGCCACGGTAATATAAACGGTACACACCTTACTAATACACAAACTGGTCAAACTTCATGTTCGCCTACAGACCAACTCCAATATAGAGTTCCTAAAGCACTAGTCCATTGCAAGTCCGATCAGGGCCATGGCCCGAAAGTAAGTGCATGAAAAAAAACAATGTATTGTCAGGACCACGTGCTGAGCAACTCCATTCCAGAACCAAGCGTATGCAATTTTATTTTTATTATTCATTTATTTATTTATTTTCCTTTTTTTCGACCACCTGTTAAGGAAAACCAATTGTTAACAATTATATGTATTCCTAAATTATTATTAAACTACCCTTAATAGATATCTGGAGTATTTAGAGAAAATGTAAATAATAGTAAATTTTACGTACTTCCGGTGAATGTGTGTTGATATTTTTTAAAAAATTTTTCCTTTCACATTCACCGGAAGTACGTAAAATTTACTATTATTTACAGATGCACAGATAATGAAGTTACAATTATGTCCAGAAGCAAAACAAGGGGCCATCTCAGCATTTGCTCAATGGATCATGGAAACTGGACGAAAAACCTGATCGAGATGGGAGATTCGTATTCGATCCCCGGTCGGGACAATTAATGACTATTAATTAATTAAAGAAAATCAATAATTAATTAAGTACAATTAATCACTAAGTAAGGACAATTAATAATTAATTAATTACGGACAAATAGTTAATAACAGTTCAAAATAAGTATCATGCGTTCCAAATATTTTCCTGAGCGAGTCGGCCACATTCGACAGATAGTCGCCCCGATCAGGAACCTCGCGAGCTGTGTAGGTGGCTGTCGAGGACGAATCGTGCCTTGAACGAAGGGCCCGCACCCGCTGTCTGATTCGGGCGAGAAGTAGCCGTTTGGCGCGCTGATGGCGCCTTTATTGCTCCAGGCGCCCGCGCCTCGCGCCGCGCACTGGGCCCGCTGGCCAAAAGGCGCGCCAACCAGGAAAAATAGATGCGTTCACAAATGTTAGAGTTCTGGGGGTAACGGTGAATGATTATGAAATTAACTGGATCAAATTTATATTTTTATTTCGTAACAGATTTTACGAACTCGTGGCAAAGAGGCAATTGAGAATTGTAGCGTCGGTTACCATAAACGCAAGTTAGGGGGGATTGGATTGATTGATTTTTTCGTGTTTCCGAGCGCGTCAACTGCTTTGGTCATTAGTCCCGTGAGTGTAGTGCATGATGTTTTCTCAGGAGATGGCGGTGATCTTCCCCCGCTGGATGGCGAGATCCGGCACCGACCTACCGTCGGCTAGTGGGGTTTCCCCCTAAACAGGACTCTCCCACCAGTGGGGCACCGCCCCAGCCGGGACAAGCTCTAGGCTCCCGCGCGGTCTCCGGGAATATGTGGTAGTGTAGTGCATGTTAGTGTAAGTGTGTGTGTAGGAGGAGAGGATGGGACAAGGAAGAGGAAGGACAGATCGCGCGCGGTCCGTGGTCCGATTGGTAGGGTACTGCTCCGGCATTCGCCAGGTGTTGATCGGAGAAACCACGGAAAACTACCGATCAGAGCAGCCGGCCGCTAGAAGTCTCCTCCCGACAGCGCCTGAATTGGACCTAGCTGAGAAGCTAGTGTCAAAAATCCTGCCGCCGTCAGAATTCGAACCTAGGACCTCCCGGTCAGAGGCGCTGCAGTGACATCAGTTGACATTAGTTGATGCACTGAGCTACCGCTACCGGTGGGGGAGGGGACTGGAGCGAGTTCGCTAGAGGATGGACGTCTGAATGTAGGCGGGGAATATTAACGTGACATTATGGTTTTAAAACCTAATTACTAGCGACTTCAAGATATAAGAAGCCGATCCGGAGGCCGAGATTGCTAAGGCATAGCGATGTGTTATAGCGATCTCAGAGCGAAGGGTCGCGAGTTAGTCTCGCGTCGGGCATGGTTGTATTTGTGTTTGTCATTTCATCCCTTATTATCACCACATCGTTTCACATTCATAGTTACCGTACCGTTAACTCCAATAGTTGTCGCTAATGACTTAAATATTGATGTGACCTTAAATAAAAAAATGATGTAAGAAGTTTGGCGAAACTTTGAGGAAGGTACTTCAACAAATTAAGCGATGGATCTCTAATAAGAACCAAGATATCGGCGGAAGTGGAGTTGGTAGCATTTAGCATTTGTCCATTGATTCTGGTTACATGAATTCGCGAATATTATGTTCGATTTATGTTTGAATTCAAAGTTATTTAAATTATTTCAAGAGGGAGGCCAACGGCAGGGACGTTTGGTGAGGGGCAAAACAGCTGCAGCTGAATTCGTTATCGGCGGTACAAACGATCGCGATGTGAGCTTACACTGTTGTGGGATGTAGGCTCGTAACATTAAGAAACAATTGATTATTTTTACAATATTGAAAGTAAGGAGTCACATAAATAATTTATAGACACGTAGTTAGCATAAATAATTCTTTATTTCATGATTCTCGTCATTTTATTCGCTACAGCTGGGAATATATTGTCTCCATCATCAAGCAAGCACGGGAGAGTTCATAGTATGGAAGTCATGCACTATAAATTATTTATGAGACTCCTTACCTTCAAGATTATAAAAGTACCTAATACCCCTAATACGACATGATATTTCCAATTCTACATAAAATAAATAGGTCATTGTCATCCAATTAAGAAAAAACTTCACTAAGAGGTTGTGAAAATGCGTTCATGCGTCATTAGCGCACTCATACTATTAGCAATTTCATTGTTAAATGATTTATTAATAAAATACGTAATACTATTTTTCGTAAGACATAAGGAAAAGCGAAAAAAATTTACAATTTCACACATGAATTGTTAGGCAATGTAGTCTCGAATTCTAGATAATACATGTAGTATCTGCTGATTCTAAATAAATCAGTCAAAATGTGCTGAACTCTTGAGTATATACTTCTCTTAGTATCTTCTATATAGATATTTTTCTGGTGGAGGATAATGATGTGACAATAATGATGTTGAGTAATGGACTCGTGTGTACCTGAACGACGAAAAGGTGATAAACATTTGTAAAAAAGTTACGCTAAAATCAAATGTGCGCTGTTTGGATCATTTCGGTCCACTGCGCGCCGGGTGTTTTTACAGCTTCTTCTGAACGTCCTCTTACCCGCCTTCTCACTCCGGGCTTCGCGGCCAAAGGAGCTGCGAACTGTCACTCTCCTGCAAATGAGTACTCAAGAGTTTGTAGTACGACACGTCATGGACTTTGAGTGAGAGGTGATTTTGGTAGGGCAGTTGGGTATGTTTTATTTGTTTAGAAATTAGAAAACCCATTTTGAAAAATTATTTTTTGTATACCAGCATTATAAACGAGGTTTTCTGTTGCAAGAAATCGTTCATAAAAGGGCCTTTTACAGCACAAATGATGACGTATTAGGTTTTACGGCACGAATGATTGCGTCATCACACACGTCATAGTTGCGTCACAACTCACCTTTAAAATTGACGAACGCTGTGGAATTGCATGAAGAGTTCACAGAGTAACCATACAACCAGAATAACCAAAGATTTTTATTCTTGAATATAATAAATCAGTTTACATAATTACATTATTTATTGATGTTAATATTAATGGAGCAGTCTGTGAGGTTTTTGAAAGATAAAGGAACAGAACCAGGTACATTAAAAGTTTTAGTTGATGAAGTACCTGCTACGTTATTTTCGTCATTTGACACTATTCTTCTAGCTATCTTTATTTTATTCTGAATTGATTCCTCAATGTAAGATTCTGCAACATTTGATGATCGCCATCCTCCATGACGCTTAAGGGTGGTAATATCTGCACCACTGTCGGCTAACATAGTAGCCGATGTTCTCCTGAATGAATGTCCGGAATATTTTTCATGATTTGGAAGTTGAAGGTATTCGGCAATGAGTTTAGGAATTTTTCCGAAAGTGTTAATCCCAATGGGATTACAAGTGCATCTACCTTTGTTATAAAATAAGAAAAGTTTATTATGTTTGACTTTAGAAGGTCTGAGGGCAATGTATTTTTATACAAATCTATATAAGAGAATCCTTCATCAGAAATAACGGTAAATATTCTGTGTTTGTTAGTTTTAGTTTCTCTAATTTTGACAACTAAAACAGAACCTTCTTCAGAGACATCATCGGTGCATATGTTATACAGTTCCCCTCGTCTACAAGCTCCAAATATGCCGAAAATCGCAACAACCTGAAAAAAGAGAGCAAAAGATGTGTTCCAATAGTTCACAAACATTTCAAATAAATATAACTTAAATACCTTCATCAAGAGATACTTCTCATCAGCTGCTTCTACTAAAAATTTGTTCACATCAGCTTGGGAAAAGACCATAGATTTTTCTGCTTCGTAACCGACATTCGCTTGTTTCATGTACAATTGAACTTTATTAAAAGCAGAAATATCAATACCATCTTTAATTTTGATCATGGCCTTCAATTTCGAGTGACTACACCACAAACTTGATGCCTTACATACTGCTGACTTCAATGTAATAAAAATTAGAAAATTAGACCATCACTAAAACTCGACTAGGTGTGTCAATAAAGTAAGAGACACTTACTAACTCCGATATGTATGCCAGAACAACTGATTCGCATATAATCTTCACGTTCTTTGTTTCCATCCAATTTTTAAATTTGTTGTACTCTTTTTCGTACAATGCACTTGACTTTGCCGGTATTAAGCATTGTTCTGCCTTCGTGGCTTGTTCAACAATTTCCTGCGGCAAGGAATCCATCTTTCTTCGCATGCTCTTCAGAATCGCTCATCAGCTGTCCAAAATGCGTGACGTCATAATACCAATGTCAATGTTGCCAACAGTAAAACTGCTTTTGCAATTAGTTCATAAATTAATTTCGATTCTTGCATAAATTTATAATGCTGTTATACAAAAAAATAGCGTATGCAACTCGTTTATAATGTTGCTTTATTGCATTCGTACAAATTTGAAAACTCGCCCTAACGTCGCTCGTTTTCAAAACATGTACTCATGCAATAAAGCTTAACATTATAAACTAATTGCATAAACTACTATTTTATTGGTTTTTATGGAAATTTGTTTATTAAATTTTCCATAAATGTCCATTATTCAACTTGTTCTTCACTGAATAAATACACGAGTCAATGAAAGACTGAGTTTTTTGAGTTCAGTTTATTCTAATGCGCTACGATTCAACCTCCTCCTATTTAGCGTACACAGGCTTCTATTTTCTCGTCAGAAGACAGTTTTAGCACGTAAATGACATCTTCAGACTTCACTGATTTTCATGTGTACTCTAATTATTAAAATCGTTGGATCAGAAGAAAAAATGAAATATGTAAGAAATTATTCATTGGTTTAATTCTCAGCAAGACACATTTATTTTGCGGACAATGGCAAAGATAGGTATTTCTGATTTACGTAGTTGTTCTTTTCAGTGCCCACAGACGTCCCCCTCCCCTGCTTGGAGCTATTACTGCAAATGTAGCCACCATGGTACCTGAGAGTCTCCCCATTCATCGCGCTGATTAGGCTCATGAGCCCTTTTAGGAAACTGTACATACTGTATTAGTCACGAACAGGTCGTGAGTCGATCACGCTTGGTTCCACATTAGCCAATTAACGCCAGTGTCTTCATTAGAGTACGCTCACTTCTGGTCAACTCAAGTTTCCTTCTATTGTAGTAACTCCCACTTCTGGGTAACTAAGTTTCCTTCTATTGTAGTAACTCGCAAATTTTATTAATTCAATAGACCTACGTTTTCATGGTAAAATGCTCTGTAACCAGTAGGTGGCGCATTGGAGCGTTCCAGTAGTATAATTTTGCAACATAACAATTTGAAGATTACAGCTATACTACCAGACAGCTCCAACCATGTTTCAGCGCACACGGCCGTGACGAAAATGGGCGTGCTCTAGGCGCTCAAAATTAATTCGGGTGTTAATTGATTAGAGAAAGAGAGCTAGACCACGCCGACATGGTGCTGATGATGCGGTCCGTAGATCCTTATGTCGCGCACTTAACCTCAACCACGGCCATACAGCTTACCGGGGAAGAAGAACATTTAAGGGTGATGTATGGTGTGCTGGGAATGAAACCATGTCACAATATTATCACGTTATAACGAATTATCACTCCAAGCTAGTTACATCACGCCGTATGGAGGATGCGAACCCATGATCCGGATGTAACGAGGACGTGGGAGTAAATGTCCTAAGTCTCCACTCCTCACAGACCGACCAGGAACGAAGGGAAGAGAGTTGGAAGGAGATTCTTGATAGTTTGAAAAGCTCCTCTTCGCCACAACACAAGCAAATGTCCATGCGCGACTGATGGCGCTTGAAACCAATACTGCTTTAGCTCTCCGCCTTAGCACTCTTCTATCCCAATCGGCGCTCTAGGCAAGTGAAAACACTGTGCTACATTCCGATTGTTTTGTACAGTACTTGAATTATTAATAATGAACATATGCTATTTTCTAGTTACATAATTTTAATTAATAACCCCAAAATATGGAGATGGGAGAATTCGAAAATAGGGTTTTAAAGCTCGTTTCGTCGGCGCACAACAAAAATGACACGTTATCTGAAAACTGTAGAAGTGCTCTTTATGAGATTCGCCCACTGATCTCTTCGCAGGAAGTATTTAGTTTCTACCAGTCGTGCAAAAAAGAGTACAGGTAGTTTAGGGCCATGAAAAGATAGTTCATTCTGTCCCTGCAATACCAAGCAGATAATATAAGACGCGCTTTGTAATTGTTTTACTTGACAAAATAACTTCATATTGGAACCCAACATTCAATGTTTCTGATGACCCATGCTGCAGAGTGGGGGTACCCCTCCCCCAACCCTACTCAGATTTAAGGGCCTAGGATGGACAGTTTCTGAGTAAAGGACGGTGGAAAAGTGTGTTACAGCGTAATGGTGTGGCAAGTTTCACGTGTGCCTGCTTTCCCCTACATCATAATAAATGAACATTTTTTCGCCTTAAATATATTTAAAATCCGATTGGAGATACCCTCTCGAGGCTTACGGGGTTGTGTCGATGTTTTTTATAAATGATACAAAAAAGTCATCTTCACTTAGCGATATATATATATATATATATATATATATATATATATATATATATATATATATATATGCGTGTGTGTGTACGTGTGAATGAGTGAGTGATTGTGAGATAATGATATAAACGTCCCTCAGGTGTGGCTCATAGACAGTGTGCTAGCTTTCAGTGAGGCGGCTCCGAGTTCAATTCCCTATCGGGGTAAATGTGAATCTATAACTTTGTAATGCAAAATATCTGAGTGACGAAAGAAAATACTGAGGCAGATCAAATATACTAGGTACAGTGATGGGAGTGCGTCATCCTCATCTCTTAACCCCAGGCGCGGATAATAAATAAAAACAATGATTACGTAGTCTTCCGCGGCCGGAGTATGTCTCTTGGCTGTCCGGGACAAGCCGCGTCGATGTGCTCGTAGCTGACTTTTCAGCCAACATATTTTGGCCTTCCTCAGAGCGTATGTTGGACAGCAGTACGCTCTGAGGAACGCCACAATATGTTGACCGAAACGTCAGCTACGAGCAGATCGACGCGGCTAGTCCCGGACAGCCAAGAGACAAATAAAAACAATTCCCATGCCTGGGAACACCGTTCGCTGCCAAAACTCGGATTAATGCAAACCTAAATCGCCAAATACATATGTACTACATAAAAACAACGCAAGTCAATGGCAAAAAAATTTATTGTTCGTCTTCTTGTACCAAATCTTCGTCGTCCTCGTCCCCCTCTTCGTCCTCGTCCTCGTCTCCCGCGCAGAGCCAGTCGTCGGCGCAGGCGCGCGCGTGGGCCAAGAGCGCGGGCGTGTCCGCGTAGCCCGCCTGGCTCTCCGCCAGCCGCTCCTTCTCCTCGGCCTCCTCCAGGAAGGCCATCACCTTGTCCACGAACTCGGCGAGCGTGACCTCCCCGATGACGCGCGCCCGCCGCGTGCGCTGCGCGTAGTTGGGGAAGAGCTCCATGGGGCGGCGCCGCGCCCTGCAGTACGCGTGCATCCACTCGGGCGGGAAGAACACCTTCATGTAGTTGCGCGTGCCCATGATCTTCTCGCGGAAGTACGTGTACTTGCTGGGCACCGTCTTCGCGTCCATCAGCAGCTTCTCCATGCTCTCTGGTTTGTTGGTGATGTAGTCGAACGGTTTGCAGGTCTGCGATGGGGAGGAAGAAGTATTTGGTGTTGAGGAAGCTCGGTTAAGAGTTAGTGGGATTGTTTTGTTTCTTTAATATTCAAGAAATTAAATGTTAGGATTTAAGGGAGTACAATATTTCAGAAATAAACTCATTAGCAGAAAACGATATTCAGATTCAATTTATTCTGAAGAACATTTTTAACCATGAAATTTCTGTAATGGTTTCAGGAGGATTTGGTTGACATTAACTCGTTGCATTCCCCCGAAAGAAGCAAATTATAAAGCTGATTATATATATAAAGCGTATTAGTAAAAGCGCTAAAAGAGGTTGGCCGCAAATTAACTGTGGGTAGCTTGAAATGAATGAAACCATGGCGCGTTTCATTTTTTCTGTTGAACTTTTGTTATATTCAAAATGAATCACATGAAAAACTTGTATTTGTATTGGAACAATGGTTAAAATACACTAAGAACTCAAAAGTGGAAATAACAGCTTTCGACCAGAGATTTCATGATGGTAGTGGGTAGATTTCCGAACGGTTTTGGTAACAATTGATACGATCGATGGTAGTCTTCAGATGTCTTAAGGAAGTCTAATACAGTGAAATCAGATCTTACTCATTTTTAAAGATATGATTTTGAAATGGTAATTATTAAGAACGAAAGTTTTGGTCGATGGTCGATTTACAATATGCCATAAATTCTGTTTCATAGATAATTCGATATATTATAACGATTTTCATATCTATGGAAAGAGGAGACTTGCACCTAATGAACATTTGCTATTCCTGAATTTTGAAGGAAGTATCAAGGCTCAGCACCTCCCCATCTGAAATAACAATTTTATTATATTCTCCTTTAACATCAAGAAATTGCAATGATAAAGGTCGGTATTCTTGGTAGAGATGGCAATGACAATAAAGACCAGGGTGGGCATTGACAATTTTTTGTAAGTAGGACAATTTGACGAGTGACAGCGAACTTCGTTTCAGAACAGTCTAAATAAATTATGAAAACGATATTGGAAAAGGTAGGCGGAGGCAAAAGTTACATGTGTAACATCGTTACATGGAATTTTTCACCGCATGTTAAAGAACTGATCTTCAACTCACATACGTTTGTGAGATATCATGTAGTGTGAAAATCGTTCATGAGGCATCTACAAATGAATTTATTTTGTCACTCGGGTTTTAATTTTTCCGAATTTTTAGGGATTCATCCCGGCCCCCCACTGTGACAAATACTACCAAGACGTGATAAAGACCGCTGATAATGTTTAAAAAGACGTAACAGACAAATTCCGTTTGAGACAGTCGGTGCGCGATGAAAATGCCAATGGGGATATGGCAGTGTTTACAGTGCCAAGAACATCCGGTAATAGCGGTTGGTTGGTAGTTAATGATTCCGGGCGTTTCAACTACAAAGGTCATTATTCTCGTAAGTTTAGTCTATGGTTTTTTCGGGAGGTGGTGGTGATCTTCTCCCGCTGGATGGCGAGATCCTGTGCCGACCTACCGTCGGCTAGTGGGGTTTCCCCCTAACCAGGACTCTCCCACCAGTGGGGCACCGCCCCAGCCGGGAAAAGCTCTAAGCTCCCGACCGGTCTCCCGGGATATGTGGTAGTGTAGTGCATGTTAGTGTAAGTGTGTGTAAGGGGTGACGATAGTACAAGGAAGCCGGAAGGAAAGATTGCGCGTGGTCCGTTTTTTAGGGTACTGCTCCGGCATTCTCCTGGCGTTGGTCGGAGTAACCACGGAAAACTACCGACCAGAGCAGCCGGCCGCAAGAACTCTCCTCCAGACAGCGACGGAATTCGACTTAGCTGACAAGCTAGTGTCGAAAATCTTACCACCGACGGAATTCGCACCTAGAACCTTCCGCTCCATGGCCCCGGTCAGAGGCCCGGAGACCGGTCGGGAGCTTAGAGCTTGTCCCGGCTGGTGCGGTGCCCCGCTGGTGGGAGAGTCCTGGTTAGGGGGAAACCGCACTAGCCGACGGTAGGTCGGTGCCGGATCTCGCCATCCAGCGGGGGAGGATCACCGCCATCTCCCGCGAAAAAAAAACATGCATTACAATAATGGGACTAATGACCGAAGCAGTTGACGCGCCCGGAAACACGATAAAATCGTCGGCGCCGTGGATGCCGGCCCGCCCGCAAGGCCCGGCCGCGGGGGCGGGGCGCACCTGCAGGCCCAGGGTCTTGGTGGGCGGGCGCGAGCCGTCGAGCGCGAGGCGCAGGTGCGCGCGCGGCCTTAGCGACGGCAGCGTGGAGGTGACGGCCTGCAGCAGCGACAGCGTGGCCGCCGGCGAGTCGCTCGCGCCGAACGCGCTCCCCGCGTCCGCCGCGCGCACCAGCGGGATGCTCTTGCGCGGCCGCGCGGCCGCACGGCGCTGCTGCCCCGCCTCGGCCCCCGGCGCCTCCGCCGCCGCCGCCGCCGCCGCCGCCGCCCGCTGCGCCCACGCCCGCTCCGCCACCGTCGCCCGCCACGGCCCGCCCCGCGACCGCCACAGCCTGCCACGCCCCCAAGCGCTTTTTGTGTGATATGTTTCTCTTTGAAATAAATGAGTCTCTGTCGGCCGGGTGGCCGAGATCGCTAACGCAGTAGTGTCGTAGTGATCTCGGACGGAAGGGTCGCGGGTTCGAGTTCCGCCTCGGGCATGGTTGTATTTGTGTTCGTCCTTTCGCCCCTAATCCCCACCATATCGTATCATCTTCGTAGTTACCATACCGTTAACACCAATAGTGGTCGCTAATGATCTAAGATGTTGATGCGACCTTAAATAACCAAAAAAAAAAAAGTCTTTTTGAAATAAATGCCCAAAGAGTCCAACGTTCACCAGCAAACATTAATACCATATAAAACTCGTTTTGGGTTTATATATCATTATTATATTCTAAATTCACGACCATTAGGAGTTTGTTATAAACATTAACGTAGTGTAACATAGTGTGTGATAAACACCCTTTACAAATAGTGTGATCGTTTGTAAACCGAGGCCATAGTCGAGATACATGGCCAAACGAGTCTATTTTTTGTGTTATCAGCCCTGTCTTATTTAATACAACGTAAATCCATCTTTTTTTTAAAAAAAAATATCATCTAAACAATAAATACCATTGTAGGGGTGCCTGTTAATCTAACGCCATCTTCTGCTAGAAGGCATTTTTACGTGTGGACATTTTGCATTGGACATTTTTACCTCCAATCACATCTATTTTTCCAAGCGGCCGGCGGACATTGAGATTGGATTTTCGAACTTCAGTTTTGCTGCGTTAAGTTGATATAAAGTACAGTGTTTTGAAAAATCCACTCCAGGTTGCCACCTCTTTTCTAACAGGTTGATCTAAGGGACTGGAGGTGTCAACTACAACACAGCACAAATTTTATGATCCCAGTTACGTGATATCTTGCACTTTCCTTTATTTTGGGAAATTCGACATGTTTGTAGATAATTTTTTTCGATGCCAATCCCAGAACTCCAATAATTATGACCAGTGTTTTTTCGTCCGGCACCCGGCTGATCTTGAGTTCCAAAGTCTTGTATTTAAGACGTTTCTTTGCCTGGTTGGTTACGACGTTCTGACCTCATGGCACAACGTCTAGTAGACTTCTTCATTATGGATATTATTTTTATGTATTATTATTATTATTATTATTATTATTATTATTATTATTATTATTATTATTATTTTTACAGTCTTTGAGGGTAAAGACCTTTTGTTTACGCAGGAAGAATAGATATCATGTAAAATGTTTTAGCTGATCGAGTTACATACGAAGGAATAGTATTTTCTAGTAATAGTCACTGTGCGGGTGCAAGAGTCTAAGGGTCTAAGGGAGACTAAAAAGGAGAGAGAGACTAGAGAGAGAGAGACTAGAGAGAGAGAGTAGTAGAGAGAGAGAGAGAGAGAGGGAGAGAGAGACTGGGAGAGAGAGACTGGGAGAGAGAGACTGGGGGAGAGAGACTGGGAGAGAGATAGAATGGGGGAGAGAGAGACTAGGGGAGATCGACTGGGGAGAGAGACTGGGGGGGGGAGAGAGACTGGGAGAGAGAGACTGGGGAGAGAGAGACTGGGAGAGAGAGACTGGGAGAGAGAGACTGGGAGAGAGAGACTGGGAGAGAGAGACTGGGAGAGAGAGACTGGGGGAGAGAGAGACTGGGGGAGAGAGAGATAGACCGGGGAGAGAGTCCCGCAAGCGCCCGTCGCCTGACGCGCACGCACCGCTCCTCGCTGTCCTCCCGGTGCAGGGCGGCGGTCTCGGCGGCCACGTGGCGCGCCAGGTCCCTCCACGAGGAGCGCGCGCGCAGGCGGCGGGGGCGCGGGCGCGGCAGCGGCAGGGCGTGCGCGTGCGCGTGCCCGTGCGCGAGTGGCGCGGCGGCGCGGGTGGCGGGGCGCGGAGCGGCGCTCTGCACCGACGACTGCCGCCGCTTCTTCTTCTTCTGTTCCTCCTTCGCCTTGGCTTTGGCTTTGGACGCGCGACGGCGGCGGCGCGGCGACTGCGGCGCGCACACCGACGCCAGGAAGTTGGGCAGCACCAGGCTGCCGGAGCGTCAGTAAGAATGTTGTGATCCTGGGCGCTTCAACTAGTTTGCTCATTAGTGCCGTGCGTGTAGTGCGTATAATTGCCGATGCGTATAATAGGCGGTGATGTCGGAGATCTTCCTCCGCTGGAACACGTCGGTTTGCGGGGATTCCCTATACAGGTATCTTCCCCAAAGGGACTATCTATGCTCTCGACTGGCCTTCGGACGTGTGCGGTAATGAATGATGTTTGTGTGTGCGTTAGGGCAGAGAAAGAAACAAGAATAAGGAAGGAAATATCGCGCTCGGTTCGTGACCAGTTTGTTAGAGTACTGTGTCGGCACTTGTCTGGTATTGATCGAAGATATCACGAAAAATGACGATCAAAGCAGCCACCCGTTAGAAATCTCCTCGAGACTGCGACTGAATTCCATCTAGCTATGGCACGTAGGAAAGGAGACGGTTGGTTAAGTGATAGTGGTGGAGAAAAACCCTCGTCATACTCGTGTGCCAACTTACCGTGACGCCTAAAGCGGATATGTTCGTGTCAGAAATGTTATATGAAGTGTGAATCGCGCCCGTGCAAGCGGAGCGCGCGTTCTATAGTATCAAAGGGGAGTTCAGCCACAAAGTACTGCGCCGTGACACCGGAGTCGAAGAGCGTGCCTCACTAGTGCCACTACATAACTGGGACACAAGAGCGCTAAAACAGTCGCTCTCTGGTATGGCTCTTTGGTATTTATACTATTTTAGATGTAGTTCAGTTTGTTCATGCCTTATTTTACGCGGCGTATTTTACGTGATTTACTTTACTGTGCGAATAGCCCTTCAAACTGTAATTGTGCAAGCCTATGATGTAACTCTCTTGACTAATAACAAATGCACACACACACACACACACACACACACACACACACACACACACACAGAAAGTTGTCAGACCCAAAGACTTCATATATTTTTCTCTGTATGTCGACGCGCTGAATTCGAATCAACAATTAGGCCGCTTTTTCTAAATAAAAAACCACCATGAAATTTACAATGTAGAATTTCACGACGGTTTTTCGCGACATTAAGCATTTAAAAACACGGTCACTTCCATGTCTCTGCGTTAAAGAAAAGGGATAATTTTTATTTCGTTGAAAAAAAATTGCACCAAGAGTATGTTAATAGATTCCCGGTCATTCTCTTCTTTCCAAAAACCAATTCCAGATTATTAGCACTTTTTGTTGCTATGTTAAATTAAATTCTTTGTTTAGTATACCTACTACCTTATAATTGAAGTAAAAATAAATTTATGTGGAGTAAATAATACAGATTTGATTTTAGAGCATGAAAAATGAAAAATTAAATGTTGCACATATTTTAAATATTTGGGAGTAGAAATAAATAAGGATGGAAATCAAGAAGTTGATATAAGACATTGAATAAACAAGGGAAGATCAGCAACATCAATGCTAAATAAAATATTATGGGATAAACATTAACAAAGAAACTAAATTAAGGATAGATAAATCTGTTGTAGAAAGTACTGTTTTATATGGATCAAAAACTTGGAAATTAATGAAAAATTTAAAACTGAAATTACTGTCAACACAAATTGATTTTTTAAGAAGGGCACCCAGAATATCAAAATTAGATAAAAATAAAAAATTAAATAAAAATTGAATAAAGAACATACAATTTTAGAAACTGTTCAATATAAACAATGACAATGGTTTTGTCGTGTTAAAATAATGAAAGAAAATAGAATTCCAAAAATAATTTTATAATGGTTTCCTGTGGGAAGAAAGAAAAGAGGAAGACCTAAACATAACTGGTCGAGAGAAATTGAGAGACTTTCGAACGAGAAGAATTTAACAGACAAGGATTATGAAGATGGGAACAAGTGGAAAAATAAAATTAAAATTACATAAAGTATGACAATTTTGGGTTAACAGAAAGTTGTTCTATCGACAATGTAAAACAGTGGAAGAAATAAATAAAATAAATGAAAATATTAATTTTCTGATAACTCGTATCAGCAATTTTCGAAAAACAAGTGAAATTGTCGCAATATCGGCAATACTGTTTCGCGAAATTGAAAACAAAACGAATGCGTGAAGCGCGTGGATAATCGGCGCTCACTGCTTCCGCTCGCCGGCGGCGCCGCGCACGGGGCCGGTGGCCGCCCACACGCTGAGGCGTCTGCGGCGGCGCGGAGGCGCGTGGCGCTGCGCGCCATGTAGCGCAGGCCGCTGGCGTCCAGCGGCGGCGGGCGCAGGTCCTCGGGAGGGGCGGGCCCCAGCCAGCACGGCCCCAGCCCGCTCACGCCCACCGCGCCCACGCCCACGCCCACGCCCACGCCCGCGCCCACGCCCGGCGCGCGCGGGAAGAAGTGCACCGCCATGGCCCCGCAGCGGCTGCGCCCCACACCCAGGCAATTTAACACACACCCCATTCCCAAAGACAATGCAAACGTATGAGAATAAATGTTACAATCTTCTAGGGCATGTAGAGGGCTCGGAAATGAACACATTTTGCAAATGGATGGGAAATTATATAAATGCTACTTTCAGGCCCGTAGACAATTTTTTTTTCAGATGATCGAAAACAGTATTGGCGAAGACTTCTTTGCACTATGAAATATATTTTTTAGAAAGTCTCTTGTAAAAGCGGTTCTTTCGGCGCTTTCACAGCGTGCTAAATGTTCCATTTTTATCATTAGTGCTAAAAATTAGGCGAGGCACAAGTACGAGAGTATTTTCTGACCGCATCAGTTACTACTGACCTTAATGTCTTCGCTACTAACGACCTTCGGTCTAGTCCTTGATGATGATGATGATGATGATGATGCTGACAAAACTTGTAGAAAAGCAGAAGATAAAATATATGCGTATGAATTAAGTCACTTAACGGACAGATCATAAATACCGAATTCCAATAGGCCCGAATTGTTTACTTTCATTGAACTATTAATTAAGCTCGCAGTTGACTATAACAGAATTATAACTGTAAATAATATTTCTTAAAAACCAAGATTTAAATTATTCTATTCTTGCGTTCTGGCTACATAAATACATAGAGTCCATGCAAACAATCTCCAGTTGACAGAATAACAAAAATATAGGGAGCCCAACCGCTCCAGAAGAGATTATCCAAAGTTTTGGAAATGAATCCGATTCAATTATACATGTTACTCATCGACTACGCACCACATTATGGTTTGGCAGCAATGAATTTCCAAAAATCGCTTATATGGTTAATCACGCAAAAATGGAACCCATGTGACCCACGCTACCTGATTGCCCCTGATTGCAAGGCGACTCCTTGTGTTTTTCAGGTCACGTTCTGTTGCAGTCGAGGAGATTTCATGGTAAAGGTTCTCATAGTACGGCACGAAACATCCGTAGCGAGTCCGGCGACGAAAATTCCGCGCTAGCCGCGGCGACAAAATTCGCGGGTCCGTTCACACCGCAACTTGCGCGCACCGCGACCGCACCACCGCACACCGCGACTTGTACGTCAGCATATGATGACAGTATTCCTCATCCGAAAAAGAAGAAGCTCTTCTACTGCACTTACAGAAGATAGAAAATGTCAAGTAACTCGTAGTACGTGTTCTCTGCACATGAGGTGCTGTGCTTTCTTCTTGTTTATCCACGATTTTCCATAATTGTTAATATCTCTTTAGAGAACGAAGACGTGTCCATGGTATTATCTTAGGAAGGAAAAAGTATGGGGAATTTCATACCTTGATGCCATAATTTTGAAAGAACATGAAACGCTTTTATTAATTTATTTTAGAATGATTAGTGACTGTTTTGATGAAATTTTGAATTTAATTGCAGACGACATCAGAAATTCTGTCACTTAACAGTTGTGAAGCTATCTCCCCTGAAGAACGACTGGCTATTGCATTAAGAAAATAAATTTCAGTAGTGGACATTTTATTAAATTTTATATAATTTTTATTGAAATTAATATGGAGCTTAATTTAAAGACTAAACAAATAATAATAATAAATTATTTAAATTAAAATTTTAAAAAAAAAGAATTATAATTTTATTGATACGTTTCATAACTAAAATATACAAAAATTAAGAACAAAAAATTAAAAAGTGTGAGTTTCATGTTATTTACATTGAATTTAAAATTAATTTAATTACTCAACACGATAAGAAGTATTTTTCTGTTTGTTGAGTCATGTCAGATTCACTGGCGAACTGAAAATATTCGATATCTGACGAGTCTTTGGCGTGGTTTTCACGGCTAAACTCGAGCGGCAGAGGAAAAAACGCCTGCTATTCCGCTGCCGCGACGCTCGCCTGCCTCGTAGGTCCGAACGTGCCCATAAGCCACCGCGTGACGGGAAACTTCCACTGCGGACAAGTCGCGTAGGTTGCGGACATTTCGTGTAGATTGCGGATGTGGGAGCCTTTAATGCTGAACACTTACGTTTACGGAGTTGCCTAACTATTCGTGGCAAATGTCACATGGATAACTTTGTTACATGAAATTTCGCAATCCATGACCTTTCGCAAAAGTTATTATTTTCGAACTCTCTACATGCATTGGAAGTTTGTAACATTTATTTTGAGACATTCTTTATAAGGGGATTCTTAGAAATCCATACAATGAACTACAATCATAAAATTTTTGTACTTCTACAAAAAAGTTTAAACCGTTTTTTCAGACTTATTTAATGTTTTCTGTTCCTGAGTTCAAGTGTACCAAATATTGAAATTGGAAGATGCAAATCCGATTTGTAAAATTATTTTTAAGAAGAGTTCTACAGGCCGCATAACATTTTTTTGGGAACATTAAAAATATTAATTTGAAATAAAAAGTAGTCTCAATGAATTCCTTTGATATATTCATTCCCTTGTATGTGATGTGATTAATATATCTTTATGTATGTTTTTCATTTGAATAAAATTACGAAAAATGTTGAGTTTGAGGGTGGTGCTCAGACGCCGTGTCTGTCTCTCCAGATAGAACCACGACAGTTTCCAATACGATATTTCGGGCTGTATGAAATTCGTAATCCAAGATTTCGGATTTTAAAGGGCTTCATACACAATCAAGAGAGGCTTGAAAGCTTTGTTTCTGCCGGTTGTAAATCTGTTGCCCTTACGTTGTTTCGACAGTACAATAACCTGAAGGAGCAATGCGTTGGCGACATATTTACAATCGGCTCAAGCCAGACTTGCTAGTCTCGCTTGATTCTGGATGTTTTTTCATGTCCAGCAATTCTCTTATGCCTATTCTCTTAAGGAAGCCTTGATAGTGTAATGTTAATTCCTTTTTATTATTGTGTAGGTCATTTTTAATATTTTGTATCAATATATTGTTGGAGAATATATTTTAGATAGCTCTGAGTGTTGACAAAGAGTCAGAGAAAATGTCAGCAATATTGAGGTTGTTTATATTTTGAATGTTGTATTCAATGACTTTGAATAAGGACTAGATTTCAACGGAAAATAAAAAAAGATATCCAGAGGACTGCATGATACAGTATTAGTGAATGTTGCAGAAATGACGCCCTTTTAGTCCTCTTACTTGAGTAAAATTATAGGATATTGCCTCTGGTTATTAAAATAAGAGTGAATTCTAACAAAATAAATGTTAAATAAATGCATTCCGTTCCATAAACTTCGAGAGTTTACACCATGACATCACTTTGTCAATTGATTCGTCATTCACGTCAACTAACAAATTGTAAAATGAAAAAATATTTATAATAAAAATTAATATTAAAGAAAGCATATGCCTTTGAAAATTGTTGGCCAGAGACAACATATACGTATTATTTATATGTGTACAAACAAGTCGCTTGCTTCATTTTTTACTAAACTCTGCTAATTACCTTCAGAACCCCCAGGATTATCTGTCAGAATACATCGCAGTATTAAATGTTTGGATTTGCTGTGAAATTATGAGCAAAGTAGAGAAATAATTGTGGAATGACTGTAGGTTGTCGACAAAAGTAGGGAAAGAATAAGCAATTCTAGAGTGGCAAGATCAGCCATCTTTGGTGGCCAAAGTAAGATTAAGCCGGGTCTTTTTCCCGATTTCATTTTCATTCTCCCCGGACACCTGTCACTGGGAACATACGATATATAAAATCCATGCCTAACGTTCGTAAGGAAGCTGCATTCAGATGGAATCAATGATTTCGTTCAGTAAATAAATTTCACAAAACACTTATAATGCCGGTTTTCTGAAGATAAATCATACATAATAGGTTACTCACTTTTAACAACATTCATCAGATCATAAACAATCGTGATAATTCTGACATGCGTGTGTTTGAATGACCAATGCTCTAATTTAGTAAAAAGTTAGCTCTAACAATTCATTTGCAATGAGAGCACTAGAAAATTAACAAGCGAACTTTGGAATTACAGAATTTCTAATAAATATATTTAGAAATATTTTATATTTATTAAATGATGTGTAATTTGAAAAAAATAGTATGTATTACCACTTCAGCAAGCTTCTTAATGTTGTTTGTATTTTACTAAGAATGTAAAATTTTAATTTTGTATTAGCTAAAGAGTTGCTGTGTGATGTCGTGCTATTGTTTATACGAAATATCAATTTGTGAACATGTTTATTGAACACATTTAGTAAGTATTTCTCTTATAGAGCAATAATTTTACAGAAAGAAAATATCAAAGAAAATATTATAATAATAAAATATGACTACTCGTTAAGAGATTGTAATCTCGTTTTGAAAGTTCGCCAGTGAAAGCAAGAGGTCTGGGTCCAACAATTTTAAAAATTGTCATGACGAATAGTGTTTCGCTATTAAGCCATAAACACTTACTTAAATTAGAGCGGTGTCCCTTCGAGTTACGGGGAGCACTTGGAATAATGATGGTCGTTTTGCGTAAATGGCCTCACAAGTTCTTCGGGGCTGGAGTCGTTACTACGCACCCACCACAATTGCTAACTTCATTGTACGCACCGCTCATTTCGCACTGTTTTGAGAGTTCATTGTAACATATTTTCGTCCGTAGCTCATTGAAAATGGAAAAGAAGGAGGTGTAATAAATAGACTTAAGTGCCTATTAAGTTGCATTTTAAATTTTTTAAATTGGTAACTCAGGTATGATTAGGATTAATGATAATTGAAATAATGATGCTAAGGTTATAGACGAATTGAATGCTCGTAGGTGGTGGTACGAAGTTTTTGATAGCATTATCTCAGTTATCTTATTGTTCTAGGTTAGTTAAAACGAGAGTAAATTTATTTCAGATAAATTTGCATTTCTTATGCTTGTGCATTGCATCACTTATACTCGTAGCACAGTACCTGGTATGCAATTACTTTTCCGTATCATATGTGAATTAAGATGAGACACGTTTGGTAAGATTATTGTAAAAGATTGTTAAAAAAACTACATTATATTTTCTAAGAAGAAATGCGAGTGGTTCATTAAATTGATTAGATTACAAAGAAAATATTTATGCTGGTCTCGAACGTTTATTAAAGAAACGACTTTCAGACATTAAAAATTGTTATATTCATCCGACCGTAATTTTCCCACCAAAATCACCTTCAAAAGTGTGTCTTAATTCACTTCTATATGGTACTGCATAAGCAGTTGAATTCTATGTGTGTAAATTATCGTCGAGTATAATGGGAAAGGGTAGATGAAGTTATTATACAAGAAATTTATTGATTCATGAATTTGTTAGGTAGTTAATTTTAAGTTGGTAGTCCGCAGAAAAGTTTGGGTGGTTGATGGCTCGACAAATTGTCTCTGCGCTGTTCATTGCCTCTTGTAGATCCTCATGGATGGACAAACACTGCGCTAGCATTAGCGCTTTTGTGGATGTGCCTAAGGGGGCTCAACGGACGCATGGCTCCTTTCATAGGTCGGCCGTGATTCACCATGCCGCGGAGACCGTAGCTGGTTTCATTATCGTTGCTCCAATGGATTCTCCTCATATGATTACTTACAACAGTATCCGCTGAGTGGCAAGTGCCGTCCACTTTTGAAACAGCATCACTTGTCTCTCGATCTATGCATATTGAACTCCTGTACCCTTCTGCACTCCCTAACCCGTCATGGCTTACGTAAAAACAAAAACGTCAGAAACTATTGTAAAATCAGAAGCGTTTGACAAGATGACACCTCTAGTTAATTTCATTGCTTAGTGCGAGGTAATGTCCAATGCAGTAATGGCTCATGCAGAGATTACCATTTTCGGTCTTACCACTATTAATCTTCAAACTTTTGATGTACTTCACCTACCCTTGATTCCTTGCGAGGTGATTTTTCATAGACTGAACCAATGTGTTCGCTCTTGTTTCTTTTAGTTCTTGGTAGTTTACGATTTTTATAACTTTATCGAAGTCTTATAGTTGTTTGTCAGTCGTTTGAAACGGTCTGCAAAGCCAATTAAAAGTTTTGAACTTTTCATGGATACTGTGTAATTGTTTAAGGATCTTCGAACATCCTGTGCAGATCGGCTATTGATGTTTTGGAAAACATAAAATAACATTTTTATCACATCTCCATGACTGAAAAACACTTTTATGGCTGGTATAAATCAGCCTTTTAAACTAAAATAGACTTCAGTTTCTAGCATTTTCTTTAATATAACACTAGGTTATAAACTGATCTTAGCCATAGAAACAATTAGTGTAAAAGTTATTGGAATAATTAATCACTTGTTGATCAAACGCATTATTGTATGTGATATTACATGAGGATGTACTCATAATATCACAAAAAAGTGTTCTATTTTACTTTAGGCTATGATATTACGTTCAACACAAGTATATGAAAGCTAATTACGAAGTTGTCCGAATCTGTTGTACCCATAATATTGGTTATAAGAGTTTCGTGAATGCTTCTTTCAGTACTGTGACGTAATATCAGGATTTATCATAGGAACATTCAATATGCCGACTTGTAAAAACGCGCCAAATGTGAGTTTGGAGTAGATTTTGAATGATGGCTGTTAAGATTCTAATTTTACTACTAATATGAGTAATTTCGAATATAAGCGTACTACATTGGCTAAAAAAGCAACCTCTAAAGAGGTGTGAATGATTTCGTTAGATGCCCAGAAAGACTGAAATAATACAAAAAAGGTAGTGTAAAGACTGCAAGAAGCAGAAAAAATTACTGAAATTTACTGCGGAAACTTATTGTATTGCCTTAAATATATTGTAGAAACGAATTGCCAGTGTAAGGTCAGCTTAAGATGGAGAAATCTAAGCTTTCTAAGTGTGACGTCACAAATATCGCCTCCAGCGCCGAACAGTACCGGCAGCGTATAAGCAACTCTGACAGTTCAATACACTGTCGCGATATTTATTACGCACATGGCACCACTTTAAATCTCAAAACTTTAACACTCACTAGCAGGCAATGCGACGTCTTGGTATTATGTTCATAACGTTCGCCAAAGCCGAACCTTATCGCTTCCGCGACTTTGTGTGAGTCAGATGAATGACAACGCTGAACCGTGGCTATGAGAAAGTAAACAAATTCCCGCAAGCTGCCTGCTTCAAGCAGGTCACATGATGTACCATAGCACGTGGCGAGAGAACTTTCAGAGTCACACAACACGCTGCCGGTACTGTAGGTTGGTATTGTATAATATTAATAAGCGCCGGAGCAGTAAAAATGTAATAGAATGTTCAAAAGTATCTTATCATATCGAGTACAATGTAAAAAACGTATTTTTGAGGCCAACGGCCTCAAAGAAACAAGTTATAAGGCTCTAGAACGCTTCGTTTAGGAGTTTTTTTAAATAACTATATAGAGTTTTTACAATGCTATCGATCGTTGCGGGTTGCATTTGATATGAATATTTAGATACGTTTTTTCAACAAATCCTTCGCTTTTTAAAAATCAAAATGCAAATTTTTTTTTTTCGTGAAATTATTTTTCTTTATATACCTTATTTATAAAGATTGGTTACCTGTGTGAATCGAAAAAGGTATGTATAGTAATGAAATAATATGGGAGACGATGCTTTTATTTCCTATAAATTACACTTTTCTCGCAAATAACTAGGAAAAGTTGATACGACCACAATCTCTTTTAAATAAATGTGAATTATTTCACAAAACAGTTAAGTGAATTTCACTGGATGAAATCATTTAAGTTTTTCTCGATTCTTCGAACATAAACTTTGTTATTATGTTCTTTAAAAAAAAAAATCATACCTCTAATATTTGCTTTTATACTCAAATAAATGTTTGTTTGAATGCTAGTTAAATATAACGCAGAACAAAACAAAACAAAACAAAACAAAACATAAGCGTTACACAACTGTAAAAGACAGTTAGAAAACTGTAAACTCAAGTCCATTTTATTGTTTTATCTGTAGTAATAATATTAAATTCTATAATATTTAACGAACAATTCCGGATTACACACCTATCCGAAGGACAAGGCGCCCGCCGAGCAGCGTGGATTTTCTTTTCTTTCACCGACTGTGTCCTTTCGGTATATTGCAATAGCGATGTGAGGATATTTCGAAAAACGTTTGCATCGCTATGGCAGGGCAGGTGCGATTGCAGGGCTAAGCCCGGGATCCGACAGTGGGATCTCCCTTCCCCCGGCCGCACCCCGCTCCACCTAACGGGCCACGCCGCACTTTGCTCCGCTCCGCACTAGACCGCACGCCCCAGCCGCCCGCCCCGCCCCACCCCACCCCACCCGCCCGCCCCGCCCGCCCCGCCCCGCCCCGCCCGCCCGCCCGCCCGCCCGCCCCGCCCCTGCTCTTCTCGTCCTGCCTCAGCCTACCGGGCCGCGCCGCACCGTGCTCTGCTCTGCACTACCTCACCCGCCCTCCGCCCCGCCCCGCCCGACCCGCACTGCCCCGCTCCTCCCATTCTCGCCCCGCCTCAGCCAGTCCCTCAATGCCCCGCACCTCCTCTACCCTTCACGCACCGCCCCAGCCCGCCCCGCACTGCCCCGCTCCTCCCCTTCCCTTATCGCCCTCCTTCCCACCCCTCCTCGCCCTGCCTCGCCCCAGCCCACCGGACCTCACCGCGCAGCAAACCCGCGCCCCCGCCGTCCGCCGTGTTTGCGCGCGCCCGAGCGTGGGATGGGCGAGCGGCGGGCGATTGGGCCCGTTGACTTTTGCGTGCAATGACCCGGCGCGGCGCCACGGCCACCGGTGGGAGGGGCGGGGCAGGGGAGGTTGAATGGGAGCGATTTCGCCCTGCGCGCTAAACGGCGCTCGCTTGGACGTTCAACGCTGCCCGCAAGCGGCCCAAGGGGCGAGGGGATGGTGCGGGTTGGAGATATTGAGGCCGTGGATGTAATGGTGAACGTGGAGGTATAAATAAAGATATGGGAGGAAGGTAGTTGTGAAAGTGAAGGTTGCAAAAGAAACAGGGGGAAATGGAAGAGGAGGGAGATAAAAAGAAGGAAGAAGGTTACAGAAGAGGAGGAATCTTTCAGTAGCAATATGAAAGGCATGGCAGTGAACAAAATCATCGAGGAAGTGACGTTACGGTAGTTACATAGTCTACTTGACGGAAATTCCACCTCGAGATACTGGTGATCAAATTTCTATCAATCTATGTGGACTATGTCGTGAACAAATTTTATAGAATTCATTCAATTGTGCAGGTTTTCCATCTCCCTTCGTTCCAACATCGTTCCATCTACATTCATTCCTTCTGTCTTCGTGGGTATCATATAGACATTAATTCATTTACCATCACAAGCATAGATCTTATAGACAAAGGTACAAGAAGTCATAGGCAAAATTTTGAGTAGTGACGGCCGGCCGTGTAAATATCAGGATAAGTGGAAACGATTAGGTTCGCGATGAGTCGGGTGAGGCGGAGTGGATTCACTTGTGTAAGTGTCGGTGATGGAGTCGGATTGGAAGAGTTAAGACACGTTCCGATCAAGCGCAATGGTGCACCTCACCACCTGCATTTGTTCTATATAGCACCAGGTGACGAATGACGAAATGGTGTCGCAATACCTGATCAAAAAGAATTTACCGCGTATGTTGAAGGGGGCTTTTTATTGAAAAAGTAAAGCGATTTACTAAAACAAATTTGTGGATTGTTCAATTAACTCTTGTTAGTTAAAACTTTATCAGTAAGTAAATTAGAAGATTCAAAATTGGTGTATATTAATTAGTAATTCTTCATAAGTATTATATGCACGCTTTTTCATAGAATCTCTTCCTTTTCACATATTATTTTTAAAGGTAAAATTTAACCTTCTTTGATTAACTTAATGAAAACTTAGCATTTTAAATAAGGCAACTTGGATATCGCACTTTACGACTATTTGAAAAATAAACCTACATTTTATTTTAATCATATACATACTACAAAGCGAACAACGTATCGGTACCCCCCAAAAAAGGAAACTCTGTTAAATGGCCCCTGAATGTGCCGGTCACTTCCTCCGAATAAATAAACCATGCCTAACTTAATCTTGTCCTTTTTTACTTTTTGAATAATTGCAAGATTTTAGGTTAGCTCATTAGGTAGCTCGTAACCCACAACACGATCGTCGATTGGAAATGTGATTGTCACTGGTTCAATGTTCATGGATATCAAAACTATATGCCCAAAAGAACGATTGTATACGTCTAAGACAAATATTCTCCACTTCAAACAAAATTTTATCCTTTTTGCATATTTCAAACACTCTGGAGGCACTGGGGTATCGAGATCACAGCTTCTCGAGAGAAACGCGGCCGCGAAGTGCTGATGCCAGGTTGCGCAGTCCCCGGACGATGATGGAGTTCTCTTCACAGCGGTGACCCTTTTGTCACCTTCCGTGAAAGATGATTGACCAGCCTATGTTATATCACACACTAGACAAATTATGGCAATGAAAAGAGTTCTCCAATATTTATACCTAATGAAGATTACCTGGGGGAAATTAATATATTTCTTTGTTCCATTTTAATAAAAGTGTCTACATTTTTTAACTTGGTATACAATATTGATCTTTATGTAGAATCGTAAACAAATTTTAAGAACGTTACAAATGAAGATAACACTTTGTTTCTGTTTAAAATTTTTAATGTTATGTTATGGTTAATATAGACAGTTATTGCAATAACATATTCTTAAGGAGGAAGATAAACTTAGAGACTTAGTAAATTTACATGATCGCATCTAAATATTCAATACAGGCCGCTTAATATCTGTCATACATTTCGTAGGTTCTGAAATATTTAAAATCAAAGTGTAATTACAGATCTAAAAGTAAATATATTTCTTCAATATCCGTTTTCACATTAATAGTTTCATATTTTTGTATTGCATTGACTATTTGACTTTGCGAACATTCAAATTTGTTTCATATATCCTAGTAAATTATGATTTTATGAATGTGTTTTGCATGTCCATCGAAAATATTGAATCAAGTGTTGCATAAATGAGAACTTTCTAATAAATAATTCAAGTATATTGCCATGTGTTTAAAAACGTGTGACATTGTTGTAGAGGCCATTTAGCTGACGAGGGTAGTCGATAAATGAAAATGTATGTTCTACATCAGCTAAATGTGTGCAATTTGGTATTCTGTTAGCTCAAAAGAGTAAATTTCTTAATTACATTTATTTGAAGCAAACGTTAATTATCTCCATGAGATATTTAATTGCCCATTTCTTAACTCCACATAAATTTCTTCCGTATTATTTTCATTCTAATAAATAACAAATTACTTACCTATTAACCTAAGATAGAGATAATTTTTCCTACAAACTACTTCTAAATGTATTGAAAATCGAGAATTATATTTCAATTATTTTTCACATGCGACAGTTACATTTGAAAAATAATTATAGCATCACGTCGATCGTCATATAATGAACAACTTGAAATGAACATCAAATCATCAGATTCCGAGTATTGACTACAAGTTCATGTATTCTGATTGTATTTCATTTTTATATCTCGCTCTTCCACTAACCGCTGACTTACAACACAAACATACTTTTCCCACGCTTTCACCACTATCTGTCTCTTCCTTTAACTCTTCGTCTCTCTTTCTCTCTTGCTCTTTTCACCTCTCTCTCTCTTTCTCTCTCCCTCTCTCTCTTTCTCTCTCCTCCCCCTTCTTCCTGTGTCTCGCGTATATTTTTTCATATTCCCTGCCTCTTCTAAGCCTTCCCCTCGCCTCCCTATTTTCTCTCTCTTCCCTTACACTCCAAACAAATATCCTTTGCCCTTCGCACGAGTCCTTCCCCAATATTTGATTTCCCCCTCCACTGCACGAGCCTCGTGCTTTCTCGTGAGCGCTAATCCGGCCGCGGGGGCTTCCGTGGACTCACCGTGCCCCTTTCCCCCTTCCCGGGGCCGCCCACGGCGCCGTCCTCGTGGGTCCCCTCGCCTCGCCAGCTGCCCCCTCGCCGCCTCCGCCGCCGCCTCCACCGCCTCGCGCGCGTCCGCCCCGCCGGGCACGCTGCGCGCGCGAAATGCGGTCGGCGTCATCGGGCTGATTCATGGAATCTGGGCACTAATTGAAGGGGCGACTTAATGCGAATTAATAAAGCTGAAGCCAAATCGAAGCAACTGAAACCGAATGAATGAGAATTTTTAAATTGGAATAATCTGAAAATCAAAAGCATTTAAAATACAAAAATAAAAACTGTTTATACTTATTCTTTTGATCTTGCAATGCATGGGGTAATTATTTAAAACATTCTAAATATTAACAGATATCTAAAGATAAAAAATATCTAAATGTCATGCCGTTACAGTATAAGTCCAGCTTTCATGGCAAAACAATATAAACATACAATTTTCGTATTTTTCATTGCTTCCATTATAAAATAATGCCAAAAGTCAAATTCTCAGAAATATTTTGAAAATATAATTATTTTTTGTAAGGTTTATATTAAGTTTTATTTAAGTTTATTATTTTTGTCAGTTCCATAGAGATGTTTTGTAGAAAACATAGGATCCTATGAAACTGTAGTATAGGAGCGATAATCCTTTTTTATTACAATATCTAAGAATATAACCTCATAAAGTATCTTTTATGTTGAATTGTTCCTACAACAAAAGTGGAAGGATACAAGTTCTTCTTTTGTATATTTTCGAAAATGATAATCCAACGTTGTACCGTCAGGCCCACTACAATGTTTGAATTGTTTTCGATACTGTCATGAAATTTATTTGTCATGTTTTACTTTATGCATTACAAAAAAGTGACCATTTTCACTATCTCGCAACCGCTTACGCAGTAGAGAGAAGGTTATGTAACGCAGCGCGATATCGACAGAAAACTACTATTGCAGGGTCCTGCGAACGAAAAAGTAGAAAAAGCCAGTTGCTAAATTTAGAAAACTATCCTCTATCAGGTGGTGTAGCCAGAATCCATGTTTTGTGGTCCTTGATATCGAAATATCCAATGATGGCAAAACGTGTCTGTTCGTCCACCTGTGAACAACAGTAGCAGCTATACTGTTCAGCCGATATTCTCCAAAATTGATATTATGCAATCATTCAGGCTAATGTCATGGCTTCTTGAATTTAAAATCGATATTTTAATTTTGAGGGATACTTTATATAATGTTCCTAGGCTATTTTCAAAATGTTAAAAAATGTCTCTATCATTTTCATTAAATTTCGTTGTTGGATAGTATGAGGAAAGTTTATGATAATGGTTTAGATGTCATGTTCGTTGTAAAGCCCGATTTGTCGAAAATGGCTAAAATTCAAAATTTGTACAAAATCACTCAATTATAAAAATAGAGAAGATAGATTTATTAAAGTTCGCTTTGAGCTAATGCTCGGTGGCAAACATTATTACAACTAGATATACAATTACAAAACTATTACGAATATTTACAAATATAATTACAATTAGAATTAGAGATTAATATCCTAGTTATAATTAATTTTGAGTTATCTATATGTTGACTTATAGCTTTTCTAACACTTCACTCCACTTCACTTCACTGTATAAGAGAATGACCATATTATTAATAATACTAACGATTATAATAATGAAACTAATAATAATAATAATAATAATAATAATAATAATAATAATAATAATGATAAAAGTCCCAGTATTATTAATGATGACCTACATAGAATTAAGTATATTTTTAAATTTCACTACACTAGAAGGAAGAGTCTAGTGCTTTTGCAGGTAGTTTGTTCCAATCTACTATAGTACGATTCACAAAGGAGAACTTGCCTACATCAGTTCTTTGCTTTCTACATCGTATTTTCCAGGGATGGTCTCCTCTACTTTTATAATCAGGTTTCTGTAATCTTTTACTGATGTCTGTCCATGCTGAGTCCCCTTTGTATGTCTTGTACATTACGCATAAACGCGCCCGTTCCCGTCTCTTAGATAAGGGTTCCCATTCATCTCGTCCATCAACGCGTCCATGATTTACAAACTTTCCGGCCCGTTTTTGAATTTTATCTAACGCCTCGATTTGCCCTTGTCTGGACGGGTCTGTCAGGCCGCTCCGTACTCTAAAATAGGAAGAACAAGTGAAGTATATGCCAAGGGTCGGGCATTCGAACTACTGTTTTTTAGAATGCGCATTACAAAGTGCAGCGCCCTCCATGATTTTTTGACCGTATTGTTAATACGATCCGACCAACCCAAGTCGCTACGCAGGACCTAACCCAAGTACTTACAGTTTTTTACACGCGGTATATCGTTAGTTCCTAACTTGTAATTCGAGTATACATTCGAGCGAGATTTGGTAAAACAAATGAATTTACTCTTTTCCGGATTTAATTCCATCTTATTTCTGCACGCCCAGTTCCATAAACAGTTAAGATCGTTCTGTAAAACATTTTCATCCGAAGACGCGCCAATACTCCTATATATTATGCAATCATCGGCGAAAAGTCTAACTTTCGATTTTATTCTAGTTGCAATATCATTAATAAACGCTAAGAATAGCAATGGCCCTAACACACTCCTGGGGACCCATCGGCTTTCGATGAGTGTTTGTCACCTATTCTGACTGCTTGAGTTCGGCCCGTAAGAAATTCTTTTATCCACAAGATTATTCGATGATCTAATCCAGTTTTTGACAGTTTTTCAATTAAAAGGCCATGTGGAACCAGATCAAATGCTTTAGAAAAGTCTAATATTACTGCATCGACCCTACTCCCTTCGTCTAATGAATCTGCTATGTCCTGACATAAAGAAATAGTCTGGCTGTCGCACGAATAGCTAGGACGAAAACCGTGTTGATTTTGAAAAGGCCAGTCGGATTTATTCCAGACTCGTCTAATATATTCTGCAATCATGTGTTCCATCTGCTTGCCTACAACTGATGTCAAACTTATAGGCCTGTAATTATTAACAATCATTTTGTCTCCTCCTTGTGAATCGTCACTACAATTGCATCTTTCCAATTTTGAGGAATCGTTTTATTATTTACAGTGACGTCCATTAACCGAGCAAGGTAAGGAATCATGGCTTCCCCTCCCAATTTCAATATTTCTCCTGGTATTCCGTCAGGACCTACAGATTTATTTCTCCTAATTTTTGCAATCCTTTTTCTAATAATTCCTGCATCGACTCTAAAGGTTTCTATAACGGGTGTTGATTTATTTACTGAAATCTGATCCTTCGGCTTGAAAACCGACGCGTAATGCCTATTTAAACAAGCCGCCTTTTCACTGTCATTTGTAATTAACGAACCGTCAGCTCCGCAGATCGCTGGAATATTTTCTTCGTTCCCTTTCTTATGTCTTACATACTTGAAGAAATTTTGCCAACAGTTCAATCGATCGTTTAGAATTGATTTTAGGTAATTTTCTTGGGTATGTAACTTTAATTCTAGTAAGTCTTTAGATAATTGTAGAAAATTATTTTTCTGTTCCTTGTTTACATTACGTTTACTATACGCTTTCCTAACCTTCCTTTTCAGTCGCCTCACTTCTTTGTTGAAATAGACCGGATCCGAATGGCACCGTAGTTTCTTGGTAGGCACGAATTTTTCTAAGCATTCTAAAATTATGTTCCTAAAGTTCGTCCATATCTGTTCTACTGTACATCTGCTAGAAGCCGAAGTTGAAAATTTGCTTTTCAAATATAATTGCATGTTTGTAACATCTGTTCTATAAAACTGAATTTTTTTTCTTTCTTTAACGGGATCGTTTCGCTTACCCTCTCTGCACATTTTTCCTTGAAGATATATTTTGAAATAAGGGAAAATTTTTCGAAAATTTGAGCATTTTTTGCCAATTTTTTTAAATTTTTTAAAAATGATCTTAACATTTTTTATTAAATTCTGATCTTTGATAGCGTATAGGACGTTTAAGAGAATCGTGCAGGTTTCATATTCGTTCAAAATTCTGATTTTTAAAAATTTCAAAAATTCAAATTTTTTGGTGTCTTCCTACAAATATGAAGACAATCATTTTTCTTAATGTAATGTGTTCATTAAAAACAAATCTTCAAATAATGTCATGTTCAATTTGTCGAAAATATGACTATTTTTTGCGAACAGAATTTTTTGAGCCAAACAGGCAATTTTTATTTTCTTTAAAACGTTTTTTCTTCTTCTTCAAATTTTGAGCATAGATAGCGTAAATGACGTTTAGGAGAATGGCACAGGCCTCATGTTAGTTAAAACGCCTGCTGTATCGAAAATTGAGAAATTAAAAAACTTGCGGCTTCTTCTTCCAACTAAAATTGTGAAGATACATTTTTTCTTGATGAAATGTGTTCATAAAACATATTAAAATATGGTCATGTTGAATATTTCGAAAATTTTAGTAATTTTTTAGCAATTTGGTGTCAAGAATAGTCTCCCGCTTCGAATTTTCTGCACTTCGTAAACATAATTTGAGATGTTTGGAAGCCAGTGATATTCTTATAAAAGAAAGTAGACTGAAGGAAGGTAATAAATTTAACTTTAGAACTAACAGACTACTTCTTTACTTTAAGAAATTTGAAATGCTAATTGTGGCATGTTTATTTTGTAACAGAAATTACTACTGTCCCCACCTATCGAAATAAACGCAGGTACACCCCATAGGTACTTCGTTTGCATTGGTTCAGTTTGGATTACATTAGCATTATTTCTAAAACTGTACATGAAAGAAAATTTGAAAAACGTACGATAAATTTGTACGAGAATTTTAACTTTAACCACCAAGCTTTTTTAACTTATTACCACCCGCTGCCTTGGGAAACAATGCAGCGCTGAAAATTTGACACGTTCATTGTAGAACGGTGACAATGTAAAATAATGAAATGTCTTGAATTCTTCTCTTTGTTGAATATTGAAATGGAGGCATTAAGAGACTGTTCATTCGAATATTAAAAATAAAGATAGGGTTTAATATTATTTAATCATTAAATCTATTTTAAATTATGCTGTGATTAATATGAGTAAGAAATTTATATTAATCACAGCGAGTTAATTGATTATGTAATTAACGGGATTATTTCAATATTCCGAAATATTTTGTTTCGGATCCTCAGCCATACCTTTTCGTGATTTACTTAACATTCATTATGAATAATAAAACTTTGTTAGTGTTAGAATGATCATAAACTATGAGTCGTGTAATGATAAAACTATTTCAAAATATAACATTGGAAATCTTTATACGAAGTTGACTAGTTTCCATCTAACCTCGTAAACAACCATCTGATGTCCCAAACCTACCTCTGCGTGCTTTAATCAGGTCCAACTTTATACACTCACGCAAACTTTGTAATAATAACTTTCGGCGGTTCTGCGAGAGACAACACCCATAAAATGAAAGATGCGAAAAACGCATAAAAGAGAAACTAAAAGTTAGTGATGAGGACATTCTGCCACGCAGGACAGCTCCGTATTCTCGCTGCTCCTTCCTCCCATTTTCCTACGAAACGTAAGCATTCACACACGTCGCTATCCTTCTTCAGCTCTTGTTTGCTCTTTCCAAAAGAGAGTTAGTTTACTAGATACCTGCTTCGAACCTTTAGTTCATTTATTCTCATGATTAATCCCTTTCAAAATAATTCTATTCAAAATTATGCACACAACACGACGAATTGCATATTTTTAACAATAGGTCTGTGCAGCGGCGAAAGTTGTCAATCATTTTATTAATTCGAAAACCCTTAATGTTTTCAAAGCATAATGTCTCTCAACTCCAGCTTTTGTGTTTGCATTCCTGGCTTTCAAAAATTAAAAATTTCATAAAGTTTGACAATTAAATTGTACCTAAGATTAGCACAGGCGAAATAATAGCCCATTATGGCAATCTGATATTGTTCAGCACGGTTCAGATAAATGATCTCATTTGAAACAAAATAGTCTAATAAACGAAGTTGTTCTTTTATATATTATAAGCTGTAATACAAAAGGGAATTCCAAATACATTGATTATAATTTATTTCAATATTTTAAAATAAAACGTTCGTAATAAGGGCAATACAAGGGCAATTTAAAATATACAAAACAACAGTGGCATAAAGTTTCCAGTAAAACACTGTAAACATTATTTAAAAGTGTTAGCGCAAAAATCAGTTCCACAGGCTGTTTTTAGGCAGGTAATATAGTACTTAAATTATTTAGTCAAAATGGAATTAATACGGGTCGCTTAATGGTTATCAAAAGGGTATAAGAATAGTGGAGGGAGCATAAAAATGTCTAATGCTACCATCGATAATCATGCCGGGTAGCACTCTTATTGCAGAATCAGACCACGCAAATGCTGCATAATACCGAAAAAATAAAACGAATGATGTAGCTTTTTCGATAATGCAATCTGAACAACAGTTATGCTCCTAGAAGAATCATGACCCTTTTTGGAAATGTGTTTAGCGTACGACATCCGAGCAAATGGGTTGGTTCTGGCAGAGACAAAGCGGCCGGCGTATTCGGATCGAAACGCGTGAGCAAAAATAGGAAGCAGCGCCGCGTGCGGGCTATTTCCGAAGCTGCACCAGGCGCCGCCAACCGCCCCCTGTCTCGTGCAGCAACACTGTTCTCGCCACCCTCGCTCCCACCTCCTTCGCTCCTACCACCGTCGATCCCTCCACTTTCGATGTCACCACCCTCGATCCCGCCACCCTCGATCCCACCACCCTCGGATCCCTAAACCCTCGATCCCCCCACCCTCGATCCTACCGCCCTCGATCTCTCTAAACTCGATCCCACCACTCTCGATCCCAAACCCTCAATCGCTCCATTTTCTGTTCCCCCACCCTCGATCCCACCACCCCGATCCCACCACCGTCGATCCCACCACCCTCGATCCCACCACCGTCGATCCCACCACCCTCGATCCCACCACCGTCGATCCCACCACCGTCGATCCCACCACCGTCGATCCCAACACCCTCGATCCCAACACCCTCGATCCCACCACCCTCGATCCCACCACCCTCGATCCCACCACCCTCGATCCCACCCCCCTCGGATCCCTCCACCCTCGATCCCACCACCCTCGATCCCACCACCCTCGATCCCACCACCCTCGATCCCACCACCCTCGATCCCACCACCGTCGATCCCAACACCTCGATCCCACCACCCTAGATCCCACCACCCTCGATCCCACCACCTCGATCCCACCACCCTCGATCCCACCACCCTCGATCCCACCACCCTCGATCCCACCATCGTCGATTCCGCCACTTTCATTCCCATCGCACTCGACCACACCATCCTCGATCCCTCCATACTCGATCCCTTCGCTCTGGCTCCAACCTCCCCTCATCCACCACAATCACTACCATCTCCCCACATCAGCATTCCCGCATAGGCAGGGCGCCTATCCTGCCGGTCCCACTGCCACTACTCCCGTTTCCACCACCCCTGCTCGTACCAGACTCGCTTTCATTACCCTTCTTCCCATCACCCTAGATCCCACATCCTTCGCTCTCGTCATCGCTGCCATTCGTGCTGATGCACCCTCCTCCTCTCTTGCCTTGATTCTCCGGCCGCCCAAGCAGGAATTCGGACACACTCGCCTCACTATTCCCAGCCCTGCCCATGAAATGTCACTCCTCTACCATGTTTATTATTACCCTTCTCGCCTTTCTGACTCTCCCAAACTTTTATATACTTCTTTTCTGTTTCTTCGCACCAACTTCAGGCATACCTCACCATTCAATTGAGTAGTTCACTTCACCGCTCTCCAATTTGTTCCCGTCGTTCCCGTCGCTGAAACAGTAACAGCCTTCACTGGCAGTCTCCGCAATTGTTTGATGGTAGCATCGAACAGACAGGAGGCTGTGGCATCATTCTCAATGCTGGGGGATAACACTGGTTGGAAAGTTTTGTTTTGCCGTTATTTCTTATGTAATAATATTTTATCTAAGTTTGAATTCCCGCGCCCTTGACATTTGAAAATTATAATGGTATATGCATTCTTGTACAAAATAATAATTACATCCAAAATATGAATTTCTCAATCTATTCCTAATTTGTACAGAAGGAGGAAATAACTAAAAATATAACTATTTTTTATTGAAGAATAAACAGAAACATGCATTTCTGTTGGCTGTTAAATTAATTCATACATTAACTGGCTCTTCCGTTCCATGTGTTATATATCTTTGGATTTAGTATTTTTATTATGATACCGGAGCCGGAAACATTCTCGCAAGATTTTAGATCAACTTATGAATTGATGACTGATGAATTGATAATTGTTGAATTCATAACTGATGAATTGATTTATATTCAACACATAAATATGTTGTGCACTTAGACGAAGCATTGCTATCAATACGCACAGAGGTGTAAATAATATATCTAAAAACTTCAAATCTAAAGCTGCCGGAATTATATTCACATTCAACCTGAAACCATTTAATTATACTCTTAAGATATTTTCATAGCGACAAAAAAGTATGCTATCAAAATTGTATCATTATTTGGTGAATTTTAGACGATTAAAGTAGGAATATTATAATTATTCGCGAGTGAAAATCTATCGTACACAGTACATTTACGTTTAAACATTCACTTTGAATGAAGTAATTGCCTTGCTTCTTCATGCATAGTGCGCGCATTACATTCATACTGAGACATACGTCATTACATTCTGAGACGTTTTCTATTTATGTATTAGTATTTGTGAACAGGGGTATATGTATGCATTTATCTAGAATATATTCAAATACGTAGAACAGTTTTACTAATACATTATTATGTTCGTAGACCTTCGAAATTTAGTAATAAATAATTTCGTAATGATCCGAAGTATTGGGTCATTCTTCATATACCTTGGTCTTATCAGAGGCGATTTTCGCAGCTGCTCTGATCGGTAGTTTTCCGTGGTTTCTCAGATCAACACCAGGCGAATGCCGGAGCAGTACCCTACCAAAGGGGCCACGGACCGCGCGCGATCTGTCCTCTTCCTTGTCCTATCCTCTCCCCTTACACACACACTTACACTAATATGCACTACACTGCTACATATTCCAGGAGACCGTTCGGGAGCTTAGAGCTTGTCCCGGCTGGGGCGGTGCCCCGCTGGTGGGAGAGTGCTGGTTAGGGGGAAACCCCACCAGCCGACGGTAGGTCGGCGCCGGACCTCGCTATCCAGCGGAGGAAGATCACCGCCATCTTCCGAGAAAAACATGCACTACACTAACGGGACTAATGACCAAAGCAGTTGACGCGCCCGTAAACAAAAAATCAATCAATAAATCAAAGCCAACAACTTCAAATCACGTTTCGATCTACTTGTAAATATAAAATATAATGATGTTAAGAGTAATCGTGCATTACTGTCGATAGTAATTTTACACAGGGAAAAGTAAATTAGGTACAAAGTATATTATGTAGTTAAGTAAGTCGCTATATGATTCAAATTTTCAATATCAAGTTTCATTATTAATTAAATAACCTGTGTCTCATTGGCCAACATTGAACATAGTACATATTTGTTTCAGTAATATCCTTACTCTCCTCTGCAGCCGCGTGCACTCCTTGCGTCTTCCTTACCCAAATTACTCTTTCCGTTGGGAGTTTCAAATGTTTTTTTTTATTTCTGAGAGTACTTTACATTAAGTCTCAAAAATATTTTCAAAATGTTCTTAAAATTGTCACCACATTTTTTTATCAAACTTTGTCCTCGGATAGCTTAAAGAACACTTAAGAGAAACGTTCAGGTCTCGTTGAAATTGCAATGTTTTGAAAATTGCAAAAGTACAACTTTCGTGGGGCCGACTTCCTACAATTTTTTTTAAAATTTAAAGGTTTAAATTTTAATTTGGAAAATTTTATTTAAACTTCAAATTTCCTAAAATGTATCATCACTAGTTTTTTGTGTACTGCAGTTACCACTACAGATGTATAGCATTTTTAGGGTTCGGGATTTGACAGTGTTTGATTACTAGATTTTAATGATCTCATTGACATAAATGCGTCTAAAGTTTTTTAAACGGAATTGCGTGCTTTTGGTTGATATTTTGATTCAGAACTTAATCAGTTCTTGCAGTTCCTTTGCGTTGTACTTAAGCATACCTTGTGTTGGGGTAGTGTTACAGTATCGTGATTAATAATGCGAAAATATTCTTTCAATTAGAGGCAATAAAATAACTTTGAGTAGTTACTTAAAGTTAATCCAACAGACTATGGATTTAATAATTTTTATTTCTCGTAAAGTGATTACATAATTGAGAGAAATTATACGCTTTTATATGGAGGTAAGTCAGTGATTAAACTCCGTTCTTCAAAATATTTCAGAGATTGTTACGTTCCGTTTAATAGATGTTACAAAAAACCAAAACCACCAATCAGGACAACATTGATGTAGACTACACGTAGAATTGGAAATTGCGTTTGCGGATAGCATAACACATGAATTTTGTTTGCGAGTCTGTTGTGTGAGGCGCAATACATATTTTGGGGGTACAAAAGTCATGTACTCTATATTGCAATAACATAGTGTAATTAAAGAGACGATGATTGACATGGCGTAAGTTGATGTGTAAGGAAAGAATATTCAGGTTATGGGATATTGTAATCGTGACGAAAATAATTATATTCGTGAGAATATATTACAAGTGAGTTATAAACTTACTCATCATGTATTTTTATATTATTTTTGTAGTTTAGATACGTTTAGTGACACTCACATTTAATGAATCTTAATAAACGGGTTTTCATAACGAAAGTAAATTCCCGAAGAGCGACATATTGCGCTTTTACTTTACAAATATTAATACTTATTGATAAAACTTGTCTAAATTAGTTATGTTCAAATGAAATCATTCAACTTACGGTCAGCTTAACGATCTTTCGTTGACATTGACTCTGCATAGCGCAAAAGTTCTGCATCTTAAAATCTTATCACATGATTTTTGAGGTTGTGAGCGTAAGGATATTTTTTAGGAACTTACGAGTTTATTGCTGTGAGGGAGGAGGTTAGGCTCCTACTCTGTGGTAAAGGTGGGTCGGACACACCTATGAAAATATTATTGTGTTCCAATTGCATAAATGGGTTGGGTTATTGCGCACATTCAAGAATCTTTTAACTTTATTAAATGTCACCACAAGTACTAGTGCAGAAATATGCATCGGAGCACCTCTTGGACGCAACCCGCCGCACACATGCGTCATGCGGCGCGTAGCGAGAAGGCTGCAGGGGCCCAGCGGCTGCCCGCCGCCTCCGGGGCCCGCCACAAAGGACGCGCCAGAGCGAGCGAGGCCAGCGGCGCCGGGCAGATGCACTCGCAGATGGCGCCAGCGGCGCGCGAGCGTTCTGACGCAGGCGACAGCTGGCGGGAGCGGAGGAAGATGAAGTGAAAGACGGACCGAGCGGGCAAAGAGCCGAGGGAAAAAGTCGATAGTTCGTGAGAGAGGGGAAATAAGATCAACAACGAAGAAACAACAGCACAGTGGTATGGGGGAAGTGCGCAGTGGCGGAGTTTTGAGATGGAGTGAAGTTAGCCGAGGCCGCGGGCCTCTCCGGGGGCGAGACGCAGAGGTCAAGTGGAGGAGGACCGGCGGCCGGGCTTGAAGCGGTGAGGCGCGAATGACAGGGCTTTCCGCCGCGGGAATTGGAAAGCTCGCACGGAGCATCCGGAGACAAATGGCGACGTCGCGGCGGCCGCGGGAAACGACGTCGACAGGCAATGCCAATTGCCAGAGGACCTCAAGAGCAATGTGAGTCACGGATCGTGGATGAAACTTTGGTGGGAAGAGGATGGGAAATGTTGGCAGATGGCGATACGTGCTACACGTAATCCATAGAAATGAAAGAGCAAGGAGTAAGTTGGTAGCAAGAGGATGAGAAAAGCTAGCAGAGGACGAGATGTGTCTTGCGTAATTTGTAGATGAGAAAGAGCGTGGAGGGAGGATATGTGAACTTCGTGGAAACTTGGAAATCTTTTACCAGAGTCATTTCCAACGATAAAACAGAACTGAGGTAGAGAAAACCATTTATGAATTCATGGTCCTTAGAAAATATGCTGTTTACTTAGATAACCTGACACCGTAGAGATTAATGTTTACACGATTTCTCAGGAATTTTATTTTAGTTCTAGACATGAATGAAAAGAAAACTGCAATAAACATAAAAATAAGAATTATTGCTATGTATCAAAGCGGTCAACTGATAGTTGCAATGAATTATACATGATGAAATTTCATAAAAATCTTTTCAAAAGAAGATTAATTCATTATGCTAAACTGGAGTTATCGAAAAATATAATGAATAACGATCAATCAAATATCACCATCGATAACTTAGTTGATTACGTATATAGTATATAATAAGTGCATTCAGAACGTGGTTAAAGATGTAAAAAGTTGATTAAAATATCTACAACAGTAAATAATAAGGAAGTATATAATTAATACATGATCACTTCTTTGATAAAGTTTAACTTTTGACTAATTATATTTTCGAAACGTTTCTTGGGGTTCATTGGAATGCGGCACGTAGTTCATTTCGGAAAATAATATGTTTAAATGTTCTCTCAGTGAACAACAAGCAACTAAAATAAATTCGAACCTCAATTCTCAATAAGTGAAGAACCATCACTACTGCCACAGCAACAAATAACTCGCCATGAACGATGATGTGCGAAGCCTTCGGGTGCAGAGTGAGAAATAGAAGGCCCAGTTGGACGGACAAAAACGGGAAGACGGCATGGGCCGCACCACGCCAGACGGAGAGGGGAACGGGCGGAGGTGATGGAAGGGCGGGGAGGCGAGAGAGGTGCGGGGACTCCCGCCAATTGGGGCTCGCTGCCGGCAATTCCCGGACGTCAGCGAACGTTATTCAATTGCGCTTTTGCGCCGTTTCATCAACGTTTTTTAGCGCGCAGTGTAACACAAATTGGGCGTTTCCCATTTGCTCCGTTATGACGGGCGCGTCGAAATATCTCTACAGCGCCCGTGCAGACGCCGGGATTAACCGGACTTATCGCCCGGGCACGCAGCCGCACACTCCTCCACCGGCGCGGATATTTGTCTCTTGGGAGGCGCAATTGTGATTAGCTGCACGCGTAAAATGCGAAATTACTACGTGCATCACGTAGTATGAGATGTGATACAAAGAAAGGTTTACTATCTGTATGTACACTTATAAATTGTAATCGTAAAACTTGAATTGAATCTCGTATTATTCTCTTCTGAATAGATCAGGTGGTTCAGAATTTTGCTGAGAGTTCTATTATTCATATTCATGATATTTGTTACATACGTATTCAGTATTATTAGTAATTCACGGTTAAAATTATAATATCCGTATCTTACAACACGATTCATCTCCATTGTCATAGGAACATTGTTTTAGGAACAATTAGATTTCTATTCAAATACTAGACATTACTTTTACCTTGGAGAGATATATTAATTATTTCTGATGCACTGTGGATGTGAACATAAAATTTTACTGTGAACGTAGTTGTTTTAATAGTTCATCTATCACGACACACACGCTATTATCAATATCACAATATCGAAATTCAAAGATGACATTTTATATTATAATTTTAAGTGTTTGATATTTCACGCTAAATATTGTTATCTGTTGATTACTTTGAATGTTGAAGCCATTATTAGACGTAACTAAAAGTTCATTTTCCCTATGGTAATGTTGTAGGGAAATAATTTTTTTCCCACTTCCTTTTCATTTGCGTCGCCGCAGACGTCGGGGTACACCAACATTACGATCGCGAATGCGGCCAAACGCCCTTCGGCATGACCAGTTTCCTGGAAAAAGCACTCGCTCGAAGCGGATATTTTTCTCCTAGGAGAAAACATTGTGTACCGCTGCACATATATCCACGTATAAAGTTGTGTGAGCTTGTGTTCTACAACGAATGAACTTTCAATGGGTTTTCATCATTTTGTTTAGTTTGAAAAAGTGATAATACCACCTTTTCTTTCTAGTGCTTTTTATTATTGATAATATGTTATGTTTTTCACACAATAAAATCTTAAAAAATTAGTTTCTTAAATTATTTGTTTCGGCGTAACGTATGGTTCAGATGAAGATACTATATCAGTGTTATAAAAATATACTTGATAAATATGCTGAGTAATGTTGTTCAGTAAAAAATTAATTTTTAAGATAAATGCAAAATTAACTATTTTTACTGCTTCCAAAATTTTATTAACTTACAAATATTAAAATATTTTCTTTCCATAATTCAGTACAATATTTATCAGTTGTTTCTCACCTATCATTCGGGAGAGTAAAATATTTTAAATGTTCTTTGTCCGGTTTAAGTCCCAATGAACGACGATCTTTTTAAAAAATACTCTAATTTTGGGCAATCTACAAACGTTTCTCAATGAATTAGTAAACTTCCATCCATTATAAAAATAATAAAGTTACACATATTGTAATCGTAATCGTAATTGTAATTGTAATCGTAAAACTTGAATTGAATCTCGTATTATTCTCTTCTGAATAGATCAGGTGGTCCATAATTTTGCTGAGATTTCTATTATCCATATTCATGACATTTGTTACACACGTATTCAGTATTATTAGTAATTAACGGTTAAAATTATAATATCCTTATCTTCCAACACGATTCATCTATTTCGTTATAGCTTAGTTTTAGAAACAAAATATATCGCTCCCTTGCACCTGAAACGATGAAGTTGTCAGTAACTTTGCAGGTTATCATTCCCGAATTCCCATGTTTAAGGCTAGTCTGGTCACAATTTGTATTGTTATTTTTCGCCATAAGAAGACATTGAACCTTATGCCTGCGCATACTCAAGGTTGTTTTTTGTAGCTAGTGTAGGAGACCTATCTGGACAACACGGAAATATGCAAGTGCAGTTGATCCTAAAGTTATTGTGAGTGATCAAATTTAAGGTAGGCATGATGTACGCAAATACTTTACTTAAAACTTTAAATAATGTTTCAACCATGGAATTATGATACAACTTAAATATTTCATTGTTATGAAACGTATAAAAATGTTCAAAATTGTTCCATGAATTCAACTAATACACAAGTGTATACTTACGATTATTTATTAAGTATCCACGGACATTTATTTGAAGTAGCACCCTAAATAATATATTACATGCTATTAATATTGGGAAACTCGCCAAATACCTTCGGTATAATCATCGGAGAGAATCTTTTAATTTCACGTATCACTATTGTGGCAATCTCTTTATGTATCCGGAAGTGCAGCAAGCTAAACAACCTCCTTATTCAAATATTAGAATTGTTTTTTATTATATGTCTTATGGAAATGGAGAAGTACGTACATGTGCGGTTTAGAGGAGAAAAGAAGTACATCAGTCACAAACTTTGATGGTCCTTATTTTGTTTTTTCTGTAACATGATACAGAAAAACATCTCAAATTTGTTCAAATTTCATACTCTAAAAGTTAACTGATGTAGAGACAATTATTATTGATTATTTCAAAATTTCGTGTCAGTCATTATCATATTGTTTTCACAAATATAAATTTAATACAGTCAAATCACCTGTAATCTAATGAAAAGATGCAAACCAAGAATAATCTCTCGTATTCCTCTCTTGAAACTGAACTCAAGAAACTTTGTAATTTTCCCGATTCAATTATTTGTCGTTGTAGATTCTGCGAAATGTAACAGAAGTATAAATAGCAGGCGTCATTTTAACTTTTCAATTACGGAGCACCCACATTGGAGAAATACGATCTTCGTAACTCGAATTACTTTTACGTAGTACATCTTCTAACGCCCACAGCGACACCCGCTATCTCTTCTGAGAGACGCAACGCGCAAAAACTAAGTATATAATCTGGATTTTTTCACTAGATTTTATTTCACTCTTATCTACTTCTGTTGTCTGTATTATTAACATGCTTTTGTATGTTAACTCCGTCTTATTCAGGAGGCGTAGGTACTTGTTCAATGTTTGCGTCCAAGTGGAAAAACTGAATTTTTGACCTTTTGAATAATGAGGCAAAACTAGGAGACATCTCAGCAAAGACTTGCATGCAATAAAAATAGGAACAATACATAATCATAAGAATATAGATAATTTCCAAATTATAAGAGATATTTAGAATGAATATTTTGCAAACAAATGTTATAATAAATTTTAATTAAACTGTTAAAAATAAGGCAAAACATGCATAATTGTGCGTTTCAGGTACCATAAAATGACTACCTAATCTTATTGCGTTTACACATGATATTGGTAATTGAATTTCTAGTATGCAGTTATGAAATACAAATATTAAAAGAATATTACATTAATTAATCGAAAAATTTCTGCAAATTATTTTGCCTATGTCACAATTGAAATATAAATGTCGAAGAAGTTGAAGTATAAATAAACCCTGGATTTTAGATATTACATGCGGTTGCTGAAAAATGTTTTTGTTTTGTCTGTAGATAACGTTTTAATGGAGTTGGGATAAAACATCTAGTTAGTTTATGAAGTTATTTTTTTAAAACTAGGGGGTTATATATATATATATATATATATATATATATATATATATATATATATATATATATATATATATATATACAGGGTGAGTCACGTAACTTTAGCACCTCCTATAACTTTTGAACGGTTGAAGATATTGAAATGTAGTTTTCACGGAAGTGCATGAGAAAATTTTTTCTTTTTTCCTTGATTTTACAGATATTTGAGGTAACTTTGTTTTTTCAAATAGAACTATACATATTTTTTCAGTCTATCATAAAGAGCGTAAAAAGACGAATCCAATGATATACATAATGTTATATGTTAAATAAGGATTTTTTTGAGAAATTTTTATTCTTTTGCGACCAGTTCTTAACGGATATTTTGAATGTAATCGACCGTCACAGAAGGTCACGCAGCGCTCCACCAGCAAGCGCGCTCTCGAGAAAGGGAAGGGATATCAAGATACAAAACATATTCCAAATATTCACAAAACTGTTGTAGTTTTTTCCCTGAACTCTGCGTTCCATCCTTCCCCATTTTCAGCTTATTTTTAAGAAATGGAAGGGTTAAAAATAAGGGTTTATTGTAAGTATGTATTGTAATAAAATTGTTTATTACTTCTACTCCAGTTAATGGGGTTTTATATTACAGAATATTAATGGATGGTACTGTGTGTTGGCCCGCGCGTTCCCCAGACTTGACGCTTTTTTCTTCTTTGGGGTTTTCTTAAAAACCACGTCTACCAAGAGGCTCCATCTACATCACAAGATATGCGTAGACGCATTGTAGCTGCATGTTCTGAAGTTAAAAAAGAAATATTGGTCGCAGTTAAGACATCTTTTCAAAAGCGCCTGCAGATGTGTTTGTCTGTGAATGGTGGTCATATTGAACACATTCTAAAGTAATTTGAATAGTAATGTATTTTTATTTAGTATTTTTGAATTCTATTTTTATTTTTGTCATTATTATTATCTTTCTGTATTTGTTTGTTTTCACAAGGTATTGTTATATTATCATTAACAATAAAACTATTTGCTGAAAATATGCAATATTCTTTGTAAAGTCTTAATAATTTATTCTTACTGTGTTTAGTTTCCAAGATCCCATTAATATCCTGTGGAATGATATCCCTTTAAATTAAATTTAAATAACAATCTTATTTCAATACATACTACATATGACAAATCCATATTTTCAATCCTTAAGTAATAAAATATTTGAAAATGGGGAAGGATGAAAGCAGAGTTCAGGGAAAAAATGGCAAGTTTAGTGAATATTTGGAATATGTTTTGTGTCTTGAAATACTAAGATCCCTTCCCTTCCCCGAGCGCGCGCTGGCTGGTGGAGCGCTGCGT